>JBBDGP010002795.1:1117500-1717500 GCA_037952835.1 Lithobates septentrionalis | reverse complement strand
TACGGAATCGTTCTCTGCGCCTCCAGTGTCGGGGGATCGTGTCGGGACCATAGAGTGCGGAGGTCTTTGTGATAGAGCGCCTCTAACCTAAACTTGGAAGTGTTCTCATACATGCACTGGATGGTGAGTCTACCTAACAACAGCTCTGGGCTCAAAAGCTTTTATTCAAATATATTTCCTAAAATAAATCCACTTTTACACCTTATATTTGCAAACAGGCTCTGCACTATATAGGTGATGACTTGATGCGTCGCCCGTGCCCCTTTGAAGACGTTAGATGTAACGAAACTAGTAGGGCGTGGCTACGCATCGTAAGCCATCACTCAGTCCGCCCCATGATTTGCACGGGTGTTTGCTATTTTTATGCCGGCTTTTTTATACTGTATTCACGGAGCTCACTTGTTGTGACTCCATTGTTTTAACTAGCAATACATTCCAAAACTTTATTACACCATCGGAGCCCCTCTTTTGTTTTTTATCCACCTCCCTTTGGGACAAGTGTGCTTGTCACTCCCTCCCCCCCCAGGTGGACGAGTTGGTAGAAGCCAAGCTGGAGATGCACACTGTATGAGCTGGATCCGGACATCATCCATCCACAGTCCCTGCAGAGGGCAAAGTCAGCCTGCGTGTGAGACCTCGCCAGAGAGGAGGTCCATCATTGAGGGTAAGGGTCCACCTTTTAATACTGTGGGACTATATGAGAGCTCTTGTCCTCATTTCCCTCCCTCTCCATATAAATGTGCGGTGTCTGACTGGTCGGAAGGTGGATGCTTCCTCCTGCTTCTGTGAAGTAACTGTTTATGTATGGGACTCCTTCTCCTACTGTTCATCATAAGAACTTTCGCTCCTTGGAGTATTTCATCTAAGGACTGTTCCTTATCGATTTGGGTTGTGAAAACTTTTCTTGAAATGTTATGACACTTTTTAAGCATATTTTTTTTCACAGCTTTTTACTATTCATTCATTATCAATATTTTTTTGATGCACATTTCTGATTTTCTTACAGGGATTTAGATTATGTATTTTTTACACAGATTATGTTCATTATGAGCGCACGTTTGTTTTCTCTTTTATTTTTACTGTACACAGGTATTGGTGTTTTATTCGTGCAGCTTTAAGTGTTTATATTATTTTTCAGCGCGTTTTTTTCTTTTATTTATGTTTATACCACACGTGTAAGGTATCGCCACGAATGTTAGGGCAAGAGCAAGAATTCTAACACTAGACCTCCTCTGTAACTCTAAACAGGTAACCTGTAAAAATATTTAAAGCATCACCTATGGAGATTTTTAAGTACCGTACTTTGTCACCATTCCACGAGCGTGCGCGATTTTAAAGCATGACACGTTAGGTATCTATTTACTCAGCATTTTTTTTTTTAATTCATTAAAGTGTATTTTGTTCAAAAAAATTACGTTTGAAAAACCATTGCGCAAATACGGTGTGACAAAAAAATTGATCGCCATTTTATTCTCAAGGGTCTCTACTATATATATATATATATATATATATATATATATATATATATATATATATATATACTGTAATGTTTGGGGGTTATAAGTAATTTTCTAGCAAAAAATAGATCCTTGAAATTTTAAATGCAGAAAATGACTATGTTCTTAATAGGGCCACAGTGGTGGATATGAGATCCTCAGGGGCCCCTATTTGCTGATCACAACCTGAGTGTGAGGTTTATTTGCAGTGTGTAGTACAGTGCTGAACATATCTATTGATAAATCCTGGTTTTATACAAGAGGACATAGTGCTGATCATGTGACAACTCCATTATATAACAGCGTTCCGAGCAGGAGAGGGCAGAAGGATGGATGAGCTGCCTCCCTCTGAACAGCTTCCCTGTCACTGAACAGGTTTCTACGCATTAGAGGTACAGCATAAAAGAAGGTCAGCGGGGACACCTAATGAATGACAAAGCTGCAGTCAAGCATGAACTTGAAGCCAGCGTTGCGTTTCAGGCCAGCGAAGATCATGGTGAAATGCGAAATCAAAAAGACAGTCTAGTCCGACTCCAATAAACGGCGCGCACCTAAGGGGGAACTCCAGCTAGAATACTGATCCTTCTATAATGTCAGCTTATATTCACAGGCTACTACTAATATATTGCAAACTGCAGCACTATGATGATATCAATTTGCACATTGGCCCCGTAGAGCTGTGGATTATTTTTAACTCAATAAAGTCTATATTGAAAAGATTAAACATAGATCAGATATCCATTCCAGAGACGTTACATCAAATATAACTGTATAATATTACAATATTCCAACATTGTCACAACAGAACCTGTTAAACAAATCAGACACCTCTTAGTAACCAAATGAAAATGCACATCATTGATTCCATGCACAATTGCACAAAACATGAAGCTACATTCACAAAATTCTGTCTATAATTAAATTAACCGGTGATAACGCTGGGGTGTCAAGCCAAGGAGACCAAACCGCTTGACATTTGTTCAGGATTCCTCTGTTTTGAAAGACATACTTTTCTAGGTGCAAGGTGTCCCCATTACAGTAACCCACTCCTTCCACGACGGAGGTTCAGCAGACTTCCAGTGCCTAAGAATTAGATTTCTAGCCCAAAAATAAGGCCCAAGCTATTGCCTGCTTGGTGACATTTTCCACCTGTAGGTTGTCCAAGATACCCAAAAGACAGGGTTTAGGATCCTCTCCAATAGTAACTTGAAATACCCTATTAAGGGTATCCAGGACTTTCCCCCAGTAGAGCTGTAGCTTGGGGGCATTTCCATAATAGGTGACCTAGATCACCATGGTCCCTAGAGCATCTGGAAAATATAGGGTACTCTCTCACCCCCATTTTAAAGAGCCCTGATGGCATTAGGTGAGCCCTGAGGGAAATGTACAACTGCAATAATCTCTGTGTAACGTTAAGGAAACACATTTGTACAGCCTGATACTTTTCTAATGGAATTACAGTGTATTGAGTGGCTAGATTGTAGTGGTGTGTTTTTAGCACTGATAGTTGTTAGTTGCTGTTAGTTTTTAGAAAACATTTCCTGACTCAAATAGTAATGCCGTGCTCTAAAGTTCCCCTTATACTAACCCTACCTGTAACCCCAACACTAACGCTTTCAGCAACCTCAACACTAACCCTCCCTGCAACCTCAACAGTAACCCTCCCTGCAAACTCAACACTAACCCTCCCTGCAACCTCAACACTCACCCTCTCTGCAACCTCAACACTAACCCTCTCTGCAACTTCAACAGTAACCCTCCCTGCAACCTCAACTCTAATGCTCTCTTCAACCTCAACACTAACCCTCCCTGCAACCTCAGCACTAACCCTCCCTGCAACCTCAACACTAACCCTCCCTGCAACCTCAACACTAACCCTCCCTGCAAACTCAACACTAACCCTCCCTGCAAACTCAACACTAACCCTCCCTGCAACCTCAACACTAACCCTCTCTGCAACCTCAACAGTAACCCTCCCTGCAACCTCAACACTAAAGCTCTCTGCAACCTCAACACTAGCCCTCCCTGCAACCTCAACACTAACCCTCCCTGCAAACTCAACACTAACCCTCCCTGCAAGCTCAACACTAACCCTCTCTGCAACCTCAACAGTAACCCTCCCTGCAACCTCAACACTAATGCTCTCTGCAACCTCAACACTAACCCTCCCTGCAACCTCAGCACTAACCCTCCCTGCAACCTCAACACTAACGCTCCCTGCAACCTCAACACTAACCCTCCCTGCAAACTCAACACTAACCCTCCCTGCAACCTCAACACTAACCCTCTCTGCAACCTCAACAGTAACCCTCCCTGCAACCTCAACACTAACGCTCTCTGCAACCTCAACACTAACCCTCCCTGCAACCTCAACACTAAACCCCCCTGCAAACTCAACACTAACCCTCTGCAACCTCAACACTAACCCTCCCTGCAACCTCAACACTATCCCTCCTTGCAACCTCAACACTAACCCTTCCTGTAACCTCAACACTAACCCTCCCTGCAACCTCAACACTAACCCTCTCTACAACCTCAACAGTAACCCTCCCTGCAACTTCAACACTAAAGCTCTCTACAACCTCAACATTAACCCTCTCTGCAACCTCAACACTAACGCTCTCTGCAACCTCAACATTAACCCTCTCTGCAACCTCAACACTAACGCTCTCTGCAACCTCAACATTACCCTCCCTGCAATCTCAACACTAACCCTCCTTTCAACCTCAACACTAACCCTCCCTGCAACCTCAACACTAACCCTCCCTGCAACCCCAACACTAACGCTCTCTGCAACCTCAACACTAACGCTCTCTGCACTGCAACCTCAACACTAAGCCTCCTTGCAACCTCAACACTAAGCCTCCCTGCAACCTCAACACTAATCCTCCCTGTACCCCTAACATCAACTGCCCCTATAATCCTCACACTAACCAGCCCTTTGGATCTCACACTAAACTTTTCTGTAACCCTAACACTTACCCTCCATTTAACCCTATCTTTAATGCTAACACTAAGCCCCCTGTAGCCCTAAAACTAACATTTGTGTTACTCCAACACTAATCCTCCTGCTAACTCCCTGTATACGCCATAGTCAAATGTTGTTTCTTTTATGTCGGTCCTCTAGATCGTTCATGTGGGACCATAGGGCTTGTATCTAACCATGGTGTTCTTTGAGGGCTGTATGGAGCTTAGTGTGGCCAGTATCGACAGCATTACATTCTTCATCGTCTCTGCTCTTTCATGAAACCTTTGCAAGCTTGTGTGGAGTTTGGCCATATCTCTCTTGTGGCTCTATTCCATGTGGTGAAAAATTGACTCCAGGTCCTGTTTGATAGGTAGGAGAAAGAAGTATTTCTCCAGGGGACCTAAGAAATCAGCGTTCTCTAACTCACTAACCCACTCAATGGATCTTGGTGCTGGGTAGGCTTATGCCGCGTACACACGTTCGGATTTTCCGACGGGAAATGTTCAATGGGAGCTTGTTGTCGGAAATTCCGACCATGTGTAGGCTCCATCGGACATTTTTCGTCAGAATTTCCGCCAAACAAAATTTGAGATCTGGATCTCAAATTTTCCGACAACAAAATCCATTGTCGGAAATTCTGATCGTGTGTACAAAATTCCGACGCACAAAATTCCACGCATGCTCGGAAATTAAGCAGAAGAGCCTCACTGGCTATTGAACTTCATTTTTCTCGGCTCGTTGTACGTGGTTTACATCACCACGTTCTTGACGTTTGCAATTTCCGACAAGATTTGTGTGACCGTGTGTATGTCAAGTGTGTAAGACAAGTTTGAGCCAACATCCGTCTGAAAAAAAACATGGATTTTGTTTGTTGGCCAATCCTGATCGTGTGTACGCGGCATTACTGTGGCAATGGCCACACCCGAAAATATCAGCCACACTACAATTAGCTCAACTTGCAGTGTTTTAAATAATCAGTGAATTGACTGCATACAGTGATTCCCCTATCCTTGTGAGCAAGCCATGAGTGATGAAACGCATCAAGGAAGGTTGGTTTTGGGCTGGAGACATCAATGTATGCAGTCAATACTCTGACCACTAAAAACACTGCAAGAAGAGCTAATTGGAGTGCTGTTGATATTTTTTCCTATTTTCAATGAAGAGTAGAGAGGGACTTTGATGGCCAGCACCCAGGTTGCCCATGTGCAGGAGAGGCTGGTTTTTGAGCGGAGCTGTGGATCTGTGGATGGCCACACCTGGCCTGTATGCAAAGTTTATAAAGCTATGATGATTACTTTCATTTGATATTAATAGGTTGGTATGTTGGGTCTATAAATCGTTATGCCTGTAGACAGATCAACCACTTTGTTACCAAGGTCCAACCTCCATTGTCTTCACAATCAATTATGGTTTATATTTTAGTACTCTCTCTGTAATTTGTCAAGAATTGGTTGTAAGACCTGCTTCTATGTGCGTGTGAGGAACTGCATGGAAATGTATCGAGTAATTCTGCAGAGTGCTGAATTAAGTCACAATCTTCTTCCGCCTTCGTTGGAATCGAGAGTGCGATGCTAGCCGCTGAACTGTGCTTTAATCAAGCTGAACTTTAACAGTTTGGCAGCAATGAGCGTAACGCATTGATGGTTTTCTGTGACTTGATGCACGGAAGGGAGGAGTTCCACAAGGTTTACAAAGCATTAGGTAAACTCTAGCAGAGAATTGCTAAAGCTATTCGAAAACACTGCAATCTGACATCTCACTAGACTAGCCTTTGTCAACCCTTTAAACACAGAGGAACCTTTTAAATAACTTTTCAGTCTCAGGAAGCCCCTGCTAAAAATGGCCATATCTACAACGCCAGTAGGTGGCCCTGTAAGGCTACGTCCGCCCAACATCCTTTGACTCAAAAGCCAGGCAGCCGCTGCATCCAATCAGATGCAGTCACTGTTCAGGTGTTCTGACAGCCACCTGCATTGACTAGCATTTATAGAGGAATCTGCTAGATTTTTTTTCATTCAACCTTTCAAGTCAGTTCTGATCCAGTTCATTAGGAACCGGTCAAAATTCAATCGGTGGACAGCTTTTGCCCCCATGCACACAGGGCACTTGTTTTGCTCCTAAATACCAGAACTCCAGGCAGGAGAAAAGCTGTTTTAAAAAATGTGCCTAAAGCCACGTATTGCACATGCGTTTAGGCGTGACAAGCATTTGAGCGTTAATGGATTCCATTGGCCAGAATATTAATTTATTCTGACCATTGGAATGCATTAATGCTTAAATGTGCCTAAAGAAGTCTAGCGTTTAGGTGAGTTTAGATGTGTTTTTACAAATGTTTACATGCGTTTTTTAACGTGTTCAGCATTTTTTAAGCTCTTCAGCGCCTCTCCCGAATTATATTTTTGTTTGCAGCCTTTAAACAATCCTCTTGAGATATGCATGTAAATGCCTATGTGTGCATGGACACATAGGGGTTGATTTACTAAAGGCAAATAGACTGTGCACTCTGCAAGTGTAGTTTCTCCAGAGCTTAGTAAATGAGGTAAAGCTTCACTTTGCAAAGAGTACCCATTAACATGCAAGGAAAATAGAAAAAAAAAAACAACAACATTTTTGCTTGCATATGATTGAATGATGGAAGTCAGCAGAGTTTCTGCTCATATACTAAGCTCTGGAGCAACAGTCTTTTTCCCTTTAGTAAATCAACCCCATATACTCACATAGAGGTGCATTTACAGGCTGAAAAAAAAGACAAATGCTTGTAAAGTGTTGTTTTTTTAAGCTCCTTTGTGAATGAGGCCTTGCGCTTAGTTACATGATTTTCTGCTGAAGTCTTAGCAGGTCTGAGCACAGAACGGCTCCTTCACCCGACCCACTGCCTAGGCTTTCAGACATGTCACTAGCAATGGTTCACCTCTAGTGTTCAGAGAAGCCTTGAGCTGTCACCTGAGATGTATTTACAGCAATTCAAATTGGCATTACCAACAGAATGGAGGACATCTGACATCGTGAAGTGTGTGTGCCCTGGACATGGACTGCAATTAGATCATAACGGGTACTGAGTCCGCAAGTGTGCAAGATATGAAGGCTGTGCCACTGGTAACACGAAGGACAATGACAAATTAATACAGCAAAAGAGTCAGCAAGACAACCAGACAGTAATGCCCCGTACACACGATCGGATTTTCCGACAACAAATGTTGGATGTGGGCTTATTGGCTGAAAGTCCGACCGTGTGAATGCTCCATCGAACATTTGTTGTCCGACTTTCCGCCAACAAATGTTGGCTAGCAGGTTCTCAAATTTTCCGCCAACAAAACGTTGTTGTCGGAATTTCCGATTGTGTGTACACAAGTCCGATGCACAAAAGTTCACGCATGCTCGGAATCAAGCAGAAGGAGCCGCGCTGGCTATTGAACTTCCTTTTTCTCGGCTCGTCGTACGTCACCGCGTTCCCACGTTCGTAATTGTTGGCCAACATTTGTGTGACCGTGTGTATGCAAGACAAGTTTGAGCCAACAACCTTCGAACAAAATTCCATGGTTTTGTTGTCGGAAAGTCCGATCGTGTGTACGGGGCACTATTGTTTTCATATGGAGAGGTCAGCAAGGGCAGCCGCTAGATCCCCTCACTATAGGTTTTCTTTAAAATAAACCCCAAGCAAATGCTATTAGGTTTGCTTAAAAACTATATAATATACAGTTGCAATTTTTTAAATTTGTTTTTCCCTTTTTAATCCGTTTGCAGATTTAAAACTATAGAAAATGACTTTTGAAATGATCATTTTAAAGCTTATATGAGAATTTAATGATTTGGTTTCACGTATACTTTAAAGGAGATGAAAAAAACCCTATATATTGCTGCACCATCAATGTGATGCTGCAGCTGTTCCATGTCAGTCCTAAGACTGAGAACTGAACGATCACATAACCACTGATCGCTCAGCTCTCGGTCTGCTGCAAGCAGAGAGCAGTGACTGTCAGTCACCGGCTCTCTGCTCTGCTCTTCCAATGCTCACTGGAGCGCCGGGCTGAAGAGGGGATGGGAGCACCTGGCTCTGGCTCTCAGATGCATGCTGAGAGGTGGGGCCAGCTGTCAATCAGGGAGCTGGGTGGATCCCAACAATATTGTCGAGATCCTTCCAGAGCCTGGTGCAGCTCTAATAAATCGGCTGAGAATGGGCAATAGCCTCCTATCAGCTGACTCTGGGTCATGGGTGATCAAAAGTAAGTGGTAAGTGCACTCCTGTGATTCACAAGAGGAGTAAAGCAAAAAAGAATTTTTAGCAGCCTTGTCATTGTCATAGCACAAGCACTCTGTGTACATATTATGGCTCCAACAGACTTTAAATCTTTAAAGGCTTATGCAGCGTACACACGGTCGGACTTTTCGACCGGACTGGTCCGACGGACAATCCGATCGTTTGTGGGCTTCATCGGACCTTCAGCGGACTTTTCCAGTCGAAAATCTGACGGACTTTACATTTGGAACATGCTTCAAATCTTTACGTCGTAACTCCGCCGGACCCAGAAATCCGCTCGTCTGTATGCTAGTCCGACAGACAAAAACCCACGCTAGGGCAGATATTTGCTACTGGCTATCAACTTCCTTATTTTAGTCCGGTGTACGTCATCACGTACGAATCCGTCGGACTTTGGTGTGATCGTGTGTAGGCAAGTCCGTTTGTTAAAAAGTCAGTCGGAAGTCCGTCAAAAGTCAGTTGAAAGTCCGTCGGACCAATCCGGTCGAAAAGTCCGCCCGTGTGTACGTGGCTTTAGACATGTTTGTGGCCTGGTGACTAGATGGATGCCCTCACTTAGAGATCCCTTTCATTGTGGCACAAGCCTGTAAATGGAAAAAAATTGTCGTTCTTCATTTTATTGTATCTGAGTACCAGCCTTTATCATTGTGGCATTCTGGCAAATCTATCAGTAAATTATTTGTAAATAATGAAATTCTGCTTTCTATGTGCTGAGATGTTTAATACACAAACAGGTGCCTCAATGGAATGTTTGTGTCGTGCCTATAGTCAGTCTGTTTTATGCTTTAAACCTCCCTTTAGCTTGTGTTTAATATCTTAAAAGCCCAACTTCAGCCTAAATAATTTCCGCTGCGCTATTTAAATGAGGTAATGCACCTCTCGCTGCTCAATAGCCACCATCTTCATAATGTCTTCTGCAGCAGTTAGTCATTTTCACCACTTGATGGCGCTGCTCTTTTAGGTGGAATAGCATAGCCCACTTCCACGGAGCGTCAAGGACCCACCTCCAAGAGCCACGTTTTAATGCATTGCTATTGATTTTCATGGAAAACTCATAAAGCATAAACGCAAAGGTGTGAATTCATCCTAAAGGTTTGGAACAGGTAACATTTGTGGTTTGGTGCCTAGGTAGATGCCCCCACTTCTAGAGCCCTTTCAGTTTGGCATCAGATTGTGAATAAAAAAAATAGTCTTTCTGCTGTTCTTTATTTATTTTCTTGTGTCTGAGTACCAGCCTTTACCATATGGCATCTTGGCAAATCTATCAGTAAATTGTTTGTAAGTGCTGAAATTCTGCCATCTCTAGAAGCTGAGATGTTTAATACACAAACAGATGCCTTGATGGAATGTTTGTGTCGTGCCCACAGTCAGTCTGTTTCTGCTTTAAAGCGTATAATTAGTGCCTAAAGTACCATCCCTTTAGTTTGTGTTTTATAACTAAAAGCCCAACTCTAGCTTCAAACAAAAAATACATTTCTTGGCACTTATTAATAATAAAACAATGCATGTCTCGCAGCTTTAATACGCTCCAGCAGTTAGTCATTTTCACCACTAGATGGTGCTGCTTTTCAGAGTTGAATATCACTATTTGTCCCACTTTCAGGGTACCCAAGGCAACAAGAACCTGCCTCCTAAAGTCATGCAAATCTAATGCTACCTGTCCATTAAAGCAGTGGCCCCCAACCTTTTGGCATTGGAAGAAAATTATGCCAAGGCCTATGGGGGGGGGGGGGGGGGATGCATTTTCTCACAGGCAATTTGTCGGGGCAATGGCTGGTGTTGGCGCTTCAAACATCATGGCATCATGGTTGATATGGTGTCTGGATGATTGCAATGCATTATTTCTATTATTACATTGATATAAAATGAAATAGTTCAACTCACCATAATGCAGAATCAGTGGGAGCCCTGAGTGTGTCACCTGCCACAGTCGCCTGCCACCAGATGCAGCTTGCCACTTGCCACGCCGCCTGCCACCAGATGCAGCTTGTCACTTGCCACGCCGCCTGCCACCAGATATGGATTGTCACTTGCCAGGTTGCTTGCCACCAGATGCAGATTATCACTATCCTGCTATCAGCTGAGGCTTCCCACTGTTGCCTGTCACCAAAAAAACCCCCCCAGATAAAGCTTGTCACTTTTTAAATGTAAAGGCAATTTGGTGGCAGGCAACAGTAACAGCAGAGAAAGAGACTTCTGGAAGTCTCTCCCAAGCATTGCAGCGTCCCAGCGGGAAACTGGCACATGCGCTTTGGCTGGGTCTCATAGTGAGGGCAGGCAGTGAGAGCTGATGTAATCTCTCTGCTCCCCCGTGGCTGCACATAGCAGAGCAGCCTTCGGGGCAGTGAGGGCAGAACTGCAATTATGCGGGGCGAGCAGTGAAAGATGATGTCATCTCTCTGCTCGCTTTCCCACCCACCGCACCTGTGACAGAGCAGCCTTCGTGGCCCCGCTGCAGAGGGGCCGCGGACCAGCACCAGTCCGCAGCCCGGTGGTTGGGGACCCCCACATTATAGAACTCTAACTCAGATTCAGCAGGGGCCATGTTGGACCTCTTGAGAGAGACCACTGCTTCCACACATTAACCACGGGCCCATCTCTGCATCTTGCTGGCAGGGGACATGTTTTTTCTACTCAGGCTAAATATATTGCTTTCCTATGTCCCCAATTTGGACATTTAACTTTACTTTCCCATAGGCATAACAGGGAGTCCCTACTGGGACACAGATGGCAATAAAAATCTGAAACTCCAATGGAAGCCACGGAAAAAGCTTTGGGCTGGTGTTCAGCTTTTGGAAACGCAACAAGTAAAATCTAAAGATCAACGATTATCTCTGCTGGTGAATTTGCATGCATAAAAAGCTTTTAACATGCTCTTCCAGAACTCCTACCAGCAGTGTTAATTTCGATTTCCTTTTAGTCATAGTCTTTTGACTAAAATGCCAGTATTCGTATTTTAGTCATCTGAATTGTTTTAGTTTTAGTCGTATTTTAGACAACTAAAATCTCCAGTATCAACTAAAATCACCAGTATCAACTAAAATCTCCAGTATCATAAACAAACAAAAATATTGTTTTTTGACTAATAAATAAACAAAAAACTGTAAACTTTATTGCAGGGTCTTGAATTAAAATTCACGAGGGACCAGTTGGTAATATTTTCTCCTGGCAGAGGTCCGAATCTTATGTTTGCACTTTAACACATCGCAGACCCCTTTTATGTCACAGTTCCCCTGTACATCAGTGTCCTCAGCCCCACATCATAGCCCCCTCTTTACATCACTGTCCTCGGCCCCCTTCACATCACAGCTCCCCCTTTACATCACAGACATCCTTCATATTACATCACCCTTTAAAGCAGTGCAACAGTGTCCTCAGTTCTCCTTAAAGCGAAGTTCCGCTTAAAAAAAATAAAAGTTTAAAAGTCAGCAGCTACAAATACTGCAGCTGCTGACTTTTAGTAATCGGACACTTACCTGTCCCAGGGTCCAGCGATGCGGGGGAACGAAGCCCCGCTCATCTCCCCCTCCTCTCTGTGGCGCCGGCATTGTAACTGTGGGCCACAGCCGGGCACCCACTGTGCATGCGTGATGATGTCATCTCTCTGCTCGCTTTCCCGCCCACCGCACCTGTGACAGAGCAGCCTTCGCGGCCCTGCTACAGAGGGGCCACGGACCAGCACCGGTCCGCAGCCCGGTGGTTGGGGACCCCCACATTATAGAACTCTAACTCAGATTCAGCAGTGGCCATGTTGGACCTCTTGAGAGAGACCACTGCTTCCACACATTAACCACGGGCCCATCTCTGCATCTTGTTGGCAGGGGACATGTTTTTTCTACTCAGACTAAATATATTGCTTTCCTATGTCCCCAATTCGGACATTTAACTTTACTTTCCCATAGACATAACAGGGAGTCCCTACTGGGAAACAGATGGCAATAAAAACCTGAAACTCTAATGGAAGCCACGGAAAAAGCTTTGGGCTGGTGTTCAGCTTTTGGAAACGCAACAAGTAAAATCTTCTAACGCCACAAAGGAAATACTTCTGTGTTAAAGTCACTCAGTTTACCATTTATCTGAGTTACATATAATCAATTGAATTGTAAATGTCATGGCAATATTCTATACATATTTTACTTTTCCTGCACAGCTTGTTCTGTGGCAGGCACCTTATTGCCATGCCAGTGTAAATGTAACAGTTGTCACTGTCTTATGGGATTAATGTGTGGCGGCATTGGAAGAAAGTTGCCCCTGGCAATACCTTGTTCAGTTTAAACATTTTCTTTTCTGATTGCCAACATTTCAAATAACTTCGGGGGACACTTTGTGGCTGTGTCTGTGTATTTTGACTTGTCAGGTGTTGTATCTGCTCTGAAGACCAGGAAATGCCAAAAGCTTTGCATTTTATGTGGCCAATTCCAGTTTGTTTTTCAAGCTCGAGTGTAAAATAAAATCTATGCCCAACTTTGGCTTTAATTAAATAACTGCAAAACACAATCTCATCTTTCTTTATTATGATTGCTGATAAGCAGGGAATCCTATTAGCAGCTCATTTCATTGCCTTGTGACGTTCTACTTCAGTCAGACATGAAAATCTTGTAATAAAACTCTCTCGGGGGAAGAATTGTATAATGACTGGCATTGATTTTCATTTTGGCATTCAATTTCTGCAGTTAGCTGTCCTACCGTCTACGTCCCTGCAGTTTCCAACATCCTCATTTTCTAAATTTCCCTGAACCTGTGATAAAGTGGGCCAAGTGTATCTGAGTCCTGAATAGTAATAAGTAGGTTGCTTTTCCCCAGCCACACTCTGCAACTATTGGGATGCCTGTTAAAGATCAACGATTAGCTCTGCTAGTGAATTTGCATGCATTAAAAGCTTTTAACATGCTCTTCCAGAACTCCTACCAGCAGTGTTAATTTTGATTTCCTTTTAGTCACAGTCTTTTGACTGAAATGCCAGTATTCGTATTTTAGTCATCTGAATTGTTTTAGTTTTTGTCGTATTTTAGTCAACTAAAATCTCCAGTATCAACTAAAATCACCAGTATCAACTAAAATCTCCAGTATCATAAACAAACAAAAATATTGTTTTTTGACTAATAAATAAACAAAAAACTGTAAACTTTATTGCAGGGTCTTGAATTAAAATTCACGAGGGACCAGTTGGTAATATTTTCTCCTGGCAGAGGTCCGAATCTTATGTTTGCACTGTAACACATCGCAGACCCCTTTTATATCACAGTTCCCCTGTACATCAGTGTCCTCAGCCCCACATCATAGCCCCTTCTTTACATTACTGTCCTCAGCCCCCTTCACATCACAGCTCCCCCTTTACATCACAGACATCCTTCATATTACATTACCCTTTAAAGCAGTACAACAGTGTCCTCAGTTCCCCTTAAAGCGAAGTTCCGCTTAAAAAAAAAAAAGTAAAGTCAGCAGCTACAAATACTGCAGCTGCTGACTTTTAATAACCGGACACTTACCTGTCCCAGGGTCCAGCGATGCGGGGGAACGAAGCCCCGCTCATCTCCCCTTCCTCTCTGTGGCGCCGGCATTGTAACTGTGGGCCACAGCCGGGCACCCACTGCACATGCGTGAGCCGCGCGGTGCGCTGTGAAGGGCCGGGCAATCATCTGGGACCTGTGACGTCTCCCAGATGATTGCTGAGAGGGAGGGGGGAGAGGTGATCTCCCTTCTGGCGCCACGGGTGTGCCAGGAGGAATTGGGAGCTGGAACCCTCTAAAAAGAGGGTATCCGCTCCCTCCCCCCCCAAAAAAAAATTACATGCCAAATGTGGCATGTCAGGGGGTCATCTTCTCTTAAAGCAGAAGTTCCATTTATGGGTGGAACTCTGCTTTAACGTCACCATGCTCCCTTTATACGTTATCGTGCCCCCTTTAAACAACATTGTGCAGCCTCCACTGCACAGTTATACCAAGGTAGAGGCACACAGATGCTGGTTGTTCTCTCTTGGTTCTCCTGCCCAGCCGGCACTATCATCCTCACAGCAGGCAGGGGCAGGAGGTGCTGCATATCAGGACGGCGGGCGAAAGCTGCCAAATTTACTACATTAACATGCGGGTGATTACCAGCTTGTTCCTATGAAAAAACTCCCGCCCTCTGTCCTGATATGCAGCACCTCCTGCACCCGCCCGCAGTGGAGATGATAGTGGCGGCCAGGCAGGAGAACCAGGAGAGAGAACAACCAGGTTGATTAGTGGCATGGCCATGGTCTGGACAGGACTGCCGTTTGGTCCGGGTTCGGGCCACGGTCCGCCATTTTGTGAACTCTGCTTTATTGACTGTAATGCCATTGCACATACAGTATTACCTGAATATAACATCTTTAACAGTTCTCTGTTAATGAAAACAAGTAACAAGTACTGTCTTTATAAATGAAACCAAGTTTCGTAAACAAACAAGAATATTGCTTTTTGACCACTGTTAATTGTGACGTCAAATTTCTATTTAGTTTTAGTCAAATTCATTTGACTTACATGCCATTTAAGGCTTGGTTCTCACTACTGCGACATGGGATCTAACTTGTAAGACCCCATGTCAAAATCAATGTTTCCCTATGTGAGCTGTCTTAACTGATACCCAAGTTGCTTGGACTTTAGAAAAGGTTCCTGCACTACTTTGGTCCGACTTGGGAGCGTTTTAGCCCTTGTACTGGCTCCTAAATAGAATCCAAGTCAGATCAAGTCTGAAGCAGGTCGCAGGCAAAGTCATACGACTTTGCCATCGCAGAAGTGTGAACCAAGCCCTAGTCGTATTTTAGTCATCGGAATTGAAACTGAATTTTATTTTGTTTCATTTTGGTCACTGAAAACATGCAGCTGACGAAAACTATGACGAAAATATTTTCATTGACGGAATTAACACTGCTTACCAGTTTTGTTTCTCCTTGCAGGGCACAAGGGTGAGCTTCTCTCCTGTGTTCCCTACCTTTTAGAGAATGGACCAAGCAATGGGAGAATGTGTTCCCCTCCCATAATAGTAGATCCTCAGAGAATAGGCTTTGATGAGAAGCCAAGTCTCTCATCTATCCTCACTGACCTCAAGTGAATGAAACTTTAATGGGAGGGCTTGTCTCCTGCTCATGCTCATTGACCTCCAGTAAAGGGACCTGGAGAGAGTGCTTGTTTCTTTCCCATCCTTTCTTAACCTCTGGTGAAAAGTTCTCAGAAGGTAGTGCTTGTCACCTGCTAATCCTCACTAACCCCCGGTACAAGGATCTCATAAGGGAGTGCTTATCTCCTACCCAGCTTCACTAACCTCCAGTGAAAAGATCTCAGACGGGAGTGCTTGTCCCCCGCCCAACCTCATTAACCTCTGGTAAAGGGATCTCAGTGCTTGTTTTCTGCCCATCCTCACTGACCTCCAGTAAAAGGATCTCAGAAGTCAGTGGTCGTCTCCTGCCCACCCTCACTGAAATCCAGTAAAAAGATCTCAGAAGGGAGTGCTTGTCTCCTGCCCATCCCCACTGACCTCCGGTAAAAGGATCTCAGAAAGGAGTGCTTGTTTCCCTGCCTATCATCACCAACCTCCAGTAAAAGGATCTGAGAAGGGAGTGCTTGTCTCCTGCTCATCCTCACTAAGTTCCGTTAAAAGGATCTCATAAGACAGTGCTTGTCTCCTGCCATTCATCACTAACCTCCAGTGAAAAGATCTCAGAAAGGAGTGCTTGTCTCCTGCCCATCCTCACTCACCTACGGTAAAAGGATCTCATAAGGGAGTGCTTGTCTGCTACTTATCCTATTAACTCTACGGTGAAAAGATCTCAGAAGGCAGTGCGCTTGTCTCCTGCCCAACCTCACTAACCTCTGGTAAAAGTATCTTATGCCCCGTACATACGGTCGGAATTTCCGACAGAAAAAGTCCGATGGGAGCTTTTGGTCGGATATTCCGACCGTGTGTATGCCCCATCGGACTTTATCTGTCGGCATTTCCGACGGACTTAGATAGAGAACATGTTCTAAGTTTTTCCATCAGAAATGCCGATGGAGGTTATCCCATTGGCAAGTCCGACCGTGTGTACACGGCATCAGAAGTAAGTGCTCCTGCTCATCCACACTAACCTGTTGTGAAAGGTTCTCATCAAGTGAGTGCTTGTCTCCTGCCCATTCTGACTAACCTCTGGTAATAGTATTTCAGAAGGAAGTATCCTCACTAACCTAGGGTAAAATATCTCAGAAGGGGTGTGTGTCTACCACCCATCCTTAACTCCTGACATAAGGATCTCAGAAAGGAGTTCGAGTCTCCCACCCATCCTTACTAACATCTAATGAAAGGGAGTGCTTATCTCTCGCCCATCTTCCCTATCATATGGTGAAATGATAGGCGCTGACTCTCAGACCACAATGGCTGCAGCGGGGCTTCATTCATCTGTGCTGTGTAGTGTAGATGGAGGAATCCATTAGATTTTTTTTCTTCTATCAACTAACAATAGTTCTGGCTCTCACAGACTGGCTACAGTATGTGCTCATGTGATACACAGATTAGTCCTGTCGATGTAAAAAGGTGCTCCTAACGACAACTCATTATGTATATAAAAGACACCTGTCCATAGAATATCTTTATTCAATTTAAACCCACCATCATGGGCAAGAACAGGGAGCTGTTAAAGGATGTCATATTGTAGACCTGCACAAAGCTGTAATGGGCTACAAGACCATCAGCTAGGAGACAGCTGTTGAAACAATTTTTTGCAAATGGAAGAAATAAAAAATAATGATTAATCTCCCTCGGTGTGGAGTTCCATGCAAGATTTCGCCCCGTGGGGTAAGGATGATCATGAGAAAAGTGAGGGATCAGCTCAGAACTACACAGGAGGAGCGTGTGAATGATCTCAAGGCAGTTGGGACCACAGTCACCAAACAAACCATTGGTAACACAATACACCACCATGGATTGAAATCCTGCAATGCCTGCAAGGCCCCCCTTGTTAAGAAGTCACACGTACAGGCCCGTCTGAAGTTTGCCAATGAACATCTAAATGATTCAGAGAAAGATTGGGAGAAAGTGCTGTGGTGAGACCAAAATTGAGCTCTTTGGCAATACCTTGACTCGCCGTGTTTGGAGGAAGAAAAATACTGACTATGACCCTAAGAACACCATCTCTACAATCAACCACAGAGGTGGAAACATTGTGCTTTGGGGCTGTTTCTCTGCTAAAGGCACAGGCCGACTTTGCTGCATTGAGGGACCAATGGACGGGGCCATGTATTGTAAAATCTTGGATGAGAACCTTCAGCCAGAACACTGAAGCTGGGTTGTGGATGGGTCTTCCAGCATGACAATGACCAAAAACATACCACCAAGGCAACAAAGGAGTGGCTCAAAAAGAAGCACATTAAGGTAATGGAGTTGCCGAGCCAGTCTCCAGACCTAAATCCTATAGAAAATTTGAGGAGAGCGCAACTACCTACGCAGCTGCTTGAGGAAACTGGGCTTTACCCGCCAACTCACTGAACTGGAGCTCATTTGCCACCGTGGGGAACCAGTGCGACATTGTCTCTCGCTGCTCTACTCTTCCCTAACTCAGCCGGAGGAAGGGTATGTTCCCTTGTTTCTCACCAAATGGGAGGCGGAACTCGGAACCCAATTCACTGATGTAAAGAGGAAAAAAATTCTTTACTTTGCCCAGAAATCTTCTATAGCCACTAGGGTACAGGAAACCTGTTACAAAATTCGATGGTATAGGGTCCCTGCTGTTCTGCATCGCTTCTTTCCTCAGGTCCCCAGCCTTTGTTGGCGCTGTGGCACTGAGGAGGGGACAATGTTACATATTTTCTGGACATGCACCAAACTCACCCCATTCTGGCTTGAGGTTGCCCGCACAATTAGACACCTGACTGGTGTCTCCCTGGAGGGGAATCCTGTGGCCTGTTTGCTCCATCTATCAGAACAACCTATTAAGAAATACAAGACCTCCCTCACCATTCAGTTACTGAATGCCACCAAGGCTTGTATTCCCCTTTGTTGGAGATCGGAAAGACCACCGGCGAAGTCCCTATGGTTTACTAAAGTGAACGAACTAAGGTATATGGAGGATCTTACTGCTACCTTGCACAATCGAGAGGAGACCTTTCAAGAGACCTGGAGACCCTGGCAACATTTTATCTACACAGAAGCCTATCTCCAAGAAATGGCACAATCTAACTGACTTAATGGGCTGGTATTGTCTCCTAGGCAGAGGGCACCACACCTCATTATATCACATTATCACGCATTAGTCTACCCTTTTCTACTACCTCTTGTATCCAGTCTCTGCCTCTTTCCCTGTCGTCCCTCCCTTCCCTGCCCGTCCCCCCCCCTGTATCCCGGTCACATTCTTTTCCTACCCCTGGGGATACCAGTTCCCGTATTAAGCTTCCCCATTCATGGGCTACCTGATCAGATACAGTGAACATCCTAAAATTTATTACATCTCCATCTGTCTTATGTCTGGGCTACTTAGCTCTTCGGATCCCCATACTCCCCAATTATCTATAAAAATATCTCATATCACTGACTGACACAGCTTGACATGCATTAACGTCAGCTCCAGGTCAAACGACTAAGCTCCCAGAGCACTCCCAAGGTTCCATACACTGTCAGTATTGTTATACCGGGGTATCATCCCCATATGCCTTGAATATGGTGCTAACTAAGGAAACTTGATTCGCTAACCTTGTTTTTGTAACCCTGTTTGCATTTTTTCTTCATGTTTGACTTTGGCATTGTACTTATACTGGATGTGTTATTTGTTGTACACACTTAGTATGGAAAAAATAAAGAATTAAAAAAAAAGGAAATTTGAGGAGGGAGCTGAAACTTCGAGTTGCCAAGCGACAGCCAAGAAACCTTAAGGATTTAGAGAAGATCTGTAAAGATGAGTGGACCAAAATCCCACCTGAGATGTGTGCAAACCTGTTCACCAACTTTAAGAAACGTCTTACCTCTGTGCTTGCCAACAAGGGATTCTCCACCAAATACCAAGTCATGTTTTGCTTGGGGGTCAAATACTTTTTTTACTCACTGAACTGCAACACAATTTTTAACATTCATGTCATGTGTTTTTTCTGGATTTTTTGGTTGATATTCTGTTTCTATCATTTAAAATACACCTATGATAACAATTATAGACCCTTGATTTCTTAATTAGTGGACAAACTACAAAATCTGCAGAGGATCAAATAATTATTTTCCCCACTGTAAATGGCAACCACCCCAACCTATAACTAGCCTTTGCAGCAAGGAGCACATGACTTAGTCAGAGTCCCAGCAGTTCTGCTACAGAAATGTCCATCTCTCTGTCCTATCATCTGACAGGTCCTTGTTCTCAGACATATGTGTGCAAACAGGAAGTAGAATCCAAGAACCTTTATAAAATGGACGACACAAAGAATTAAATTAAAGTGCAACTAAACCCTCCTATCCCTTACATCAGGGGTCAGCAACCCATAAATCACGATCTACCAGTAGATAGCAGACAGGTGACTGGTAGATCGTGGTCTGGGCTTGCTGACCCACCATTCCAAAGCATCAGAGTGCAATGCAGAGGGACTGCATTGTAAAGTTGGAGATGTAGTAGGGAGCAAGAGCCCCATAGTCTCCTCTGTAGTGCTGGCTCCTGTCCCATGCGGAGTGATACCAACTGCACTCCACCTCTTATCCTGGCTAGCGGACTCCAGAATGGTGCCATCAGCAGAAAAGAAGAGATCTTCGGGTCAGTGTGAAGCAATACACTGGGCATAATAGTATAGGGCTGCTTTCACACTGATGTGCTGCGGTTTACCCACACCGCGGGTGCAGTGAAGTGTACCTTCAGCTTTCCTGCGGGTTTGCTGTGCTTAGCCATAAGCTTCTCTTTTATCTTGCGGATTTGGTGCACTTTCTGAAAGCGCACCAAAACTCCAACCAAAAGCGCGACTCAAATGCAGGGTTTTACCACCCCCCCAACTTTACGTGTGAAAAAGCCCTAAGGGTGCTGCTGCCGAATGCAACCAAAGGCTCATTCACAAGTGAAGCAGGCACTGCTGCTCCTCTGAAAGGCGATCCGAGTGCATTTGACAGGTGGTGAGGAGGCGATATGTTGCCTCCTCACCACCTGATATTAACCCATGATTGCCGTGCAATGCCGCGATTGTGACAGGGTAACGGCAATTAGAGGTTTAAATCCAGTGTGAGGGGGCGACACTGGTCAATACTGTGCCTAGTGATCTTTGACTTCTCCCATGTTGTTCAGGTAGATCTCCACCTCTTTAAGGTTGCCTACCCCTGTCTTACACCAAAGAAGCCGCATCTTAGCCTTTGTTTGATCTACAGTTGTCATGGTGCTGCACATGTCATGGCTTGATAGATCAGTCGAGAGCACAGGAAACTGTGACAGTTATTATTCATGACATGCCTTGAATGTTTTGGGAAACCGATGAGTTTAGTTCTCCTTAACGCAAGAACTTTAGGTCCATATTTAATGCCGGATCTTCTGCTAGCTATGCCACCTGCGTTCTGTGCAGAAAATATACATATGTCTGGGTGAATGAGCTCCTTGAGAAGGGTTTAGTTCTGCTTAAAAAATGGCAGTCCAGCATCATTAACAATACTGTACTAAACCCTGCTGTTTTCAGTGAGGGTTTTGTTCATTGATCTGACTTGTTGTGATGGTTCATGGGCAGGCCCGGATTGGCCATAGGGCAAAGTGGGCACTTGCTCGGTGGGCCGGGGCCACCAGGCCACAAGTCTCTGCGACCGCCAGGCTGCCAGTTAAACTTAGTTCATGGGGAGAATTAGCTGGTTGATAGCCTGCAGATTTCCTTTTAGATGAACACAAGTGTCTTCTATCCAAAGGAGATCGCAGGAAGCAGACCATCTCACATAAGTGTGTGGAGCTGATTGGAGGATGCTGTAAAACTGTCCATCTCCTCCCGTTAATAACCGGCATCACCGTCACTCACACAGAAGATCCGTCTACTTATTAATTCCTCCTATTCGGTCTCTGCCTTCCATTTATCTTGTGTTCTGGACAGTGCGGTAGTGGCCTCTCGGCGCTGATTGCATTCATCATCTTCACTGTGACCTTGCAGTGGGAATTCAGCAATAATAAGCTTCTCTGGGATGACAATAAATGCTACAGCCCCTGCAGATATATTCCCGTGTAAAAAAATAAAAAATAAAAGGATTAATACTTTTTACTTAAAGGGTATCTTCACCTCTATGTATTTCAAGTGCGTATTTAGCCTGGAATCGCCATTATATGTATCAGAATGTGCACTAGATGAAACTATACTGTAGCTTTGCTATACATCTTCTAAATAGGTTTAATATATGCGTTTGCATTGAACAAGAGTGGAAATTTAGTATGAGTAGATGGTGGGGTAATGATCTCGGTCTCCGTATCGTATGAAGGCGTATGTGTGCATAGTCTCTCCATAATTAATGTTTAGCTCAGCTTCAGCATGGCATGCAAGAAAGAGCATAGCAGATGTACACAATAATTACCCTAATTGGCTATATCAATGCAATAATGACGCTGTAAAGCTTTTATTCTGCATTCAGCGTAATTAGAAACACCAACAGATAAACACAGGCTTAGCGTATCAATAGCCGCACACGCCAAGGGGGATGAGGAGAGGAAAAGGGAGCAGACTGGCATGTCATTAAAGGGAAACTATAGTCGTTTAACAGTTTTCTAGATGTACTGTATATGTGAATGTGCCGCAGCCTAGTCGATAATCCTACCAGTGTATGTTGATTTTATTTTATAATTCTTGTTTTGTGTATAGCTTATAATTATATATAATTATAATTATATATATATAATTATAATTACATATAATTATTATATAGGACAACCTGACTAACTATGTACCTATAGCCCTAGATGTGGTGGCTGCATACATTTTGTTCCTTTCCTATTATCACTTGGTGATCCTGCCAATAACACACATCATGCCCTATGGTGACAACACTCACTCACTGTACTGTATAGAGGGGCAGCGGTGTCACCCTAGGACAGAAGTGTGTTTAAACTTTCCGCTCTCCTCATCTTCATAACATATGGGGGAGCTGTTTTGTGGTTAACAGAGGTGGGCTGGGCAGGGTTGAAAATAGTTTGAGAGAACACTGCAGAGTGCACAGGACAGCACTGGATTTCTAGCAGGATCAACAGGTATTTTTGCACTTTTTGAAAAGATAAAACACTTTTAATAGTATATTTAAGAGAGCAAAAGGGAGCAAGGATGAATTTGACCTGCTATCAGCCTCTTGCAGTCCTCTGTACAGCGGGGCTTAGACTGGGATAGGGAGAAGCAGCACAACAAGCCAGTTAGTTGTGCTGCAGTTCTCATGTGCTGACATGGAACATGCTGATTGAAGGAGAGAGCAAAATGACAGAAGGACCTGCATTAATCAGTCAGCTGCTTCTCCTTTCACTGTCTTGTTACATAATGGGGGAGGTGTAAGACCTGTAAGTGTTAATCTGGCCATCCACTCATAGAAATCTAACAGATTCCTCCATCCACGCTAAACAGTATGGAGGTACAAGTCTTCCACTGTGGCTATTGCAGCCCTCAAATTTTCCACTTGCCTACTCGCATTTTGCAACTGGAAAATGATTGAGGGTGAGCGGCAGGCTGGGTTGAACAGGAGCCTTTCTCCCAGCCAGGGGAAGAGAGAGGAGAGGAAGCTGCAAGCCGGCTAGATCATCAGAGAGCGGGGATTCCCAGCTGTAAGCTTTCATTTGAATTGCCCAGTGTTCCCAGAGCTCACCGACACACAGTCCCGCCGGCTGGCCCGGTGCCTTTGATAGACAGAACACCGGTCCAATATCGGGATGTGTGACGTCAAAGGCGCCGGGTCAGAAGGCGAGACTGTGCGACGGTGAGCTCCGGGAACACCGGCCAATTCAAATGAAAGCTGTTACAGCGGGCAATCCCCGCTCTCTGATGATCTGGCCTCTCTCTTCCCCTGGCTGGGAGAAGGCCTGGCTTGCAGTTTCTTCTCTAATGCCACGTACACATGGTTGGATTTTCCGATGGGAAATGTTCGATGGGAGCTTGTTGTCGGAAATTCCGACCGTCTGTAGGCTCCATCGGACATTTTCCGTCGGAATTTCCGACAAATAAAATTTGAGATCTGGATCTCAAATTTTCCGACAACAAAATCCGCTGTCGTAAATTCTGATCGTGTGTACACAATTCTGACACACAAAGTTCCATGCATGCTCGGAATCAAGAGCTGCACTGGCTATTGAACTTCATTTTTCTCGGCTCCTCGTACGTGTTGTACGTCACCGCGTTCTTGGTGATCGGAATTTCCGACAAGATTTGTGTGACTGTGTGTATGCAAGACAAGTTTGAGCCAACATCCGTTGGAAAAAAAACATGGATTTTGTTGTCCGAATGTCCGATCGTGTGTACGCAGCATAAGTCTTGGAGAGCAGCCCTCATCTTAGGAAAATTTGCTCTCTTAAAGTTAAGTGTATTTATATTTCCTCTATGTGTTTGTTGCTTACAGCTAACATTAAATGAAATCATGTTATAGTCACTGCAACCCAGATGTTCTTTTATATGAATATTGGTAATAAGATCTGCATGGTTTGAGATTACCAGGTCCAGCAGAGCATCATTCCTAGTTGGGGCCTCCACAAAATTGTCTTTTAATAGGTTTATACATTTTAGCCCTTTAACTGTTCCAGCAGTGCCATTGCTCTAGTAAATGTCCTTGTAGTTATTATCACTGTCCCAGCCCTTGCAGCCCTTTCTATCTGTGCAAGGAGCTGAGTCTCCACCTCTTCATTAACACTGGGAGGTCTGTAACAAACTCCAATGATAACCTTTGTAGTATGCACACCCATGTACAGTTCCATCCATAATGCTTCAGACTCATCACACTTTCCATCAACTAGGTCCTCTTTCACACTCGCTTTGAGATCACTTCTTACATAGAGACAGACACCACTATCCCTCAGTTTTACTCTGTCTTTCCGAAAGAGAGCATAGCCAGGAACATTAAGAGTCCAGTCATGTAAAGAATAAAGCCATGATTCAGCAATACCAATTGGATCATAGTTCTCGTTGTTCACCAGAGCTTCCAACTCACCTATTTTGCTTGGCAGACTTCTGGCATTGGTGAACAAACACTTTAATTAATTCTCACATCTTTGCACACTTATGTTGCATATTTTTAATTTTAGTACAAATAGTACCATTGTTTGTAACACGGGAACCTTGTTATCACCTGTCATAGCCTTCCGCCATCTTTCCCTATTCCACCAACCCATAGGGGCAGACCCCCGTCTGACCTGTCTGCCTCATTATAATCGACCCCCCCAATCCTAGTTTAAATAGCCTCCAGCCTTCCCATAAATCTCTCCCCCAGCACAACAGACCCCCTTCCATTTAGGTGCAAACTATCTCTAGCATATACAGGCATACCCCACTTTTAAGTACACAATGGGGTTTATTTACTAAAGTTGGAAAGTGCAAAATCAGGCTCACTTCTACATAGAAACCAATGAGCTTCTAGGTTTTATTACCAAAGCTTAATTGAACAAGCTTGGGTTAGAAGCTCATTGGTTTCTATGTAGAAGTGAGCCTGATTTTGCACTTTCGAGCTTTAGTAAATAAACCCCATTGTGTACTTAAAAGTGGGGTATGCCTGTAGATTGTGCCCCAATGAAATGACAATGACATTTAAATGTAAGCTACAATATATTACATTTTTGTTCTCTGGTTTATATAACTTTAAACATCGTACTTTCTGATCCCTCAATAAAGTGCCCTTAAGCTGATGCAGTAATGATTAAGACTCCAGGTTTAAGGGGTGCTAGAAGAATAATCCTAGGTGGTTATTAGGTAATTCCTGTGCAATTTGCTAATTTCCCAGAGTAATACCTTGCTACCCAAAATCACTGGTTTCATGGCAGAACATTTCATTTTAATCGCTAATATGGAGGGATTCAATTTACATGAGCCACTCCATAGTCTCCAGCAGTCACTGTAGTGTTACACATTTTCATAAGACTCTCATTAGCTTAGCTCTTGTCTATTCATTGAATCATCCTTCAGAATTAACTCTTACAAGTTTCTCACCACTGCAAAATTTATAAGGAGCTGATGGTTTATAGGGAACTGCAAACTTAAAGTGGAGGTTCGCTGAAAAAAAATATTAAAAGCCAGCAGCTACAAATACTGCAGCTAGTGACTTTTAATATATGGACACTTACCTGTCCAGGGAGCCCGCGATGTCGGCAGTCGAAGCCGATCCGTCCTTCGGCTCTCGGCTGCTGCCGCCGCCATCCTCGGTAAGGGAATAAGGAAGTGAAGCGTGCGGCTTCACTTCCTGGTTCCCTACTGCGCATGCGCGAGTCGCGCTGCGCGTCCTCTCAGGTCCCTGCTTTATTCTGGGACCTGGGGGGAGGACGGGGTAGGCGCCGGAAGTGGCATAGGTCACCGCAAGCACTGCGGTGATCTATGCCAGGAAGTGGGAGCAAATACCTGTATTAGACAGGTATCTGCTCCTTCCTCCCCCCTGAAAGGTGCCAAATGTGACACCGGAGGGGGGGAGGAATCCAAAAAGTGGAAGTTGCATTTTTGGGTGGAACTCCACTTTAACAAATTGCAGGTAAAAGCACAAAACAATCATGTTCTTTAAATGCTAAAAAAAATGTATTCAGTTGCAATGTGCCTTTGGACATTCCAGAAAATGTTACCACTAAAGGAAGAGTCTGTTCCCTGAAACAGCTCCCTCCCTATTGTATGTCATGGTCCCCTCCTCTTCTGGGAGTGTCTAATGACTGTTTGTGCTGGCCCAGCTACTCTGCTCCTCCACCCTGCATAACCTTTTTGGACAGTATGTAGCCATCAGAGGAGGAGTGTGAGGAATACTATAGAGCAGCCTTTACCCTAGAGGAATCCTTGAAATAATTTCCAGATCTCGAAGAGTCCTTTCTAAAACTAATTTATTGATGACAAGTGCAAAAAAAGCCCTCTTACATTGGTGGGCAGTGGGAAGAATGTCTTACTTACAGACAGTTAAAAAAACTTCATACTTAAGATCACTGATGTCTTGCAGCTGACTCTGCCAAGTGGTGTTGGCCCTGAAACTATGCAGACCCTATCAAATGGGAGTTCAATCAGCCACAGCTTAAAGCCCCATACACATGGGCCAGTAATCGTCCAATCGACATTCGGCTCATGTGTACAGGTTCTTGTTTGACAGAAGTCGATCTCACGACTGGCATGCTGGAAAACCACCATTAGTATAGGAACTTCTTGCAAGCTTCTCATTTTTTTTTCCTGGGTGAAACTTACCGTGTGTACCAGGCTTAAAGCGGAGGTCCACCCAAAAGGGAAAGCTCCGCTTGTCTGACCCCCCCCTCCACTGCCACATTTGGCACCTTTTGGGAGGGAGGGGGGAAGCAGGTACCTGGTTTTGGCCCCCATTCTTCCAACACAGCCTTCTGGGATACTTTACAGGTTCCAGAAGACTGCGGCCCATTCACAAAGTGCAGTACGCTTTACACATGCACCGTTGCAAACTGGCAGTGAAGCATCAAGGCTTTACTGCTAGTTTTCCTTAGTGAAGATGGAGGCGCCAGCACCTGACAGCTAATTGAAGAATCGGCTCGGGGGAGGACACCGTTGGATGCCTGGACAGGTAAGCGGCCCAATATTTAAAGTCAGCAGCTACAGAATTTGTTGGGGGTACCGCCCAACACCCCCCCCCCCCCCACGCCAGAACACACCAGTCATGCTCACAGCCATTGGCTGAGTGCACTGATCAGATGTCGATCAGATGCTGGTTTTCCAGCATGCTCATTCAACAGAAGCCGGACGTGGGATCGGCTTCTGTCGAACAAAGACCTTTTACACGGGCCAAATGTCAGCTGTTATTTACTGTACTGGCTGATTTTGGCCAATATTCAGCCCGTGTGTATGGGGCTTGAGTGACCCAAATGAAAGCTGAGTCTGATTACATCACACCCATGATGGCGGCACCCAGCAGCAGTCAGAGTTAAAATAAAGAAAAAAAAAAATATATACTGTATAATAATAATAATAATAAATAAAAATAACAATTAGTGTGTTAAAGCTGAACTAAAGATTTATTTCAACGGTCTGGGCATCCTCTACCCAGCTTCATCCAGGTGCCGGTGCTCTATCAAATAGTGCCCTCCATCGAAAAGTGCCCGCGCATGTGCAGAACGGAAGGGCAATCCAGCTGCTTTCCCGATCAGCTGGCGTGATGTCAGCATAGCGCATACACACATCGTAGGAGGCTTTTTTTGACGGGAGATACCATTTGGCGGCCACAATTGAAAGCAATGCAAAGAGTGGAGGGACACCGTAGTTGTCAGATTGAGCCTCGCTGTTGCAGGGCGGGTTGGGGGTGTGTTGAAGGGGGGGGGGGGGCTTTGTCTGTTTTGCAACCTGCCCTTAGACACAGGCAAAACCAGCCATTCAATACACCAAACCTGCCCTGCAACACAGACCAAACTGGACCTTGAGCACACTCTAAACCCAACAGCAAGGCACAATATGACAAATACGGTCTCCCTCTGCTGTTTGCATAGCTTTCAATTGTGGCCGTCAAATGGTATCTCCCATCGAAAAATGGCTCCTACGATATGCGCTATGGTCACGTCACGACAGCTGATCGGGAAGTCAGCTGGAGTGCCCTTCCGTTCTGCGCATGTGCGGGCACTTTTCGACAGAGGGCGCAAATCGACAGAACACCGGCCTGTTTTGAGTTAGCAAAGCATTTCTCTGTGGACCCATTTACACCAAAATGCAGTGTGCTACAAAGTTCTCAAAATGAATGTGCACTTAATGTATGAGGATCTAGGACAGGCTTCACTTAGTTCACAGCGCAATGCACGGACACATTGCATTGCACATGCTTTTGGAGGGGCATTGGGGTGCCATCCACAATGAATGGCATAACAGCACACCAATGCACAAAACATGTGCGTTACCACAACGCCCTGGTGTGAATGGGCTTCGAAAGTAATTTTGTGACTTTTATAAATAAATTTGCATGCTCTTCCACAAGGGGGTTTGTATTTGGGGCAATCTCTTAGCAACTGTTGAGTTAAGATATCAGCCACACGGGTAGAACTAGATTTAGACCTTGAGGGGCCAGGGCACTTCAGGTTGCGCTGACGTCCTCCCCAGCACCCCCTCCGCGTCGCCGTGTTGCAGGCTGCTGCGGGAGACCCGAGCGAGTGACTCATCGGTTACTTGGTAGGTACTAAGTAACTGCACTTTGAAGGACATTACCCTCCCATGAGTATCTTTCTTTCTATTTAACAATGGCAATATAATAACTGTCATTTACCCAAGGATATGGTATCAATGGCAAGTAGGTGCAGAACTGTCAGCTTCATATTTTATCTAGCATTTTGTTTCTCTATCAGCAACATACAGTATTTATCTCCAGCAGCACATAACCCAATAGTATATCTACCTAATAGCAATACATTTAGCTGCATATATCCCCCCCCCCCCCCCAGTGTATATACTGTACTTCCAGAAGAATATGTACTTTTTTTATTATAATAGTGTGATTTGTTAAAGTGCTTTGTTAAAGTGATTACTAAAGGGTATTATTATTTTTTCTGTAAAATAAATAAGATATTTAAGAGATTACCTGCTGACTGTCTCCTGTAGTATCTCTCCATTCTCTGACCATCTCTTGTAGTAGGTCTGCAGTCTCTGACCATCTCCTGTATCATGTCTGCAGTCTCTGACCATCTCTTGTATCATATCTGCAGTCTCTGACCATCTCTTGTATCATATCTGCAGTCTCTGACCATCTCTTGTATCATGTCTCTAGTCTCTGACCATCTCTTGTATCATGTCTGCAGTCTATGGCCATCTCTTGTAGTATGTCTGCAGTCTCTGACCATCTCCTCTAGTATTTTGGGGGGAGCCTGTTGTCTGCTGTGTTTAGACTTTTTTTTTTTTTTAAGAACAGATAAAATCAAAAATGGAATTCTTCTGACTGCTTGAATTTTTTTGATGAAAACCATGTGCAGTAATTGTGATGCATCGTGATACATCGAAGAATCGATTTGTTTCATGATAATCGTAATCGAATATAATCGAACTGTGACACCAATGAGGATGATGCACCTCTAACTTACATGCAAGATAATGGAACTGCAACCCAATTATGCAAACAGGGCCAGCAAGAAGTCTTTGTTTCCACTCACCGTACCTTGCATTGTCCGCACCACAACACAAGAGCCTTTCCATGTAGATAAAGTGAACAAACAGTTGAGGATGAATACATTTTCTCTTTATTTCGTCCAAGAAATACACATGTTCCAAACAGCCAACACTGACGCGTTTCAGCCTATCGAGGCCTTATTCATAGTTGTACTACTTGATAGTCTGAAACAAATTAGTGTTGGCTCTGTTTGGAACATGTGTATTCCTTGGACAAAATAAAGAGAAAATGTATTCATCCTCACCTGGTTGCCGACTTTACCTACATAGAAGGACTCAAGGTTCTGGAGTGCCTAGGCACAGGAAGTGCTATCTTTTAGAAAGGATTCAAGGCTAAAAAAAAATCATTCATTGTACTGCCTGGGCAACATTACATTTCTAGATATTTCCCATAATCTTCACTTTTTGAGTTCAGGTCAAGTTTTAAAAGCACTAATAAAATCTGCCCTTCCACAATGGACCTGGAAAGTAACAATTCAGCAGATTCTTACTGTGAACTGTCAGATCAATTAATCACTGCTCTGCGGCTTGTACGCAGGGAAGAACAAAATTGTTATGAGGGTGTGTTCCTGGCAGAAAGGCTGGTTTATGCCCCCTGTAGATCACTGACAGAACTGCTGCGCATTGTACTCTGTGCCTCCCCTGAGGTTTCTCCCTGTCTAAACTCAATCAAATAAAGAACATTACTGTTTAATAAGCCCGAGAGCATAGCAGGTGATATTAAAGTAGAGATTTAGTAGCCAGACAGGGTGCTGGAAATGAGAATGTGTTATTTATTGCCATGTTCAGATTCATTAGTTAGGAAAACTGCTGAGATCTTTCAAATAGTAGGCACTAGATCCAACCTCCTGACGCCATTGTGATTGTTGGGCATTTTAACCTTTATTTAACCACTTGCTTACTGGGCACTTAAACCCCCTCCTGTCCAGACCAATTTTCAGCTTTCAGCGCTGTTGCACTTTGAATGACAATTGCGCGGTCATACAACACTGTACCCAAATGAAATTTTTATAATTTTTTCCCACAAATAGAGCTTTCTTTTGGTGGTCTTTCATCACCTCTGCGGTCTTTATTTTTTGTTAACAAAATGTAAAAAGACTGAATTTTTTTTAATATTTTGTTATAAAATTTTAAAAGAGGGAAATTTTTGTACGCTGAAGAGGCGGCACTGATGGGCACTGATAGGTGGCAGTGATGGGCACTGTTGGGTGGCAGTGGTGGGCACTGATGGGTGGCAGTAATGGGCACTGATCGGTTACACTGATAGGCGGCACTGCTAGGTGGCACAGATTGGCACCACTTGTGGCTATTGATAGGTGGCACTCATGGGCATTGATAGGCGGCACTGGTGGGCACTGGCAGGTGTTAATGGCAGGTGGCACTGGCAGGGGGTACTGGTGTGCACAGATGAGGCATAATTGCCTCTTCCTCTTCGGGACCGATGTCCCTTGCAGATGAGCCGGTGATCGGCTTTTTTTTCTCGTCACACGCTGTCAGCGTGAGGAGAAAAAAAACGATTACCAAGCTTTTGTTTACATCATGTGATCAGCTGTCATTGGCTGACAGCTGATCACATGATGAGGGGCCGGGACTGGCCCCTTACTCGGATCTGTGATCACCCGAGTCTCAGTGACTCGGTGATCACAGCGTGCTCCGCACGAGCCCTGCAGGGCACACGCAGGGAGCGTGCACAGGGGAGGCCGTCATATGACGGCCTCCCGGAAATTCAGGTCCGCACTGTGGCCGTCATTCGGCTATAGCGCGGACGGCAAGTGGTTAAAGGTTTTCTCTTACATTGGACTTTCAGGGAAATATCATGGAGCCACTTAAAAGCCCTCCCCTGAACCTGAACCTATACAAAACTGTCCTGCGCTTCCTGGCTGCTCTGTAAGGCACACCATAGATTTCCTGGTTGCAGGAAAGAAAATCTTTCAATTACCCTTCACCACAGTCAGTGTTGATGGGGAATCCCTACTGCGGAGCTATTGCTTTCTCCCTACTCTCATGCAAAAAAATCCAACGTGCTGGTCGTACCCAAGTCAATCGATCAAGGGGTTAAATGTGTTACCTAGGGAGTGATTCTAACTGTAGGGGGAGAGGACTCACAAGGGGAGGAGACCGATCGGTGTTCCTCTGTACTGGGAACACATGATCGGTCTCCTCTCACCTGGCAGGACGTGGATCTGTGTGTTTACACACACAGATCCATGGTCCTGCTCTATTATCGGGCAATTTCGGGTGCCCAGCGGACATCGCGGCCGCCGGGCACGCGCATCGGCTCCCGAGTGATGCAGTGGGCGTGCGCGCCCCCCCTAGACGGCCAGGAAGCCGAGGACGTCATATGTGCCCGCCCATGATGGGAGATCCCTCCTGCGGACGTCATTTGACAATGGCTGGGATGGGAAGTGGTTAACTTAGCAACAGATTTACAAAAAAACTATTTGCTTAAGTAAACTGTATACAGTGAGTCATGATGCCAGACATGGATTTTGGGTTTAAATTCACTTAAAGGGGTGTATTTATAAAATAAAAAAACATAGAGCTATTAATCCTGCAAAACTGCCTGTATATCAAATTGAATGTTACTAGGGTATTTTCTCTCCAGGTCAGATGTTCTTCATTCATAAGAATTAGTAAAATACCACATTCTAGCCACTAGATGGAGTTGATGATCATAGAAAATAAATAATTACTGTGACTGTCCACTCCATAATGCAGTATTTTATGGCTTCACGCTATTATTATGAATAAAGGACTTCCAACTTGGAGAGAGAAAAAAAAGAAACATTCAAACATTTTGCTGACATTCACGCAGAGCAAATGTACATGTAGTATCACAGAACAAATAGTTCTGCAAACTTTGTATAAATACACCTCTATGTGTTAAAAAATAATTATGGCCAAAGCTTTTTTGGCCATACTTCTCTTGTGGGTTACAGGACAATTACTTTTGTCCTCTTGTAACCCAGTCAGCTGAGAGTAAGCTATTGCCCGCTATCAGCTGATGGGACAGAGCCGCTCTACACTCAGGAAGCATCCTGACAATATTGTAAGGATCCACCCCACTGCCTGGTTGACAGCTGGTGCGGCTGAAAGCTAGAGCCAGTCACTCCCGCCCCTTCCTCCAGTGAGCGGAGAGTGGGGACTGACAGTGATGGAGCAGACAAAGAAGTCTTAGAGCCAGCGTGGCAAATTCTGCATGGGCCCTCTGCACACTTCTACACCTTTCCCAGCAAACTATGCAATAAAAAACACGGATATTTAGTTCACATATATTGCAATAAATGTTTAACCCCTTCCCGCCGAGCATACGCGGATGTGCGTACTCGGCTTTCGGGGGTTATACCGGGATGATGCCCGCAGCTGCAGGCATCATCCCGGTTCCATTGTTTAGAGCCGGCGATCGGCTATCCGAAAAAAAACAACAACCGATGCGGCTAAAAGCCGCTCGGCTGTTATACCGGAGGAGCGGGAGGGGACCTTCCCCCCTCCTGCCGCTCTTACCGGGCCTCCCGTTCGATCGAGAGGCCCGGTGACCAATCGGCTGCCTCCGGCGGCTGGGGGCGGGCTGGAACGAAGCGGTAGGCCGCTTCGTTCCAGCCTTGTAATTGTAAACGCGGAAGCGACGTCATGACGTCACTTCCCGTTTACTCGGCTGCCAATAGCGCCGGTTTTAAAAAAATACACAGTATTCAGAATCGCCATTTTCAGTGATCTGAATACTTTGAAGTGCAAAGGAGGGATCGGGGATCCCTCCATAAAGAGTACCTGTCACCACCTATTACTGTCACAAGGGATGTTTACATTCCTTTTGACAGCAATAAAAGTCATCAAAAAATGTTTTTTTTTTTAAACACAATTTATAAATATATAATTAAATAAAATAAATAAGAAAAAAAATAATATTTTTTTAAGCGCCCCCGTCCCTGCGAGCTCGCACAGCAAAGAAAGCGCATACGGAAGTCGCGCCCGCATATGTAAACGGTGTTCAAATCATACATGTGAGGTATCGCTGCGATCGTCAGAGCGAGAGCAATAATTCTAGCACTAGACCTCCTCTGTAATTCTAACCTAGTAACCATAAAAAAAATTTAAAGCGTCGCCTATGGAAATTCTTAGGTACCGTAGTTTGTCGCCATTCCACGAGTGCGTGCAATTATAAAGCGTGACATGTTTGGTATCTATTTACTCAGCGTAACATCATCTTTCACATTATACAAAAAAATTGGGGTAACTTTACTGTTTGGATTTTTTAAAATTCATGAAAGTGTCCCTTTTCCCAAAAATTTGCGTTTAAAACACAGCTGCACAAATACCGTGTGATATAAAATATTGCAACAATCTCCATTTTATTCTCAAGATTCTCTGCTAAAAAAATATATATAATGTGGAGTTCTAAGTAATTTTCTAGCAAAAAAATACAGATTTAACTTGTAAACACCAAATTTCAAAAATAGGCTTATGCCCCGTACACACAGTCGGATTTTCAGACGGAAAATGTGTGATAGGACCTTGTTGTCGGAAATTCCGACCGTGTGTGGGCTCCATCACACATTTTCCATCGGATTTTCCGACCCACAAAGTTTGAGAGCAGGATATAAAATCTTCCGACAACAAAATCCATTGTCGGAAATTCCGATCGTGTGTACACAAATCCGACGGACAAAGTGCCACGCATGCTCAGAATAAATAAAGGGATGAAAGCTATTGGCCACTGCCCCGTTTATAGTCCCAACGTACGTGTTTTACGTCACCGCGTTTGGAACGATCGGATTTTCCGACAACTTTGTGTGACCGTGTGTATGCAAGACAAGTTTGAGCCAACATCCGTCGGAAAAAATACTAGGATTTTGTTGTCGGATTGTCCAACCGTGTGTACGGGGAATTAGTCATGAAAGTTAATTGACCAACTGTGTCAAAGTAATCCCCCTTTTGGCCAGTCCTACACTGCCTTGTCACTGCAAATGCTAAAGTGGACACCTTGCCAACGTGGGGCATAAAGACCCAAGGTGGGGGAGAGCGACTATGTTCAGGTCTGGTAACTGACCTGTGTTACAACAGAGAAAACATATACCTGTGCTCAAATCCCAATAGCTTGTACATGTATTTGAACTAATAATAATAAAGGGATGTGACCACATATTAACACAATATTGGCAAGGTAGTGTAGGACTGGCCAGAAGAGGGATTACTTCGATGCAGTTGGTCAGCGTAAAGTGGTTGTAGTCTGTTATAGCACTTGTACCTATAGGTAAGCCTATAATAAGGCTTTTCTGTAGGTACTGTAAATATCTCCTAAACCTACACCGTTTAGGAGATATTTACCATATATGCTTGTGCCGACATCATCGGCGCATGCACACTGAAGACACATTTCGATCGTGGCGTTACTAAAGGGCCTGTGCTGTGACTGGCGGCTCCTGCACGCATGCGCAGGAGTGATGTCATCACGGCTCTGGCCAATCACCGTGCGATGCATCCTAGCTCATTATGCATTTGTCTTGCAGGTTTTTTTTTTAATGGGTTTACAACCACTTTAACCATTTCAGCCTCGGAAGATTTGGCTGCTCGATGACCAGAGCATTTTTTGCGATACGGCACTGCGTCGCTTTAACTGACAATTGCGCGGTCGTGCGATGATGTACCCAAACAAAATTCACATCCTTTTTTCCCCACAAATAGAGCTTTCTTTTGGTGGTATTTGATCACCTCTGCGGTTTTTATTTTTTTGCGCTATAAACAAAAAAAGAGCGACAATTTTGAAAACACAATATTTTGTACTTTTTGCTATAATAAATATCCCCAATTTTTTTAAAAAAAAGCAATTTTTTTCTCAGTTTAGGCCAATATGTATTCTTCCACATATTTTCGGTAATAAAAATCGCAATAAGCATATATTGATTGGTTTACGCAAAAGTTATAGCGTCTACAAAATAGGGGATAGCTTTATGGCTTTTTTATTATTATTTTTTTTACTACCCTGTTTCCCCAAAAATAAGACCTACCGTGATTGTTGGTGATGGCTGCAATATAAGCCCTACCCCCAAATAAGCCCTAGTTAAAGTCCTTGTAGGTCTTATTTTCAGGGTAGGGCTTATTTTCGGGGAAAGAGGGTAGGGCTTATTTAGGGGGTAGGGCTTATATTGCAGCCATCACTCACAAACACGCTAGGTCTTATTTTCGGGGAAACAGGGTAGTAATGACGGCGATCTGCGTTTTTTTTTATCGGGACTGCGACATTATGGCGGACACATCGGACACTCCATCCATAGTACAAATACATGTACAAGCTATAGAGATTTGAGCACAGGTATATCTTTTCCCTCTTTAGAGCCAACGTGGGACAGCTGCAGCACCACACAGATGCTGCAGCATGGAGGTGAATATGTGTGTATATTTTTTTTTGAATTCCATATTTTTCCTTTAAGGGTTTGACACTATTCATATTCAAGAAACATATGTAAAAACCTCAGGTCTTTGTTTGGGGTGCCTGGCATATCAGAAATGGAACTGAACCCCTCTTCTGCAGTGCCCATGTGCAGTGCCCAGTTCTTAGAAGAGAATGGTAAATTTGCATTGTGAGTCGGGATGTGCCCACTATAGCAGGATAAAGAACAGATAAGGGTGGAGCCCTAAATATATGATAAATATAGCAGAACACGCAGGTTTTTATTGACCTGGACATGCAGACATGATAGCAATGCCTGTGCTTTGTATATGTTACATTTTATACATTTCTTTTACTTCTAATAAGTAAATGGTAACGTCCCTTTAAATCTGACAGAGCCTGGGATTTAAATGTGGTCTCTCCTGGTTCTCTGGCTGATCTCATAACATCCAAACACGACTCATATTTCAGGCATGAAGCCTGCGGCCATTTGAAAGCGGCATGGGACATTCCTGGTGCCAGTTACATAACACTTCACGCTGCGGACTTGGCATTGATTAAAGTCCATTGTCTATTAAAGTGGCATAGGCAGAGCCCTGCTGATCTCCCGTACTGGGCTCTTCAGCAACTTATTTACAGCTTACTGTGCAGAATTTCTGAAATCAACTCTTTGCCTCTTTCCTGATAATCACACCACAAGTATTTCCATGTCCAATTTTACAGTAATCGATGAGGCCACATGCACACAGGATGGTTTTTTTTTTTGTTCCTCCCCTGGATCCATGGGAGAAAAATGCAGCTTAAAAAGCCATGTTTGGTGCATATATACAATATATATATATGTTCGTGCGTTTGGCATTATTGCATTGTAGTGGCCAGAATATTCATCTATTTTGGCCATAAGAACGCCTTAACATGTGAATGCGCCTGGCATTGATGTGCGCTTGGTGTTTTCTCCACCCAAATGCTTCTCTTCTGAACACACAAATTATTATTTTTTTTTTTTTTACCTCTAAACGCTCCTACCTCTGAACGCCTGTGTGTGAATGGACATATAGAGGGGTGTTTAGAGGCAGAAAAAAAAACCATCAATCACCCATAAAAGTGGCGTTTTTTACATCCCTAGTGCATGAAGTCTGTCTGGGGGGGTGATAGTTCATGGGGGATAAAACATATCAGAAGAGACATCAGGAACTTAATATGTACAGTATGGAGGAAAGAAGGGAAAGGGGAGATATGACTGGCACCTTTAAATACCTCAAGGGGGTGAATAAGGTTCAGGAGGGCGGTTTTTTCAATATGAAACCAAAAAAAACGGGACATGACCTCAAACTGGAGGAAAGTTCAAAACAAATTTCTTATTTTACTGAAAGAGTAGTTAACGCTTGGAATAAACTTCCAGCAGAGGTAGTGAGACAGTCAACAGTAAATAGATTCAAATATGCTTGAGTCAAACATAGAACATACTCAGACAAAAAAGGTAATGAAAAAAATAAATAACAAACAAAAAAAACACTACTCTGTCTTTTTTTCTGCTGTCACTTTTCTGTTTCTATACTAAATGATAATACATTATATTTAAAGCTGACTTTTAGGTTCTGGGCTCTTCCTACACCTCCAATGGCCCCCTTCTCCCTGAAAACCTGCTAGTAGTTTAAGGGCCCTTTCACACTGGGGCGGGGGGCGGCGGTAAAACGCCGCTATTATTAGAAAGGGTTAAATACCACCGCAAAGCGCCTCTGCAGAGGCGCTTTGCCGGCGGTATAGCCGCGCTGTCCCATTAATTTCAATGGGCAGGAGCGGTGAAGGAGCGGTATACACTCCACTCCTTCACCGCTCCGAAGATGCTGCTAGCAGGACTTTTTTTCCCGTCCTGCTAGCGTACCGCTCCCTTTCACGCTGGATACAAAGCAGCGGCACTTTCGGGTCGGTTTGCAGGCGCTATTATTAGCGCAATAGCGCCTGCAAACCGCCCCAGTGTGAAAGGGCTCTAAAGTGGTTGTAAAGCTTTACATATAACCAGTGAAGTGACTGACCTCAGCTGATAAACAGAGATGAAAACAAATCCTCCATAAGTTGTACCTGCTTATCTAAAGTCTTCACTAAATCCATTCAACGTGTCAAATTTATAATGTTTTTCTGAGTTGTCAGAAAAAAGGGGGAGGAGAGCTGAAGCTCACACTCTGCAGAGCTCAGTGATGAGAGCTCTGAAAGCTGACTGGAGGAAGGGACACCGCCCCCACCCCCATTTACACAACACACAGGAACAGAGCTGAAGCTTTCAATCAGGTGGAGTTCCCTTCCTGTCACCTCTTTTCTCTTGGTGTCAGGAAAACTTGTCAGAAGTGATTCATGCTGATAGCAGGGAAAAGAAGCAGCAGACAGAAATTACACTTATGCCCCGTACACATGGTCGGACATTGATCGGACATTCCGACAACAAAATCCATGGATTTTTTTTCCGACGGATGTTGGCTCAAACTTGTCTTGCATACACACGGTCACACAAAGTTGTCGGAAAATCCGATCGTTCTAAACGCGGTGACGTAAAACACGTACGTCGGGACTATAAACGGGGAAGTAGCCAAATAGCTTTCGTCTCTTAATTCATTCTGAGCATGCGTGGCACTTTGTGCGTCAGATTTGTGTACACACGATCGGAATTTCCGACAACGGATTTTGTTGTCGGAAAATTTTATAGCCTGCTCTCAAACTTTGTGTGTCCGAAATTCCGATGGAAAATGTGTGATGGAGCCCAGACACGGTCGGAATTTCCGACAACAAGGTCCTATCACACATTTTCCATTGGAAAATCCAATCGTGTGTACAGGGCATTAGTGTTCTGGATTGAGACAAGTACACACTATAGAGGGATATGCTTTGTTCATATTTCATGTCAGAAGTTTATAACCACTTTAAAGTGGTTCTGAAGGCTGAAGGCTTTCTACGTTCATACATTCTATACATGAAGGTAAAAAAACCTCTTGTGTGCTCTCCCCCCCCCCCCCCCCAGCCCCCCTAATACTTACCTGAGTTCCCTCTCGATCCAGTGATGTGCACAGGAGCATCGGCTCTCCAGGGACTCTCATTCCTCATTGTCTTAAACAGCAGCGAGAGCCATTGGCTCCCGCTGCAGTCAATCACAGCCAGTGAGCCAATGAGGAGAGGGCTGAGCCAAAGCTTTGTGTCTAAATGAACACAGAGCAGTGGCTCGGGAGCGTGCCTGCTTGGATGCCCCCATTGCAACCTGCTCGCTCTGGGGGCACTCAACAGGAGGGGGGGGGCCAGAAGAGGAGGATCGGGGGCTGCTCTGTGCAAAAACACTGCACAGAGCAGTTAAGTATAACATGTTTGTTGTTTTGTTTTTTTTTGCCTTTAATATCACTTTAATGCTTTTTTTTTTTTCTTTTTACTTTTCCTTACTTACTTTTGATGTCTTCTGTCCGGCCTCGTGATTCTTCCTCCTCGGTCCTCTCCCGGCTGTGGACAGTCCTGGGTGTTGCAGAGAGTGAGAGATATCATAACCTCAGCATCAGTACATCTTGAGTGCAGGGTGCAGGGCAATAACACTGTATTCTCAGTTTTTCAAGGTCTGACTCAGGGCATCATTCAACCCGGAAGGCAGAGGACATCTTGAGGCAAACTAAAGGTACTACTTGGGACAGCTCTGGAATGCAGGTGAGTATTGCAGCCAAAGCTTCTATTTTTTTATTTTTGTACCAATGTCTGGGTGACATAAAATAAAATCACCTGCAGTTGGGCTTTGAGGAAAGAAAGTGTAAATATAGTATATGTATCCAGTACTGAAAGAATAACATGTACTGTACATTTGTATTGCCAGTATGTATAGTAGAAGCTGCTTTGATAATGCCATAAGCACCTTGAAACACTCATTAATCGGCTTTTGCTTGCAGGAACTCTGACCTGTCTCTATAGATTTAATGGTCTATAAATGACCTAACTCAATCACTTTTTCGACGTACCAATTATCTGCAGCCTGGTGACCCAATTACTTCAATAGTGTCTCGGTGAGGATGGAAAGATGCTTCTTTCTATCACACTGTGTTACAGAAGTATACTTGTTTTGTCTTACTTGTCCCTATAGCATGCTCAAAAGAATCAATTGGAAGGGTCACTTATTTTTGCTAATATCTAGGATTAAAAGCTGAACTCCAGGAAAACTGAACGTCCTCCCTTGCAGTGGAGCTGGGCCTGCACTGCAAGGGTTGACTGCTCATTTATGCCTAGGGAAACCGGGTACAGCAGTTTTATTTGCCAAATCCTCCGCTCCTGCAGTCTGTTCCATGTTACCCTATGCCGCAGCACTCCATTATTGTTTTTGGCTGGAGGAGATCCAGCATCATCTAGTGCTTTCCTTCCTGGACTGACCGTCCCAGGCCCCCATTGCCTTTCATTCGTTGGAGTTAAATTCTTTAAATTAGCGTTGCACCGATGCCAGTATCGGTGAAAATGCTCCAATACTAAAACCTATACCTTTTTTGCAATTCCGTTGTGACCTGCATTAACTTCTGTTAAATAAAGTCGAAAGCTGCAATGAAATTGGAGGTCCAAGTCACACTGATCTGTAGCTTTGAAATTGCGCTCAAAGCTGCACTGGTGTGAACCAGGGCTTACAGTTCTTCATAATCATGAAGAAACCATAATAATTTTCCATTAGTAAAAAAAAACCTGTAATTGGTATCGGCGAGTACTGGAAAAAAAAGTATCGGTCTAGAAAAACTGGTATTGGTGCATCCCTACTTTCAATTATGGAGGTACAGCATCACATGTGGGTATAATATAGGGCAGTTTACATGCAAACTCCTCCCAAGAGCCAGCCCACTGCTCACATCAGGGTTGAGGACTTTTAAAAGAAGTACTAAAGAAGGGTGCGGTCATGTCCAGGAAGCCCCTCCCACCAGCCAAGATCTACCTGCATTGCATAGAACCAGTGATGACGTTACTAGGTCTAAAATAAGGTATGCAAAAAATAACTGGTTTTATTTTAAAAAATTGAATTAGCATGTTGATGGGGTGGGGGGAGGGGAGAAACCAGGGAAGGCAAAATATTAGATTAAACTTCAACTTTAACATGGGTTGTACAGAGCTTGGGCACTGAAGGTGGTGACCTCATTCTCTTAGCGCCAGTTGTCACTTGTAAAAACAAAAGTGGCCCAAGGGGCAGTTCCCCCACCACAGGCTCTCCTCTGCTCCGACACATGCTTGCTTGTCTTTTTGTATCACCATCAAAGGGTATCTTTTCTGTGTTTTTCTGCCGCTTGCCATTTCGGCAGTTGCTGACTTCATTGTAGAACACCTTCTTAGAAACATCTGAGTTCTAAGAGCTGATATACTGTATATACTGTATATTCCAGATCTGATGAATTTCAGTCTACAGAAACCCTTTTTCTCAGTAGGCGTATGTCTTTTTTATCCAGATTTATTTGTGTGAAGCCTAAACAGTTTTGTTAAAGCGGAGTTCCACCCAAAAGTGGAACTTCCGCTCATTTGTCTCATCCCCCCCTCCGGTGACACATTTGACGAAACCCTATCCCCACTTCTGGGAGGCCACATTGCATTACGTCAGCGGCGCGGATCCCTCCTCCTTCCCCTGCCGCCGGGCCAGTAGGAGAGCGCAGCAGTGCCTCGCGCATGCGCAGTAATGCTTCATTACTTAGTTCCCTTACCATCAATGGCGGCGGCAGCACTCGACAGCCAATAGAAATATCAGCTGCAGTGCCGACATCGCTGGACTCCAGGACAGGTAAGTGTCCTATTATTAAAAGTCAGCAGCTGCAGTATGTGTAGCTGGTGGCTTTAAATTTTTGCAGGGGTGGGCGGACCTCCTCTTTAAGTTTTTATCCCATTGCAGAAGATTTTTGGTGCATTGCTCATTTTGGCTATTTTCAAATTGTATATATTATTTATATAAGAACAGCAGGGGAACAATAAATGAAAACCATGAAAGAAAAATTTCTGGAATATTTATCTTCTAAGTGCTTCTGCCAGCATATTGTGGAAACCTTGTGAAAAAATACTTAAAGCTTTAATTGCATTTTATATTTACATAAACAAGCTCACCCTAAGCTGCGTTTTTGAATTGTTGATTTGCAGAAGTTCTAGGAGTGTTTTAAAAATAAACATTGTTTTTATTTATGTTACTTTATTTTTTACCTTTTTTTAAATGTAACTTTATTGCTATCGACAGGGGGCTAACCAGCTTCCTATGCGATGATACTGAGCGGGTGACCGGTCCTCTTTATGGAAACATTGAGGGTCTAAAAAGCTGGCCATAGCTGGAGCGATTTTTACTTTCAATAGATTTTTATTGAAAATTTTAAAGTACAAAACATGGCGTAAAAAGACTTTTCGTATTTGCCAAGAAGATATTAGACAGCTGGAACGTAGCTGCCGAGGATGTGATGATGGAGCTATTTTCTACCCTGCAACCATGGATTGCAGGAAAAAAAATCAATCAATTCCCCCATCAACACAGTCAGTGTTGATGAGCGAATCCTTCCAACTGAGCTATTGTGTTCTCCCAACAGGGGAAGACAGAGGAAGTCGCCCCCACTGGGAGAACACAGTGCTGACTGCAAGCAGATATAATAGCAGCTAGCAATAATCGCAAGTAGGCTGGTTGTACTAGAGTTGTTCATTTGATCAACTTGAGTACATTCATCCTGCCCCGACATGGCTTGAATCTCGTCTGGCCCCTGCTGAACCAGCCGAGATTCGAACCGTCTATGGCCAGCTTTAGACTCACAATGTCTCCCCTGCCCTTCAATCCTCCAATGCAGCTAATAGAGCACAAATCATGCTTGATTAGCTGAAGCTTCAGCTTAAATAACAGAGCAATGACAACTGTGAACCAGGAAGTTGAGGTAATACATGTCACTTCTGGGTTCATTAGTTGCAGGGGGGAATCTGCCAACAGCGTGTTGGGGGAAAGCCTACATTCAAAACCCCATAAAAGTGATCAGGCAGCTCCAGAGCCACCTGGATCTCTTTTTTTCTAAAAGCCCTTTTCTGGCTGTGAAAATGTATGCAGCTCCAGCCAGTTCTTGGGGAGGTGTGCCCAGATAGTGGTTGGAGAGTGCATATATAGTTTGGAACCACACAGAGAGGCTTTTTTCCCAAGAGGAGAGGTTCCCAGCCAGAAGGGCTGCCAGCGCTTTTGGCAGAGGGTCCAGCCTGCTTAATCGAGGTCCCAGCTTCATTAGCTCGGAGCTGGGGGGCCTATCCTGCTACAAGTCCTTCGGGAGCTAAAGAGGGGTACCACTGAGAATCTGATCTGGTAGCTTTACAGAGGAGTCTGTCTGCCAGAGTCTGGGCATCTAAGCTTTGTGGACACTATGAGTACAGACCCAAGGGGGGAAGGATCTCAAGGCTGCTGCTGTTGTTAACCCCTTTTGCACTGAATCTAGAGCTTGCCTGATCTGGGACATTACTGGAAGTGATCCTGGTGCTGTCCACTATATGTCCTACTACTTAAGGGACTGAGTCGAGAAGCTGTTACAAAGAGAAGAGTGTCCTCATCTTACCTGTTCTGGAGTATCCCATGGCTCCCTAACCCTATCCAGGTTGATCTGCAAATAAAACATTTAAAAAGGCAACCCCTAGACAGTTTCTGAGCCAAAGGAGTGGAAGTTGCTGTTTGCCTGACTGCCGTGGCACTAGCGGGACAAGAACCTGGGACATAAATTTGCAGCCCTTGCGGGGTGGAGAGTGCTACATGTGTAAATTTCAACTTTCCTGACACATACAGAGGGCTATGCATGCCCCATCCTGTCCCCTTGTGAGAGCATCCAGGACTGGCATCAGCCACTCATTTGCTTTGGTGTTGTGTTGTGGGAGGAGATCTGTGCGATTGTGTGTGGGGGGGTCCTGTGTCCCTCATTTCTGGAACAACAGGTAGCTATTTACAGTATCTGCCTCTATTGCTCTGCTTGCAATAAAGTGAACCTATCACTTTGCCTATTTTAGAAAATGTAGACATTCATTTAAAACATTCTGAACTGAACATAGTGTACAATTTTTTTATATGACCTAAATATGCTTAGTTAGATGTTTCCAGTGAAGGGCTAGTATACAAATACATTTTAGACAATTGTGTGTTTTCATCACAGCCAACGGTATAAAGACGTGATTTGGCTAGTTAGATGGGAATCTAGTGGCTTGCACAAAGCACTGATCTCAACCTTAATGAACACCTTTGGGATGAATTGGAATCATGATTGCAAGCCAGGTCTTCTTGTCCATCACCAGTACCTGACCTTATACTACTTTGACTGAATGGGCACAAATTCTCACAGAGGTGCTCCAAAATCTTTTGGAGAGTCTTCTCAGAAAAGTGAAGGCTGTTACAGATTAATATCCATGGCTTTGAAATGAAATGTTCAACAAGCCCATATAGGCATGATGGCCCACAAACTTATGGTCATATAATGAGGGTCAATTAGGTGGTTCATTAGAGTTATGGAACAAGACTTGTTCAGCAGGTAGGAGGAAGGATGGGATCTATCTAGACTTTGTGTGGTGATGTTGAGATTTGCATAGCAGAGCTACTAGGTTTTTGAGAATCACAGAGTGGCCTGCAGGACATCTAAAAATATGTGCCTGAAGCTACCTATTAGTCAGGCCTTTAGGAGACCTAAAGAAAGCACAGGTTCACTCGTAAGTGGGATAAAATAATACTTAGGTCATGTTTATTAGTAATCCAAAGAACAGACAGAAGTGGACCCAAGGTAAAGCTGTGGAGCCTAAAATGTGTTGTCACCTTTCTTCTGCTTAGTAACACAGGGGTTGTGGATGACCTGTGCATTGCTTTCCAAATCATATGGCAGATAAAACACTTCCTATATTAGTGCTTCACATATATTTAGCTGTTTGCCAGGAGGTGTGTTTCACAATATTCAGGTAAAGATAAATGCTTTATAAGGCCGGGTTCACACTGGTACAACACGACAGTCGTACGACTGTGGATCCGACTTTGCCCTGCGACTTGAAGTCCGACATCCTTCCGACTTCAATGAACAGGGATCCAACTTTGATCCCGACAATGCCAGGCACTTTGTGTCTGGTATGAATCTTTAGTGGAAACTCCATGCCAGATTAAAAAAAAAATGACGAAAAACGGCGTGGTTACCTCTAGCACATAAATTGCCATTAGTCTAAGTATTGACTTTTACTGAAAGAAATGCTTTTTTGAATATCCCCTTGGTATGGTCCCTTTCCCCTCTACTGTTTTATATCTATAACATATGCTCTGGCACACTGCAAAGGGTGCAAGGAAAGCAGAATGCCACAATAGGGGAAATCGTACCAGGCTGCATGCCCTCGACATGGGGGTGTGGGTGCTTTGAGGCAGGACTCCAAAGCACCTTGTCCCCATGTTGATGAGGACAAGGGCCTCTTCCAGACAACCCTGGCCGTTGGTTGTTGGGGTCTGCAGGTGGGGGGCTTATCAGAATCTGGAAGCCCACTTTAACAAGGGGGGCCTCCATGTCCCAGCCCCTACCCTATGTGAATAAGTATGGGGTACATTATACCCCTACCCATTCACCTAAAAAAAGTGTCAAAAATGAAACGCAGTACACAGGTTTTTAAAGTAATTTATTAAGGCAGCTCCGGCGTCTCTTCCGATTTCTTCCCCCTCTCCGGCTCTTCTGCCTCCTCCGCTGATGTCTTCTGCCTCTGCTGGTTCTTCTCCCCTCTCCGGTTCTTCTCCGCTCTCCGCTGATGTCTTCTATCCCTCTCCGGTTCTTCTCCCTCTGTCCGCTCTCTTCTTCCTCTGCCGGGTCTCCTCTCTGTGCTGTCTGCATCCTCTATTCTTCCTCCGATGTTGACTCAACGCTCTTTCCCGCGGTAATGCTGGATGCAAGGTGTGCCACTACTTATATTGGCATGGGGCGGGGTCATGGGTGACTTCATCCAGAGGCCCCACCCCCACCGCCCCATCATGCCCCAGGTGGTGATGTCATAAGGGGGTATGGCCTCTGGATGACGTCACCCGGTGACCCCACCCCATGACAATTTAAGTAGTGGCACACCGCGCACATCTTATCAGACAATCCAAGTGTGACATAAATTCCTTTTACTGCTGCTGTAATCACCATGTCGGATAACACTAGTCGCATGGTTAGGAAAAGAATCCTACTTTGATCTGACTTCAGTGATATTCAGTGGGCTGAAGTAGGACCAAAGTTGGACCAAAGTAGTGCAGGAACCTTTTTCAAAGTCGGACCAACTTATGTAAGACCAGTTAAGACAGCTCTCATAGGAAATCATTGATTTACACACGTCATGCAACATGTGCTCCCAAAGTCGCAGCGTATGTCATACCAGTGGGAACCCGGCCTTAGCCTGGGTTCTTACTGGTACCACAAACGCTTCGACATTGGGAGCTCATGTTGCATGACGTGCGAAAATCAATGTTTCCATACCTTAACTGGTCCGACACAAGTCGGTCCGACTTTGAAAATGCTCCCTGCAATTCTTTGGTCCGACTTTGATCCTACTTCAGCCCACTGAATATCATTGAAGTCAGATCAAAATAGGATCCTTGTTCTAACCATCCGACTTGTGACATCCAACATGGTAAATACAGCAGCAGTAAAAAGGAATTTATGTCACACTGGGATTGTTTTGATTGGTCAAAGGACAAGTCAGACTGTCACAAAGTCGGATCAAAGTAGTATCCTGTTCATTCAAGTCGGGTGGATGTAGGCCTGATATAGGACTGATGTCGCAGAGCAAAGTAGGATAACAGTGGTATGACTGTCGAGTAGTATCAGTGTGAACCCAGCCTAAGGCCGGGTTCCCACTAACACTTGTGCCCATCATATGCAGCCATATGGTACGACATGGTACGACATGACTGTTGTACGGCTGTCATCCTACTTTGCCCTGCGACATTGGTCCTACTTCCATCCGACTTGAATGAACAAGATAAGATTTTGCTCCGACTTTGAGATAGTCTGACTTGTCCTTTGACCAATCAAAACAATCCCAGTGTGACATAAATTCCTTTTTACTGCTGCTGTATTTACCATGTCGGATGCCACAAGTCGGATGGTTAGGACAAGGGTCCGACTTTGATCTGACTTCAATGGTATTCAGTGGGCTGAAATAGGACCAAAGTCAGACCAAAGTAGTGCAGGAACCTTTTTCAAAGTCAGACCGATTTGTGTTGGACCAGTTAAGACGGCTCTCATAGGGAACCATTGATTTACACACGTCTTGCAACAGGTGCTCCCAAAGTCGGAGCGTATGTCCTACCAGTGTGAACCCGGCCTTAGTTGTAACCTCAGTGTCACCTGTTTGTGGTACTCTCAAGTCACTTGTTGATTTGGTGCCACGTGTGCATTGAAGGGATTACAAGGTTAGAGTTTCTTCTGTGGCAATTGCAGATTGTACCTCAATGTCAAACCCAGAAGAGGAAAATTTGGACAATTTTGTAGATTATCTTTAGAGCTTATCCCAGATCAACGATCTCACCTCTTCCAAAAGAGATGAGCTTAGTTAATACCTAGTTTAATTTACAAATTGTTTTCCATCAACAAGCGCCAGCCCAGAATTTTCCCTTTGCACAGTGTTATGTAGGTTTATGTAAAACCTTAGGTCCTTAAAGGGAAACTGTAAGAGATTTGGTCATTTTTTAAATTGTTTTTTTAATTATTTTTTTTTTATATTTAAAAGTATTTTTAAATTTTCAAACTTTGGTTTTTATCTTTGTTTACAGGAGAATTAAAACTCTTGGCAAGTTATTGTATTTGTCTCCTGTGTGCCATTTTAGAAATTTTCATTCACTTATTGAACAAGAAAAGCTTCAAAGCATACATTTTATTCCTTGGGAGGCATTAAACCCTTCAGTTCTGTACCAAATAGTACTTTTTTTCTTATCTTCATATTAGGATTTTCCTTTTAACTACTGTGATCTCTGGAATGTTAGCTCTTGTGGTAGATGCATTTGTACAGTGAGTCCACGGCAGACAGGTTCTATAGTTGAGGGCCTGGTAGGCCACTTTTATTAAAAAAGAAAAACAAAGTCTTTATAACAAAGGGTCTCCCACGCAGGGGGTTCAGCTTAACAGAAAGGAAAAATGCAGAGCCACCTGACTCTAAGCTCACCCAGCTTTAATTGTAGTACCTAGCTCAATGGGCCCACTCTTAGCCCCTAAGTAGAGAGTCTCCTGATACCCAAGGTGCTCTATCTCCCCTGAGACTCAGATTCCTCTGGTCCCCTGGATTCTCTCCCAGTTGTCTCAACTCTAGTCTCCCAGACTCTCGCAGTCTCCCAGACTCTCGCAGTCTACCAGACTCTCTCAGCTGCCCCAACTTTCTTGGTCCAATGGCTTGGAACCTCTCCCACCTGAAGTGTTGTCTTGAGTAGATTGCCTTGATTTCTGGACAGGAGCACACCTTCCCTTCTGGCTGCAACAACTGCAACTCCAGCTGCTCCCCTGAGAAATGCTTAGATCTGTCTTATATTGATACTACACACCTGTGCACTCACACAGGCTGCAAGACTTAAGCAAAGCCTTGAGACACTGGATTGAAGGTTCCGTCCCACACAAAACACTTTGGAATCTTCAAGCCCCTGTCCCCGATCCAGAACTACCAAATCTGTTTACTATAAACATGCTAGAGTCTCTCAGATTGCACCTTTGAGAATCTGGTGCCCTTTATACACATATTCGCTAAATTCTCAGCATGGCAGGGCCTCGCATTATCACACTACCAATAAAAATACTTCAAGCTTGTGACACCTTCACACATTTCAAACTCAAATGTTGAAACGACCTGCACAGCTGAGGTCTTGTTTTAATGTTTTATTTATCATTACTAAATTCCCCAAAAAAGGAAACTGACTTGGGTGCTTCACTGGGAAACAAAACATGGACACAAATAAGGGTGACTTTTATATCTTTCTTTCAAAATGTCCTTGCATTGGAGATGAACTTCAAACTCCTCTCAGGATGGTACCTAGTTCTATCGAGAGTTTATAAACTTTGTCTAGGGTACCCCTCAATGTGCTTTCGCAGCTGTCCAAATTCTGATACAGTGCACCTGGAAAGTATTCACGGCGCGCTTCACTTTTTCCACATTTTGTTATGTTACAGCCTTATTCCAAAATGGATTAAATTCATTATTTTCCTCAAAATTCTACAAACAATACCCCATAATGACAACGTGAAAGAAGTTTGTTTGAAATCTTTGCAAAGTTATTAAAAATAAAAAACAAATCACATGTACATAAGTATTAACAGCCTTTGTTCAATACTTTGTTGAAACACCTTTGGCACCAATTACAGCCTCAAGTCTTTTTGAATATGATGCTAAAAGCTTGGCACACCTATTTTTGGGTAGTTTCTCCAATTATTCTTTGCAGGACCTCTCAAGCTCCATCAGGTCTCTCCAGAGATGTTCAATCGGGTTCAAGTCTGGGCTCTGGCTTGGCCACTCAAGGACATTCACAGAGCTGTCCCATAGCTACTCCTTTGTTACCTTTGCTTTGTGCTTAGGGTTGTTGTCCTGTTGAAAGATGACCCTTCACCCCAGTCTGAGGTCCAGAGCACTCTGGAGCTGGTTTTCATCAAGGATGTCTCTGTACATTGCTGCAATTATCTTTCCCTCGATCCTGACTAGTCTCCCAGTTCCTGCCACTGAAAAACATCCCCACAGCATAATGCTGCCACCACCATGCTTCACTGTAGGGATGGTATTGGCCGGGTGATGAGTGGTGCCTGGTTTCCTCCAGACATGACGCTTGCCATTCAGGCCAAAGTGTTCAATCTTTGTTTCATCAGACCAGAAGATTTTGTTTCTAATGGTCTAGGAGTCCTTCAGGTGCCTTTTGGCAAACTCCAGGTGGCCTATCATGTGCCTTTTACTGAGGAGGGGCTTCCGCCTGGCCACTCTACCATATACAGGTCTGATTGGTGGAGTGCTGCTAGAGATGGTTGTTCTTCTGAAAGATTCTCCTCTCTCCACAGAGAAACACTGGAGCTCTATCAGAGTGACCATCAAGTTTTTGGTCACCTCCCTGACAAAGGCCCTTCTCCCCCGATTGCTCAGTTTGGCTGGGCAGCCCACTCTAGGAAGAGTCCTGGTGGTTCCAAACTTCTTCCATTTATGGATGATGGAGGCCACTGTGCTTATTGGGACCTTCAATGCTGCAAACATTTTTCTGTACCCTTCCTCAGATCTGTGCCTCAATACAATCCTGTTTTGGAGGTCTACAGACAATTCCGTGGACTTCATAGCTTGGTTTGTGCTTTGACATATACTGTTAACTGTGGGACCTCATATAGACAGGTGTGTGCCTTTCCAGATCATGTCCAATCAACTGAATTTACCACAGGTGGACTCCTATCAAGTTGTAGAAACATCTCAAGGATGATCAGTGGAAACGGGATGCACCTTAGCTAAATTTTATGGCAAAGGCTGTGAATACTTATGTACATGTGATTTTTTTTTGTTTTTTATTCTATGATTTCAAACAAACTTCTTTCATGTTGTCATTATGGGGTATTGTTTCTAGAATTTTGAGGAAAATAATGAATTTAATCCATTTTGGAACAAAGCTATAAAATAACTAAGTATTGAAAAAGTGAAGCGCTGTGAATACTGTAAGATTGGGGTGATCAGACTCAAGCGGTAGGTGCGTTTTCAATAAGTGCGCCAGTCCAAAACTGTATTTTTAAGGGCATGGTAGCCCACTTTTTTTTAAAAGAATGGAAAAGTTCACAAAAGACATCAGTAGCCCACGCAGGGAGTTCTACCATTATTGTATCTTGCACAATCAGAATATTTCAGCCTCCTGGCTTACTCTCTTACCACACGGTTGCTTCAGACCTCCAGCTTAGGCCTATATCTTATAAGATAATTGAATCACTTGACACATTTTTTGCAGTTATCTCATAAGATGCTGAAAATGTCAATTCACTATCACCTTATGAGTTATTTACCTCACAAACCAAAAACATGAGGTAAATAAAATAGTGCTAAAGTTAAATAAGTAGTCGCCCAGGCATGAGGTATTTAAGGAATGTAAAAATATAATAGTCAATTTAGAGTAGTCTCTGCCTTTTTTAATTAGTTTCAATCCATAGAAACCTAAATATGGAAAAACAGAATCATCAGGGCTGACCTACTTAAAGTATAACTAAAGGGAAAAATTTTATTTTAGTTTTGGATAGAGTGGAGATGGATCAGCACCCCTGTAAGTTTTTATCGCTGTCCGTTTCCCCGTTACGGAAATGAACCCCCTCTATTTGACCTGTTTACCATTATCCTTGAAAGTGAAAGAAAGTCCTTAGAATAGTAATAGAGAGGAAATCTTCCAATGGGGACACTGGCTCTGGGGACCTGGGGGTCCCCAAGGGGTTCTTTTAATTTGTAAGGATTTCCTCTCACTTCCTGTGTTGTCTATGTGACAGAAGTTGAGGGAAATCTCCCCAATTACAAAGTTGCCTTTTTTAGTGGTGAAAGAAGGGTATTTATATGTGTGATTGTTGATACTATTTTCATTCAATATTTGACATTTATAAAGCTATTTTGTATTTACTTACTTTAACCACTTAAGCCCCGGAAGGATTTACCCCCTTAATGGCCAGGCCATTTTTTGCGATACGACACTGTGTTTCTTTAACTAACAATTGCGCGGTCGTGCAACATTGTACCCAAGTAAACTTGCTGCCCCCCCCAAAAAAAAAGTCTTCATTAGTTTAGGCCAATATGTATTCTTCTACATATTTTTGGTAAAAAAAATCACAATAAGCGTGTATTGATTGGTTTGCGCAAAAGTTTTAGTGTCTACAAAATAGGGGATAGATGTATGACATTTTTCTTCTTCTTTTTTTTTTTACTAGTAATTGTAATGGTTGCGGAACTGAAACATTGGACAGATCTGACACTTTTGACACTTTTTGGGACCAGTGACATGTATACAGCGATCAGTGCTATAAAATTGCACTGATTACTGTATAAATGACACTGGCAGGGAAAGGGTTAACACTAGGGGGCGATCAAGGGGTTAAATGTGTTCTATGGGAGGTTTTCTAACTGTGGGGGGGGACTGACTGGGAGTACAATCACTAGGAACAGACGATTATTCTGTACTTCCCTGTCAGAATGGAGATCTGTTTGTTTACATTGACAGATCACCGTTCTGTCTCTCTGTGGAGCGATTATGGGTGGCTGGCAGACGTGGCCGCTGGCCACGCGCATCAACTCCCCCGCCGTGCAGCGGGCGTGCGCGCGCCGCTGGGGGCCTGCTATAGCTGTTAGCGGGACCGATGTACAGCTACGGTGATAATAGTTATTTAATTGCAAATTTTAAGAGGAAAATAACTGTGAATTGAGCGCTCTGTCCCTGTTTTCTCCCTGGTCCCTCTTCCTCCTCCTCTTCCTGTTTGTATTATTTTTCTAACTTTTCTACCTTTGGTTGTTTCTTTTCTTACACCTAGGTAGACAGTGAAGCATGTGCTCTTGACCTCAATGTTCCTTATTTCTTGCATACCTGTTGCTAGGGTTACAGCGTGCGCTTACTTACGTGCGGTTTACATGTTCAGCTGGAGAATGACTTCTTCTTGTGTCTAACCTTGCACCATAATCTTTGTATCTTTATAAGAACCCAATAAAAAATCAATTGAAAAGAAAATGAAAATGTATTTTTCCTTACCTTTAGTCCCAGTGACAATAGTCACTAGAACTGAGAGTTCATCTCCTGAGCACAGATATAGACAGCAATAAAACCTCACCACTTTATCAGAAAATTGTCTTTAGCTACATTAAAGTTTATACATGTTAGAATGATGTTTTATGTCGGTTTTTAAATATAAAGTTTCAAACTATAGACAAAAAGATGGTAAAATTTAGTTTTTTTCCCCTTTTTGATCAGTGTTACTTTTAAAATGATGATCACTCGCTTTTTTTTTTTCTGATCAGCCAGCAGTAGACATGTGCGGTTTGTTTCATTCTGAATTAAAATTCTGACAAAATTTCCAGAAATTCAGATGTATCCGAATTTTCGAATTACAATAGTACTGAATTTAACCCCTTCCCAACCAGCCGCAGGTTGGCTCCCCTGCGCGAGCCGTCGTAGCTGTACGTCGGCGCTTTAAGACGCTTTAGCAGGAGCATGCGCACGCTCTTGCAGCGTTTCCCCAGAGCTGATGCGCATGCCCGGCAGGCGCAATGACCACCGGGCACCCGCGATCGCTCATGACAGAGAGAGAACCGGGATCTGTGTGTGTAAACACACAAATCCTGGTTCTCTCAGGGGAGAGGAGACAGATCGTGTGCTCCCACAGTTAGAACACACCTAGGGAACACAGTTAACCCCTTGATCTCCCCCCAGTGTTAACTCCTTCCCTGCCAATGACATTTATACAGTAATCAGTGGCTTTTTTTTAGCTCTGATCGCTGTATAAATGTCAATGGTCCCAAAAAAAGTGTCAAAAGTGTCCGATCTGTCCGCCGCAATGTCGCAGTCACGATAAAAATCACAGATCGCCGTAAAGAAAAAAAAAAAATTATAAAAATGCCATAAATCTATCCCTTATTTTGTAGACGCTATAACTTTTGCGCAAACTAATCAATATACGCTAATTTTTTATTTTTTTTTTACTAAAAATATTTAGAATACATATCGGCCTAAACTGATGAAGACATTTTTTTTTCTTTAAATTTTGAGGATATTTATTATACCAAAAAGTACAAAATATTGTGTTTTTTTTCAAAATTGTCGCTCTTCTTTTGTTTATAGCGCAAAAAATAAAAACCGCAGAGGTAATCCAATACCACCAAACTAAAGCTCTATTTGTGGGGAAAAAAGGACATCAATTTTGTTTGGGTACAACATCGCATGACTGCGCAATTGTCAGTTAAAATGATGCAGTGCTGTATCACAAAAAATGGCTGGGTCAGAAAGGGGGAAAATCCTTCCGGGGCTGAAGTGGTTAAACGAATCCGAAATAATGAAAACAATTTGGATGAAATTCAAATAGTCTTCAAATTCTAAAAGTTTTTGAATTTGAATATTTTTCCAATTTCCTAACAGAACAAAATAGAATAGAAAATAAAAGAACAGAATAGACTAGAATATAATATAAACAAATAGAATAACATAGAATATAATCATCAATATAATCATCTTCTGAAATTAGAATTTTAAATAGAATAAATTTGAATTTGAATACAGGAGAAAAGATTAGAATATAAAAAAGAATAGAATAGACTATAATAGAATAGAAAAAAAAAGAATTAAAAAAAACAATAGAATAGAAAGAATATAACCATTTCCCAAAATTCAAATAGAATCAATTTGAATTTGAATGGAATAGAAAAGAATAGCTTAGAATAGGAAGATGGTTATATGCATTCTATTCTATCCTTTTTTCTATACTATTGTGTTATTTTTTATTCTATTCTACTCTACTTTTCTGTTCCATTCAAGTTAAAATTGATTCTAGATTATTTCTATTCTATTTTTTTAATTCTATTCTTTTCTATTCTATTCAAATTTCAGAAGATGGTTATAATCTATTTTATTCAATTTTTTTATTCTAGTCTATTCCATTCTATTCTGTTCTTTTATTTTCTATCCTACTTTGTTCTATTTTACTCTATTATATTATATTCTTTTATTTTCTGTTATATACATTTCTATTCTATTTGTTTATATTATACTCATTTATTTTCTATTCTATTTTATTCTCTTTGGAAATTTGAAAACTATTTAAATCCAAAATTTTTTTCGAAATTCGAAAACTATTCGAAATTGATTTGAAAATTTTCGTATCGATCTGAATTAGAAAAATTTGAATCAATTCAAAAACGAATAAATGAAACAAGTTCCGAAAACAATTAAACGAATTTCACTAAACGAATTTATGTAAATAACAAAAGAAAACAAATGTTTTCGTTCTGCACATGTCTAGCCAGCCGGCTAAATGAAAAAAGGCGAACAGATTCCCCCATCCACAAATCTAAGGTGGATGAAAGAACCCTCCCTGCTGAGACATTGTATTCTGACAGCCAACTCTCTGCTGTCTAAATACACTGATCAACGTCTGCAGGCGGCTGATCGACAAAACCTTGCTAACAAGCCCGTTCAACAAAAGTCATTCTGGATACTAATTGACTGAAATACGGCTGGTCTCTACTGAACCAGACACATTTTGATCCATCTATGGTCAGCTTTTACTCACCTGCCACCCACTCCAAAATAACTGATCCTAATGAGCCTAAAGAAGATGTAAAATTAAAGTATATAATTTCTCCCCGCACATGCTCAGTTGCACTCTAATCTGTATATCTCAAATCTCATATTTTTCATATTTTCACAAGTCTCATATAAGACTATCTAACATTATAGAAAAACATATAAAAATATAGCATTATATACACGTAAGGTCATATAAAAAAATATATCTATAAAACACTACATATACATTTTATAAAAATATTTATAAAATCCTATACACAGGGAAAAAAGTACCAGACTAAATCTAGAGCAGAGACCAAAGACTATACATGCTCGCATATTAAAATTCTGACAGAGAAAAATGTAAATGTAAACTAAAAAGTGCAAAGTTTAGTGCAGAATAGCTTCAATAGTCGCTGATGAAGCAGTTTATATCCAACGCCACATTTAACCCTTTAGGGGTGAGAGTGTCAATTAAAAAATCCAGTACGTTTCACGTTTGGAGAGTTCCCTGACCGTATTGGAACCTCTCCACACTGGTTTCACATGGTCTAGTCCCCAAAATTTCAGGCCTGAGGGGTCTTGATTATGATGAAGTTTGAAATGCAGCGACACATTATGGTCCTTACACCCAAGTTTTATATTCTGTATGTGTTCTGCAATACGAACCCTCAAAGGGCTTTTAGTGCGGCCCACATGCATTAGCCCACAAGGACACTGCAAGACATATACTACATGTGTTATATTGCAGGTAATGAATTCTTTAATTGTAAGTTCTTTATTGTTGGTAAATTTAACTAAACCTCTCATAGGGGCAGCAACCTCCCTCCATGCTTTACATTTTAGGCATGCATAGAAACCATCCTTGTCCCAAAATGTAGAGGGTCTGGTAGGGGGAACCAAAACTTTTTTTTACTACCCTGTCTCCCACATTAGGGGCCTTACGGTAAATAAACTTGGGGACCGGGAGTAAAACTGGTTTAAGGCTCTTATCTAAACACAGGATATGCCAGTGGGCCTTAAAAATAGATTCTCTTTCCTTATTTACTGTGTATATTTAAAGCGGAGTTCCACACAAAAATGGAACTTCCGCTTTTCGGAACCCTCCCCCCCTCCGTTGTCACATTTGGCACCTTTCAGGGGGGAGGGGGGTGCCGATACCTGTCTACGACAGGTATTTGCACCCACTTCCGGCATAGACTCCCATGGGAGTCTACGCCTCTTCCTGTCCCCACCGCGCTGTCTCCTGGGAACACACAGCTCCCAGGAAAGAGCGGGGACCACTTGGGACGCGCAGCGCAACTCGCGCATGCGCAGTAGGGAACCGGGAAGTGAAGCCGCAACGCTTCACTTCCTGATTCCCTCACCTAGGATGGCGGCGGCAGCTGCCGAGAACCGAGCGGGTTCTCGGCGTCGCCTACCGACATTGCTGGACCCTGGGACAGGTAAGTGGCCATGTATTAAAAGTCAGCAGCTGCAGTATTTGTGGCTGCTGGCTTTTAATATTTTTTTTTTTTTGGCGGTGTGGGTGGACCCCCGCTTTAAAGGGATTTACCATCACCGGGAGAATACATTATTTTCAGCTTTATTCAGAATAACACAAACAGAAGCCTTTCTCTGGAATTCCTGTCCTAACAATGAGAGGGACCTGGCCCTGGACCCTTTTCCTGGGGAAAAACCACACCACTATAAAATTGTACAACTCAATTTTAACCACCAAAGGTGCTTGCAGAAAGGTTTTTCTTCTTGTAAGGCAGCAAGAAGGCTGTAGTGGATGTGTTTACAAGCCCCCCTCCGTCATTACAAGTAGGGGTTCTTAGATTACTAGTGAAAGAGAAGGGTATAGACTGGTGCTCTACAAAAAGGCCTACCTAGATTGAAAACCAAATACTTAGCATGTCGCCTGTGCTTTCTGCATGCATCTAACATCTTCAGTTAAAATTTTTGACTGGCATGTATCTTTAAATAAGGCCATGTACATTTATCATTGTCTAGCTATTCATTATAGACATTATAGAGGCTGGCAAGGGGCCACAAGTGCTGTCAGAGCAGGTCAATATGCAGTTATTGGAATTTCTTCCTACTCTACAGAATGTTGTCATTGGGGAGATCTCACTTTTCATGCTGTGTTTGCTTCACAAGTCGATGATTGTGCCTGTAAGCACATAAATCAGCCGGGCGTTCGACTGTAAATACCTTTCTCGAGCCTTGAGAAAACCGCAAGACTTCTCCTAAAGTGTTTTCAGCACGATTACCCGTTCTGTTGGGACCCACCAAACATAAAATATCTTCTAATCCTCCCCCTCAGGCAGCTCATAAAATTACAGGTTATTTTGCTTTGAGGCCTGGTTTGTGGCTAGAGAAATGATCAGAACACATGATATTTCCACGGCCTTTAGAACATCATATAATCTGTGGGCCCATGTACTGTACTGTGTCCATAGGTGCAGAAGGTTTGTATCATATATTATAATAAAACAGGAAAATTTGTACTTTTTATTTGCACCCATCTTGGATCCTGTTTTTGGCCCTGTTGGTGTCACCTATATAATTATGCTGCTTTATTCACGCTGCCTTTAGACATAGGATATAGTAAGTGAACCTAACATCATGTATATTTATATTAAGTGGAACATGCTAATGTCTTTCCCACATGCCTCGCCACCTCAACTCTTCATAAGAGCAGAGGGTGAGGGCTAAAGGTGGGTGGCATATAAGATTCAGTCCATAGTTCCCATCTTACAAAATTTAGCCATTCTGTAATTTTGTCTAGCAATTATTTTTTCAAAGATCATAACTTGATGCTTGACCCCTGCAAAGGGGATAAACTGGGTTCTGAATGCTCTAGTCCAGGGGTCCCCAACCCCCGGGCCGTGGCCCACTGCCGGGCCGCAGGACAGATGCAGCATGTTGGAGCCAGGCAGGCAGACGGCATGTCAGAGCCAGACAGGCAGGCGGCATGAGAGCTAGGCGTGCAGCATGCTGGAGCCAGGGAGGCGGGCGGCATGTCAGAGCCAGGCGGGCGGGCAGGCGGCATGAGAGCCAGGCGGGCGGGATATCAGAGCTAGGCGGGCGGGCAGGAATGAAAGAGCCGGTGTTCTGTCAAACTAGCTGGGTGGATGAGAGAAGCGTGTGGGCTGATGGGACAAGCGGGCGGTGAGAGATGACATCATCTCTCTCTGCCCGCCTCTCATCTTCCGCCCTCAAAGCCCAGGCTCTTCAATGTCAGAGATGCAGCGAGGAGCAGAGATGACATCATCCCTCACCGCCCGCCCCGCATCTCACTCTCCTCCCCTCACTCAGAACTGGCCTCTGTACTAAATGGACCAGTGCTGCCACCAATGCAGTGGCAATACACATCTGGTGGCACTGGCAGGCGATGTGGCAAGTGACAATCCACATCTGGTGGCAGGCGACATGGCAAGTGACAATCCACATCTGGTGGCAGGCGACATGGCAAGTGACAATCCACATCTGGTGGCAGGCGACATGGCAAGTGACAATCCACATCTGGTGGCACTGGCAGGTGACGTGGCAAGTGACAATCCACGTCTGGTGGCACTGGCAGGTGACGTGGCAAGTGACAATCTACATCTGGTGGCACTGGCAGGCGACGTGGCAAGTGACAATCCACATCTGGTGGCACTGGCAGGCGACGTGGCAAGTGACAATCCACATCTGGTGGCACTGGCAGGCGATGTGGCAAGTGACAATCCACATCTGGTGGCACTGGCAGGCGACGTGGCAAGTGACAATCCACATCTGGTGGCACTGGCAGGCGACGTGGCAAGTGCCAATCCACATCTGGTGGCACTGGCAGGCGATGTGGCAAGTAACAATCCACATCTGGTGGCACTGGCAGGCAATGCGGCAAGTGACAATCCACATCTGGTGGCACTGGCAGGCAATGCGGCAAGTGACAATCCACATCTGGTGGCAGACGACATGACAAGTGACAAGCTGCATGTGGTGGCAGGCGACATGCCCAGGGCTCCCACTGATTCTGCCTTATGGTGAGTTGAACTATTTCATGGTATATTACAATGTAACAATATAAATAATGCGCTTCAATCATCCTGACACCATAAAAACCATGGTGCCGGGATGATTGAAGCGCCAACACCAGCCATTGCCCCAACAAATTGCCCGCGAAAAATTGTCTGCCCCCCGCCCCGGGCCTTGGCACAATCTTCTTCCAAGCAGCCGGTCCCCGGTGCCAAAAAGGTTGGGGACTGCTGCTCTAGTCATTACCCTTTTTGCAGCTAGCTGTAAGGATATGCATAACTAATTTAATTTGATTATTGGTGCATTCTTCAGCTTGTCCATTCAGGAAGGCTTCATAGGGATTTTTACAAAAACATTTACCCATAACCATATAGAGAATTTCATAGACCCTAATCCAAGATTGTTTCCCTTTTGGACAGTCCCACCAAATGTTTCAAAAAGAACTATCCATTGACATCCCTTAAATGGTTTGGAAGAATGGGCTGAGATTATGAAAGAAATTCTCAAGGGGACTAGGTACCATCGAAAGAAAACCTTGTAGTTCACCTCCATATCCAACACTTGAGCTTCTAGAACTCTTGGCTGTATTGGTCCATATCAGAGTTCAATGAATTACCTGCTAAATCACCATCCCATTCAGACGTAGGAGGGGAGGGTACATGTAGTCAATGAGGACATTAGAGCATATACCAATGTAATAAGACCTGGGCCTCCTGGTTTGTTCAGAAAGGCTCCTTTAAAGGCAGTGAGAGAGGAGAGATCAGTGTTGCCACAAGTTTGAGGTTGCAGAAAGTGTTTTTTTTAGTATTTTTGTAAAATATCCCTAGGGTCATGTCATGTGTATATTTATCCTTTAGGGTTCCTTCATTATTATTTTTATTGCAGAAGGATGGAGCCATTTTTGTTTAGGCATCTCATTTCTGGACTGAGATACTGGCTCAGAAATAATATATTCATGTAAATCCTGGTTGTGTGTGCAGTTCTTGGCTGTGTTCACAAATATCTGACACAGATCAGTCCCCGATGAAGCTTTTCACAATGTGACTTGCTACAAAGATAGTGTACAGGTATGTTCACACTATTGCGGCTCGGCGCGGGTGCATTTGTGCGGGCACAGCAGCCCATTGTTTAAATAGGCTGCTGTACCCATGGGAAATCCAAGGAAAAGGTCCCTGAACGCTTTTTCCAAAAGACGCCCACAGGGCAGCAGCAAGAATACTACATAGTGCTGCGGCACCATGCGGTTTCCAGCATCTGAAAATGCTCTACATTTTTAGATGTGTGGGCATCCCCATGCATCTGCTAAAGAGCAGCACGTTTTTATTTACTGGTGCCTGTGGGTGCGGGAATGTGTGTGATTTACATGTGCTCCCGCACCCATAATAGTGTGAATCTAGGCTTACAGTTTGATCACCGTGTGAAAAGAGGCTGAGAAAATGCTTCCTCCTCCCTGCAGCAGACTGATGACCTCATCTTAACCTAAGCAAAGTCACTGGACTGGAGCACAAGAATGGCTTTTTAACCACTTGCCGGCCGGGCCATAGTCGAATGACAGCTATAGCTAGATAATTTTGGGAGGGCGTACAATGATGTCCTGCCTGGGGCGTGCACCTGGGAATGTCGGGGTAAAGGGCCAATGACAGCAGCCCTTTACCACGTGATCGCTCCGTCCAATGACAGAAAATTTTCAGTCTTTTTTCATTTATAGCACAAAAAATAAAAAACTCAGTAGTGATTTTAATGATTATACGGTGGCAGGTCGGCTCTAGTGTGCAAACCGCCGTAGGTGTACGTGGGTGTTTGCATAGGAGATACCCGCTGCGGGAGCGTGCTGCGGGTCCGACGGACTCGATGTCCGCCGGCGACCTGCGATCGCTGTGTACAGAGGCAGAACGGGGAACTGCCTATGTAAACAAGGCGAATTCCCAATCTGCCAGATTACATGTCAGAGATCTTCTGTTCCCAGTGATCGGGAACAGCGATCTTTGTCATGTCCCTGGCAGCCCATCCGCCCTACAGTTAGAACACACCCAGGGAGCACACTTAACCCCTTGATCGCCCCCTAGTGTTAACCCCCTCCCTGCCAGTGTCATTTTTACTGTAGCGCCACCATTTTTGCTTATTGATGTAGTACAATGTTAACTTATGAACAGTGTTATATATTATTATGTGGCACCATCTAGTGGCCAAATTGGTGAATGGACTTTATTTTATTTTTACTCTTTGAAGAATATCAGAGGAAGTGACTTTTATTTACTTTCCACAACTACCTACCTACCCAGCATGCCTTGTGATTTACCCAGCAGGACTCAGTACGGAATTGCATGCTGGGTAGGCTATAAAAAGGTTCCGCGCAGCCATCTCAGCTCTCTTTGGACGCATGGCCTGCCTGTGAGGACCTGTGCGGAGGTGTTCCACAGAACGCGGCCTACACCTACCAGGAGCAGCACGACCAGTGACTTTGCTTTGCACCAGCAGGCTGGAGAGATGCTGGGACAGAACTGAGAAGGATCCAGGCTGACAGTCGGAGTCATCAGAGGGTTCCAGTCTATCTTTCGGAGCGGAGCGGTGTGACGGCACCGGCTGGAGAGAAGCAAGACCCAGTACACCGGAGGGAGCTGTCTTGCTACACAGACCTGGTCGGGTGAGAGGGCTGTTGCCCAAAGTTTTCCTAAAGCACTATCACACACCTGATTCTGTAACACAGTGTGCTGGGACCTGTAGTCCCACACAGGGGAATTGAAGGAACTAGAGACTGAGTTAAATTAGGCCTCAAGCCTACCCTTCACCGTAATATTAACGCTGTGTTGCACAAAGTTAATTGCATCAGAGACAGTTACGGGTTACTACACTACAGGAATATACCTTCATCATCTATTTTGTTTAATCTCTTGGTATATTTGACTGCTGGATTACAAATTATAATTCATAATTGCTAGCAGAAGACAGAAGACAAAGAGACGACTTCCTATTCCTTTGCAAGGCCTTGCATCTTAGTTGTGATTAATAGAGAGTTTACACTCTAGAGCAGGGGGAGCTCCCTAGTGATTGTTCTTGTGCTATATAACATTGTCTTCTTGTAGTTACAAGCGCGCACTGGAAGTGGGAAGGTGCCCAGAATTAAGGTATTTCCCATTCTGGCATTAGTCCCACTTGGAGACGCACTTCCCGAGATCAGTTAATACCATTTTGTGTGTACAACTTATTGTGTATATTCACTGGGCTGTTGCGCTACGTTGGTGTGACAGTATCAGTATTGTAATACTACTTTCTTATTGATTCCAGTAAAAGTTACATTACTGGTTAAATACAACTTGTGTGGAGTGCTGTTCCTTTTCCAACAGGTGGAACATCGGATACTCAGGTAATAACAAAGGAATACTGTTATTATACTGTACATTGTGAGGTTATCCCTATCATTAGCTCCACACTAACACTGCACCACAGTTGTGTCAAGGGGCTGAGTCAAGTCATTGGGGGCGGTAAGGCAGAGTACAGGCCCAAATCAAAAATATCAGCAGCTCCTTCGGGGGTCAGTGCTTCATTACATTGATCAGTGCATTTTTATAGCACTGATCAAAATAATAATGTCACTGGTTCCCAAAAAAGTGTCATTTGGGGTCAGATTTGTCTGCCGCAATGTTGCAGTCGTGCTAAAAATCTCAGATCGCCGCCATTACCAGTAAATACAATATAAAAATATATTAAAGTCCCAAAATCTACCCATAGTTTGTAGACATGATAACTTTTGTGCAAACCAACCGCCTATTGCGTTTTTTTTTTTGGTTTTATTACCAAAAATATGTAGAAGAATATATATCGGCCTATACTGATAAATATATATTTTTTTATATTACTTTTTTTTTTTTTTTTGGATATAGCAGAAAGTAAAAAAAATTGTTTTGTTTTTTTTCAAAATTGTTGGTCTTTTTTTGTTTATAGCACAAAAAATAAAAACCGCAGAGTTGACCAAATACCACCAAAAGAAAGTTCTATTTGTGAGGAAAAAAAGGATGTCAATTTTGTTTTAGCACTCGATCGGTGTGTCCAATGGGAGATGATCTCATATGTAAACATATGAGATCATCTCTCATTGCCGGCTCTCCCTCCTCACACAGAGACAGCGTGTGAGGAGGGAGAGCTTCTGTGCTGCAGATTGTGAGTGAACACTGAATTATAACACAGTAAATACAGTGCCCACAGTACCTGTCAGTGCCATCTGTCCCCAGTGCCACCTGTCCCCAGTGCCACCTGTAAGTGCCATCTGTCCCCAGTGCCACTTGTCCTCAGTGTCACCTGTCAGTGCCATCTGTCCCCAGTGCCATCTGTCATCAGTGCCACCTGTCAGTGTCACGTGCCATCTGTTATCAGTGTCACGTGTCATCAGTGCCACATATCAGTACCACCTGTCATCAGTGCTACATCAGTGTCACGTGTCATCAGTGCCACATCAGTGTCACGTGCCATCTGTCATCAGTGTCACGTGCCATCAGTGCCACATATTACTGCCATCTGTCATCAGTGCCACATCAGTGTCACGTGTCATCAGTGCCACGTATCAGTGCCATCTGTCATCAGTGTCAGGTGTCATTGTCCTGGTGCTCCAGGGCCTTCAAAAGTGTAATAGGTAGTCAACAAGTTAGATGTGTAATTTATGCTCCTAGAACTCCTGATGGTGCTCCCTGCATGTTGGGCCTCTCTATGTGGCCAGGCTGTGAAAAAGTCCCACACATGTGGTATCGCCATACCTAGCAGGAGTAGCAGAATGTATTTTAGGGTGCCATTTGTGGTATATACATGCCATGTGAGAGAAATAACCTATTACAATGACAATTTTGTGGAAAATAAAATCTTCATTTTGCAAATAATTGTTGGAAAAAATGACAACATCAAAAACCTCCCTATGCATCTTACTAAATACCTTGGAATGTCTATTTTCAAAAAAGAGGTCATTTGGGGGGTATTTGTACTTTCCTGACTTGTTCGGGTTGCAAGAAATGAGATAGGCAATTTTTGTATGATTTGCACCACAGCTTGTAGACTCTCTACACAAAGATCAAATTAGGGTTATTTTTACCAAAGATATGTAGCAGTATAAATTGTGGCCAAAATTTATGAAGAAAAATTACTAATTTGCAAAATTTTATCACAGAAACTAAGAAAAACGCATTATTTTTTTCACACTTTTCGGTCTTTTTTCATTTGTAGCACAAAAAATAAAAAAACTCAGAGGTGATCAAATACCACCAAAAGAAAGCTCTATTTGTGTGAAAAAAGGACAAAAAAATCATTTGGGTACAGTATTACATGATTGAGTATTTGTCATTCAAAGTGTGAGAGCGCTGAAAGCTGAAAATTGGTCTGGGCAGGAGGGGGGTTTAAGTGCCCAGTAGGCAAGTGGTTAAATGTTTGTTCCTGGCTTTAGGTGCACTTTAGGTGCAGAGTAATTTGCAAGGACCGGACACCTAGTACAATTGTTATTATTATTATTAGTATTATTATTATTATTATACAGGATTTATATAGCGCCAACAGTTTGTGCAGCGCTTTACAACATGAGGGCAGACAGTTACAATAGACAGTACACTTACAATACAATTTAATACAACAATACCAAGAAAGTGGTCAGTGATGAGTTTATAATTGTCTGTATTCGATCTGTTCGCACTGAACAATCTGACACAATATTACTATATCCCAAAACTCCAGAATTGGCCAAGCAAGATTCAATGACAGGTTCTCTTTAACCAAACTGACAATTTGTAACTTTCTTTTATTCGCTTCCCACACAGAATTCAGTTTATTCTCGGATATGTTGCCTTCTTTAAAAACATCTTCTCTTCTGATTATCCAGCAAAACTTCTACATTGTGAATGGTCCTTCGCATGAACCAGCTGATGAGAAAGAAGTTTGAGAATATTGCCTCTTTGAAAGATGTTCTGGGTTCAGCAGGTTTTTTTCTCCATGCTGGCGGCCATACACAGAGGAGCAGAGAATGAAAAACACATCTTGTAGACAGAGGAGGATGTTAAATAAACTTTATTGATCGCATGAAGTCCGTTCACAGTTTGATGATCAAATATGAAGAAGAAAATATTGATTGGGCTTTGTGGGTTGCCACTGTTTTTAAAGTGATTGAGTTCTGGGTTGCAAGGATGGAAAGGAGCTCATATCTCAACCACCAGCATGCTATGGGGCCAAGCAGCTATTTGTTTTATGTTTTCAGTGATTCGTATACTCAAAGTGATATTTCAATTGTTAGTTTATGCTGCTGAGTTCAACAACTTGAGGATTCTAAACTTGGGAGATGTTACATAGCTACATTGTAGGTGAGGTCGAAAAAAGACACAAGTCCAAAAACTAAACAGTAAAGTTAGCCCAACTTTTTTGTATAATGTGAAAGATGATGTTACGCCGAGTAAGTAGATATCCAACATGCTTTGAAATTGCGCACGCTCGCGGAATGGCGACAAACTACGGTGCCTAAATATCTACATAGGCAATGCTTTAAAAAAAAATGTATGGTTACCAGGTTAGAGTTACAGAGGAGGTCCTGTGCTAGAATTATTGCTTTCACTCTGACGATCGTGGTCATTTGAACACCGTTTACATTTGCAGGTAGGACTTATGGATGCGTTTTCTTTGCTGCGCGTGCACATGGGGGTGCTTTAAAAAAAATATATATTTCTTATTTAAACCCAAGAGATAGTTACATAGTAGGCGAGGTTGAAAAAAGACACAAGTCCATCAAGTCCAACCTATGTGTGTGATTATATGTCAGTATTACATTGTATAACCCTGTATGTTGCGGTCGTTTAGGTGCTTATCTAATAGTTTCTTGAAACTATCGATGCTCCCCGCTGAGACCACCGCCTGTGGAAGGGAATTCCACATCCTTGCCGCTCTTACAGTAAAGAACCCTCTACGTAGTTTAGGGTTAAACCTCTTTTCTTCTAATTTTAATGAGTGGCCACGAGTTTAGTTAAACTCCCTTCTGCGAAAAAGTTTTATTCCTATTGTGGGGTCACCAGTACGGTATTTGTATATTGAAGTCATATCCCCTCTCAAGCGTCTCTTCTCCAGAGAGAATAAGTTCAGTGCTCACAACCTTTTCTCATAACTAAGATCCTACAGACCCTTTATTAGCTTTGTTGCCCTTCTTTGTACTCGCTCCATTTCCAGTACATCCCTCCTGAGGACTGGTGCCCAGAACTGGACAGCATACTCCAGGTGCGGCCGGACCAGAGTCTTGTAGAGTGGGAGAATTATCGCTTTATCTCTGGAATTAATCCCCTTTTTAATGCATGCCAATATTCTGTTTGCTTTATTAGCAGCAGCTTGGCATTGCATGCCATTGCTGAGCCTATCATCTACTAGGACCCCCAGGTCCTCTTCCATCCTTAGATTATCTAAAAAAATATGTTTCTAAGACATATCTCTTACATTCAGCAGCTTTCTCCTGCCTCTGCTTCCCCGATTACCTGCAACTTCCAGCTGTTAAAACTGCTATTGTTTGCATAGTAGGAACAGCTGTCAAAATGCAGCCTTCTGTGTAAAGTGTCATTGAGTAATACAGTGTAATGATATATTGTTACATTGTAATTACTATTTAATTCATATTTAGTTCTAAGGCGCGATATTTAATGTGCTGATTATATCAATTAAAAAACCTTATATGAAGAATAAAATGTAATTAAAATGTATTCCTATTTAACCCCTTAATAATCCTTGGTTAATACTAATTAACTCCACTCTCCTTTCTCCCATTTTCTGATGATTTTTGTTTTACTTCAATATTTTATAATTAATATTTACATGTTTTTAATTTACTGTACAACTAGTTTTAAACTATCACTGTTCAAAATAGAAGAAAGGTTTTTCTATACATATTTTTGTCTGTAGATTACATAGTAAATACAATAATTTTTGCAAGTCAAATTTGCCAAAAGAAACCCAAGTTTGTCCTCATAAAAAAATCCATGCATTTATTTTTTATCATAAGTAATGACAAAGGTATCGCTGAATAAACACGCCTATAGCAGATAAACATACATAGTGAATAGAGTATAGAGGTACAAGAGCTGAAGTCGTTAAGTGAACTTGAATTAATTTAAAAAAAAAATGTGTTTAACTTTTGCCCATAAAATGTTTAATTGTATTATTATAAAGGTATAATTTATAAATGTATAATTCTTCTTTTTTCCAGACTTTATGTTCCTCTTGTTTTCTGTAAGAAGAGCACTGACAATTGTTTAAAAGATTTTGCGAAGTGCTGCTTATGTTAAAGAAAGTCTATAATGGTTTTAGGTCAATTTTAATGTTTGTGTCTAAACTGATATTTAATAACCGCTGCTCGCTTCTCTCTCGCTCCATTTATATCATTTATATATATATATATATATATATATATATATTATTTTTGCTTAACAAATAAAAATTTAAAGCAGAACTGACACCCTCCCTGGACTGCCCCAAACCTAAAGGAGCTTACAGTGTAAGGTCGCTAACTCACATTCATACACATACTAGGGCCAATTTAGACAGGGGCCAATTAACCTACTAGCACATCTTTGGAGTGTGGGGGGGAAACCGGTGTATCCGGAGGAAACCTACACAAGCACAAAGAGAACATGCAAACTCCAGGCATATAGTATCTAGACACCCCCTGTTCGGTTCGCAACAGAACTTCTGAACAGGAGAAATGTTCTAACCCAAACAGCAAACCCCATTGAAGTCTATGGGAGCTGAACAGGAAAGATCAAAAGTGCCCATTTTGAAGGCTTATATGCAAATAATAGGCCATAAAAAGGGCATAAGGGTCTGGGCACTGTCCATATATCATTAAAAAAATGAAAAACAATTGTTTTTTCAGGAGCAGTGATTTTAATTATGCTTAAAGTACAACAAGAAAAATGAAAAATTCCTTTAAATATAGTGCCGGGGGGGGGGGGGGGGGGAGGGGGTCCCCTTAACGTGGCTGTAAAGTGGCACATCTGTAGCATGCATAAAACATGCTACAGCAAAAATGTAATGCTTAAAGAGAAAAAAAAAGTCAAATCCCATTTAAAATGACTCGTGGTTGCAATTGCCGGAAACCGGCTATTGAATAAATAAAGAAAACGATGTGCCCCCTCTCCCAGTCAATACCAGACCCTTTGGGACTGGCAATGGTGTAGTTAAGGGGTGGCTATTGAGGCTGGAGCCCCGAGTCCAGGGCCAGCCCTACCGTGAGAGTGTCGCTGGCTGCCTGACACAGCGCTGTCCCGCACAGCCACGGCACTCTCACTTTGTCTGCACTCCGTGCTTCACTGACATCCAGAGCCCAGAGATCAGTGTGAGCGAGTCTCCTCCCTTGCTCCGCCCAAATCATAGAGCCGGGAGGAACTTTCTCACACAAAGCTCCTGAGCAGCTGAGTGCAGACCATGGGGGAGGGGGAGGTGGGAAACTCTGTATACCCAGCCTCTCTGCATATGCCCAGCCTCTCTGTATATACCGAGCCTCTCTGTATACCCAGCCTCTCTGTATATACCCAGCCTCTCTGTATACCCAGCCTCTCTGTATACCTAGACCCTCTGTGTATACCTAGCCTCTCTCTATACCTAGCATCTCTGTATACCCAGCCTCACTGTATACTCTAGCCTCTCTGTATATACACTAGCCTCTCTGTATACCCAGCCTCTCTGTATATACCCAGCCTCCGTGTATACCTAGCCTATCTGTATGTACACTAGCCTCTCTGTATACCCAGCCTCTCTGTATATACACTAGCCTCTCTGTATACTCTAGCCTCTCTGTATACACAATCCGCATCTGGTGGCAGGTGACGTGACAAGCTCTCTGGTGACCCCGATGTAAGGGGGAGGCTCTCTGGGGACCCTGATGTAATAAAATATATATATATATACACACACACGACTTCATGACTTTCTTTACTTCGCTGCTATGGGCTCTAGCCCCAGATCTTTTGTAGACCTAGCAATGCCCCTGGGGACTGGTATGAATTTGGAGGGGAACCCCACGCCAAAATGAAAAAAAAAACGGTGTGGGGTTCCCCCTACTATCCATACCAGACCCCTATTCAGGCATGCAGCCTGGCAGGTCAGGAAAGGGGGAGACGAGCGAGCGCCCCCCACCCCTCCTGAACCGTACCAGGCCAAATGCCCTCAACATGGGGGCGTGGGTGTTAGCCCCCCAAGAGTCTCTTCCCGACAACCCTGGGCTGTGCTTGTCAGGGTCTGCAGGCAGGGGGCTTATCGGAATCTGGAAGCCCCCCCGGCCCAGATCTCACCCCCCCCCCCATGTGAATGCGTATCGGGTACATAGTACCCCTACCTATTCACCAAAAAAGTGTCAAAAAGTAATAAACACAAGAAACAAGTTTTTTACAATTCCTTTATTAAAAAATAAAATCATGTAAATCCATCGTCAATCAAACCGCAAGATGACCTGAAAAATAAAAGAAATAAAAAATGCTCCCGCCTCCTGGGAGGCCTCCCGCCGAATGTCTGCTCTGCGCTTTGACACTTCTAATATAGGTAAGGGGTTGGGTCACCTGGCTACGTCACCTGGTGCCACCGGGTGACGTAGCCAGATGGCTCCACCCCTTACCTATATAGGAAATATATAGGCCTCCCAGGGGATGGGAGCGTTTTTGATATATTGGGTTGGCGGGCGGCATGATTGACAATGGATTTACTTTGAGGGGCAATATTTTTTTATTTTTAATAAAGGAATTGTCAAAAACTTGTCTCTTGTGTTTATTCCTTTTTGACACTTTTTTGGTGAATGGGTAGAGGTACTATGTACCCGAAACTCATTCACATGGGGGGGTGGGATCTGGGAGCCCCCTTGTTAAAGGGGACTTCCAGATTCCGATAAACCCCCCGTCCACAGACCCCCACAACCACCGGCCACGAGGGCATGTTGCCTGGTATGGTTCAGGAGGGGGAAGGGGGGCATTCGCTCGCCCCCCCCTTTCCTGACCTGCCGGGCTGCATGCCCAGATAAGGGTCTGGTACGTATTTTGGGGGGTCCCACACTGTTGTTTTTTTTGTTTTGTTTTTTATCATGGGGTTTCCCTCCAAATCCATACCAGATCTGAAAGGCCTGGTATGGAATGGGGAAGGGACCCCATGCCATTTTTTGCTTTATTTTTTAACTGGCACTTTTTTTGTTATTGTTCAGCTGTCAGCAGGAAAACCCATTGACAGCTGATGACTCATCTGTTGTTAAGTACACTGCAGCCGGCCTCCCGGCCCCGCTCCTTAATAACCAGCTTACACTGATCCCTGACTGGGCAAAGCTTTGCCCAATCAGGGCGCAGAATGCACTGTGCATTGCAGGGCATTGGGGCGAACACCCTGCAAATTCGGGTGTTCGGTGAAGGGCCGAGCAAGCAAATGTTTGGCCTGAACTCATGCTCAGGCTGAACCATTCACCCATCCCTAGTAGTATCATGGTTGGGATTTGAACCAATGACCCTAGCACTGTCCGGCAGAAGGGCTAAGCCCTGTCTGTAAAATTCTGCTTTAGTAGAGGATCCGCCCATTGCACAGAAATCCCAGAGCACTATGGGTTTTCTAAGAGAACACAGTAGAAGCTGTTCCCTTTCAGACCCTGTGTGTCTGATTGAAACTTCCAGTGGAGCCCTACAGAGTAAGATGGGTAGAGGAGGAAAAGCCACTTTGACTCATCCACTTGTGTTTCAGCTTGAGCTATAAAGCTCTCTAAACAGTCTTCTTTCAACAAGAAGTAAAGCGATGGAAACTTGTAAAGCCTAAAGTCCCACCTGCTGGAAAAAAAAAAGAGGATACATACCTTACATAATTAAAAAAATAAAATACATTTTATGTTTTGGTCCTGGATATAACTAAATGAGTCAGAACTTCTCCCTTTGGCTCTGTCTGAGGTTTCAATAAGAGTGCCGGAGGAGAAACTACATCTGCTCCCTACCTGCCACAGAGGTAAGTATGGACTGTTTTCTTTTCCAAAGGGCAGTTTTATAGAATTTTTCTTTTTTTTAGGCTACAGAGTTGCTTTGAGGAACAATTGTCTGATCCTGTACTTGATCACTGCAATCTGCCTTTCTCTTCAGGGTTTGAAGACCTGGCCACCTGTCCTATCCCAGAAGTCCCTGAAAATGGATACAGAACACAAAGCATTAGCGTCTTCTTTGAAAATGCCGTGGTCCGGTTCCACTGCCAGAACGGTTACAGACTCAAGGGCCCTTCAAAAAAGATGTGCATTCTGCTTAACAATGGCTCTTTGGCGTGGCGGCCAAGCGACACTCCGGTGTGCCTAGAAGAAGGTAGGATGTGGACTGCTGCAATAGCTATAAATGGTCTGCAGTGTTGATACTCAGTTGAGATGAGTATTTCCCTCGTATACCAGAGACTGTGTGCTTTATCAGTGTGGGTGATCCACATATCAGGTTTTAGGGGTAGGACAGCAACCGGCCATAATGGCATGATGTTGTTCCTCTGCTGTAATCTCTGAGTGGGAGGCACTAGGGGAAAGTAGAATGTATTTACAATGAGTGCTTAATTTAACTCAGCATTTATATTAAAGTTTCTTTATATATATCTCACCTTTTTACTAACTTGCTCTTCCATTTTTTGTGTTATCTCATTAAAAGTATTTGCAGATTAACTGCTAGAGGGCACTCTTGCTGGCTTGGTGTAATTACTCTGTATTTCTCCTTACTATGGTGGAAAGAAGTTATCAGGTGCACAGGGAGTATATTGTTTTTAATCGGTTGGCTGACTCGCATTTGGAGAAGGAGCACTGCAAAAAGAAAGTAGAGTGTATTTTCAGTGAACTCAAATATAGCGTTTTTTTTTTTTGCAGCAGCATTTAGTTTAAATGATTGTTTATGTGATATTTCACATTTATATTTTTACATATTTGGTTAATTTCTTAAATATGGAAATATGAAAATGAGCCCCAAGAGGGAAGCATTCGTGGCTCTTTAGGTGACCCTTGTGATTACTCAGCAAAGCAGCTATGGTTAGCCTAGTATTTGAATAAAGTTTCTGTGTTTATTAAAAGTCAGCAGCTACAAAAAGTGTAGCTGCTGACTTTGAATAAACACACACTCAATTGTCCCACGATCCAGCGATGCGGCCGTCCAAAGCCTCGGTTCTCTCCTCTGTGCCGGCATTGCAAGTGTGGGCAGCTTACGGCTTCACAACCAGGTGCGCACTGAACATGTACTAGTCGTGCTGCGCGTCCTGAATGGCCGGGCAATCTTCTGGGACATGTGACCTGCCCAGAAGATTGCAGGGAGGGAGGGGGAGAGGAGAACTTCTGCTTGACTCACCTAGGCGGTGCGAGATCGGAAGTGGGAGCTGGGTATCTGTCAAAACTAGGTACACGCTCCCCCCCCCCAAAAAAAATATTAAATGATATATAGGATATAACGATGATTTAGTCTAGGCTTTTATAGAGAAAACTACTAAATAATGGGCTAATGGGCCCACAGGCTTTTTTTTCCTACAAGTTTTAATCGCGACAACCAGTCTACTAAAGCTGCTGCTCTTCCCAGGGCATGTAGTAGCCCCACTCTCTGGTGTCTTCACGTATGACTAGTGGCCACAGATGCCCAGGAGGCAAGGAATAACTAAGTATAGCACTGTAGTAAATTCCTCATAGACAGAATGAGCATAAAATCCTGCAAATGTTGCTAGCTAATACTAGGCACCAGCCCCTGCTGATCTTTTTTTTTCCAAAATGATGCTGCGGGGACCCTGATATCACCAGCTGGGAAGGCTGGCTTCATTTGTCAGCATGACAGGTTTACTTTAGGATGCCTGCAGAGTCACGGGGCCCTGTAACGATGTATCCTCAATATCCATGAATTTTAGTTACTTGAAAGCTTCTTACTCCGTGAACCCTGCAAATAGCAGATGTGGTGTGACACGCTGGAAAACGTTGTCAGAAATGGAAAGAAAATGTAATTCTGAGCCTTCTGTCTTATTATAGCTGGGAGTCTCTAGGCAGATGGCAGCAATCTGATTGGCTGGAGGGCTCCATGAAAGCCTGTTAGTGATGGAGCGAATTATATGGTGAGAGGATAAGTTGTTCTGACCTCGCTGACATATGATGGCGGTCTGAATACATGAGGACCTGAGTCCTATATACAGCAATCAGATATAAAGATCCTTTTGATGTTTTCTTGGCTTCAAAACTGAATATCTGAAGGCCACTTCCATGATTCACTAAATTCATTGGGGGGCCCAAAATATACAGCCGTCGTGCACTGCTATTTTTAGGGTTTGCCAAGAAAAAAAACTTTGTAGCAAACAAATGTAACAAAAAAAGAAAGTTAATGCAGCTGCTACATGCAGCAGTATTTTATTTTTTATATTTTTATTTTTGAGTTAGGATATACTGCACATTCTGTAATTTTATACGAAGGTATATATTGTAACAGAGGTTAAGAATATGTTACCCCAACATATCATATTCCTGAAATGTGTCTGTTGTACCATTTACTTGCGTTAAAAAGTATCAAGTTCTCTTTGTAGTGATTCCTTTGTGTGAAATACCTGATGATCCTGCCAGTCCCCCCGCTTTCCTGTTTCAGACTGACCATGCTAGGCATAGACACATATCCTTCCCAGCGTTGTCAGTTTGACTGAAAGCACAGCCTGCCTGTCCTCCAATGGCTAAGACCTGTGAATACGCCCCCTGCACACCCATTACCAGGGAAGATTAGTGTACCCCTGCTTCTCCACCCCCACCTCTCCAAGCCTCTTATGCAGCTGAGAACCGAGATTATATGATCACATAAAAAATAATAATAATAAAAATAAAAAAAAGGGATTTATAATTTTTTTAAATACACAAACATTTTGCCTTGCATTTCTATTTTAAATTAAATGTTTTTTCCAAGTTAAGAGTTCACATATATTCTATTTTAGAAAAAACATATTCCTCTAACTTTTTTAAGGTATATAATATGTCCCATTTACAGCTCTTCTCCGTGGTCACAGCACCAGACCACAGCGTAACATAATATCCTTGTCTAGGCAGATGATTATGTAAAGCCAGGATTGTAGTAGAGGGATCATAAATCATATTGCACAAAGGAAATCCAATCCAATTACATTCCGGTAGGGAACATTATCTGTGTGACTTATCCGAGAATCACATCTTTGGACAGAGCGAACTTTCTGCACATCGTATTATCATGTTATCCACGCAAGCCGCTACCAAAGAGCTCTTCACAAGCTAAAAATGATGCATGCTATAAATGGTTTAAAGCTGAACTTCAGATGACTGCTAAATATACAGTTGAAATACTTACTGGGGCTATCTCATCTGTCCAGAAACCCCTGTAGTCTATGTGCTCCTGCCAGACAGCTTGAAAAGGTTGGTGACATCACTTTTCTCCACTGCAGTTAAGCAGTACAGCTTGGTCACCAGCCGACTCCTGCCAGCTGATTGGACAATGAGGAGCAGTAGCAAACTGATGAGGTCATCCCTCTGCTCTCCTCTTCTCTATGTTCAAAAAGGTAGACTGACAGCACAGTACAATGAAGAAGAACCTTTTTGGCTCAGGGCACTGCCCCTCTCTCTCCCAGTCTGAGTGCTACTGTGCAGAGGATCAAATAACTGAAAGAGGCTCCAATGGTATTGTTATATTCATAAATGTATTTAAAATTAAAATTGTTTCTTTAGTGAAAGCATTACTTGACTACATGGTATTATTGTATCTGCCTGGGCTGCAGCTTTTAAAGAACTGGACCTTTCAGCGACTATACAATATTGTGTCAGGATCCAGATCTGAACCCAGGACCTCTGCTGCATCTGGCAGTAGCTCTTCTTACTGTGCCAACTAAGATGCTTGACGGCTCCCTGCCTGCTCCCTTGGACAACCCTCTTGTTTCTGATGAACCTTGAACTCCTTACCCCTCCCATGAACATACAGTGGGTAGAGAAAATAATCACCCCCCTTTGCAGCCTGAAATAAAGACAGACAGTTTTTATTTTATCCTCCTGTATTTGTTCAGTGCAACTTATAAGTGAAAAGATATAACACCAACATGTCAGAAAAAAAAAATGACAGCCTTTAGTCTGTTGGGATATGTCTCTACTAACTTTCCACATCTAGGCTTTGCAATATTTGCCCAATCTTCTTTGTAGAACTGCTCAAGTTCAGTTAAATTTGATGGTGACCGTTAGCGGACTGCAGTCTTCAAGTCATTCCACAGATTTTTAATAGGGTTTAAATCTGGGCTCTGACTAAGCCATGCAAGGACATTCACTTTTTTCTCCTACAACCACTGTGTGGTCATTTCTGCTGTGTACTTTGGGTCAGTGTCGTGTTGGAAGGTAAACCTTCTTGCCATTGACAACTTTCTGGCAGAGGACAGCAGGTTTTACTCAAGAATTTGATGGTATTTTTCCCCATCAATTTTTCCTTCTATCCTGACAAGTGTTCCAGTCCCTGCTGCAGAAAAGCAACCCCATAACAAGATATTACCACCTCCATGCTTTACTGTAGGAATGGTGTTATTTGGATGGGGAGCTGTATTGGATTTCCACCAGACATATGGTTTGGTGATGAGGCCAAATAATTTAATTATAGTCTCATCTGACCACCTTTTTCCATGTGGCCTCAGAATCTTCAGTGTGCGTTTTGGCAAAGCTCAGTCGTGACTGCAGGTGGCCTTTCTTAACTAGTGGCTTTTTTTTGCAATCCTCCCATACAAGACACATTTCTGGAGAATTTGTGATATTATTGTCACATGCACACAATGGCCACTCTTTGTCAAAAATTCCTGTATTGCTTCAGAGTTGCTGTAGGCCTCTTGGGAGCCTCTCCGATCAGTTTCCTTTCATCCAGTTTGGAGCTACGTCTTGATCCAGGGAGGGTCTGTGTTGTGCCAAATACTTTACACTTCTTGAAAATAGACTTCACTGTGCTACTAGGCATTGATAATACCTTTGAAATATTTTTGTATCCATCTCCTGACTTGTACCTGTCCACCCCCATGTGCTTGCCTCCGTAGTAAAATGCTTGGTGATAGGAAGAACCCGAAAGGGCCCCTAGAAAAAGTTTGTGAACTTCCTCCACCACCAGAGGGCTCTTTTGACATGGACTGGGATCCTTACAAGCATATCCACAAACTTCTGCCATTGATCCCGTATCTTGAGGATAAAATGCTGCAAGGGCTGCAAATGCAACCATGCCCACTGGACCACCAGATTTAAGAATGTCAGCAATCCTAGGGCTGACATAACCGCCCTTATGGACAAGGGCCAATTGCCCTGAAAGAGACGTACTGCTTTATCCACCTTCAAAATCTTTTCCACTGGTAAGAATACCATCTGTTGTTTGGAGTGCAATATGTACCTACATGTACCCTAGAACGTTTACCACTTGAGCCAGGTTTGACTTCTGCAGATTTAAGAGCCAACCACAATATTGAGTTATTGCTAGAAAAAAAATGTTTAAGCAATAGCCAGCATGGATTCATGAAAGACAGAAGTTTTCAAACAAATTGAATTTCTTTTTATGAGGTGGGCAAAACCTTAGATAAAGGAGTGGCTGTGGACCTGATATACTTTGGATTTTTGCAAAAGCGTTTGACACAGTTCCCCACACGCAGCTAATGTGTAAGGTAAAGTCCACAGGCTTGAAAAAATTATTTTGTAAATCAAAAGAAAACTGGCTAAACTACCAAATTCAGAGAGTAGTGGTTATTGATTCATACTCTGAATGGTCTAAGGTTATTAGTGATGTACCCCACGGTTCAGTGTTGGGATCCCTACTTTTTAATATCTTTATAAATGATATTGGGTCTGGGATTAAAAGTATAATTTCAGTGTTTGCAGATGACACCAAGCTATGCAGTAGAATAACATCCTTACAGGATGTCTTCAATTTGCAAGCCAACCTCAATGCACTGTTTATGTAGGTGACTGTGGCAAATTAAGTTGATAAATGTAAAGTTATGCACTTTTGGACTAAAAATATGCATGCATTGGCAGCAAATCATACCAGATTTAACAAAGAAGGATTGGGAGGAGGCTTGTTCCTCTCATTTACAGGTGTCTCCAGCCATTAATAACAAGTTGACACAACTATACATGATACACCAGTCTTACCTTACTCCGGTGAGGTTGCATGCTATGCATCACATACCCACGTCTAACTGTACAAGATGTAATCACACAAAAGCTGATTTTGCACATGTCATTTGGGTGTGCCCTGTCATAGCTCGTTACTGGAAGCATATGATGGATTTCTGTCCTCAGTATTGTCAGTACCTGTTCCCTGTACTCCTATAGTATGCCTCTTGGGTATTCTGGGTGAGGAACAGTGGCAGAGGTATCACAGAGCTCTACTGAAAGAGATGTTATTTCTGGCTAGGAAGGCCATTGCACTTAAGTGGATTCAACCCAATCCTCCTCCTGTCCGTACGTGGATAAAAATGGTCAACCATATACTGCCATATGAAAAACTTGTATATGAACACAGAGGGTGCCCAACAAAATATAATAAGATTTGGGATGTGTGGTGCGCATCTTCCCTCACCATTTCCAATAATTGAGAAACCCACTGATTCAGATATAAAGTATAACAACTGTCAGAATTCAAACCTCTTAATGTTGATTTTTCATACCCAGGGAAATAACGTTTGAAGCATTGAAAGCTTTATATATCTTTTATTTTCTGATCCAAGCAAGCTGTATATACATTTTCAAATAACCTGATACATGTTGGTTCAAATGTACGTAATCTGCTATGGTGCTCATGTTGAGCATTTTGTCAAATTTGTTACTGTAATGCATGTTTGTTAATAAAAAGTGTTAAAAAAAAAAATATATATATATGCATGCATCATACTAGGGGGAGTATAACTGGGGGAATCTGTGGCGGAGAAGGATCTGGGTGTTCTGGTAGATCATAGGATTTGAGCGGAACTTCACCCAAAAGGAGAAGTGCCGCTCTTCCTCCCCCTCCCCCCCTTTCATATTTGGCACATCATTATTTTTTCTTTGACGTGGGGGGGGGGGGGGGATTGGGTACCTGGTTTTGACAGGCCTAGGTGATATGAGCATCATGTAACCAACGCGTTTCTAGATTTGTTAATTAATTTCTTCCTCAGGGATAATTAGATGCATTCAGGTTCATTAAAAATATTATCATTTCTCATAGTGTCTGCCTATATCAACCTCCACTTGCTTGTGAGCTGGGGTGCTTTCATACAAGGATCCCAATCCCCCCATACCATGGAAAAAAAGGGGGGGGCTTTGCAAAAAATACATGATTGTGTCATGTGAGAGGTGCTGAGAAGCAGACATGCACAGCTTTGGCTGAAGTGAACAGCAGTGGAGAAATTAGCTTTGCCGTTTTTGCAAAGCCCCCCCCCCCCTTTTTCCATGGTATGGGAGGATTAGTATCCTTACATGAAAGCACCCCAGCAAGTGGAGGTGGATATAGGCAGACACTATGAGAACTGATAATATTCTTGATGAACCTGAAGGCATCTAATTATCCCTGAGGAAGAGATTGATTAATAAATCTAGAAATGCGTTGGTTACATGATGCCCAAGTGAATTATCTCCTAAATATCAAAACTCTACAAAGAGATATGTAATATTGCAAAAGTATCAACCTTATATGTATTGATATATGGAATGGTTTTCTGGCCTGACAATGGCCATATGTGATTTTAATAAGGATATGTTATTTTAGAGATTTGGTAATAAGTTTTTTACTTAAATAGCAATTTTTTTCTTTTTGGTTGCTGTTAAAATCCTACAAGAGGGTTTTTTAAACCAAATGTATGTGAATAGGGATGGTGGCAACCCCCTTCCTGAATAGAGTAAACTTATACTAGAAACAAAGTAAAACATGTTTCTTATTTAAAAAAAAAAAATGCGTTCATCATCACTTTAGGACTCCTTGACACTGGAGATTACCTGCAGACACCATATTCCAGCGGCAAGAATCAGCGGATTCCTGCAGCTAAAATAAAAGGTAAATGTGAATAGCAGCAGAAAAGTAGAGCAGATTCCACAACTGTGCTTTATTAATTATTTATGTATCATGGTTTCCCTTTAAAGTGCCTTATCAGTGCCTATAATGCTGCTGCAAATTGTTCCATTGACTTTGTACTTCTAAACGGTTACCGCAGAAGGCAGATAATGACCCTTCTGGGAATGGAGATATCTCCCCAGCTATTGGCTGAGAAGGGCCGTGGTATTGTGTTGTGGAAGTGGGAGAAGCCTATACTCATCTGATAGGAGGATTAGTGTCCGATGAATTTTATTATTACTCAGTAATTATTATGTGAGACGTTTTGAAGTCGCTGTTTAAATCTCTCCGTTAATCCTGGAATATAATACTCTGCCAGCTCTTTTCTATGACATCCATGGAACAAAGTTCTTTTTCTTTTCTCTAATGAGCCATCTCTGATGGGGAGACGAGGCTTGGTGTGCGTGATGAAGTCTGTTGTTTATTAGCTGGTGAGCGGATTAAGGAGAATTTAAAGGGGCATTTGTGCTTTTCAAAGAAAAGCATATTTGCAGTTTGTGTAGTACTGATGTAAGGGCCCGGTTGTAAATACACATTGCCGCCTTGTAGCACCTCAATATTCCACCATGGATTCACCATGACACATTAGGTGCCGCAGCTCAGTTATATATGGATGCTTCTCCATGCATCCTGCTGGGTCATGTGGTGTAATCAAATGTCATGTGACCAAGTGCAGGGAAAACAGGAAAAAGCATCTTTGCCTGGTCTGCAGGCTCTCTATGGCTCTGCCATGTAGCTCATCTGCTTGGTCATATGACACATGCGGTACTCTTCTTCCTCTTCTTTATTTGGGTATGGGCTTTTCTTGCACCTGTCATGAACGATGTTCGTGTTATGAGTCATACGTGCACCGTCCGCCCAGGGTGGCATGATGTTGCAACCACAGGGGGCGAGTCCTTGACATCCTGGGCTCACAGAATGTGAATGAAATTTGTTGAATGAAGTTGGTCAGCATAATGTTGCAACCTCAGGGGGCGGATCCTTGACAACCTGGGCTTAGAGAATGTGGTTTGAATGAAGTTGGGTGGCGTGATGTTGCAACTCCAGGGGGCAGGTCCTTGACATCCTGGGCTCACAGGAAGTGAGTTAAATTAAGCTGGACAGCATAATAATGCAACCCCAAGCAGCGAGTCCTTACATCCTGGGCTCACAAAAAGTGAATGAAATTTGTTGAATGAAGTTGGGTGGTGTGATGTTGCAATCCCAGAGGGCAGGTCCTTGACATCCTAGGCTTACAGAAAGTGGTTTGAATGAAGTTTGGAGGCGTGATGTTGCAACTCCAGGGGGCAGGTCCTTGACATCCTGTGCTCACAGGAAGTTGATTGAATTAAGATGGACAGCATGATGTTGGAACACCAGAGGGGTGTGTGCTTGACATCCTGGGCTCACAGGAAGTTGATTGAATTAAGCTGGACAGCATGATGTTTGAACACCAGAGGGGTGTGTGCTTGACTTCCTGGACTCATAGGAAGTGGGTTGAATGGAGTTGGGCAGTGTGATATTGCAACCCCAGGGATAGTTCCTTGACATTCTGGGCTCACAGAAAGTGGGTTGAAGTTGAATGGTGTCATGCAGGGCTCACAGAAAGTGGGTTGAATGAAGTTTGACAGTGCGATGTTGTAACCCCAGTGGGGCAGTCATAGTCGCCCTGGGCTCACAGGGATTGCTTTGAATGGAGCTGGACCTCATTCAGACTAGAAGACCAGCAGGAGGGAGGGGTATTTGGGGGCTGCAGACCAAGACTACAGAAGATAGTCAGCATTTGCATATCAGAGGGCTCCGGGTTTAGTTCCACCTATTCATTATGAAAAGTAGGGCTGCAACTAACGATTATTTTCATAATCGATTGGTTGGCCGATTATTGTTTCGATTAATCGATTAATCGGTTGATAAGCTTAAAAAAAAGTGTTGTGTATAATTTAGTTAATATGTAAAGTTTTAAAAAAATGCAATTTATTCTTAAATATCTCTATACAGTGGTAAATATAAATAACTATATGGTTAGGGAGCAAAAATATCTAATCCACTTTGAGAATATCAGACAGAAGAGATATACTGTATATATTAGAGGAGATATACTGTATATACTATTAGAGGAGAGATATACTGTATATGCTATTAGAGGATATATACTATTAAAAGGGTGAATCTGGTAAATATCATCAGACTCAGAGATCAATTTTTTATTTTTATTTAAAAAACAAACAATGTTTTCCTTCAAAAAAAAAATGGCATTTTAAGAAAGTTTGTTCAATTTTCTAATCGTTAGTGGGGTCAAATTGACGTTCATTTTCAACCACTGTGACAATTTGGAAATAATAGAAAACTTCTTGGTCAAAGGAATTTTCAGACGGTGTATGTGGTTTTCGTTCATTTTAAAAACACAATGTTAAAAACAAGTGAAAATTTCAAGCATTCTTTCATTCAGCGAATGTACAAAGATTTTTCATCTGAATATTCTCTTCTGAAAATTGATCGGTGTGGCCAGTATAAGGCTCGGTACACATCTCTGCAGTTTGCCTTTGATGTGTTTCTGCAGTGCTTTTTGCTGTGCGTTTTGATTTTTGCACAAGTGATTTTGCTGCAATTTGCAATTTTGCATTTTTTTGGCCAATTTGTGGTTGGGCAGATTAAAAAACACAAATTGCTGCAAAAACGCATTACATGCTTTTATGCAGCTTTTCCATTGAAGTATATTGAACCAAAAAAGCACAGTTTTGCGTTAAAAAAAAGTCCCCGACCCTTTCCAAATAGGCAGCGGCTGAAAAAAAGCATAGATGTGAACGTGTCCCATAGGAAACCATGTAATTGAACTGTAGTGCGTTTCTGCAAAAAGCACCAAAAAACAAATAGATGTGAACCAGGTCTAAGACGTTTAGTAACATAATGGGGTTAGAAAAAAACTAAAATTAGCCCTTTATAGTACAAAAAAACAGATAATCTCTATTGTAAGGGGTTCATTTTTTTACTGTAGAACTGTGAAAGTAGCATTTACAGTAGCGATTATTTGCTCTTTTTGTACTATAAAAGGCTCAATTTAATTTTTTTAACCCCATTATGTTACTGGCCTATTAATCGATTATGAAAATAGTAATCGATTATTTTCATAATCGATTAGTTGTTGATTAATTGATTAGTTGTTTCAGCCCTAATGAAAAGTAGTTTAGATTGACCACAGGTTTACCCTAAAACTTTGCAATCTGAATGTGCGATCTCTGTTCAATCTCCTTTAGATCTACCACTATGTAGTGGAAACCCTACCTAAACAATCCAGTCTGTGTATCTAGTCATGTAGGCTAGCCTGATGCATAATTGTTGGTAGATCTGAAGAAGATTGTTCAATCAGTATGCAAGGTGTATGTCCAGCAGACCATCCTGCAGAGTGGAAGGTTTTATCACCGTGATTGTATGTCTGTGCTGTATTCTACCCTCCCAATTTATTCCATTGCTTGGAAAGATTAGGATTGCAGTACACACAGTGACTGCACTTACTATGAATCAGATGTCATTTGGATTCTGCACACAGCTCCAGTAGCCACACACAGGAAAACTGCAAAGACTGCTGTTTGAGTTGATACTGGTGAGATGATATTAGAGAAATCCGTATTTTCAGTTCAAACAACCTTAATAATATCAGGGGTTTATCACAACATCATACCAGTCTGCAGAAATGGTGATTTTAATTACCATATCCACATTCCCATTAGGATTTGGATTACCAGGACTGGTTAGTGGTTTTGCATATATTTTGTTGCTTTTTAGGCCTCATGCACACTGGACGTTAAAATAACGTTATAAAAACCGCCAGTAGCTTTGCAGTGAGTTTTTCAACGTTTTTGCAATAGTGTTTTTAGCGTTTATTATCGCTTTTCCGCACTAGCGCTTTTATTGCTTTTTTTTATATCAGCGTTTTGTGACATTAGAGCATTTTTACAAAAAAACTGCTAATAACAGCCTATGTGTGCATGGACACATAGGATAACATGATTGGGACTGTAGAAAAAAACGTCTGAAGCCAAAAACAGCTGGTGTAAGAACGTCCAAAAAAGTCCAGTGTGCAAGAGGCCTCAGACAAAAGTGCTTCATGGTGGTTATACTTGTAATTTTTTTCCATTTATTATGGTCAGACAATACATAGTTTTATTTAATTAAGTCTGATAATTATGGAATATTACATTAATAATTTTCGTATTTTTCAGGGTGTTACAGAATTAAATGAGGGTAATGACTCAAAATAGTGAATCATCCCTCAATAGAGGGCTCTGCCTGATTTTTTCAGTGTGACAAAGCTAGCCTCAAAGCAAAGAATGATTTATTTGTCTGTAGCTTCCCTATTGTGCTCCAGGAATCCTTTCTCATGTATTAAAGGTTTATTTAAAAAACAAACAAAGATTGTAAATGTACAAAGTCTCACAGGATAGCAGAAGCCAGCGCATAGAATAAGGTAAATACAGGCATACCCCACTTTTAAGTACACAATGGGGTTTATTTACTAAAGCTGGAAAGTGCAAAATCAAGCTCACTTCTGCATAGAAACCAATGAGTTTCCAGGTTTTATTACCAAAGCTTAATTGAACAAGCTGGGATTAGAAGCTCATTGGTTTCTATGCAAAAGTGAGCCTGATTTTGCATATTCCAGCTTTAGTAAATAAACTCCATTGTGTACTTAAAAGTGAGGTATGCCTGTATTATGGCTTATTCCTCTACTCTTATACTAAAGGCCTGGTTCACCTATGCAGTTTGCTTTTGATCTGTTTTTGCAGTGCTTTTTGTGCTGCGTTTTTGTACACGTGTTTTTGCTGTTTTTTTTGTTGTTGGGCAGATTAAAAATGCAGCAAAATTGTGGCAAAAATGCACTACATACTTTTCTGCAGCTTCTCCATATTGAACCAAAAATGCACTGTTTTGCGTTTGAAAAAGTCCCTGACCCTTCCCGCAGAAAATAGAATGGACTGTAGTGCATTTCTGCAAAAAACACAAAAAAACGCATAGATGTGAACCAGGCCTTAAAGAGGAGTTCCAGCCATTTCTGTGTTTATTAAAAGTCAGCCGCTACAAAAAGTGTATCTGCTGAACTTTAATAAACACACACTCACCTGTCCCACAATCCAGCGATGCGGCCGCCCAAACTCTCGCTTCTCTCCCTCTCCTCTCCGCGGCACCAGCATTGTGGGTATCTGGCTGTGACAGCTTGCGGCTTCACACGAGTCACGCTGCAGGTCCTGAATGCCCGGGCAATCTTCTGGGACCTGTGACATGCCCAGAAGATTGCAGGGAGGGAGGGGGAGAGCAGAACTTCAGTGCCACGATTGGAAGTGGGAGCTGGGTACCTGTCAAAACTAGGTACACGCTAGGGGGAGGGCACTGCAAAGGGAATTCTTCTTTTTTTTTATTCCCAGTGTAGGGCTCTTATGCCCCGTACACACGGTCGGACTTTGTTCGGACATTCCGACAACAAAATCCTAGGATTTTTTCCGATGGATGTTGGCTCAAACTTGTCTTGCATACACACGGTCACACAAAGTTGTCGGAAAATCTGATCATTCTGAACGCGGTGACGTAAAACGCGTACGTCTGGACTATAAACGGGGCAGTGGCCAATAGCTTTCATCTCTTTATTTATTCTGAGCATGCGTGGCACTTTGTGCGTCGGATTTGTGTACACACGATCGGAATTTCCGACAACAAGGTCCTATCACACATTTTCCGGCGGAAAATCCGACCGTGTGTACGGGGCATTACACTTTCAGTGCAGAGTTGGGCCAACTGCAAGGTTAACTTTTATACTAACATGAAATTCAGCTGAATTCAAGTGTATAAATACTTTCCTTTTAAGTAGAATATAGCTCCTAGGTTTGCCTTTCCTGTAGCTCAGTGGTTCTCAGCCTTTCTAGTGCCATGACCCCTCGAGACAATGTCCCAAGTTGTGGGGACCCCTAACAGTAAAATTATTTTCGTAGGGTGGGGTGTCAGCACCCAAGGCAATACAAGTAATTTGCGCCCCTAACCCACAGACATTTAGCATTCCCTGAGTCCCTTCCACTCGTACAGTTTTAAACCCCTTATAGTACATTTTAGGATGTACCACTCTTTCTCTTTGTTCTCCTTTCTTTCCCTTTTATCTCTCTCTATCCTCATTTTTTGTTTTCTTTTTCTTTGTCCACCCCTCCCCCCCCCCCCCTCTTTTCCTCTCCCGTCCATGTATTCTCTATTTTTATTCCTTCTCTTAAACCTTGATGGGGGGGATGGGATGAGTGGCGATGCTGGCGGGGAGTTGGGATGAGTGGCAGTGCGGGGGGGGGGGGGGGGGGAGTGGCAGTGCTGCTGGACTTTTTGGTGTCTCGTAGCAGTGACACCAATGCCGACATCAGGAGATAGGGTCTCCTTCAGCCTCTGCCACTTCACATTCCTCACCAGTCAGCCAGTCAGCTGGCCTCTAGTCTCTGCCCCCCAGCCATGCCATGAAACTGAATGGGCGGCTGCGTAGAGGCTTAGTGGGCGGCCTCCAGGAACAACCCAGCTCAGCGGCAACAGGCTCCAGGGACAGCCCTGCTGGGCGGCCGCGAAAAAGGCTGGGAGAGAGGTGCGGGCTTCAGGAACAGCCCAGGATTCAGTGACCCCTGGCAAATCGTCCCGACCCCCAGGTTGAGAACCACTGCTGTAACTAAATCTGTGCCGCTTTTATTGTCTCTTTTTTGGCAGTAGTATCGACCTCTATAGATAAAACAGAGAGTTTGACAATTTCCCAATTGTTTTGCATATAAATCCTTCATGATTTGTAATCCCTAGGGATGCAGTAAGGTCATCTCCAAACTACCATCTCTAGAGCCTTTAGAGTAGACACATCCTTTGATATCTAAATAAACATCCCAACATGGCTTAAACACTTGTGACAATGTCTCAATATATTCATATGAGATAACTGGACTTTTTCTTATGATGGGACAAATATTCTGTGTCCAGATGCTAGACTAGGAAAAAAAAACACCTCTTTAATGAGTTCATATTTGCCAAAAAACTGCCTATGCAGGTATGAGGCGTCTGTATGTAGGCACGGTGCAGGGTCTACCTCTTCCAAGAAGCCACCCCTTTGGCTGTGGACCAGCCAGGCCGCATTCCGCTCCCTGTGGCAGACACTGTTGACATTCTCCACTCTTCAGTATCAGTGGCGGCCCGTCCATTAGGGGCACCCAGGCGCCGCCACCTCTATCCACGCCACCCCCTCTATGAATAAAAAATACTGGAGGAACATTTGCATTCATCAGCCAGGAAGCTGCGCATGGAACATTCCAACATGACAATGATCCAAAACACAAGGCCAAGTCGACCTGTGATTAAAGTGAAGGTTCTGGAGTGACCATCTCAGTCTCCTGACCTCAATAACATTAATCCATTCTGGGGAGATCTCAAACGTGCAGTCCATGCAAGACAGCCCAAGAATTTACAGGAACTGGAGGCTTTTTGCCAAGAGGAATGGGCAGCTTTATCATCTGAGAAGATAAAGAGCCTCATCCACAAATACCACAAAAGACTTCAAGCCGTCATTGATGTTAAAGTGGTTGTATACCCTTTTTTTTGTTTTTAAAATTAATTAATATCTCCTAAACCTGTACGGTGTGGGGCCGCAAACCCGGAAGAAACGCCAATGGGAAAAAATGTCAGCTCCCTTGGCGTGGACCGGGATCAGATGACGGCGCTTCGTTTTAAGGTGAGTATTTCATAATGAGCTAGTATGCGTTGCATACTAGCTCATTATGCCTTTGCCTTACAGGGTTTTTTTTTCCTGTGCGGGTATACAACTGCTTTAAAGGGGGCAATACACGGTATTAAGAACTGGGGTATGTAAACTTTTGATCAGGGTCATTTGGGTAGTTTCTGTTGTGATTATGATTTTAAAAAGAGTATATGCGCTGCATAGATGGGGTAAGTGCATCTGACCCGCCCGCCGACCAACTGACAGGGGGAGGGGGGTATGGTACTGTTTGTCCCCCCCCCCAAAAAAAAATTACCACTGGCCACCACTGTTCAGAATGCTGTTCTATGGCTGTCACAGTTGTAAGTGGCTCCGGACGGGTGTACTCCCCCACTGAGCCTGTTTGTACTTGCTGAACTTTTCTACAATATATTACTATTGCCAGTTAAAAAACGCACCTGGCTTAGTGTCAAAATTTGGTACATGAGTGTCATTGGTGCAGCAAGCGCACATAGGGCAGCTCAATGATGTGCATTTTCATGCACTCTGTGCTACTTTGTTGTGTTCTGTCAGCTAATGAAATGTCAAGAAAAAGTTGAGGTTGCTATAGGAGAAACTGGTTAGCATGTAATCTCAGGCACTGCTGTTGGAATCCATAGGGCTTACAACATGCATTGGCGCACTAAAAAATGGACCTGCACTTTTTGTTTTTCACTTGCCAAAGCAGCACACAGATGAAAACTAGCACCATTAAAAACAAAGATGGGTGAATGCGTTGACCCGCATTCCAACGCACACATTAAATTGCAAACATGTGAACAGTGCCTCAGGCCGACTTCGCATATGCTGTGGCCATGGTTCACAGCATGGGGTCCGGTGTGTCCCTGTTCACCGATTCAGGTGCGAATTGGGTCCGAATTTTTGCTTGAATTCGCACCTGAACCAGTACCAAAGACGCACAGGACTCTTTTTAAATGCGAACTGCCTCGAAGCTGTGTAAACCGGTCCCATTGAGAGCCGGTCACACTCTCCTGTCATGCGAATTGTATGCAAGGAAACCCTCATCCAATACGCATGTATGAACCCAGCCTCAGACATAGTCTGTAGGTGGGTGCAGCGTGGTGCAGTGACAGTAAGGCTGTCTCTAATGCTAGTACTGTCCCTACCAGATGGGGTACCACTCCCTACTCTACACAATATCCTAAATAGACTCTGCCACATCTAAGATGGCCACCAGAGTCACATGAGCTGCCAGCATCCAATCAGATTGCTCCCCCAGTGACTCAGTTAACCACAGAGGAACCCTGTTTCTCATTACTTCCTCTCCCCAAGCACTGCTGCTGCGGTTGAGCGCCACCTGCAGTGGAGACAGCAGAGTGCACCTGCCTACAAGTCTTATGCCGCGTACACACGAGCAGACTTTACAGCAGACTTTGCCTGGCGGACGGGATTTCGTCGGACAATTCGATGTGTGTGGGCTCCAGCGGACTTTGTTTTCTCAAAAGTTGGACGGACTTAGATTTGAAACATGTTTTAAATTAATCCGTCGAAATCGAGTCCAGTCGAAAAGTCCGCTCGCCTGTATGCTAGTTCGACGGACAAAAAGCCACGCTAGGGCAGCTATTGGCTACTGGCTATGAACTTCCTTGTTTTAGTCCGGTCGTACGTCATCACGTACGAATTCGACAGACTTTGGTGGATTGTGTGTAGGCAAGTCCGTTCATTCAGAAAGTCCGTCGTAAAGTACGTTGAAAAGTCCGCCGGGCAAAGTCTGCCGTAAAGTCCGCTCGTGTGTACGCGGCATTACAAGCACAGATGTAATATATTACAGCTTACCAGTGATTAAATGTAATTACTTTATTCTTTTTTTGTTTGGTGATCCTGCCGTTAACACACTTCCTGCCCTAGGGTGACAACTCTCACTCACTGCACTGTGTCAATGGAGGAGCAGCATTGCTACCAAGGAACAGGAAGGGCCCTTTCACACTAAGGCGGGAGCGGCGTCGGCGGTAAAGCGCCGCTATTGTAAGTGGCGCTTTACCATCGGTATTCGGCCGCTAGCAGGGCGGTTTTAGAGAAAGGGTTAAAAACCACCGTAAAGCGCCTCTGCAGAGGCGCTTTGCCGGTGCCCTCGGGGCTTTCACACTGGAATCAAAGCAGCGGCACTTTCGGGTCGGTTTGCAGGCGCTATTATTAGCGCAATAGCGCCTGCAAACCGCCCCAGTGTGAAAAGACCCGAAGCATATTAAGACTTCATAACTCCTAATTTCCATAACATAGAGGGAGGTGTTCTATAGTCCACAGAAAAAATTGAGGAGGGCTGATAACACTAATGCCCTGTACACACGGTCGGACATTGATCGGACATTCCGACAACAAAATCCATGGATTTTATTCAACGGATTTTGGCTCAAACTTGTCTTGCATACACACAGTCGTACAAAGTTGTTGGAAAATCCGATCGTTCTGAATGCGGTGATGTAAAACACGTACGTACACGTACGGGCTATAAACGGGGCAGTAGCCAATAGCTTTCATCTCTTAATTTATTCCGAGCAAGCGTGGCACTTTGTGCGTTGAATTTGTGTACACACGATCGGAATTTAACCGATCGGATCTTGTTGTCGGAAAATTTCATAGCCTGCTCTCAAACTTTGTGTGTCGAAAATTCCGACGGAAAAAGTCCGATGGAACCCACACACGATCAGAATTTCCGACAACACAATCCGATCGCACTTTTTCTGTCGGAAAATCCGACCGTGTGTACAGGGCATAAGTATGATAACATTGCAAAGTGCTTAGAACACAGGACAGCACTGGATTTTTGGCAGGCTCAACAGGCCTTTTTTGCACAGATAAAATGAAATGCAAACCAAAGAAGCAAATAAGAGTAATTCATTGTCATGGCATATTACTTCTATCTATATGATACCTCAATGTACATTAAGATCAACAAAAATGCACCTGTAGCAAAGCGCACCTCTATGCACAAATACTGTGAATACTGTGTGCAGTGTCTTGCCAGAAATAGTGGAAGCGCCGACCTTTGTGTGTTTAAGGCCCTTTCAAAATGAACATTAGCATGCATGTGTGGTGTGAAGGAGACCCTGGTTATGTGACCCTGGTTATGCTATTTGCTTACATACTAAAGGGTATCCATCCTTCTTAGAGCGTTAGCCGGTATGCTGGAATACCATTCTTTCTTCATAGCAGCTACAGGATGACACGCTGATTGATGTTTTATTAAAAGGCTGCATTAGGCCGCATATATTGACAGGGAAGTCACATTCTCTTTGACATTTTTGCTTGGTGTAGCAGCACGACTCCACGTGTTTCATTAGTACGGCATTGACTGGGTTCATTAGTGGACAGACCTGCAGTCAATCATACTGATTTATTGCCAGGCGATCCTGCTGATGGACAGGCCACGGCTGCAGGATGCTGATTATGGGTGATGTCAGGAAGCTATGTTGGCACAACAGTTTTTCTTAGTTGAACAAAGTTGAATCTATTGCATCGGGCGCGCTTTGTGACTGCTGTGTCCTTCGGACACAGCTAATCACAGTTTGGGGTAAACGAATTTCTTCATCAGTTTAGGCCGATATGTATTCTTCTACATAGCTGTGGTACAAAAAAATCGCAATAAGCCTATATTGATTGGTTTGCACAAAAGTTATAGCATCTACAAAATAGGGAATAGATTTATGGCATTTTTATTATTTATTTATTTTTTTACTAGTAATGGCGGTGATCAACGATTTTTAGCGGGGCTGCGACATTGCGGCAGACAGATCGGACACCTAACAATTTTTGACATCTTTTTGGGAACCAGTGACATTATTACAGTAATCAGTGTTAAAAATATGCACTATTATTGTACTGGCGGACAGATCGGACACTTTTGACACTTTTTTGGGACCAGTGACATTATTACAGTGATCAGAGCTATGAATAGCCACTGATTACTGTATAAATGACACTGGCCCGGAAGGGGTTAACACTAGGGGACGATCAAGGGGTCAAGTGTTGCCTAGGGAGGTGTTTCTAACTTTGGGGGGAGTGGACTGACTGGGAGTAGAGAGAGATCGCTGTTCCTGATCACTGTCAGAATGGGGATCTGCTTTGTTTAATCCCCGTTCTGCCTCTCTGTGGAGCGATCGGGACATTGCGGCTCTGGTGACGTACCGCAAGCGCCAACTATAGCTGTTGCACGAAGCGCAGTACCGGTAAGGCGATTTGCGTAATAGAGCTGCCCTGCTACAGTATATCTGCGGCCACTGGTCAGAAAGTGGTTAATTAGTACAGTTTTCATCCGAAAATACATTACATCACTTCCGATTTTTTTTTTTCGTCCAATAATCTCATCGTGTATACTAGGCTTTGCTCTGAGCCTACCAGGAAGCCAATCATAAGCAGATGAGGCATGGCCCGCAGCCACAGGTATACACACTCATTTTATATCTGCGGATGCAGGGAGAGGAATGCCTTGACTGCTGACGATTGGCCCAGTACAGTGACAGCTTCCTGGTGGGCTCGGACTAGGATCCAAACACACCTAGGTTCATCACTAATGGTGAGAGCATATTGTTCACAGGTGAAGAGAGAAGCACAGTGTTGGTTTTTCAGCGACACACACTCTAATTTTACTGTATTGGCCTCCTGGAACTCTCTTCCTTGGAAATTTCTCTGCAATACTATTAGATGCTACACTATTAGTTTTTACATTTTTTTTTGTGTTTTTTTTTTTTTTTGATGAGCTCTGATTGCACACATTACTGATGATGCTTAATGGAGGATATCCTGCCATGATGTTTTAAATGCGTAAAGTGATTGTAAACCCTTACCTATACTCAGTAAAGTGACTAGCCTCAGGTGATACACAGAGATTAAACAAATGCTCCTACGTATGTTGTACCTGTCTATCTGCAGCCCTCTCACCTCTACAGCCTTCTAAAACACACAGATCAAAGGTTGTTTCTTAGCTCCAGCAGGCAAGGGGCTGGGATCTGATGCCCCGCACTGCACAGCATAAAGAGGAGAGCTGAGTGTAATCTGAGACCTGAGTGGAGGGAATGGACATGCACATCTCAGGCTGACAATCACCTGCTGGAGGGGGGTGGGCCATCTCCAGAGATTCTGTGGCGTCATCAGAAGAGAGTCTTGCAGAAAGAAGAGGGAAGAGAGAGAGGACAGAAATAAACTTTTTTTTAATTTGAAAGGTTTACAATCACTTTAAGCTGGCCGTAGATTTTTTTTTTTTTCGCACAACCATTGGGCAAGACAGATTCAGCCATCCACATAAGTGAGGTAGATGGAGGAATCTCCCCTGCTGGGACATTATATTCTGACAGTGGGACTCGGCACTTTCAGAATACACTGATCAGTGGCTGCAGCTGCTGATTCAGAAAAGTTTTCCAACTTGTTCAATTAACAAACATTAATCTAACGATCAACTTCTATTGAACAGGAACAGCCACACACTGCTTGGATTTTGATCTGTCTTTGGACAACATGACCTGTCTATGGATCTCCGTTCTGTCAGGGGAGAGGAGCCATATCTGTTGTTCATACTAAGTATGAACAACGATCGGTCTCCTCCCTCAGGCAGTCCCATCCCCCACAGTTATGCCGCGTACACACAACCGGTTTATGCCGGTTTTGCTGTCGGAATAAACTCTGAAGGCTTCTCCGACGGAATTCCATTCAAGCAGTCTTGCCAACACACGGTCAAACCAAAGTCCGACCGTCCAGAACGCAGTGACGTACAACACTTACGATGGGACTAGAAAAAGGAAGTTCAATAGCCAGTAGCCAATAGCTTCCGTCTCCTACTTGCTTTAGAGCATGCGTCGTTTTTGGTTCGTCGGAACAGCATACAGACGAGCGCTTTTCCCGATAGGAATTGGTTCCGTCGGAAATATTTAGAACATGTTCTATTTCTAGGTCCTTCAGAATTTTCGAAAAAAAAAGTCAGATGAGGCACACACACAATCGGAATAGGCGATGAAAAGCTTCCGTCTGACTTTTTCTGTCGGACATTCCGCTCGTGTGTATGCGGCTTTAGAAACACTCCCTAGGACACACATTTAACCCCTTGATCGCCCCCTAGTGTTAACCCCTTCGCTGCCAATGACATTTATAGAGTAATCAGTGGCTATTTTTAGCTCTGATTGCTGTATAAATGTCTGCCGTTATGTCGAAGTCCCAATAAAAATCGCAGATCACCGCCATTACTAGTAAAAAAAAAAAAATAATAATAAAAATGCCATAAATCTATCTCCTCTATAAATTTTGCGCAAACTAATCAATATACCCTTATCGCCGCTTATTTACCAAAAATATGTAGAAGACTACATATAGACCTAAACTGCGGAATAAATTTTTTTTTAAATACAGTTTTGGGGATATTTATTACAATAAAGTAAAAAATATTGTTTTTTTTGTTTTTTTTTCAAAATTGACACTCTTTCTTTGTTTATAACGCAAAAACAAAAATTGCAGAGGTGATCAAATACCACCAAAAGAAAGCTCTATTTGTGGGGTTAAAAGGGAGTCAATTTTGTTTTTGTACGACCGCGTAATTGTCAGTTAAAACGACACAGTGCCGTATCACAAAAAACTGGCCTGGTCATTAAGGGGCCAAATCTTCCAGGGCTGAAGTGGTTAATGCATTGTTTGCATTAAGGTAAAAAACTTTTTCAATTTCCCTGTGCCCCTCTTTCTTCCCCTGTATGAAGATTAGGAGAGGGGAGAAGAGATCAGCGCTGTGCACGGCTGCAGTTATTCTCCCCTTACTTCCTCTTCACACAGCATTCGAGAAGCAGCAGGAGCCATTGGCTCTTGCTGCTGTTAATCAAATGAAGTGAAGAGGAAGTGGGGGACAGAGGACCCAAGATCGCCGCCGGGGACCTCAGAAGAGGAGGATACTCTGTGCAATACCGGAGCAGGTGAGTATAACATGTTTGTTATTTTAATTTTTAAAAAATTACTTTAGTAACACTTTAACCACTTCAGCCCTGGAAGGATTTACCCGATTCTTGACCAGGCCATATTTTGCGATACGGCACTGCGTCGGCTTAACTGACAATTGCGTGGTCGTGCGACACTGTACCCAAACAAAATTAATTGACTTTTTTCCCCACAAATAGAGCTTTCTTTTGGTGGTAATTGATCATCTCATCTCATTTTTTACTTTCTGCTATAAAACATTTTAAAAAAAAAACTCATTTATTCATCAGTTTAGGGCAACATGTATTCTGCTACATATTTTTGGTATAAAAAAAATCGCAATAAGCGTATTTTGATTGGTTTGCGCAAAAGTTATCGCGTCTACAAAATAGGGAATAGATTTTTGGCTTTTTTTTTTTTTTTACTAGTAATGGCGGCGATCAGTGATTTTTAGTGGGATTGCGGCGGACAGATCTGACACCTATGTGCAAACAAGAAGATCTGGACAGCCGCACTCCAGGAAGTAATAATCCAAGTTTCTTTATTTTAAAATCAGGAACACATCAGATACAGGACATCATAGACAGAGTGTACAGATCATAGGCTAACGCATTTCACACTTGTCCAAGTGCTTACTCATCAGCTATGATTAAGCACTTGGACAAGTGTGAAACGCGTTAGCCTATGATCTGTACACTCTGTCTATGATGTCCTGTATCTGATGCGTTCCTGATTTTAAAATAAAGAAACTTGGATTATTACTTCCTGGAGTGCGGCTGTCCAGATCTTCTCGTTTGCACATAGTCTCTACTAGCATGAGCCAGCACCTGGAACCTCTCATCTCTGGAGAGCAAGATCAGCTTTACATCTGGTGAGACCTAAACTAGTGCGGGGATAACTTTTGTATTGCAACTGCAGATCTGACACCTAACTGACAATTTTTGAAACTTTTTTGGGAACCAGCGACATTATTAAAGTAATCAGTGTTAAAAATATGCACTGTTATTGTACTAATGACACTGACGAGGAAGGGGTTAACATGGGGGGGGGGGGCGATCAAAGGGTTAAATGTGTCCCTAGGAGGTGTGATCTAACTGTATGGGGGGCTGTGTGACTGGGAAAACACACAGATGCATCTTCTTGCATAGCAGAAAGACAGGATCTGTGTGATCTCCCCTGTCAGAATGGATATGCCTTCTTTACATAGGCAGATCCCCATTCTGTCACTGCGGAGAACGATCGCGGGTCGCCGGACCCGCTGATTGGCTCCCCCCGCTGGACAACGGGAGCGCGCACCAATCATCGTATACGAGCCGACGTACACCTACGGCGATTTGCAGGATCGAGCCACATTGCCGCAGTATAATGACGGCGGCTGGTCCTTAAGTGGTTAAAGTGTAACTAAGGGCAAAACTTTTTTTTAGTTTTGGATAGACTGGAGAGGGATTAGAACGTTTGTCAGGTTTTATGGCTGTCTGTGTCCCAGTCAAGGAGATTCATCCTCCCTATTTGTCCTGTTTGCCATTATCACGGATAGTGAAAGTAAAAGAAAATCCCAAATTTAGTAATAGAGGGGAAACCTTCCAATAGAGACACTAGTTCTGGTGAACTTGGGACTGCCACCAGAACTAGTGTCCCCATTGGAAGATTTCCCCTCTATTACTTTTCTGGGGACAACCCAAAATTTGGGATTTTACTGTCACTTTCAAAGATAATGGTAAACAGGACAAATAGAGAGGGTGAATCTCCTTTACGGGGGCACAGACAGCTATACAAACTGACTTTAGAATTTGTGATGTTCCTTCAGTCCCTTGTGTCTTCATTCAGCATTAAAATGCAAACCCAACATTCTGTAGGCGTAATAATGCCATTTATGACTCATTATCTTAGAAATCTCTTTCCAAACGAGTCACCATTGTGTATTTCCCAGTAAAACTCCTTCATGTTAATATATATTTTAATTCATTCCTGCAATCAGCTGTAACCTTTATTTGGGGTTTGTTCCGTCGCTGCTTGCAGTCCCGTACGAATGGCTGTTCAGCTTGCATATAAATGCAGCAATTCTAAACTTAGTATTGATCCCGTTTCCTTTGTTTGAGCACCTAGAGCCAGCTCTGTTCTGCTCTATTTATGCAGCAATCCATCTTCTATTCTTCTGGAACAGGAGACACAAAGTTCCCGTCCTGTAATTTTGCTTTTCAATTTACTTGGCTTTAGTTGGTCCTTGCGGCAGGAGATCGTAAAAGAAAATTAAATAATTGCAAAAGCGCCAGCAAAGGGGGCCCTTGCGTAGGTGTGTGCTCATCGCACGGCCAGTCCATGCTGCACAAAGGTTGTTTCAAAAAACACAAAATGATCTGCGTCACATAGATTTGTCACTTGGTGGTTTCTATATTTAACAAAAAAATTCCCTGCTGGGCTGTCAGATTCTCACGTACCTGACTGATGAGCCGAGGAAGGTCTCCCTTACGTGTCTGACTCGCGGCCCCTGGTAGAGCAGACAGGAGGCACGGGAGTGCAGAGTGGTATGAGAGCCTGGCGGGTCAGTTGCAGGAAGGGCGGCTCTGGATTCCAGATGCAGTAGAGTTGGTCACCAACTGAACAGCAGACAGGCAGATGAACAGGCAGATGATGCTGGAGCAGGAGCAAGGCGAACAGGTCAGGTCACAGGCAGGGTCCTCAACAGGCGGACAATGAGGTACCAGAGGAGCAGGCAGGTTCAGAGTCAGAGGCAAGCCGAGATCAAGTGCAGGCAGAAAACGAGGAGAATCCAGAGATCAAGCCGGGTCGTCAGGAGATCAAATGTTCAAAGGCAGATAAACAGGAGCAGGGGTCACAGGGAGCTGCAGATCAGACAGCACTGATCCAGTGTGCACTTCCAGTTTAAATAGGCCAATTGGCGTAAAGCACCGCACGCATAGGCGCACGCACACCAGCACGCACAGGCGCATGCGCACCAGCACGCGCAGGCGCGCGCCAGGACGCCCAGTAGTGCGTCTTCCACTGGAACTTTCCTGACATGGGCAACCCACCTGCTGTTCTCTTTCGAGAAACTGGCTTGATTTTACTTTACATACCACTCCATGACCATAGAGTAGAGTAATAGTAGCCAACTTGCTTGATGGGGGAGGGGTCTCAGGTGTGGTCCCTGACATCACTAAATGACCGCACAATATTCTGTGATTATAATGCCAGAGAGAGCTGTCAGAGACTGCAGACATGTACCAGGAGCAGGGCCGTGTGTAAGTGGTACTATCGGTCCTCCTGTACTGGGCCCAGGCCAGCAGGGCGGCCCAAGCAGCAGGGTGAATCATAATGTGATCTGCAGCTGAAAGCCGGCTTCTTCTTCTCTCCCTCCCACCAGCTTTTAGCTGCTTTAGAGAGAGCCTTGCAGAGACCGATCACCCTCACTCTGCACCATACGTTTCCCCCTGCTACCCAGGCCCTCCAGTGTAACGTTATGGGGAAGAGAAGAGAGGGAAGTGTTTTGCAGTCCTAACACACTTCCTATCCTAGGGTGACAATGCTGTTACTCCATAGACACAGTACAGAGCTAGTGTTGTCACAAAAAGTCTGTTGCCACCAGAATCACTAGGTGAAAATAAACAAAGGTTGAAAAAGGGTAAACTAAGGCAGCCATCTCATCTAAAGACTGGAAAGCTGCAATATATTACAATTTGTTCTTGAATTTGTATACACTTTAATTAGTAAGGATGGTAGACTGTCAGCTCCTTTAGGAAAAGAGACCAATGTGACTTGACTCGTGTCCTCTGTGTTGGTGCCGTATGAATGTATGAAATAAATACGTATTTGTGAATGCCATCATCTGTTATCTACTAATTAGATCTGCATGTTCTGATAAAACCCAACTGACAATGTGTGTTCCTCTCTTCGCAGTCACAGATTGCCTTGCCCCGTACATCGAAGACGCGGATGTGTTGAACAAGACTTACCGGACCGGTGACAAGCTTATAATGAGCTGTCGGGATGGTTTCCAGACGCGGTATCCTGATTTGGACAATATGGCTTCTGTATGTCAAGATGACGGGAGCTGGGAGAACCTGCCATTGTGTCAAGGTTCTGTATAATGTGTCATAATGTCTGATCATATTAACTGGACTACGATGTCTCTGTGCTACAGCCCTTACTGTTATAGTATAAAACTAACTTTGAGCAAGATTAAGGGTTGGTTCACACCACAGAACACATCATAATGTATGCTACTGTAACCTCTGTATATGTGCTTTGCCTTTTATTTTTATAATTACACCCCAGGGCTCATACATAGTGCCCCTCTGCTATAGCACACCACAGCTAGGGATGTCCATGTCCTGTGTTTGGCAAAAGATAGTGTAGGTGTTCTTTTTGTGTGCGTTGTAGGGTGCTTAGGAACCCTTAAAGAGTATTAGCTATGTTAATGCATTGTATGAATAAGCAACAGTGGCAACTGCTTGGTTCAAATTAAAACTAGCAAGGGCACATAAATAAGGAATTGACATCAATAAAGGACCGCACAATATACAAAAATCTACAAAAAATTCAGTCATAAACTGAATTCGTCAGATTTCCCAACAGCTGTGCAGTGTAAGGGTCCTGTATATTATATTCACATTATATCCAGTCAAGACTTTCATATTAGAGCTGGCAATTTTTTTCGATCTGGCAGATCTAAAACAATAGTAGTGCATATCCAATGGGTAGTAAAATGTTGGCAGGGTATCTTACAAGTGAGAGAGATGCTACTGTTCTCAAGATTAAGGCAGCATGGTTAGAATCCTCACTTTGCAGTGAGGGTCCCGCAATAAAGCTGAACTTCAGGCAGATATAAAAGACAGCTATTACTGTATCTCTGTATCCAATAATTAATTATTGAATGTACTTTTAAAATGCAGCTAGAGTAGGCTGGTGAATTTAATTTGGTATTGGCTCTTGGAATCCCTTATACAGCAGTAATCATGCTTCAAGAACTGTTTCTGTACAATGGGTTGTACTCATCAGCAATCCTCACACTCTACTCTACAAGCATGGCTGGATCTAGGGAGATGCTTGGGTGAGCTACGCCCCTCAGATTTCAGTGGTGCCCCCCTCACCCCCCAGGTTGCTCTGGAGGTTGTGCAGGGCTGTGCTCCTGCTGCAGTGTCACCTCTCTGCAGATATCCCCTGAGACTCAAGGCGCTTGCTCCACATGTCTCAACTGGTGCCTTGAGTGCCGCCACCACTTGCCAGACAGTTTTTCTTGTACACTGTCACTGACAATGGAGGGAGAGTGCTGTGCTGAAGTTTAAAAAACAAAATCCTGCACTGGCGGCTGCCTATAAGAGCCATCCTGGCTGCTCTTAGGAGGACAAATGGTCAACCGAGGAGGGGTTTGCAGCATGCAGTGCCAAAAGTAAGAGCTGTGGCTGGGGAGGTTGCTGGGTGCAGGAGGGAAAGTTGTGGATAGGAGCAAGGAGGGGGCTGATGGGTGAAGAGATGAAAACTGTGGATTGGGGGGTGGTGCTAGTGACAAAGTTCAGAGATGGGGATGGGTAGGGCTGGGTGCCATGGTGAGAGCTGTGGATGGAGCTGCGGTGCAAGATTGAGAGCTGTAGCTGAGATGTGGAGAGAGATGCAGAGGTGAGGTGTGAACAAAAACACCAAGGTGAGCCGTAGACAGGGACACCAAGGTGAGCCGTGGACAGGGACGCCAAGGTGAACCGAGGATGTGGACGCCAAGGTGAGCCGAGGACGTGGACACCAAGGTGAGCTGTGAATAGGGACGCCAAGGTGAGCTCTGAATGGGGACGCCAAGGTGAGCTGTGAATGGGGACGCCAAGGTGAGCTGTGAATGGGGACGCCAAGGTGAGCTGTGGATAGGGACGCCAAGGTGAGCTGTGGATAGGGACGCCAAGGTGAGCTGTGAGCTGTGGACACCAAGGTGAGCTGTGGACACCAAGGTGAGCTGTGGGCGCCAAGGTGAGCTGTGCGCTGTGGACGCCATGGTGAGCTGTGGACGGGGTTGCCGAGGTGAGCTGTGGACAGGACACCAAGGTGAGCTGTGAGCTGTGGACCCAAGGTGAGCTGTGGACAGGACTGCCAAGGTGAGCTGTGGATGGGACGCTGAAATGGGCTGTGGACAGGGACGCCAAGGGGAGCTGAGGACGGAGACGCCAAGGTGAGCTGTGGACGCTGAGGTGAGCTGTGGACGGGGTTGCCGAGGTGAGCTCTGGACGGGGTTGCCGAGGTGAGCTGTGGACGGGACGCCGAGGTGAGTTGTGGACGGGACGCCGAGGTGAGCTGTGGACGGGGACGCCGAGGTGAGCTGTGGACGGGGACGCCGAGGTGAGCTGTGGACGGGGACGCCGAGGTGAGCTGTGGACGGGGACGCCGAGGTGAACTGGGGACGCTGAGGTGAGCTGTGGACGGGGACGCCGAGTTGAGCTGTGGACGGGGATGCCGATGCTGTGAATGAAGCAAGCAGAGACAAACTGTGGTTGAGTACCCAGAGGTGAGCTGTGGAAGGGGATACAGATGTGAGCTGTGGAAAGGGGACACAGACAAGATCTGTATACGAGGGAAGCAGAGGAGAGCTGTAGACAGCAGGTGCAGAGTTTAGCTGTGTGGTGGTGAGGGTGCTCAGAGATGAGCTGTGAATGGGGTATGTAGAGGTGAGCTGTGGATTAGGGGTGCAGAGGTGAGCAGTGGATGTTTGGGGTGTTGCTAAAAGAAGGAGGTATTTAATGTTAATGGCCCATGGACTGTACTCATAACGTTGCACTCATTACAATGTGATGTACTTTATACCTGTATATTCTTCAGCCCTGCACTCTGCATGCTGGGATGTACTGTATATTACATACTCTGACCACTTCACTCAGATAAGGCTATATGTTAATCCTCAACACTGTATGCAGCAAGTGCAGCAATCAAGTGTGTGTAAAGTACACTACAGTATACAGATACCTTCAGTCAGAAGTATGCAATGTATGGCACAGCTTACAGCAGGGGTCTTCAAACTATGGCCCTCCAGTTGTTCAGGAACTACAATTCCCATCATGTCTAGTCATATCTGTGAATGTCAGAGTTTTACAATGCCTCATAGAATGTGTAGTTCTGCAGCAGCTGGAGGGCCGTAGTTTGAGGATCCCTGGCTTACAGAGTGCAGTGATCAGGAGTAGGTAACACACGGCCTAGTGTTTTTTTTGTAGGGCGGTCCAAGGGGGAGCTTGAGAGACAGAAAAACAAGGAGGGGCAACCTCCATAGATCTATTTGCTTTATGTGTGGTGTGTAATGCAGCAAAGTCTTTGGAGTAACGTGCAGGCATGCCTGTGCACATCATTTAGCTAAAGGTTATTTAGTTCATTGTCGATGTCAATTGTCGATGTCGATGGCAACATTAGCAGTTCGCAATGTCTCATTTTTTTAGTTCAGAAAGCAGGCCCCTCAATTTATTTTTTTTACTGCACTCCTAGATCAAACAGGCCCTGTTTACAAGTCTGGAACTGTCCTTTTTTTTTTTTTTTTAAAGCAAACTAACCCAGGCTGTGGACCCTTTGGCATCATGCCACCACCCTTGACTTCAGCACTGCACTCCTAGAGGAGAACCATGCCATTTTGTTTAAAACCTTTAATAGTTCCTCATGGGAGGGTCTCAGATGATAGTAAGAATTGTGTTTTGTATACATTGCCATGCTCACTCTCCAGCTCTGACTGTTGCTGAGATCCCAGCTGGCCCATTAAGAGATTGGCAGTGCTTATGCCTGTCCCCATGCCAGTGTCTCCGCACAGATGCTCCTGAAGTCGCTTCACAGTGCTAGACAATAACTGTCTTCTCTGCTGAACAACTGGAATTGTGACAGGTTCCCCTTATAAATCAGCATGGAGTTTGTATGTTCTCTTTGGATCCAGGTGATCTGTTTCGCTACACAACCTAACAACGTACTGGTAGCCTATCCACTGGGTGAGGCATTTGATTATTACCTCCTCTGGGGTGATGTAAGCGGCCATCTATAAATGAGTTAAATAAACCATAGAAATTTTCTGTAGATACCAGAGATAATAAAAAAAAAATCAATTTGAAAAAGTACTGGTGAGGTTATGTGGGGTGAATACGAATCCAATGCTGTGCAGTCAGTCAGCTCAGTACAATCCCTGGGTGTTTTATGCTTCTGAACAAGACACTGGAAAAAAATCCTCTTCTATTATATATCAGCAAGACGCCTTGTCCTTGTAATACTTCCTTCCTCCAAATTGATGATTAAAAGAAAAAGCAACTATGAAAGGCATACTAAATTGTACATTCAGTGACCTCATGAGGTACACCTAACCCATACTGAATTACTCCTGCCTAGGACTGAGGTACACCTATGAGATACACCTGCCCAAAACTGAGATTCACCTAATACTGTGGTACAGCACCCTAGTACTGCGATACAGCAAACAAATACTGAGCTATACCTATCTAGTACGGAAGTACACCTACCTAGAACTGAAGTACACCTGTCCAGTACTGAGGTACACCTGTAGTTCTCAGAAACATCTAACACTAAGATACACTGACCTAATAATGAGGTACAGCTAACTAATACTGAGGTGCATCTATCTAGTACTGCAGTGCCCCTATCTAGAAGGAAGGAACACCTAGCTTGTACTAAGGCCATCCACAACATCGCCCCCAGCTACATCACCAACCTCATTTGCAGATATTGCCCAAAATGTCCTCTCCCCTCCTCCCAAGACCTCTTGCTTTCTAGCTCCCTTATTACCTCCTCCCATGCTCGCCTCCAGAACTTCTCCAGAGCCTCTTCCATGCTCTGGAATTCCCTTCCCAGTATGTCTGGTCATCTCCTACCATGTCCACCTTTAGACAATCCTTGAAAACTCACTTATTCAGGGAAGCCTACCCCATCTCCGCCTAAGAACTATACCCAAGTCATCTCCATCAGATCATCCCCCCTAGCTGTTACCTTTTGTACCACCTCCCCCTTCCTCTAGATTGTAATCTCCATGAGCAGGGCCCTTCTATTCGTTCTGTACTGAACTGTATTGTAATCGTACTGTCCCTCTTCATATTTTGAAGCACTGCGTAAACTGTTGGCGCTATATAACTCCTGTATAATAATTATAACAATAATGTGCCCTAATCTAGTTCAGAGGTACCACTCTCTAGTACTGAGGTACCCCTGAAACTTCATTACAGTCTCTGTCTTAAGTACTCTCCTAGGCACTGTGCGGAAATGAGCATACCGCCAGTTTGAGAAAACTCTGAACTCTTGACCTGCATACCTGTTACTGCTCAGCTATTTAGTATTGAAGTGAGAGGATTAAAGTGACTCTGATATCTGAAGACAGATATAATCAGAATGATTCAGAAAGGGACTTAGAGCTACTTTGGGTATATGCAGGCTCATTTTTGTCTGCCAGTGTCACCCCCACCAACTAGTCTAAGCTGTCCCTGCTTTGCTGAGATCTTCGCCATGGCACCTTCCCAGCACCACACAGCCATTTTTTGTAGTCCTGCTATTTTCTATGTGACCACAATTGTGTATGTGTATTCAGCGCCACTGGATTTGGTCAGAGGCCAGGCATGAAAAAGCTGTAGTGCCACTCCCCAATTTGCCACATTAATTTCATTAAGTGTGTAGTAATAATAACACACACAAGCAAATAACAGGTATTTATAAGGATTTTAAAAATGTAAATGATTTTTTGATAACTGGAGTTTTGCTTTAGTTATTAACATTAAAAACGAATAATGGAGGAAAAAGTGTTGGTGTGCCTCTAAAGTAATTACTGTTCACTGTTGCTGTGAGGATGGCCAATGTCTATAAAGGACCAGTAGGTCGGAGTTGGTGACTTTCCTGACAGCAACCAAAATCCAGGGACCCTGGTAATTACGGAACTTACTGCTTGGAGAGCGTAGGAGGATCAGCTGTTGTGGTGTGGAGGAGAGGAAAGGAGTGACCTATGAGTTTTTTACTCATCAGCCCAGCCTTGTCCCGCCTCCCTAGCCTGGTTGGAGAATCTTTCCCTTCCTCCATTGTCTGATGCACAGATTGGTTCTCTGAACGCCCCATGCTCAGATGAGATCTCTGCTATTAAAGCATCATTGAAAACATCTAAAGCTCCAGGCCCAGATGGATTTTCTGCCCTATACTATAAAATATTTGTAGGCCAACTTGCCCCCCGACTTTCTAAAATGTTCTCGTATATACTGAAAGGCCACCAGCTCCCCAACGAAATGCTATTGGCTAACATGTCCCTCCTACCCAAATCGAACAAAGACCATACCCTCCCTCAAAATTATCGTCCCATTTCAGTTATAAATAACAACTTGAAACTGATTTGGCTGCTTATTATCTGACCGCCTAGCCAGAGTCATCACCTCCTTGTTTTCCCCTGATCAAACAGGCTTCATTCCTACCAGGCAAATAACCGATAATATTCGTCTAGCCTGTAACATTATACAAGATGCTAACATTTATTCCCGTCCGGTTATGAGCCTGGACATACACAAGGCTTTTGATAGTGTAATATGGCCTTACATGGAACTTGTCTTAGCCAAGTTTGGCTTTGGGGGAGCATTTGTGCACGGCTTTCAGGCCTTATACACTCATCCACGCACTAGAATAAGGCTACCAGGCTGCAATTCGGAATACTTTGCTCTGGGACGGGGAACAAGGCAGGACTGTCCACTCTCCCCACTGCTCTTTGCCCTGGCGATTGAGCCATTGGCTCGTTCTATAACCTTGAATACGGATATTTGGGGCTACACTAAAGGGGACCAACAAGTTAAATCAAGCTTATATATAGATGACGTTTTATTATTTTTGACTAATCCCATGATTTCCTTGCCTAACTTGGGGGCTACTTTAAAAACCTTTTATGATCTTTCAGGGCTAGAAGTAAATCTCTCCAATTGTACAGACATGCCTATTTACCTGCCTTCCTTGTTGACTGCGAGACTGAGAGATAACTTTCAATTTGCATGGTCTGAGGGTTCGTTGTCATATTTGGGAATTCGTTTGGCCCCTTCGCTGCAACAGATGTACCAGATAAATTACCCTCCTGCATTTGTACACATTAAGCAATGTTTCCGGATCTGGTCATCCTACCATATTTCGTTCCTTGGCAGGATCCAAGCAGTGAAGATGTCAATCCTCCCCAAATTATTGTTTTATTTCCACACCATCCCTCTCTGTCTCCCGGTCCACAATAGAGGCTATTCAATCTGAGGTTATTAGGTTTATATAGTCAGATAAAAAATCTTGTTTAGGTAAAGGAATTCTATATAGACCTCAATCACTTAGGGGGTTAGGGGTATCCCACTTGTGGAAATATATAGCTTCTAGAATGGTGCAGCTGGCTCAGTGGCATGCTTCTCCCGCTCTGTCTCAGATTTGAGAGGATATCTGTTGAGCAGTATCACCTTCCTGGTCTCCTTTGGCAGAGGTCATTCCATTTGAGAGACCTATCTACCCAGAATGAGTTTGTCAGTCAATCATACCATCTATGGTCCCTGTATAAAGACAAACTTATCTGGGAGACCCAAACTTTCCGCCAGCTTTCAACTCCTTTGGCAATTTCTCCAGATGGATAGAAAAGGGCCTAGTGACATTGGAATCCCTATTGCATGATTCCTCTTTTAAATCTTTCTCCAGCCCACAAAGACAGTATGACCTTCCCCACGCAGAATTCCTTATGTATCTCCAAATTAGACATTATTATTCGGAGAACTATTGGCTGGATGCTGAGAATTCTTCCACAGTGTTTGAGCGGATATGCAATGGGGCCTCTAGGGACCGCAGCACCATTTCATTGGTATATAAACATATTAATGAGTGCGGTCTTCTCTCCAAATCATCAGCCAGGATGCAGTGGGAGGCTGAAGCAGGCCAAGAGTACTCTGCGGAGGATTGGCAGGATATGGTATCCAACATGTACAGAGGTACTAAATCTATTGTGGTCAAAGAAACAGTTGTCAAACTACAAACACATTGGCATTATACCCCTGTCAGGCTCCATACAATGTACCCATCGGTACCAGACACCTGTTTTAGAGGATGCTCAGGCAGAGTTGCACATCTCCACATTTTTTGGAGCTGTAAGGCCATTAAACCCCTCTGGCAACAAGCCTCCTCAGCTGTAGCCCAGAATGCAGGGTCAATTATCACTCTCACTTTTCCCATATGCTTGTTTTTTGCTGATCTACCTGAGGTCCCACCTCCTAAATAGATTAGTTCACACATTATTTAGCACTATCCACTGGGCAATAGCACTAAACTGGAGATCCCCTTCAGTTCCCTGGTCTCAAGTCATGCAACGCATGGAATTGGTCAAAATGATGGACAGGATCCACCATACGGTTATGAATACCATACACATACTCCACCGCAAATGGTCGGAATGGTCAGCCTAATACTAGTCCCTCACACATTATTACCGCGGTACATTACAGAGGCGGGAATATTCTTGTCTATACAGATTGATGACTCTGCAATTAAACCACTGACATCTCCTGATCTATTTTAAACATAGGGCTACTGTTTTTCCCTTTTTTTTCTCTCGCTTTCTCTTGTTCTCTCCTTTGTGTGTTCTTCTTTTCCCCTAGATTTTTTACTTGGAGTCTGTTTTAGATTCTTAGTTACTAAGTTGCATGTTGTGAGGCAATTATTGCTTGAGAAAAACTTTTAATGAATATATTTGTACTTATCACTGTTTTGATGGCCTCAATGCTGTGAGACTTGTTTGTATTCCTTAAATCTACTAATAAAAGTGTTTGTAATAAAATAAATATAAAAAAGTTGAGGTTTAGATACACTTTAAAGCGTTCGTTGCCCCAACATTCCATATTCCTGATATGTACCTGCTGTACCATGTACTTGTAAAGGAATGTCTCCTGTTCTCTTTGTTTTGCCTCCTTTATGTGAAATTCCTGGTGTTCGTGCCAGTCCTTCTGCTTTCCTATTAAAAACCACACTAAGTAGGAGAGCACACTGTGGTCCGTTCTCTAGCTATGTTGGGAACTCATTGTACTCTCCTCCAATGATCAGACTTGTCCTGACACCCCCCCACTGCACAGCCATTCATTGGGAAGCTCAGTGTGTCGCTGCTTCTCCTCCCCCAGCTCTTGGGCAGCTAAGAACAGAGGAAATGTGATCACTTATAAAAAAGGGTATTTACAGTGGATATAAAAAGTCTAAACACCCCTGTTAAAATGACAGGTTTCTGTGATATAAAAAAATGAGACAAAGATAAATAATTTCAGAACTTTTTCCACCTAATGTGACCTATAAACTGTACAACTCAACTGAAAAATAAACTGAAATCTTTTAGGTGGAGGGAAGTAAAAATAAAAAAATAAAATAATATGGTTGCATAAGTGTGCACGCCCTTAAACTAATACTTTGTTGAAGCACCTTTTTAATTCTATTACAGCACTCAGTCTTTTTGGGTATGAGTCTATCAGCATGGCACATCTTGACTTGGCAATATTTGCCCACTCTTCTTTGTAAAAACACTCCAAATTTGTTAGATTGAGAGGGCATCTCCTGTGCACAGCCCTCTTCAGATCACCCACAGATTTTCAATTGGATTCAGGTCTGGGCTCTGGCTGGGCCATTACAAAACTTTACTCTTCTTCTGGTGAAGCCATTCCTTTGTTGATTTGGATGTATGCTTTGGGTCGTTGTCATGCTATATGACGTTCCTCTTCATGTTCAGCTTTCTAGCAGAAGCCTGAAGATTTTGTGCCAATATTGACTGGTATTTGGAAATGTTGTTAATTCCCTCTACCTTGATTAAGACCCCTGTTCCAGCTGAAGAAAAACAGCCCCAAAGCATGATGCGGCCACCATCATGCTTCACTGTGGGTATGGTGTTCTTTTGGTGATGTGTAGTGTTGTGTTTGCGCCAAACATATCTTTTGGAATTATGGCCAAAAAGTTCAACCTTGGTTTCATCAGACCATAACACATTTTCCCACATGCTTTTGGGAGACTTCAGATGTTTTTTTTCAAAATTTAGCCGGGCTTGGATGTTTTTCTTTGTAATCAAAGGTTTCCGTCTTGCCACTCTACCCCCATAGCCTAGACATGTGAAGAATATGGGAGATCACATGTACCACACAGCCAGTACTTGTCAGATATTCCTGCATCTCCTTTAACCACATGCCGACCAGCCGCCGCAGTTGTACTGCAGCAGAATGGCACGGCTGGGTGCAACGACGTTATGTAACGTCGCTTCGCCCTGTGGCCACTAGGGGGCGCGTGCGTGTGCCCCCGCTCGCTCCCCGAGCCAATGCGAGTGCCCGGCGGTCTCGATCACTGCCGGGCTCCCGCGATCGCTCTGGGCACACGGAGAACCCGGAACTGTGTGTGTAGACACAGTTTCCGGTTCTCTGAGCAGAGAACTGACAGATTGTCTGTTCGTACAGAGTATGAACAGCGATCTGTTAGTTTCCCTGCACAGTCCCCATCCCCCTTCAGTTAGAACACAAACTAGGACACACATTAACCCCTTCATTGCCCCCTAGTGTTAACCCCTTCACTGCCAGTGACATTTTTTACAGTAATCAATGCTTTTTTAGTCGCACTGATCGCTGTATTAATGCCAATGGTCCCAAAAATGTGTCAAAATTGTCCGAAGTGTCTGCCATAATGTCGCAGTCATGATAAAAATCGCTGATCGCCGCCATTACTAGTAAAAAATAAATATTAATAAAAATGCCATAAAACTATCCCCTATTTTGTAGATGCTATAACTTGCGCAAACCAATCAATATACACTTATTGTGATTTTTTTACCAAAAATATGTAGAAGATACGTATCGGCCTAAACTGAGGAAAAAAAATGTTTTTTTTATATATTTTTTGGGGATATTTATTATAGCAAAAAGTAAAAAATAATGCGTGTTTTTCAAAATTGACGCTCTTTTTTTGTTTATCGCGCAAAAAATAAAAACCGCAGAGGTGATCAAATACCACCAAAAGAAAGCTCTATTTGTGGGAAAAAAAGGATGTCAGTTTTGTTTGGGAGCCACGTCTCACGACTGCGCAATTGTCAGTTAAAGCGACGCAGTGCGGAATCGTAAAAAGTGCTCTGGTCTTTGGCCAGCCAAATGGTCTGGGGCTGAAGCAGTTAATGTTGCTTTAGGCCTCTTGGCAGCCTCCCTTACCAGTTTTCTTCTTGTCTTTTCATCAATTTGTGGACTTTTTATATCCACTGTATGATGTTTTTTTTTATATCTATACAAAAATGTTTTGCCTTTCATTTCTATTTTAAACTGAATGGGTTGTTTTACAAGGTGATCTTTTACAATCACTTTAATTTTATGTTTAAAGTTCCACTTTAACTATTACTCTGTCCAAAATACAAATAAAAAAGTTGGGGTTTAGATACACTTTAAGTGAGGTAACAAATTATTTTATTTTATAGTTTTGTCACTACATTTATCACTATTTTGTTTTGCTTTGTGTTTGCGCCCTACATTTTTAGTATGTCTGAACAAACATGTTCATTTAAAAAATAAATTAGAAGAACCTAAAACAGAATAAAAAATGATGCTTGCTTTCCATTGATTAGTCAAACAATGTAATGAATTTTAAAAAAAAAGTAGCCGAGAAACAGCGCCAACCTAATGAAAACAGCAGCATGATGCAGTTTTAAAATAGGGAAAAAATGCACAGGACTGAAAAGCCTGTGTTCAGCAATGAATGCCAATGTACATTAAATCACATCACATTTATTAAAGTCGAGCTTAGGATTACTTACATACACAAGCTAGAACTTTATTGTGCTATTAATGTTCATGGTATGAAAAGCTTGGCCTTTTCTTTGATTTATTTTCTGCACGATAATAAATTCCTGCATCAAGAATCCAATTTCCTATCTGGTATTGTAAGCAAGGTTTACACAGGTGTATACAAAAGAAGATAAATTGCACTCGGGCTATTGATCCAGAATAACGGTGCCAAGAATCTATTACATCCCTACTAACCTCTTATTTGAGTTACTCTTGATCGATATTAGCTAAGAAAAGCTTGTGCGAAGGGAAAAAAAGGATAATTTGCATGTATAACCGGAGCTCTTTGTTTAATCAAAGAGCAAACAGGAGTGCTCACAGCAGCCAATCATCTTTCAACAAGCTATTTTTGTGGCGCAGCTTAGAGAATGACAACAATGGCCAAACAGCTTTCCACTGGCATTTCTGTTTGTTCTCTGTTTTCAAAAATGACCCCTAGTATTTTCAAAAGCTTTTTAAGTGCTTTACAAGACTGCAAAATGGAAACTATGGAAATTTACTAGAAAAATAAAAGTTTATTTTAACCGATTTACCCAGTGGTAATTTGGCCGTGGCAATTTTCGGACAATTTTAACCATTATCGATTCACTGGGACAGCAAATCCAATCTAAAGTTATTGGCAGAAACTAAATTGGTTGTAAAGGCTGAAGGTTTTTCAGGTTAATGCATTCTCTGCATTAAGGTAAAAACTTTCTGCATGCAACCCCCCCCCCCAATACTTACCTGAGCCATTTCTCGATCCAGCGATGTGCACAAGAGCAGAGGCTCTCTTCTCTCTTTCCCTCCTCATTGGCTCAGTGACAGCAGCGGTAGCCATTGGCTCAAAAACATGCCTGCACAAGTGCTTCCATAGCAGGTTGCTTTGGTGGGCCCTTGGCCAGGGGGTGGAGCCAGGAGCACCGGCGGGGGGATTGAGAAAAGAATTGGTGCTGCTCTGTGCAAGATCATTGCACAGAGCAGGTATGTATAACATGTTTGTTATTTTAAAAAAATCTAATTTAATCCTTTACAATCACTTAAGCAATCTACCACTAATGAGTCTTAATGTCCACCAGATTTCAGTCAGTTTGAAGTTGAAACTGGGAAATAGATTGACAATTTCAATATAGTTTATTGAAAGTTCGATTTTAAAAAATTGGGAAAAAACAAAGGCAATTATATCTAAAGCAATCCAATATTTTCACAGGCATAGTCTGTGCCGTCTTGATCCCATCATTTGGCAAGTGATTGAAACCACATTTCTATGTCCTTAAAGCGGAGTTCCACACAAAAATGGAACTTCCGCTTTTCGGAACCCTCCCCCCCTCCGGTGTCACATTTGGCACCTTTCAGGGGGGGGGTGCAGATACCTGTCTAAGACAGGTATTTGCACCCACTTCCGGCATAGACTCCCATGGGAGTCTATGCCTCTTCCTGTCCCTCCGTGCTGTCTCCTGGGAAACACACAGGTCCCAGGAGATAGTGGGGACCAGTTACGACGCGCAGCGCGACTCGCGCATGCGCAGTAGGGAATCAGGAAGTGAAGCCCCAACGCTTCACTTCATGATTCCTTCACCTAGGATGGCGACGGCAGCTGCCGAGAGTCGAGCGATTTATCGGCGTCGGCTGCCGACATCGCTGGACCCTGGGACAGGTAAGTGGCCATGCATTAAAAGTCAGCAGCTGCAGTATTTGTAGCTGTTGGCTTTTAATATTTTTTTTTTTGGGTGGACTCCCTCTTTAATTACTTTGTAGTTTTGTAAAAAAAAAATGTAATCAAAAGTTTGAATTAGTACAACCCCAATTCCAAAAGAATTGGAATACATAAAAACAGAATGCAATAATTTGTAAATCTCATAAACCCATATTTTATTCACAATTGGAGATATATCAAACGTTGACTGAGAAAATGTACCATTTTAAGAAAAAAAAATAAGGTAATTTTGAAATTGATAGTGGCAACATGTCTCAAAAAAAGTTGGGACAAGGCCACTTTTACCGCAGTGTAGATTCCCCTCTTCTTTTAACACTCTGAATACGTCTGCGAAAAGAGCAGTTGTTGGATATTTAGGAGAGGAATGTTTTCATATTCTGGCTTGCTATAGGATTCTAACTGCTCAACAGTCCTGGGTCTTCTTCATCATATTTTTCATTTCAAGATGCGCCAAATATTTTCAAGTTTCAGTTAAGTACCTGGACTCCTCTTCTTCAAAACCATTCCGTTGACATAGATGCAGTATGTGATTTTGCATTCTCCTGCTGAAAAATGAAAGGCCTTCCCTGAAAAAGATGTCAACTGGATGGGAGCATATGCTGCTCTAAAACCTGGATCTATCTTTCAGCATTGATGGGTCCTTTAAAGATGTGCAAGCTGCCCATTCCATATGCCCTAATGCCCCCTTTACCTTTAGAGATGCAGGCTTTTGAACTGAGTGCTGATAAGATGGTCCCTGTCCTCTTTAGTCCAGAGGAGGTGGCGCCCATGGTTGCCAAAAAGAATAAAGATTGTCCTGATTGGATAATTAGAGGTAGCGGCTCAGTTACTTGTATATATTCTTTATCTACACTTCTACAGTGTAGGTGTTTTAGTGTTTTTTTCCATGGCACAGGTGTTTTATTGGTCTATAGTTTACCAAAAAGAATGTAACATTTTGATTCATCTGACCACAGAACAGTTTTCCACTTTGCAACAGACCATTTTAAATGAACTTTGCTCAAAAGAAGATGGCAACGTTTCTGCATCATGTTCAGATATGGCTTCTTCTTTGCGTGATAGGGCTTTAACTTGCATTTTTACCTCGTATTTCTGTATGGCACGGCAAACTTTGTTCACAGACAGTGATTTTTGCCGGTATTCCTGAGCCCATACAGTGATCACAGAATCATGCCTGTTTTCAAGTGGGTGCCGTCTGAGGGCCTGAGGATCACGGGCATCCAATATTGCGTTTTGGCCTTGTCATTTGCGCACAGAGTTTTCTCCAGATTCTCTAAACCTTTTGATGATTTTATGTATATCTAAGTCTTTGCAATTTTACGCTGAGGAGCATTGTTCTGAAATTGTTCGCCAATTTTTAGACGCAGCTTTTCACAGATTGTTGAACCTCTGCTCATCTTTAATTCTTATGCCCCGTACACACGGTCGGATTTTTCGACTGAAAATGTGTGATAGGACCTTGTTGTCGGAAATTCCGACCGTGTGTAAGCTCCATCACACATTTTCCATCGGATTTTCCGACACACAAAGTTTGAGAGCAGGATATAAAATTTTCCGACAACAAAATCCGTTGTCGGAAATTCCGATCGTGTGTACACAAATCCGACGGACAAAGTGCCACGCATGCTCAGAATAAATAAAGAGATGAAAGCTATTGGCCACTGCCCCGTTTATAGTCCCGACGTACGAGTTCTACGTCACCGCGTTCAGAACGATCGGATTTTCCGAAACTTTGTGTGACCGTGTGTATGCAAGACAAGTTTGAGCCAACATCCGTTGGAAAAAATCCTAGGATTTTGTTGTCGGAATGTCCGAACAAAGTCCGACCGTGTGTACGGGGCATTAGACACTCTGACCCTAACTGATTCTAAGGCTGCATTCACACTTCAGAGATTTGAAAGCACAGATGTGTGAATGTCAAATCGCGGGAAGCATGCTGCCCAAAAGTAGCTCCTGAACTTTTTTGGGCGACATGCTTCCCGCGATGTGGATTGCCGCGATTTCTGTGCAATTTTTTTTGTGCGACAATCGTGGCAGACCCTCACTATGATTTGAGGTGTCATTCAAATGAATGGCATCTCAAATGCGACTCCCACAATGTCATTTACACATCAGGGCTTTCAAATCGCAGGCATATTCGTGGCAATTCTGCCCGCGATTCAAAGCTCTGAAGTGTGTATGCAGCCTAATTATTTGCAAAAATGTTCTTCCAGTTCTTCCTTGTTAGTAGTACATTTTTTGCCAGCTTTTTTGTTGCTCTGTTCCAACTTTTTTGAGACATGTTGCTGCCATCAATTTCAAAATTACTTTTTTCTTTTTCTTAAAAAATATGTTTTTTCTCAATTGAAACATTTGATGTGTTTTCTGTTTTCTTTTGTGAATAAAATATGGATTTATGAGATTTGCAAATCATTGCATTCTGTTTTATGTAACTTTTACACCACGTTCCCCATTTTTTTGGAATTGGGGTTGTATTTTTTTCACTGCACACCAAGGCAGGGTGTTTGGTGTGAACTGAAGGAATAGGACAAAAGTCTTGTCTGTGCATTTGGACTGCCTTGGGAAACGCTGCTCAACTCAGCACAACAGGGCTAATGTGAATGAACCCCCATAGCTTCTAAAAATTCTACTGTACTTCTAGACTAAACCTTTTTTGGACAGAGTGATGAGATAACCTGCTGTCAGGTTTTTATTGCTTGGAAAGGTGGATCAAAGTCCTGGAAGTCTGGGGATTCTTTATTCACTAACTTTACATTGCTGTCATCCAGTGGTAGGGTGACAGAATATCATAGAGAATCTAAATGTTTGGGCTGGCAGCCTCTGAGCACAACAATTCTTTGGTAAGCTTGGGTTGTGGTAGGAATGACTGAGTTAGGAAGCTGAAGCTCCAAACTGTCATGTTCAAGTCCTAACACACGATTAGTCCACTGAAATGTTTATAAAGCCACCATGTTTTGGGGGCTGTACCTTTGCCCTTTCATCAGGGCTAAAAGGTAAAATAAAACATTATATTATTTGTAGTTAATAATTTAAAAAAATTATTGGTTGTAACCTAATGATTTAAATACTTTGACCACTTAACCGCTGGAAGGTTTTAAGCCCTTGATGACCAGGGCATTTTTGCTATTCAGCACTATGCTACTTTAACTGGCATTTGCTTAGTCACGCAGCACTGTACCCAACTGAAATTTATATTATTTTTTCACACATATAGAGCTTTCATTTGATGATATTTAATTACCACTGGGTTTTTTATTTTTTGCTAATATAAATGAAAAAAGACTGAAAATTTTGAAGAAAAAAAAGTTTTTCTTAGTTTCTGTTTTGCAAATAAATAGTCTTTCTTCATAAATTTTGTTCAAAATGTAGCATGCTACATTTCTTTCTCACAATAACCCAAATCAGTGTACATTATTATGTGAAAGTTATAGCGTCTACAAACTATGTTATACAGTATATACTGTATTTGAAAATCGAACAATCCTGATGTAGTGAAACAAATGTGAACAAATATCTGCACTAACTAGAATAAAGGGTTAGCAGCCAGCATAGTTTGTTGATTCATCAAACGCATATATATAAGATCAAAATGCAGCGCTAAATTGAAACAAAATTATTAGGTGAATATAATAGTCCATAAGAACTGTTTGAAGAGTAGAATTGACGTGAAGCCTCCACCAAACTTCAGTGTGCACAAAGAAAGCACACCACACCACACCCACGTGCTACCAATCTGCTTACCAGAAAAATATGAAAAGCATGCGATGTGATCATATGATGCCAAGGCTCAACAGTAACTCCGAATGACACACTCCATCACAGACAGCCAGAGAATGGGAAAAGCCAGGTGGTCACATATCATCAGGACATCAAGGTTCACATGGGAAGATGAATGGATTATGCATTCACCAGCAGGATAACCTTAAACAGCACTAGGGTTGTTGGTTCAAATCCCAACCACGGCACCACCTGCTTGGAGTTTGTATGTTCTCCCTGTGCCTGCCTAGGTTTCCTCCTGACACCTGGAGCAACAGTTCCCGATACACATTGTCTTTATAAAAGTTATATCGGTGGAATACACTTGTGTTTGGAATTCAAAATTACAATGTGGTGTTTCAGTTTCCTAACTCATGCTGGTTTTTATTGCTGTGTGTCCCCACTGGGGATATTTACCCTTTCGTTTTGTCCTGCTGACTATTGTCACTGGGAAAAAATGTAATAGGGTACACATTCCTCATATTTTGTGCCCTTTAGGACTATTCTGTATACTGTATGTACAATCAGAATTTCTAAATGCATTATACCTGAGATATTGCTCCTGTAGTATAATGCCGCGTACACACGAGCGGACTTTACGGCGGACTTTGCCCGGCGGACTGGATTTCGTCGGACAATTCGATGTGTGTGGGCTCCAGCGGACTTTGTTTTCTCAAAAGTTGGACGGAATTAGATTTGAAACTTGTTTAAAATTTATCCGTTGAAATCGAGTCCGGTCGAAAAGTCCGCCGTCTGTATGCTAGTTCGACGGACTAAAAAGCCACGCTAGGGCAGCTATTGGCTACTGGCTATGAACTTCCTTGTTTTAGTCCGGTCGTACGTCATCACGTATGAATTCGACGGACTTTGGTGGATTGTGTGTAGGCAAGTCCGTTCATTCAGAAAGTCCGTCGGAAAGTACGTCGAAAAATCCGCCGGACAAAGTCCGCCGTAAAGTCCGCTCGTGTGTACGCGGCATAATTCTTTTTCATGTGTGTAAATGATTTACCTATTTATTTTACAGGATGTTTGAGGCCGCTGGTTCTTCCTCACAGTTATGTCAATATCTCGGACTTTGACTCTTCATTTTCTGTGGGGCGAGTGGTGTCTTACCAGTGTTTTCCCGGGTACAAACTGGAGGGGGCAGAGTATCTGGAGTGCATGTATAACCTGATATGGTCCGACGAACCTCCTAGGTGCCTTGATGTGGAAGGTAAGCACTTCTTGTCTTTGAGTTTTGTAAAATAAAAAATAAATTTTTACATTTCCACTATAAGTAAAACTAAAAATAAAAAATGAATTCAGAATTTTGCTATACGGTCCCATGTTTTATAGCTATACTATCACCTGACTGAGGTTAAGTGGTGTCTAGACTAGTCCTGGAGCTTGGCTAAGGCTATAAGGTTCCTCAGGGGTGGGAACTAGTGTAAATAGTTCTAAAAAGCCAACATAACTTGTCAGTGTTACATAAATATGAAAAAGAAGTAGAAAAAGCCAAGTCTGTGCATAATGAATAAAAACTTCCAGAGCAGAAAGTGCCCAGTTGTCATCACCCATCATGCCAATTGGCCTAAAGTTATTAGGGGGCGTTTGCTCAACTACACATGAGAACTCTATCATGCTGGTTCTGTTTAAAATGCAACAATTATCCATCCATTTCCTAAAAGCTGAACTTCATTCAGATACAAAAATACAATCCCGTTATATATCAATTAATGCGGTTGTAAAGTTATTTTCTTTTTAATAAAAAAACATGTTGTTCTTACCTGCTCTGTGCAAAGGTATTGCATAAAGCAGCCCCAAACCTCCTCTTCTGGGGTCCCCTGTTTGCGATCTTGAGTGTGCCCTGCTGTGGAGGGCACACTTGCAGGCTCCCTCCATAGACACACACAGCATGGCTCAGTCCCACCCCCCACTACCTCTTCACAAGATTTCATTGACAAAAGCAGGAACCAATGGCTCTCGCTGCTGCTACTGTGTCCCGTGAGAAGAGGAGTCAAGTGCCGCTGCAGACCAGCAGAGTGCTGGATCCAGAAAGGACTCAGTTAAGTCTAAAGGGAGGTGATGCGGTGATATAGCTACTGTGACATTTTTTACCGTAGTCAGGGAATGCATTAAAGTGGTTGTAAACCCCACTCATGAAATTTGCACTAATATATCTGCAGTGTTTACCTATCTCTTTCCGAAGCTCTAAGTGCCGGTTCTCTCCGGGGCTTCCTTCCTCTGTTATCAGCATGAGTCCCTTCTGACAAGTTCTCCGACAGATGAGATGAGAACATGAGCTGAAAATTTGTGTCAGGGAGGGAGCTTAGAGAGAGAGAAGCAGGGAGCTTGTCTATTCAGAATACAGCTCTGCATGTTCCTTTGTTCCTCTGCCTATGTGGAGGGGGGGTGTCCCTTATCTCCAATCAGCTCTCACACAGTGTAAGTACAGTCTCCCCACCCACCACTATGTACTGCTGATGAAGAAAGAGTTTTTTAATGGGATGTACCCTTTTCAAACGGCGTAGAAGGGGAAGACAGCAGAAATATAAGTAAAACTTATGTAGGAGGGTTTGTTTCATTTCTGTGTATCATCTGAGGCTATTCACTTCACTTTGTATATGTGAGGGTTTACATCCATTTGAAGGTAAAAAATATCCTGGCTTTAGAACCACTTTAACCGCTTGCTGCCCGCCCACCATCAAATGACGGAGGGGTGGTGCGGCTCTCGTTCTGGTATGATGTCGTCCCAGCACGGGTGCTCTTGTGCGCCCGCGGGGGCATGCAGCACAGCGGCTGCGCCGTGTTGCTAGGACACCGCGCGGCCCGATCTCTGTAAAGAGCCACAGCTCTTTAACCATGTGATCGGCTATGTCCAATCACAGCCGGTCACATTTAAACACGGAAATGGCAGTAATCAGCTCTCATCGCCTCACGCTGACAGAGTGTGTGGCGAGGAGAGCCAATCACCTCGCAGGAGACATCAAGACATGTAATCAAGGCACTGATCATTAGTGCTCTGATTACAATACAGTGCCAGCAATCAGTGCCCACCAGTGCCAGCAATCAGTGCCCACCAGTGCCAGCAATCAGAGCACATTAGTGATGCCAGTCAGTGCTGGCTATCAGTGCCACCTATCAGTGCTGCCCATCAGTGTCCATCATTGCTGCCCATCAATGCCACCCATCAGTGCCCACCAGTGCCGCCTATCTGTGCTGCATATCAGTGCCCACCAGTGCCACCCATCAGTGCCGCCTATCAGTGCTCATCAGTGCCACCTATCAGTCCCTATAAGAGCGGCATATTAGTGCCTCCTCATCAGTACCACCTAATCAGTGCCCATAAGTGCCACCTCATTAGTGCCCATCAGTGCAGCCTATTAGTGCCCATAAATGCCGCCTCATCAGCGCACATGAAGGAAAAAAATGAATTTTTTACAAAATTTACTGACAGAAACTAAGAAAAATTTTTGATCTTTTTTTTGTAAAAAATAAAAAACCCAGCAGTGATTAAATACCACTAAAAGAAAGCTCTATTTGTGTGAAGAAAATGCTAAAAATTTCACATGGTTACAGTGTAGCATGACCGTGCAATTGTCATTCAAAGTGTGAGAGCGCTGAAAGCTGTAAAATGGCCTGGGCAGGAAGGGGTTGAAAGTGCCCCGTAGACAAGTGGTTAAGACATCATTAATAGCCAGTTCACACCTCAACTGCATGGGAATGTAGGCCATGTTCCCGTTCAGTGCAATTTTGCAGCCCATTCATTTAAACGTGTTGCAAATTGCTCCAGAACGCAGAAAAGGTATTGCATGCACTACATTTTTAAAAATGTGCTGCTCGCATATGTGCTGCGCTTATGATCTCCATTTGGGGTGCCATTAACATTACATTGGCACTCGCAGCAGATCACAAAGGCAGTGAGCTTTGAGCGCAGTGCGGGAACGTGCCTTTCCCGTACAATGTTTTGGTGTGAACCAGCCCTAAATGTATTGATATCAGCATCTTTTTATCCTCTGTACAGAAACACTCAGTCTTATAGGGCGTACACACGGTCGGACTTTGTTGGACTTTGTTCGGACATTCCGACAACAAAATCCTAGGATTTTTTCCGACGGATGTTGGCTCAAACTTGTCTTGCATACACACGGTCACACAAAGTTGTCGGAAAATCCGATCATTCTGAACGCGGTGACATAAAACACGTACGTCGGGACTATAAACGGGGCAGTAACCAATAGCTTTTCATCTCTTTATTTATTCTGAGCATGCGTGGCACTTTGTGCGTCGAATTTGTCTACACACTATCGGAAATTCCGACAACGGATTTTGTTGTCGGAAAATTTTATCTCCTGCTCTCCAAATTTGTGTGTCGGAAAATCCGATGGAAAATGTGTGATGGAGCCAACACACGGTCGGAATTTCCGACAACAAGGTCCTATGACACATTTTCCATCGGAAAATCCGACCGTGTGTACGGGGCATTAGAGGGGTTGACTAAACTGGTAGCCAATTGCATCTGCTAGTTGCACATCTACTGACAAGAACCTATTGATCATGGGATGCATTACCAGCATGCTGCTGCTCCTATACTGTCCAATCACAGACTGAGGTGGGGTGCTTTTCATTTTATATTTAGCAGTTTCCTGTATTTATTTTCCTGTACCCAGCAAGAGACCATTTGCATCTTAGAGCAGCAGTTGCCATTACCATTGATGGTCTACGAGAAAATTCTACTCCCAGGGATTCTGCCACAAATCAACATTGTGGCAGATGTATACCACCCAATGTTGTCTCCGGTGTTGTTCTCAGTCAATACTGTCAGAGCGCATTGATACCAGATGCCTCCTCTGTAGTTCTGGCTCCTGTGAACTCAGAGGGAGGCGCCGGGAGCAGCGTAGAGAGCGGGAGGTGAAGAAGGCAGGGAATTCCAATGGCAGCGTGTGGGAGGGAGCACGGAGCTCGAGCACATGGCTGGAGGAGAGAGGAATCTGTGTAAGGCAGCAGTGTGATGCAGAGTGCTGTGGGAGGGGGGGGCAGAGTCAGAGCATTGTGTGTATAAGGCAGCAGTGTGATCCATGAGGAAGTGGGCAGAGAGCTGGATCATTGTGTGTGTATAAGGCATGTGAAATTCATGTTAGTGGTCCGCAGGATTCAGAACTGTGAGTTTAGTGGTCCGTGAGCTCTGAAAGGTTGGCGACTGACATGGGAATTTATAGACAGGCAACTGCTATCCCCATATTAATTAGTGGTTCCAAATTAATAATAACTACTGCAGTAGGGAACAGACACAAGAGATACACTCTGCATCTTTCCAAATAACTGTTCTGCTTTATTATGACACAATTGAAGGTTTTTATACACATGATTACATAGGTATCACATTTATATTACAATTGTACGTTTATGGTAACAAGGGGCGTAACATAGGCAGGCTAATTCTAATCAGGACTCGAAAGAATGCAAACATGTACTGAAAACATTATTAGTGCCGTGTGCAGAGTGCGGGCAGTGTGCAATACATATAAAATAGAATACAATTAAATACAGAACTTACAAATTTCCTTCACAGCGACCAATTTCTTAGAGTAACTGGCCGCATAACCTGGTCTTTATGTAATTTCTATGCTACGTATATCAATCATGATGTTGTAATGTTGGGGGGGTGAGCACGAACACATTACGAGGCTTTCACTGAACACTGTCTTGCTTTTATAAAACCAGACAAATTCGTTTTTTAACAAATTTGTCTGTTTAATAAAAAAACAGACAAATTTGTTAAAAAGGTTAAATTTTAAAATGCTGAGACATTACAAATTGTAGAAAAGTATTCAGTTCCGCCTCAAGTTTTTTAATGAATGTCATCTTCAGCTAATGTACAACTAATGGATTTTTGAAAAGCGTGAAAGGTTTGGTAATAGCTTGTTACAAATTAATGTGACATTTGGATTTTAACACCTGAGCTGAAAGGAGCAAAACTCTCCAGATGACAATATCAGACGGTTCAGCCCAAACCTAAAATATGTCCTGCCTATCATTGTGACTTAAAGTAAACCCTATAAGGAACTTCTCTTATTTGCTTCATTTTTTTTTTAATATACTAATAAAAGTGTTTTGCCATCGCTGATCGATAAGTGCCTCTGCTTACTGTTATCAATTATAATGTTTTCAGACCGTTTAAAACACCTCCCCCTTATGTTATGGAGATGAGAAGGGGAGCTGTTCTGTAGTCCCAACACATTTCCTGTGCTAGGGTGACAAAACTGCTCCTCCACAGATAACAGTACAGTAAGTGAGCGTCATCACGCAAGGACAGATGGAGGGTGTTACCGACATTATCACAAGGTGAAAAAGAGAAAATAATCCTGAAAAAAAATCTAATGGAGCCACTACACCGTAGCCGTGCTATATTACATTTTTGTTCTTGAGTTTAGATACAGTTTAAGCAGAGCAGAGCTTAACAGCAGCTTTAAACGTGTTGCTTTTCAGTTTAAAGCAAGTGTCATCAAGTTTTATTTGATGACACTAAAACATAAAATACGACAAAATGGAAATGCGCTTATTATATAATAGTTTATATCCACCTTAAAGCGGAGTTCCGCCTTCCCCTCAAAAATTAAAAGTCAGCAGCTACACATAGTTGCAGCTGCTGACTTTTAATATTAGGACACTTACCTGTCCTGGAGTCCAGCGATGTCGGCACCGCAGCTGATGTTTCCATCGGCTGTCGGGAGCTGCCGCCCCCAGTGCCGGTAAGAGAGGTCCCTACTGCGCATGCGCGAAGCGCGGCTGCGCTCTCCTACTGGCCGACAGTAGGGGAAGGAGGAGGAGGGAGCTGGAATTCTGATATATCTCTCCGCGGCGAGCTCCAATGGAAGTGGGGATAGGGTACCTGTCAAAAACAGGTATCCGCTCCCTCCCCCGAAAGGTGCCAAATGTGGCACCATGAGGGGGGAGACAGATATGCGGAAGTTCCACTTTTGGGTGGAACTCTGCTTTAATAGTTTATATCCTACTTTCTTTATTTTTTAGGTCTTGAAACTCTTTAAAAATGTTTGTATCTCTTATATACCAAGTTTTGCTGAAGACCACCCTACCACATGGGTGGCATGGCCCATCATTCATTGCTAAATGGGAACAGGAACCTAATATCCCAAGTACTTACTTTGAGTGGGACAAAATACTGACATTTACTTATAGGACCTCCATATCTTCTAGAGCATAAGAGCGCAATTATAAGATCCTCGCTAGGTGGTATCGCTGCTCTACTACTATACATAAAATAAACCTGTCCATTCCAAATACCTGCTGGAGATGTTCTAAGGCCTCAGGCTCCATGATTCACATTTGGAGCACTTGCCCGCTTATAACTCCTTTCTGGGACAAAATACTTCACCTCTATTATAATTTAGTTGGGGACAAAATTGTTAATTCTCCTCTCATTACCGCTTTCAATGATGTCTGGATCCTATAAACAAAGTAAAAAAAGCCTTCTCTGACACTTCTTGACTTCTGCATGTACTGTTGTTGCCAGGGCATGGCAAAAACCTCTACCCCCATCCTTTGTAGATTGGGCCTGTGAAATGGACTCTATTGGTCATCTAGAAAGGTTGATCTCTTGGGAGATAGATAAAACTGATGAGTATACCTCGACCTGGACGGTCTGTAATCGCTTTCTACATTCCTCTAAACATTTGCCTCCTATCTGTGACCTCCCTGGCATAATATTTGTTATCCTTCTTAGATCCCTGGTTTTGTTTCCCTTCATACTGCTTGGGTCCCTCCCCATTCTCCCCCCTTTACTCCTTCTGCCCCCCTTTTTTTTTTTTTTTCCTTCTCTTTTCTCCCCTCATTCATGCTTATCTACCCTTGGTTACTGGGTTTATCTAGTCTTATATATGTTTGTCTGGTTATAACCAAATAGCTATTATGTAAATACCCTTTGGAGGGATTCACTATTGTTTTTGATGTCGACAACCCTCCCCCTGATGAATATTCTTCAATGTCTTCTATGTTGCTGATATAGGCATTCTGTTGAAACTTCACTCCATGCAAATGTTGGATGATCAGTTATGTCCCCCTTACTAGAGTGGCTATGCTCTGGGCCATCTTAATGAGCGGGCACCCCTGGCCACTGCCTAGGGGCCCCAGCTGCATGGAGGGCTCCTGCACTTTACCTGTCCCCTTGTAAACATGTACTGCAGTGCTCTGCTTTGCCATGTCAATCGGGTCAGCAGAGGAGTGTCAGCGGTGCGGGGGAGGCTGCCTATAACACTCCTCTGCCATTTATTAAAGTTAGACTTTCCCGGACCCTCTGGGATCTTCACTATCTCTTGAGGCAGCAGGAGTTGGGGGGTGGAGCCAAGGGTGTGGCTGCCTCCTCCCCTCCTCCCAAAGACTCAACTTAACTCAGGAGCAGGAGAGACCACAGCAGCCCTGGGAGTCTTTGCATCCAGGAATCCTGTAAGTGACTGAACACATGTCACGGCATACTGCACTAACCTTCCAATATTTCACCCTATACTATCCAAACCTACCACTATACCTCCCTATCTACCCACATCTGCCACTATACATCCCTATCTACCCACATCTGCCACTATACCTCCCTATCTACCCACATCTGCCACTATACCTCCCTATCCACCCACATCTGCCACTATACCTCCCTATCTACCCACATCTGCCACTATACCTCCCTATCTACCCACATCTGCCACTATACCTTCCTATCTACCCACATCTGCCACTATACCTCCCTATCTACCCACATCTGCCACTATACCTCCCTATCTACCCACATCTGCCACTATACCTCCCTATCTACCCACATCTGCCACTATACCTCCCTATCTACCCACATCTGCCACTATACCTCTCTATACCCACATCTGCCACTATACCTTCCTATCTACCCACATCTGCCACTATACCTTCCTATCTACCCACATCTGCCACTATACCTCCCTATCTACCCACATCTGCCACTATACCTCCCTATCTACCCACATCTGCCACTATACCTCCCTATCTACCCACATCTGCCACTATACCTCCCTATCTACCCACATCTGCCACTATACCTCTCTATACCCACATCTGCCACTATACCTCCCTATCTACCCACATCTGCCACTATACCTCCCTATCTACCCACATCTGCCACTATACCTTCCTATCTACCCACATCTGCCACCATACCTCCCTATACCCACATCTGCCACTATACCTCCCTATCTACCCACATCTGCCACTACACCTCCCTATCTACCCACATCTGCCACCATACATCCCTGTACCCACATCTGCCACTATACCTCCCTATTTACCCACATCTGCCACTACACCTCCCTATCTACCCACATCTGCCACCATACATCCCTGTACCCACATCTGCCACTATACCTCCCTATTTACCCACATCTGCCACTACACCTCCCTATCTACCCACATCTGCCACCATACCTCCCTATTTACCCACATATGCCACCATACCTCTCTATCTACCCACATCTGCCACCTTACCTTCCTATCTACCCACATCTGCCACCATACCACCTACACTACCCAAATCTGCCACCATACCACCCTATGCTACCCGAACCTTCCACTACACCACCCTATACTACACAAACCCTCCACTATACTACCCAAAACTGCCACTATACCACGCTATACTACCCAAACCTCCCATTTTACCACCCTATACTATCCAAACCTCCCACTATACCACCTATACTACCCAAACCTGCCACTATACAGCTTATACTGTACCCTCCTGACCTCCCCTTTACTGTGTCCTCCAACCCTGCACTATGCCCTCCTGCCCCCCCCCCCCCCCCCCCCGTACTGTGTAAAGTCATACATAAATACAGGCCGCTGATACACTGGGAGAGGCATTTATGGGAGGGGGGTAGTTTCAAAAAGGAGCGGGAGCAGTGTGTACAGGAAAAAGTCAGTGTATACAGATGGTCAGTGTAAATGGGGGGGGGGGGGGGCAGTGTGTATAGGGGGTGTATTTTAGAATTTATTTTGGGATAATTTCCTGATTGTGTGTATTTTTTGTTGCTAATCAAACTCAAAAGCCACGCCCCCAATATGTAGCATCATTTATCCACACCCACTCCTTGCCACCATGCGCATAGCGCGCCACAGGTCACCATCTCCTTGGTAGTGGCCCTAGTGCATTACTTTGCCCAGGGGCCCATGATTTTAATAGGATGGCACTGGATATGCTCCCTTGTTTTCTACCGATCAGGAAATCACCAAGTTGTACACTTATTTGCCTTATGTACTAGTATACATGGCTTACTGTTACTGTTATATATGTTGTACTGAATATGAATCTTATCTTGAACCTCTTGACCTTTCTGTTTTTTCATAAGTATTTGTGCACAAATAAAAATCAATAAACATAGATTAAACATAAAAAATTTTTGTATCTACAGCATATAGTATATTAGAGTGACCAGCAAGTTGTAGATATAATTATACATAAAATAATAGGGAATGTGGTATAGCCAGTGTATTTGATACCCAGAGCACATTTTTATAACATTCTGCTGCACTATGCAAGAAAATTATTTTCTGTTATACTTATGAAAGTAAACAAATATTAACTTCTTCCCGCCGCCGCCTCCCGGCCCTTTAAGAGCTTCTCATTGGCTGTCACAGTGGTCACATGATCAGAAAGCTCCCGATTGCAAGTATGCATTGGGAGCTTTCTGGTCCCCGCCGGTGACTTTGCTGGAAGCGCTCTCTCAGCATAGGAAACTGTTTACATAAGGCTGCATATATACAGCCTTTTGACATTAAAGCCAACCCGCCGAGAGGCCACGTATATGCGCCACGTCGTCAGGAAGTGGTTGACGACCAGAAAAGAAACCCTGACAGTGATAATTGTAGTGTTCCATTACATTGGTGGTCAGTGCAAAAATGCCCCTTACAATGGTGGTCAGTAGAAAATTTCTCTTTGATATTGGTGGCCAGTGAAGAAGTGCTCCCTTACATTGGAAGCCAAAAGACCCTTCATTGGTGATCAGTGGATAAGATCCCCTTACATTGGTAGTCAATGGAGGAGGGCTACCTTGGATTTGTGGTGAGTTAAAAAAATGTCCTCTTAACTTTGGTTGTTAGTGTAGTATCCTCTTACATGGATGGTCAGTAGGAGAGGTACCCCATTACATTGGTGTTTATTATAGTGTCTTCTTATATTGATGGATAATGTAATGTCCTCTTACACTAGAGATTAGTGGGGGAAGTGCCCCCTTACATTGGTGGGTAATGCAGTGTCCTCTTGCATTGGTACTTAATATGATGTCCTCTTTTTACATTAGTGCTTGGTGCTCTGCCCTCATTACATTGGTAGTCAGTGGGAGAGGGACACCCTAAATTTGGTGGCTAATGTAGCATCTATTTACACGAGTGGTTAGTGTAATGTCCGCTTAAATTGGTGGTCAGAGAGAGGTATCACTTACATTAATGGTCAGTAGAGAAGTAAACCTTATATTGGTGGTCTGTCGGAGAGGTGACCCTTACATTGGTGTTCAGTGCGGAAGGGCTCTCCTGCATTAGTAGTTAGTGGAGCAGGGCCCCATTATATTTGTGGGGAATTAAAAGAATGCCCTCCTGCTTTGGTTGTAAGTGTAGCATCCTCTTATATGGATGGTCAGTGGGAGAGGTTCCCCATTACTTTGGTGGTTAGTATGGTGTCCTCTTACTTTAGAGCAGCTTTTCTCAACCTTTTCAACACGGGGAACCCTTGAAATAGATTTCCAGTCTCAAGGAACCCCTGCTAAAAATGACTATAGCTACAACTGATGATACATTAGTGTGATGGTCAGTGGGAAGAATGCTTCTTACACTTGTGAACATTGGGAAGAATTACCCCCTTACAGACTGCTAAAAAGATCAATGGTGTCAGTCGGAACATATCTAAGTGGCAAAAATTTCTCATGGAACCTCTAGCAACCTCTGGTGGAACCCTAGTTGAGAAACCCTGCAATAAAGGATAGTGTAATGTCCTCTTACATTGATGGTAAGTGGGAGAAGTGCCCCATTACATTGATGGCTAATGTAGTATCCTTTTACATTTGTGCGTGGTGTAGTATCCTCTTACGCTGGTAGTAAATGGAAGAGGTGCGACCTTACATTATTGGCTAGTGTATTGTCTTATTTGCATTGGTGGATAGTGTAATGTCCTCATACTTGGTGGATAGTGTAATATTCTCATAATTGGTGGATAGTGTAATGTCCTCATACTTGGTGGATAGTGTAATGTTCTCATAATTGGTGGACAGTGTAATGTCCTCTTACATTTATGATCAGTAGGAGAGGTGACCTTTACATTGGTGGTCGATGGGAGAGGTGACCCTTACATTGATGGTCAATGGGAGAGATACCCCCTTATATTAAAGGGGTTGTAAAGGCAGAAGGTTTTTTTTTTTTTGTTAATACATTCTATGCATTAAGATAAAAAGCCTTCTGTGTGCAGCAGCCCCCCTCAGCTCCCCAATACTTACCTGAGGTCCCTCTCTGTCCAGCGATGTCCACGAGTGTCTCAGCCGTCCGAGATTCTCCTTTCTGATTGGCTGAGACACAGCTGCATGCCATTGGCTCCCGCTGCTGTCAATCAAAGTCAGCTAGCCAATCAGGGGAGAGGGGGCGGGGCCGTGTCGGGGCTCCATGTCTGAATGGACACAGAGAGCTGTGACTTGGCTCGGGTGTCCCTACAGCAAGCTGCTTGCTGTGGGGGAACTCAACAGGAGGGAGGGGCCAGGATCACAGAAGAGGGACCCGGGAAGAAGAGGATCTGGGCAGCTCTGTGCAAATCCACTGCAACAGGGCAGGTAAGTATCACATGTTTGTTTATTTTTAAAGGAAAAAAAACAAGCCTTTACAATCACTTTAACCACTTGACATCCGGAGGCCGTCATATGACGGCCTCCACTTTCAGGGCTTATATCTGAATGATGTCTGAGGCTACAGACATCATTCAGATACCGGCATTTTCAGCCGGCGATTCCGTACACCATAAGAACGATCATAGCGGCTGTTCCGCCGCTTGATCGTTCTTACGGGCGGCGGGAGGGGACATCCCCCCCCCTCCCGCCGCCCTCCGGTGCTACTACCGACTCACCTCAGCGATCGGTGAGTCGGATAGCGGATCCGCCGGCGCCGGATGTTCACCATAGAGATTTCCGGCGGACCAGATGGTCGCCGGAGTCTCTATGATCGTTCGGAGGCCGGGCGCGATGTTATGACGTCACGCCCGGCCTCTGCATTCAAAAAAACGGCGCCGCTTCGGCTGTGAAGCGGCGATCGTTTTATTTTTTTTTTTTTATTTTAGGCTTCCCAGCCTAGAGGTGAGATGTGGGGTCTTATTGACCCCATATCTCACTGTAAAGAGGACTGATCGTGTCATATTCCTATTACAAGGGATGTTTACATTCCTTGTAATAGGAATAAAAGTGATCAAAAAAAAAAATATTTTTTTAAAGTGTCAAAATAAAAAATTTTAAGTAAAATTAACAATAAAAAAAAAAATTTTTTTTTAAAGCGCCCCTGTCCCCGTGAGCTCGCACGCAGAAGCGAACGCATACGTAAGTCCCGCCCACATATGAAAACGGTGTTCAAACCACACATGTGAGGTATCGCCGCGAACGTTAGAGCGAGAGCAATAATTTTGGCCCTAGACCTCCTCTGTAACTCAAAACATGTAACCAGTAAAAAATTTTAAAGCGTCGCCTATGGGCATTTTTAAGTACCAAAGTTTGGCGTCATTCCACGAGCGTGTGCAATTTTGAAGCGTGACATGTTAGGTATCTATTTACTCGGCGTAACTTCATCTTTCACACGATGCAAAAAAATTTGGCTAACTTTGCTGTTTTGTTTTTTTTTTAAGCATGAAACTGTTTTTTTCCAAAAAAAACGCGTTTGAAAAATTGCTGCGCAAATACCGTGCAAGATAAAAAGTTGCAATGACCGCCATTGTATTCTGTAGGGTCTCTGCTAAAAAAACATATATAATGTTTGGGGGTTCTATGTAATTTTATAGCAAAAAAATGATGATTTTTGACATGTAGGAGCGAAGTGTCAGAAATGGCCCGGATGTGAAGTGGTTAATGGTCAGTAGGAGGGGTGACCCTTACATTGGAGGTCAGTGGGTGAGGAGACCTTTACATGTGTGGTCAGTGGAAGAATGTCCTCTTAGAGAAGTTCAAACTTTTCCACTCTACTAAAAAATCTCACCAACAAGTAAACAGATGACAGACCTCTAACCCTTCCCCATATAACCAAAAAACATTTAAAATGACCAGCGAAAGAGGCTTGAAGTTACTATCCAGTGACATGAAGTGGAGTGTAGGCCTTGAAATCACACCTCCCAACATTTTGAGATGGGAAGGAGGGACACCTATTTGCAAACGTATGTAGGCATAGGACACTCCCCCTGACACACCCCCTTAAAGGCAAATTAACCCAAAAAAAAGGTTAATTAAATCCACAAGGACTTTTTTTTACCACTACTATTCCTTTACATTGGCTATTAAAATTTACAAACGCAGCAATTTAGAATTTGGATGAAATGTTTAGCACTGGGGGCGTGGCTTAGCAATGGCCGAGTGAGGAAGCATTCTATGTGAGCTCCTGGCATTGCCCCTCAGTATCCCTCGATTTGACGGTCTTTCGTTATCAAATCCAAGGCATGATATCTACTAAAAGATACAGGACACGTTCTTCAGCCAGCGGTTCCAGCTCCCAGACCCCCCGGAGTGGGATTAAGCGATATTTCAAAGACCAACAGAGGACATCTCCAGGCGCCATTGCTACGTCGCCTCGTGGTCTGACCCAGAGCGGGACGAGCGAACTGGACTTACCGGTCACACCGCACACATCCACGACCTCAGACTCGGGGTTTGACATCTCGGAGATCTTCCAGACAGGCATGGCGAGCTCGTCGCAGCGACACAGCGGCATCCCGGAGGACCTCCGGAGCATTCTGCAAACCCTACCTACCAAGGCGGATATCGAGGCCTTGCCCTCTAGATCGGACATGGAGTCCCTCATCCTCAGACTGGAGGAGGCGCACAGCCGAGATATGCAAGAGCTGAGGACAGAAGTTCAAGATCTTACAGCCAAGGTAGACTCCACTGACCTGTCGGTATCCTCCCTTACACAGCGGGTACTAGCCCTAGAGAGATCGCATGAGACACAAGCTGCCAGGGCGGTGGACTTACAACTTCATTTGGAGGACTTGGAGGACCGCAGCCGCCGCAATAATTTGCGGCTGCGGGGTATCCCTGAAACCACAACCGCAGAGGACCTGGCAACGACGGTCACGGCCATCTTCCACAAGCTACTGGGCGCGGCGCCACCGCTTCTAGAGCTAGATCGGGTACATAGAACACTTGGCCCCAGGCTGGCTGATCCGGAGAGACCCAGGGATGTTCTGTGTAGGCTTCATCGCTACACCCAGAAAGAACTCCTTCTGAGGAAAGCATGGGATCAGGGTGAAGTGGACTGGGAAGGTGCTATGAGGCAACGATCAACGCCGAAACCAGCTCCCACCACGTCAGCAGAGAGCCCGCAGAAGGAACCGCTCGCCCTCAGCAGAGGAAAGGAGGGAGCCGTAATAATGGGTCTCCGCGGAGGTACAAGCAGCCCCATGTGTTCGTTTTTTAGAAGGGAGTTATGTGTCCCCTTCCTTTGTTTGGCGAATCTTTCGTTGTTTTTTTTTCCCGTTTTATTGCCTGCCTACAGTATGCCGACACTCGGATTGATGGTGGTTATTCGGCTCCGTTCCGACCCGTTCTCCCGCCCTGGTTGAGACCCCTCGGATCATACATGGTGATCGTTACACCGCAAGGGTCAGAGGCCCTGACTGTGTAAACCCCAAAGCCCTCTAACATGTACTTGATGCCACCGATCCAAGAGGAAAAAAGGGGAGAGGCAAGAGAGAATTCCCAAGGAGAAACATTGGTTCTCAGTGTTACATACATGCATAAGGCAGATATCCAGCTCTAGACGGAGAAATCTGCACATACTTTACTTGTGAACATTTCACACGATGAATAAATCAAGACTTTCCCTGCTAGAGCTACACGGAAGCATGAAAAACAACGAAGAAGCATGGTGTTAATATGATCATCCGGACACTGGGACACTCTCCTCAGGTATAAGGCTCTACTTGAGTCTCTTTTTGCTTATCTCAGATGGTATCAGACCTGTATCCTATGTTTAAGTTATAACACTGGAGAGGGAGGGGATACGGGACCTGGCTTGTAAGGATGGGTGGGGGAGGGCTTCGATCGGGGCAGGATCTCTATAGCTGTGTCCTTTGAATGACCCACCCGACATAGCCATATTGTACATGAGTGCAGCTTTGACAGAAGGTTTAAGTTAACTGCTAGGCAAGCCACAGTTTTTGATGTTGCTTTGTTAGAAAATAGGAGCTGTTTGGAACTTATAAACAGTGTAAGACATAAGTGGTACAGCCACACATATAGTTTACGCAATAAAAATATATGTCATACTTTCCCAGAACCGAATTTGGTGCCTTCGTTCTAATTTGTATTTTGATCGTCATAAGATAAATGTAGATACATTTCACATTACCAAGGGATGCAGAGGGGTAGCCAGCGAACTCCTTGCTGGCTATTTCTCTCCACTACCCTAATTAGGCCAGCGCTCGATTGCTGGACTAGTTCCAGAGAGCGTCTTAGCACTAGTGTGTTACCTACTTAGAAATAATTTCTGTACTAGACTGGGGTCCCCTAGTCTCTAATTATTCTCTTTCTTCCTATACTGTTCCCCGTTTCTATATCTCTTGAACTTCTTCCTTCACTTACCTCTACCCCCCTACCTTCCCTCATCCCTGGTCTCGGGGGGGTTTTTTTTTTTTTTTTCTCTTCTCATAGGGAGACATGGATTCGGTGAACGTCCTCTCTTTGAACGCTAAGGGTCTGAACGTGCCGGAAAAACGCCGCATGTTGTTACAAGACCTAAAACGCTATAAGACTGACCTAGCCCTAATTCAGGAAACGCATTTCAAAGATGGAGGTCTCCCTGTCTTGCGGAGTAGGCACTTCCCTGTGGTGTATCACGCCACAAATGGATCTACTAAAACTCGCGGAGTATCCATATTGATCTCCAACAGAGTACCATGGAAATGTGCGGATACAAGGCTTGATCCAGAGGGGAGGTATCTGTTCCTCAGGGGGGAGATTGGGGGTATCATGGTGACCCTAGCGAACATCTATGCACCAAACACCCAACAAGACAACTTTCTGGGTAAGGTGTTAGAAGACCTAACGACATTTACGAGAGGTCATCTTATAGTGGGGGGGGGATTTGAATATCCCGCTTATCCCCTCCGAGGACACCTCCTCGGGGACCTCCTCTATCACTCCTAGGACTAGGAAAAGGATTTCTAAAACATTACATAGGGCACAGCTGGTTGATGTATGGCGGCCCCTACATCCGAAAGAACGTGACTACACCTTTTACTCTAACCCCTATAAACAATATTCCAGGATTGACTACTTTCTGATACCACATGCCCAATTGCTTGCCCTTAGAGACTCCAAGATAGGCTCTATCACGTGGTCAGACCACGCTCCAGTCCTCCTGACGTACGCCCTGACTGACAACACTACAGACAGACCAAAGACCTGGAGATTAAATGAAAGCCTCCTACAGGACGAAGAGGTCCTTAGGGATGTCATAAGAGAATTAGAATTCTATTTCAAACACAACAATACCCCTGATAGCGACCCTGGTATTGTTTGGGAGGCCCATAAAGCGGTGATCCGCGGCATCCTAATCAAACATGGGGCACGCATCAAACGAGACCGTACAAACCAACTGACAGTTCTCCTAAAGGACCTTCACTTAGCGGAGGCAAGACACAAACATGCCCAAACATCTAAGGGAGAGGCAGAACTTCTGCTCTTACGCAACAAAATCACGGAGCTAATGCAATTTAGAGCGAAAGCTGCAATGCAAATATGTAGAAGAGTGTCTTATGAGTCAGGGAACAAGTGTGGGAAGTTGCTGGCCAAATTACTTCGGGAACAACAACTGGCAAATTATATCCCCCACATAATGTCTTCTTCTGGACAGAAGATGACTCTCCCACAGCAGATAGCTACGGAATTCAAAGACTTTTACTCGTCCCTATATGATTTACAGCAGACACCCACATCACAACCCCACATAGAGGATTATTTGTGTAAATCTGGAATGCCCAAATTACCTGCTGAAGCCAGTGAGTTACTGGATGAACCCATCTCTCTGGAGGAAATTCAAAGTGCGGTTAAAGTCATGAAGCTAGGGAAAGCCCCGGGACCGGATGGCTTTACAGCCCTATACTATAAATCCTTACTACCGTCCCTGGGAGCCCACATGCACAAATTCTTTAACTCACTGGATTCAAGTACACATATCCCCAGAGACACACTGCTAGCACATATTGCAGTAATTCCAAAGGAGGGAAAAGATGCGGGGATGTGCGGTAGCTATAGGCCAATCTCGCTACTAAATTTAGACCTAAAAATTTTTACAAAAATACTGTCCACTAGACTCCAAACATATCTCCCGTCACTGATTCACTTGGATCAAGTTGGGTTTATCCCAACTAGAGAGGCCAGGGATAACACGACCAAAGTCCTGAATATCTTACATGCAGTTAACCAACATAAGACACCTTGTATCTTTTTGAGCACAGACGCGGAGAAGGCCTTCGACAGGGTGGATTGGCGTTTTATGACCTCGGTCTTGAAACATATAGGTCTTGGAGGCAGGATGCTGACTTGGATAGAATCACTATACTCCAATCCTTCGGCGCGGGTTCGTGCTAATGGGATTTTGTCAGCCCCATTTGCGATACGGAACGGAACCCGCCAGGGATGTCCCCTGTCTCCGCTTCTGTTCGCCCTGTCGTTGGAACCTTTCCTGCGGACTGTACGTGCACATCCAGACATTACGGGGGTAATTATGGGAGAGACACAGCAGAAAATAGCAGCATATGCAGATGACATGCTGTTTACTCTCACCAATCCAGTAGTCTCCCTGCCCAACCTTCTTCAAGAGTTTAAATCTTATGGTAACATATCTAATCTGAAGATCAACTTTAGCAAATCAGAGGCTATGGGAGTGGGGATCCCCCCGCGTCATTTAGCTGCCCTACAGAATAACTTTAAATTTAAGTGGACCACCACAGCCCTAAAATATCTTGGTACATACATCCCCCCCAAATTATCCCAAACATTTGACCTAAACTTCCCTCCACTTCTAAACTTGGTCAGATCCCTTCTCTCCACTTGGAACACAGGTTTACATTCCTGGTTTGGTAGATGCAACATCCTGAAAATGTCCATCCTACCAAAATTCCTGTACCTGTTACAGGCATTACCGGTCCATATACCCTCGCATTATTTCACCCAGACTAGTGCCCTTTTCTCTAAATTTATCTGGGCACATAAGAGACCCAGACTCAATAAACGACTAATCACCCTACCTAAAACATATGGAGGTCTTGCAGTACCGGACCTCCATAGGTATCAACAAGCAACCCACCTGACTAGACTTATCGATTGGAACCGCCACCAAAACACGAAGCTATGGACACACATAGAACAGAGCCAGTGCCCAGTACCGTTAAACAGGGCCCCCTGGTGTCACGTCGTCTTACCGGAAAACGTAAAGAAGCACCCTTTGATAGGGGTTACCATACGTACCTGCGCATCGCTCCTTGCTCGACTACACCTCGACCCGTCGGTTTCCCCATTACGTCCAATACTGGGCACTCCTGAATTTAGCCCGGGGTGTTTCGATCCAATCTTTAGGTCCCTACGCAACATGGGCCTTTCGCAAGCATCCCACTTCATTACAAATGGTAAGTGGGTCTCGACTACGGACCTTATGCGACCGGAGGGCCCGTTCCATTTAGATTTTTGGAGGGCTCACCAACTTAGCCACTTCCTTAGATCTCTCCCTTCGCCGACACAATTTGAACGAGTGTTGTCCACCTACGAATTGTACTGCACGGAAGAGGGTGATCTGCCCCATTCGTTGTCACTGACATACCAGCTGATAAACAACCCCCCAAACAACTTCCAACTACCCGCGCTTGAAACATGGGAAAGAGACTTACAGTGTACCCTTACATCAAAGCAAAAACAGAACATTTTACACTTTACATTTAAGTCCTCAACATGCACTAAGACACAGGAAACAAACTACAAAGTACTCACCAGATGGTACAACACACCCGCGAAGCTAAAGAAATTCTTCCCATCCTCATCAGGTCTCTGCTGGAGATGTGGCGAAGAATTGGGTACGATCCTTCATGTGTTCTGGTCCTGCCCTAGGCTGGAACAGTTTTGGAGATCTATTCAACAGACCATACAAAAGTTCACAGAACGCCACGTCTCAGCTGACCCAGCTGTCTTTCTGCTTCACGCAACCACAACGTCCAGAAAGGCATACAAAAGATCCCTGACCCGTCATCTCCTAGATGCGGCAAAGGCGTGTATTCCACTTCTCTGGAAAACGACCAGAACCCCAAGTATGGGCATGTGGTTCAGGAAAGTGGAGGAGGTTAGAAACATGGAGGATCTTATCCTCACGGCACGTAATCAAAAAGAGCTGTATGACAAAACCTGGACAAGATGGATGTTATTTATATTTTCGGATGAGGGACGTGATCTTCTATCAGACTCGGGAAATACGGCAGACGGTTAATCAATAGTAACAGTCACAGGACATAATGGGTTGCCGAATCCATGTGTCCCTTTTCCCTCCCCCACCTGACCCACCTCCTTATCTCCCTCTCTCTCTACCCTTGCTCCTCTCCTTTTCTTTGCCTTTCACTTAATTTTTTCTCTTCAACTTTACTGTAAAGATACTTTATCTTGGAAAATGGAAAATGGTGGGGAAAAAAAAAAGGGGCTTTCAACTAGATATCAGTAATAAAACAGAGTGGTATTTTTTCACATGCCCACTGTCTTTTTGTTTTTTTTTTTCTTTGCTGCTCTGTAAAGGACTCTGTATTGGACGTTGTTATTAATATTTTGTTATTTGCATTGATGATTGAGGCTGCGCCCTCGTTGAATATTTATGTCCAAAATGTATTTCTTGGCCCTTGGCCTTCCTGCACCTGAATAAACTTATATTTGAAAAAAAAAAAAGAAATGTTTAGCACTGGGAAACACTTTTTTTGAAAGCTAAATAGTGCATTTTATATACAACTATATAGATCAGACCAAGATAAGGGACAAATGAGGATGAAAGAGGGACAGAGGGACATTGCTTGAAATCAGGGACAGTTAGGAGCTATGTTGAAATGGAAAGTGTACTTCTGTTTATAAAAATATGAGTTAAATTGATTAATTATAAACCCAAAGAAAACACTCCATATGGACATGAAACAAACAACTTGTTTTTTCCAAGGCGCTATTTAAATGTAACAGACAAACAAATACATTGCAAATGCTTGTTAAGTGCCGAAATCTGCAGAGCCATGTCGGTGACATGTTTTTCTGCCTCTGGTAGTTATAGGAATGGCAGCAAAGTGTTGTTTATATTATTTCTATGATGCAGCCAGCCTTGACGTCCAAGTAACTGTCACAATAAGGGAAAACTCATGCCATGCTATTGTACACCATTGTGTTAGAGAAAGGTTAAAGCTTGTCTTAAACGTGCACATTCTGCAGGCAACCTCAAAACCTGCAATCGCCGAGGGCCACCGTGACTTCCCTTCTGGATTTGTACGATTTGCTTTCTTCCCTGTTGGTTCAAAAAGGATAAGTGCCAGCACTGCGTGACATTATAAGAACAGGCAAGCTGGTAGGATGTGAGAATGACCTATATTATAGTTTGTATAATAATTGCATTGTTAGCTGTTAAACCAATGTCTGCGCACATACATGAAACAATATGGGCTGATTTACTAATTGGAGAGTGCAAAATCTGGTGTAGCTCTGCATGGTAGCTAATCAGCTTCTAACTTCAGCTTGTTCAATGAAGCTTTTACTTAAAAAAAATGGAAGCTGATTGGTTTCTGTGCAAAGCTGCACCGGTATTTATACTCTCCAGTTTTAGTAAATTAACCCCAATCTGTCTTGATAGTAGACACATACTGGCTGGCTGTGCAGACCAAACCCCTGATAATGACAATAGCAGCTAGGGTTGCCACTTTTTCTTCAAGCCAAATCAGGAACACTTTAGCAGCGCACAGTAAATTTTGAAATGTTTTTTTTTTAAGTATACACTACCTGGGACATCTTTGGGCACTATAAGGGAATAGTAATAGCCACATTCTTGTCAGAATAATGTGTCCGGGTTTCAGGTGGACTGGAACCTGGACACATGATTCATAACCTGAACTTTCCGGATGGACTGTCCCTTGGCATCATCACAATAAATGCAGGGCTATGGACCCTGCTTTGGTCTTAATGATGTCAGGATCCTAGACTGCATGTTAGAAGAAGCTGCGGAGACCAGTCTAGACCGCTAGAGTGCATGGGAGAAGAGGCTGCGGGGACCAGTCTAGACCACTAGAGTGCATGGGAGAAGAGGCTGCGGGGACCAGTCTAGACCGCTAGAGTGCATGGGAGAAGAGGCTGCGGGGACCAGTCTAGACCGCTAGAGTGCATGGGAGAAGAGGCTGCAGGGACCAGTCTAGAGTGCATGGGAGAAGAGGCTGCGGGGACCAGTCTAGACTGCTAGGGTGCATGGGAGAAGAGGCTGCAGGGACCAGTCTAGAGTGCATGGGAGAAGAGGCTGCGGGGACCAGTCTAGACTGCTAGAGTGCATGGGAGAAGAGGCTGCGGGGACCAGTCTAGACTGCTAGAGTGCATGGGAGAAGAGGCTGCGGGGACCAGTCTAGACTGCTAGAGTGCATGGGAGAAGAGGCTGCGGGGACCAGTCTAGACTGCTAGAGTGCATGGGAGAAGAGGCTGTGGGGACCAGTCTAGTTGCAGGCTGTAGAGCGACCTGTCAGTTTATTTTTTCATTAAGCCCGCTGAGTTAAATGGAAAAAAACATATATTATGCACCAGGCTTCAAGTGGTTGTAAATGTACATTTTTTAAAAAAAATTTAAATAACAAACACTTTCATACATACCTGCTCTGTGATCCTGTCCCCTCCTCTCTGTCCAGTGCCCCCATAGAAAACTCTTCCTATGGGGGCACTTGTGCGTGCTCGCTCCTGAGCCATGCTGTCTGTGTCCATTGACACAGACAGCTGGACTCAGCCCTGCCCCCCCCCCCCCCCACTTCGTGACTGACTTTGATTGACAGTACTGGGAGCCAATGGCTCCAGGTGCCCCAGCAAAGCCAGTGAGACGGAAGTGAGGGGACAGTAGAGCTGTAGACATGCACAGCGCAGGACTGAATGAGGGTCCAGGAAAGTAAAAGGAGGGGGTGAGGGAGATACTGATTCCTAAAAAATGTTTAATGCAAGGAATGCATTAAAGGGGTTGTAAACCCTCAAGGTTTTTCACCTTAAAACATTCTATGCATTAAGGTGAAAAACCTCCTGTGATGCAGCAACCCCCAGAGCCCCCCTTTTACTTACCTGAACCCAGTCTTTCAAGTGACGGGGACAAACACAGCAGGTCCAGCCAGTGTCTCAGGTCCTGATTGGATAGATTGATAGCAGCGCAGCCATTGGCTCCCGCTGCTGTCGATCAAATCCAATGACGCGGGTGCCGGGGCCGAGTCCTGCTGTCTGTGTCAATGGTCGCAGCATCAGGACATGGAAGCATGCCCGCACAAGTGCCCCGAGGGAGAGTGGCTCTCCAACGGGGCACTCGAGAACAGGAGCCAGGAGCGTCCCTGAGGGACCCCAGAAGAGGAGGATCGGGCCATTCTGTGCAAAACCAACTGCACAGAGGAGGCAAGTATGACATGTTTGTGTTTTTTGTTTTGTTTTTTTAAAACAAACCTTTACATATCCTTTAAGGTAAACAATGGTTAGGCTTTATAACCAATTTAAGCCAACACAGCTATAATTTAAGATTGAATATTCAAATTCCCAAATAAGCCCAGCTATGACTGGTTCTCTTTAAATATAGTAAAAGTTAAATATTTTGTTAAAGGACGTCATATTTATTCTTCTAAAACTTGTTAAATATTACACATAAACTTAAGTAAAAATTGTATTTATTATACTTTATATGATGTGGAACATTTTATAATGATAAGTTAGCCTCCAGTTGTTGCTGCTTACAAAAAGACAAAAAAAAATCCTCTAGTTGCACATATGGTTAGTCTGCAGGAGGAAACTTTTTTTTTTTTACCATAAAGCAGGATATGAAAAGAGACTAATTGATCGTGGTACGGCAGTGCTTAGCCAAGCTGTGGTTACTAGGTGATTAGGCAGTTCTCAGATACTTAGGTGTTAGCTAATCAAGAGACGACCTTGTGATAAAGAACTTGACTTTCTCCTCTAGGTTCCAGTAGAAGAGGAATTTGTCCTTTCCACAAGGCCAGACAGGGATGGGAGCTGGTTCAGTTCCAGCTCACAGCTGCAAGAAGCACATATAAAAGAATTACAAGCAATATAAAATGCAAATGATGACACTAAAATCATAATTAGCATTCACTGACAGTAGAAGATGTGCTATAAAAACGCAATGTGGAGAGTTGTGAGAGCAGTTTGGTGGGGCGCTGAATGCTAGCCAGGGAACAGTTTGGTGTAGCAATGTACTGCAACCAAGGAATGGTTTGGCGTGAGAATATACTGCAACCAAGGAATGGTTTGGTGTGAGAATGTACTGCAACCAAGGAATGGTTTGGTGTGGCAAAGTACTGCAACCAAAGAATGGTTTGGTGTGGCAAAGTACTGCGACCAAGGAATGGTTTGGTGTTAGAATGTACTGCAACCAAGGAATGGTTTGGTGTTAGAATGTACTGCAACCAAGGAATGGTTTGGTGTGGCAAAGTACTGCGACCAAGGAATGGTTTGGTGTTAGAATGTACTGCAACCAAGGAATGGTTTGGTGTGAGAATGTACTGCAACCAAGGAATGGTTTGGTGTGGCAACGTACTGCAACCAAGGAATGGTTTGGTGTGAGAATGTACTGCAACCAAGGAATAGTTTGGTGTGAGAATGTACTGCAACCAAAGAATGGTTTGGTGTGAGAATGTACTGCAACCAAGGAATGGTTTGGAATGGTTTGGTGTGGCAAAGTACTGCAACCAAGGAATGGTTTGGTGTGGGAATGTACTGCAACCAAGGAATAGTTTGGTGTGAGAATGTACTGCAGCCAGGAGCAGTTTGGTGTAGAATTGCACTTTTAACCAGGGTCAGTTGTCTGTTTTTGTACAGCTGCCAGGAAGCAGCTTGATATGGCAATATACTGCAGTCAGGGAGCAGTTTGTGGCATTATACTGCAGACATTGAGCAGTTCAGTGTGGCATTGTACAAAGTAAGGCAGCCCATAGTTGGTAATTTCTTGTGACCACAGGCGGCAGGAAAGAAATTTGCACGATTCCACCATTAACACAGACAGTGTTGACAGGGAAATCCCTCCTGCCAAGCAATTGTCTGCTCCAGGCGGGGCGGGCAGGGGGAAGCCATCCCCGCCGAGAGAAGATGGTGATTATCGCTAGCGGCTATAGCAGCTGCTTGCAACATTCGCAAGCAAATCCAGCAGGCTGGTTGTACCCAAGTTAATCAATCGATCAACTTGGTACATTCAGCCTGCTCGTTAACGGTTCAAATCCAGCAGGAACCGGCAGAGATTAGAACAGTGTATGGCCGGCCTAACACAGTCAGTGCTGATGGGGGAATGCCTCCGGTGGAGCTATTGTGTTCTCTCGGCAGAGGGGCGCCATGATCATTGCTTGCGGCTATAGCCGCTGGCAATAGTCGCATGCTAGAAATCTGACATGCTAGATTGCCTGCCCATAGATGGTTCGAATCTCGGCCAGTCCGTGCTGAACCGGCCAAGATTCGAACCATCTATGGCCGGCTTTAACCTGGCCCCTGAGGGAAGGTGGGGGTGATAAGTACAGGAGACAAACATGTATTTACCAAATATCCATGATTCACACAGTCCTATCTTTAGTCCAGGTTCACACTATTGCGAATTGGATGCGGGATCCCCGCATCCAATTTGCAATAGCAGGAGAATGTGACTGTCTCTCTATGGAGCCGGTTCACATATCTCCGACGTGGCTTCGGTGAAAATTTGCACAGGAGCCCTGTGCGTCTTTTGGTCCGTTTCAGGTCCGAATTCAGCCCAAAATTCGGTCTGAAATCGGACCTGAAACGGTGAACCAGGACGCACAGGACCCCTGCTGGGAGCCACATTGGCATCCAGTGTAAACCGAGCCTAAACGGTGTGTTCCTAACAATGAGCCTTGTTTCCATTATGGACTAACGGAACAATAAACCTTCTCAACTTGTTCATGCCCAACTCCAGCTAAAGCTTTTTTATTTTTCCTTAGTTTTTTTAGTTTTCAGTTGATTGGGAAAAAGACAGTGCTACTGTCAAGTTTTTGTTGACAGTGCTTTGCTTTCACTCAGGAGATTGCCCATCACTTCCTGTCTCAGTGACACTGGGAAGAATTGAGAGGGGGCGAGGGTGTAACTGGGACAGGAGGCTACAGAGAGCAAAAGAAACCTGAAAAGTCCCTGTAGAGTGGAGGTAAGCTTGGGCGTCCTCCAAACTCCTCGTTAGCCCTACTAGTAACTTTTTTTTTTTTTTTTAACTGCAATGAGCTGTGGGCAAGGTCATTCTCACTCACGTAAACAAAGAGGCAGCCTGCAGGACAAGAATGACCCGGCCTGTTGTGGCTTAGACTTATGGAGTTAAAAAAAAGGACTGCGAGTTCGGAGTTCAGCTAGAGATGAGTTCAGAGGACACCCAAGTTCATCTCTATTCCTCACGTTACTAAATATGTGTGCTTTTTTGCTATCTGTCCCTGTCAGAGATATATCCCATCACTTCCTGCCTTAAGCTTGGTACACACTATTAGAAAATCAGACCAAAATATCCTAATTGAGAAACGATCGTTCAATTTTCTGTCCGTTAATAAACTGCTTTTGAGAGCCAATATGGACTGTTGAGATCAAAATTTCCAAAGGGACAATAATACTGGGAGTATATTATAGGCCTCCTAACCTGAGGGAGGAGAGGGGGATATATCTCCTATCACAAGTTGGATTAGCAGCAAGGATGGGAAGTGTTATCATAATGGGGGTTTTAATTATCTAGACATAGACTGGGCGGAGGGAACCATGTATTCATTTAAGGCTCGTCAGTTCCTTAATGTCTTGCAGGACAATTTCCCTGTTCAGATGGTAGACGCACCAACTAGAAATAAAGCGTTACTGGATCTACTGATTACCAACAACGCAGACCTGATCATGGATGTAGAATTACAGGGCAATTTAGGAAACAGCGATCACAAGTCAATTGGCTTCAGTATAATTCACACAAATAGGAAACATAAGGTGAATACAAAGACACTGAATTTCAAAAGATCCATCTTCCCTAAACTACGAACCTTGCTAGAAGGCATGAATTGGGATAAAATCTTAGGAACAAAGAACACGGAGGAGAGATGGGTTTGCTTTAAGAGCATATTAAATAAGGGCATTAGCCAAGGCACCCCTGAGACACAGCAGCAGCGACATTAGCTCCAGCTGCTGTCAGTCAAAGTCAGTTAGCCAATCAGGAGAGAGAGGGGGCAGGGCCAAACCGGCTCTGTGTCTGAATGGACAAACAAGATATTTGGGGGGCACACCCTAAAAAGATTCATCAAAGATGGTGCAGCCATCAGACCATAAAACAGAAGAAAATATTACAGCACACACATGCAAAAAAGACATTTACCTCCTGCAAGGCTATTTAAAACACCTAAACATTTTCAAAAAATATGGTCCTACGCTATCATAGAATGGGAGATCCTGCTTCTCTGAACCGTGGGAGAAATACACTCCTCTATATGGGAGAACTAAGACCCCTTTCACACTGGGGCGGTTTGCAGGCGCTATTGCACTAAAAATAGCACCTGCAAACTGACCCGAAACAGCCGCTGCTGTGTCTCCAGTGTGAAAGCCCCGAGGGCTTTCACACTGGAGCGGTGCGCTAGCAGGACGGGAAAAAAAGTCCTGCTAGCAGCATCTTCGGAGCGGTGTATACACCGCTCCTTCACCGCTCCTGCCCATTGAAATCAATGGGGCAGCATGGCAGAGGCGCTTTGCGGTGGTTTTGAACCCTTTCTCTGCCTCTAGCGGGGGGGTAAAACCGCCCCGCTAACGACCGAATACCGCCGCTAAAACGACGGTAAAGCGCCGCTAATAATAGCGGCGCTTTACCGCCGACGCACCTCCCGCCCCAGTGTGAAAGGGGCTTAAAGGACTCCACCTGTGACACAGGTGGACACTAATGAGAGGCAATGATGAGGGAGTGGGGTGGTCCTGCCCAAAAGGATTTGGTCAGAATCCATACAATAAACAAACAAGACTGTCGCAGTAAGTGGGCTTAAGCACCATATAGCAATATGGTGTGACCAAATCCCCATATTTTTTTAAAAATGTTTAGGTGTTTTAAATAGCCTTGCAGGAGGTTAATGTATTTTTTGCATGTTTTCGCTGTAATATTTTGTTCTGTGTCTGAATGGACACAGGGAGCTGTGACTCGGCTCGGCTGCAAATGCACTGCACAGCACAGGTAAGGGTAAGTATAATATGTTTATTTTTAGAGGGAAAAAAACCTAGACTTTTCAATCACTTTACCCCCTAGAGTGCGGGGCTAGCATCACTGCACGGGAGGAATTTTCCATTCTTGGAGTTCCCTTAACCGCTTCCCGCCCGCCGGCCGTCATATGACGTCCTTGACTTTGAGTGGTGATATCTGAATGATTCTTGCAGCTACAGGCATCATTCAGATATTGGCTTTTTCAGCCGGCGATTCCCTACACCATAAGAATGATCATAGCGGCTGTTCCGCTGCTTGATCGTTCTTACAGGAGGCGAGAGGGGACTCCATCCCCCCCCCGGCCGCCCTCCGGTGCTTCTACCGACTCACCACTTCCATCGGTGAGTCGGAGACAGGATCCTCCGGCCCCGGATGTTTACCATAGAATTTTCCGGCGGACCAGATGGTGGCCGGAGTCTCTGTTCGCTCGGAGGGCGGGTTTTCTATTATGATGTCACGCCTGGCCTCTGCATTCAAACAAATGGCGGAGCCTCGGCTGGGAAGCCGAGATCATTTTATTTATTTTTTTTTCATTTCAGGCTTCCCAGCCTAGAGGTGAGATGTGGGGTCTTATTGACCCCATATCTCACTGTAAAGAGGAACGATCATGCCATATTCCTATTACAAGGGATGTTTACATTAGGTAATAGGAATAAAAGTGATTAAAAAAAAATGTTTATTTTTTTTAAGTGTCAAACTAAAAAAGAAAAGTAAAATTAACAATAAAAAAAAATAAAAAAATTTAAAGCAACCCTGTCCCCGTGTGCTCGAACGCAGAAGCGAATGCATACGTAAGTCCCGCCCACATATGAAAACGGTGTTCAAACCACACATGTGAGGTATTGCCACGAACGTTAGAGCGAGAGCAATAATTCTAGCCCTAGACCTCCTCTGTAACTCAAAACATGTAACCAGTAAAAAAAATTTAAAGTGTTGCCTATGGGGATTTTTAAGTATCGAAGTTTGGCGCCATTCCACTAGCGTGTGCAATGTTGAAGCGTGACATGTTAGGTATCTAATTATTCGGCGTAACTTCATTTTTCACATTCTGCAAATAAAATTGGGCTACCTTTACTGTTTTGGGGTTTTTTTTCCAAAAAAACGCATTTGAAAAATTGCTGCGCAAATACCGAGTGAGATAAAAATTTGCAACGACCGCCATTGTATTCTCTAGGGTCTTTGCTAAAAAAACATATCTAATGTTTGGGGGTTCCATGTAATTTTTTTAGCAAAAAAATGTTGATGTTTACATGTAGGAGAAAAATGTCAGAATTGGCCTGGGTGGCAAGTGGTTAAAATGCTCAATGCAATGCATGTGGATACATAGGGCAACACACAATATCCTCCGCAAGCTGTGCTGCTGTGAGCCACAAACATAATCAATAGCATAATAAATAACAAGTATGTTTTTTATCGCAGCATTGGAAGTCATTTTTCCAAAAATGCATGGGGGTTTATGCTTTGTGGCCATTTTAGACAAGAATTGTTCCTAGCTTAGAGATTCTTAAAGTGATATAAACCCTCCCTAGCGCTTTTAATTTGCATATAAATAAGATTTTCTAAGCCTGATGACATGAAATACAATAATAGTCTCAAGTGACAGTTATCGAAGGTATCAGCAGTGAGCAGTATCAATCTGTGGCAAAATGTTTCCTCCAAAATCCCATGATTGGTTCATATTTTCACAGCTTGTCAGGCAGTTCTGTTGTGGCGGGCTGTAGAGATTTACAATACCAACAAATGTTTCATTTTGCGATGTTCCTGGAACTCATTTCAACAGTTCTAGCTTAGCGGAGCGGACAGACTTATCTGAGATAATACTCCTAGCAGATGCCGGCTTAAAGGGAGATTCTTCCAAACAATTCAAAAGTACCAGAGCCAATACTTTGCAATATGGGTGTTATTCGGTTAATGAAGTTTGTGTTATTAGTTAAATGAAGCCGTTAGGAGATGTAAAAGGAATTACTGACAAGGGACCCATGGGTTATTGTTATCTGCAGCTTTGAAATGGCTGCAACATCATTATCTGTTCCACATCGCCTCTTCTGTCGGTCAGTACAAGATGTTCTAAAACTTAAAGTAGAACTTTTTTTTTCATTTTGGATAGAGCAAGGGAGGGTTATAACCTCTGTCAGATATTTTTATGTGATCTGTGTCCCATAGGGGGAGATTTGTCCCTTCAATTCCTGTCCCATTGCCAAACAGGAAGTGAGAGGAATTTCCTGCAAATTAAGAGAGTTCCTTGGGGACCCCCAGCTCTCTTGAACTAGTGTCCCCATTGGAAGATTCCCCCTTTATTACTCTTCTGGGGACAACCCAAAATTCAGGATTTTCTTTTACTGTCACTTTCAATGATAATGGCAAACAGGAGAAATAGAGAGCGTGAATCGGGGACACCGACAGCAATAAAAACTGTCAGGTAGTCTAATTTCTCCCCACTCTATCCAAAACTAAAAAAAAAAAAAGTTTTGCCTTTTAGTTATACTTTAAAGTGCAATTTCATCTTTGTTAAGAATAAAAACGATCCCCTCTGGGTAATCTATGCCAATTGAAAGGGTTATAGCAAACTAGCTTGGAGATTCCAATATTTTTCCATTTTGAAGAAATAGCTGCTTCTTCCATTTTTTGCAGACTGATTCCTAATGGTAGGGTTTGGTTTATGATAACCTGGTGCACTTTCAGTGTTCTGATGAGAAAAGCTGTTTGCATCTCTAGAAATATTTAAAGTGGTTGTAAAGCCTCAAGGTTTTTCACCTTAAAGCGGAGCTCCACCCAAAAGGGGGAGCTCCACTTTTTTGCCTCCTCACCTCCTCCGCATTTGGCACCTTTTGTGGGGGATTGGATACCTTGGTTTTGACAGGTCTCCCTTCCCACTTCTGGCTGACGGTGAACTCATCCGGAAGTTCAGCCTGCCACCAGGCCATGCGCAGTAGGGAACCGGCAGTGACGCCTTGCAGTTTCCCTTACCCGAGATGGCGATTGAAAAATCGGCTCGGGTGAAGACACCGCTGGATTCGTGGACAGGTAAATGTCTTAATAAGAAGAGTCGGCAGCTACAGTATTTGTAGCTTCTGACTTATTTTTTTCTGATGGAGCCCGGAGCTCCTCTTTATTGCATTCAATGCATTATAATGAAAAACCTTCTGTGCTGCAGCTCCCCCCAGGCCTCCCTTTTTTCTTACCTGAGCCTGATCTGATCCAGTGATGTGCAGGAGAGCAGCTCATTGGCTTCGGAAGTGAGCCTGCACGGGTGCCCCCAGGGAAAACGGCTTTCCATGGGGGCACCTGGTAAAGGGGAGGGGCCTGGAGCACTGGCGGGGGACCCCAGAAGAAGAGGATCGAAGCTGCTCAGTGCAAAACGATTGCACAGAGCAGGTAAGTATAGGCATGTTTATTTTTATTTTATTTTTAATTTAAGGTTTACAACCCTTTTAATCCTTGGGGGGTATCTCATCAAAACTGGAATTGCTGTTGCAGGGAGTGCCTAAAGTTTGACTTGTATCTTAGTGCAGACTTCTGGGAAAATCAGTGAGCCAATCAAACAAGCAGGAAATTACATATTTTGGGGGTGTCCTGTATACCAGTGGTGTACAGAGTGCCTCCGGGTTGCCAAATTGCCATTTTTGCAGAAAATAACTGCAGCTTCAGATTGACTTGGCTTGTGTAGCAATTGTATATGCTATTAATTTTTATTTTTTGCAATACTTTTTTGTCCTTGAAAGTGGAGTTATCATTTAACACTGCCAATGATAAACTACTGGTTTGTGAGTTCCCACCATGTGCATGCATTAGCATTTTTAATTGCACTGCAGTGTGCTGGACCCCATTGCAATTTGTTTTGTAGTTTATGTTTTTACCTTTTTTTTTTCCTTATTTTTGGACACAATGTGCACTGTGCAAAAATCTGTGTCCTTTTTTTTTCAGAACATGAGTCCTAACAGCTCAAGATAAATGTTATATTAACAAGTAAATGACCCATTACAGTGGCTCCTCTAATGTTTCTGTTTCAATCGTTATTCGAACAAAACATACCAAGGTCACGGTTTGCCCACGCAGGGGCTAAACTAAACCCTCCTATGTCTTAAAAAGTTTCTGTCAGACAAAACACATTCACCAACAAGGCAGTACCCCTTTTAGCTAACCCATAGTGCTCTGGGAATCCTTTTTCATTTATTGAAGTACATAACTCATGGCCACTAGATAAGCTATAAAGAAACAGCAACAGTTTCTACTATACAGTGCCTTAAAGTATTCATACCCCTTGAAATTTTCCACATTTTGTCATGTTACAACCAAAAACGTAAATATATATATATATATATATTTTTGTAATAGACCAAAAAAAAGTGGCACATAATTGTGAAGTGGAAAGAAAATGATAAATGGTTTCCAAAATGTTTTACAAATATCTGAAACATGTGATATGCATTTGTATTCAGCCCCCTTTACTCTGATACCTCTAACTAAAATCTAGTGGAACCAATTGCCTTCAGAAGTCACCTAATTAGTAAATAGAGTCCACCTGTGTGTAATTTAATCTCAGTATAAATACAGCTGTTCTGTGAAGCCCTCAGACCTTTGTTGGAGAACCTTAGTGAACAAACAGCATCATAAAGGCCAATGAACACACCAGACAGGTCAGGGATAAAGTTGTGGAGATGTTTAAAGCAGAGTTAGGTTATAAAAATATCCCAAGCTTTGAACATCTCACAGAGCACTGTTCAATCCATCATCCGAAAATGGAAAGAGTATGGCACAACTGCATACCTACCAAGACATGGCCCTCCACCTAAACTGACAGGCCGGGCAAAGAGAGCATTCATCAGAGAAGTAGCCAAGAGGCCCATGGTAACTCTGGAGGAGCTGCAGAGATCCACAGCTCAGGTGGGAGGGCTGTCCACAGGACAACTATTAGTCATGCACACCACAAATCTGGCCTTTATGGAAGAGTGGCAAGAAAGTAATTGTTGAAAGAAAGCCATAAGAAGTCCTGTTTGCAGTTTGCGAGAAGCCATGTGGGGGACACAGCAAACATGTGGAAGAAGGTGCTCTGGTCAGATGAGATCAAAATTGAACTTTTTGGCCTAAAAGCAAAATGCTATGTGTGGCAGAAAACTAACACTGCACATTACCCTGAACACACCATCCGTAAAACATGGTGGTGGCAGCATCATTTTGTGGGGATGGTTTTCTTCAGCAGGGACAGGAAAGCTGATCAGGGTTGATGGGAAGATGAATGGAGCCAAATACAGGGAAATCTTAGAAGAAAACCTATTAATGTCTGCAAAAGACTTGAGACTGGGGAGGAGGTTCACCTTCCAGCAGAACAATGACCCTAAACATACAGCCAGAGCTGCAATGGAATGGTTTACGTCAAAGCATATTCATGTGTTAGAATGGCCCAGTCAAAGCCCAGACCTAAATCCAATTGAGAATCTGTGGCAAGACTTGAAAATTGCTGTTCATAGATGCTCTCCATCAAATCTGACAGCGCTCGACCTATTTTACAAAGAAGAATGGGCAAAAATGTCACTCTCTAGATGTGAAAAGCTGGTAGAGACATCCCCAAAAAGACTTGCAGCTGTAACTGCACCAGTAGGTAGTTCTACAAAGTATTGACTCAGGGGGACTAAATACAAATGCACGCCACACCTATTTTACAGATAAATATTTTTTTTACAAATAAATATAATTTCCTTCCACTTCACAATTATGTGCCACTTTGTTTTGGTCTATCACGGGGATCTCCAAACTATGGCCCTCAAGCTGTTGTGGAACTACACGTCCCATGAAGCATTGTAAAACTCTGACATGGAGGGCCATAGTTTGAAGACTCCTGGTCTATCAGTTAAAATACATTTACATTTTTGGTTGCAACATGACAAAATGTGGAAAATTTCAAGGGGTATGAATACTTTTTCAAGGCACCGTACCATTCTCATTGTCCACCAGTTCATGAACTTAACATAATTAGCAATGCTCTTAATGATGGATGCAAAGCAATCTTGTTTTTAAAAATAAAATTTAAAATAACTTTAAGAAACCATAAGGTGAAACGATTTCTATTCCCATTAAAGTGGGGTTCCACCCAAAAAACAAAACTACCTGTAAAAATTCTAAAAAACAAAACAAAAAAACATTTGGATATTTTTTTTTTTTTTCACTTACCTCTAAATGCCTGTTGCTAGGTGGTCCCTCGTAGTCTGCCTGTCCCTTAGCCTGGGCTGGTGACATCACTTCCTCCTCGGCACAGGAAGGGCTCCGCTCTGCTCCCTCCCTCCTGTCAATCATCTGGGACCCATTACAGGTCCCAGGTGATTGAGCGGCCAATCACGGCGCACGGCGCCGCTCGCGCATGCGCAGTGGGTGCCAGGCTGTGAAGCCACAGCCCGGCGCCCACAGTTGAAATGCCGACGAGCGGAGGGGGGGGGACGAGCAGGGCTTCGATCCCCCGCATCGCTGGACCCAGGGACAGGTGAGTGTCCAATTAAAAGTCAGCAGCTGCAGTATTTGTAGCTGCTGACTTTTAATTTATTTTTTTTTGGACGGCCCCCCTGGGTGGAACTCCTCTTTAAGGGATTTAAAGCCAAACCTCTATAAGAATTTGAATTGGCTCTAAATACAGCAACATGTTTCTTGTTTGCCTTATTTATTCAAAAATGATTTCTAATCATGTATTTATTTTGCCATCAGGAGAGCCTCTGTTGAGCTCTTTCAGCACACTGCTGGTTTCTGGCAAGGGCCCATTTGGCACAAGTTTTAGACTTGGCAGAGGTCAGGGCCACTTTGTAAAGCAGCCTCACCCCCGGATGGCCCCCGGACCCTCTTCTCTGCGCCTCCTCTGTGGTTTACTTGCAGATTCATTCCATCAATCGGATGGAGAGCACCTCTTCTGTTTACAGCCTGAGCTGCGTGGGCACAGTACCATGCAAACATTCCTCGGTTCTTGTAGAAACCAATTACAGGCATAACCCACTTTTAAGTACACAATGGGGTTTATTTACTAAAGCTGGAAAGTGCAAAATCAGGCTCACTTCTGCATAGAAACCAATGAGCTTCCAGGTTTTATTACCAAAGCTTAATTGAACAAGCCGAGGTTAGAAGCTCATTGGTTTCTATGCAGAAGTGAGCCTGATTTTGCACTTTCCAGCTTTAGTAAATAAACCCCATTGTGTACTTAAAAGTGGGGTATGCCTGTAAACCATGTCAGCTTTATTTACTGCAGCAGTATGGGCAACTTCTCATCTGTTGCTGGAAAAAATTTGAGTTAAGCTGAGTTTTTTTCAGCCATTCAGAGGAAGTCTTGTATTTTTATCAATGAATAGAAGTCTTCCTCTGATTGGCTAAAGTGGAGATTGTGAAGTTGTCCGCCCAACTCTCCACCTTGGACATCAGAGGAAGGCTTGTATTCATTAATACATTCCTGAACGACTTTCTCTGAAGCACTGGGATGTGACCCGTACTGCTGCCAGAACACAGCACTATATACTGTATGTAGCCACATTTTACTGCAGTATGGTACAGGATTCACAGGTACTGAATAACTTAAAGTGTTGCTAAACCCAGGACCCTGCATTCACTATATCTGGTCTCCCGCAGTACACAGAACATGCAGATGCAATAGTTTTAGTAAATATAAACTGCTAAATACCTTTTCTCATCAGCAGTATATAGCAGTCTGGACATTGCTGATTGGACCGGTGCTGATCACATGCACCCTTCCAAGAAAAAAAAAAAAAACTTTCTAGCAATATACACCAAACTGAGCATGTGCAGAGTGCCCCCAAGGCTCTGCTCTATCGGGAGATGGTTTGGGGACAGTGAAAGAAGGGGAGATTTAGAGAAGACAGGATCAAACAGCCTTTTTACACAATGCAGAGAATTAACCCCTTAGGTCCCACAGTGGGTCTAACAATGCATGATTTACTGCTTATACAGACTGATTTTACTGTTGTGGGTTTAGTAACATGTTAACCGCTTGCCGACCAGCCGCCGCAGTTATACTGCGCCAGGTTGGCATAGCTGCGCAAATCACCGTAGCTGTACGTCGCCTTTTTAAGAAGCTATAGCCTGCAGCGTGTCCCCGAAGCCGATGTGCGTGCCTGGCGGGCGCGATGTCCGCCGGGCACGCGCGATCGCTCCTGACAGAACGAGAACGGGGATCTGTGTGTGTAAACACACAAATCTCGGTTCTGTCAGGGGAGTAGAGACAGATCGGGTGTTCCTACTAAGTAGGAACACCCGATCTGTCTCCTCCCCCAGTCACTCTCATTCCCCCACAGTTAGAAGCACACATAGGGAACACAGTTAACCCCTCGATTGCCCTCTAGTGTTAACCCCTTCCCTGCCAATGACATTTATACCGTAATCAGTGACTATTTTTAGCTCTGATCGCTGTATAAATATCAATGGTCCCAAAAAAAGGGTCAAAAGTGTCTGATCCGTCCGCCGCAATGTCGCAGTCCCAATAAAAATTGCAGATCGCCGCCATTACTAGTAAATAAATAATAATAAAAATGACATAAATCTTTCTCCTATTTTGTAGGCGTTATAACTTTTGCACAAAGCAATCAATATACGCTTATTGCGATTTTTTTTTTTTTTTTACCAAAAATATGTAGAAGAATACATATCGGCCTAAACCAATGAAGAAATTTGTTTTTTTACTTTTTTTTTATATTTATTATAGCAAAAAGTACAAAATATTGTGTTTATTTTCAAAATTGTCGCTCTTTTTTTGTTTATAGCGCAAAAAATAAAAACCACAGAAGTGATCAAATACCATCAAAAGAAAGCTCTATTTGTAAGGGAAAAAAGGACATCAACTTTGTTTGGGTACGTCGTCGCACGACCGCGCAATTGTCAGTTAAAGTGACGCAGTGCCGTATCGCAGAAAATGGCCTGGTCAGGAAGGGGCCAAATCCTTCCGGGGCTGAAGTGGTTAATGGAAATAGTTTGTTTGGGCCAGTTTGTCCCAAAGAAACAATTTAAAGTGTCAGGAAACCTATACTTCAGATTTAAGCATTTGTATAGACATAACCCAACTTTACCCCCAAACCTCCCTCTCCCCTTGTAGGTCATGTCCCAGCATTATTTTATTTTTTCACCTTGTCCAAGTAGTGAGAAATAGCTTTAATTTATCCTTGTGCTAACAACTCCAGGCTTGTAAAATTCCTGCAGGGATAACTGCCATAGCTGACAGTTCCTATTGACGTGGCACACCCCCAAAACTACATCTCCCAAGAGCCCATTGCCTACACAGTATGTGGACAGGCTCTTGGGAGTCAAGGCAGCACAATTGCTTACTTGGAAAGAAATCAATGTCACGTGGAGTTGGACAGGAAAGGGTTGGAATAAGTGGTGTTCTGTAGTCCAACATTAAAGAGCTGGGTAGGGCTGACAACACTGCTTGGGATTTCAGTACAGAAGAGCACTGTGTTGTCACTCTAAACAGGAAGTGAGGCACATTTTTATCTATTAGCCCCATTTTAACATTACGAAATATGAAGGAATGTCCAGGTATTGCAGAGAGGTGCTAAATACGTTTTTTTTTTTTTTTTGCTCAGACATACACTTTGACACAATACATTGCAAAAATTTGGTTATAATTTATGACATCCAATTTTACCAGCAGCTACAAGCAACAAATTAAAGTGATTGTAAATCCTTACATATATCTAGTGAAGTGACTGGCCTCAGGTGATACACAGAAATGAAACAAATCCTCCTACATAAGACTTCTCTTCTCTACTTCCATTCAAAGTGCAGAATTTATAATGCTTGTCTGAGCTATCAGAAAAAAAGTGTCTAAGAGCCGAGCTTGGTAAGGAGAGGTCTGAGAGTCTGATTGGAGGGAAGAGACACACCCCCCCTTCATACAGCTCACAGGAAGAGAGCTTAGGCTGTCAATCAGTTGGAGTCCCCTCCCCTGTCACCATTATTCTCTTGGTGTCAGGAAAACTTGCAGAAGCGATTCATACTGATGCAAAGGAATGAAGCTGTGGGGTTGATTTACTAAAACCGGAGAGTGAAAAATCTGGTACAGCTCTGCATAGGAACCAATTAGATTCCAGTTTTGTGGGTCAAAGCTTAAAGTGTAACTCCACTCTTGTTGAGAAAAAAAAACATTCCCCTCTGGGTGATCTACATGCATTAGGCCTCATTCACATGGGCACCGTCAGTTTAGCCACGTTAAAAACGTATCAGTTCTTATCCGTTGCTTCATCCGTCGTAAGTTCCCTTAATCCCCGTTTTCATCCATCTTCTGTTTCTTTACCATCCGTTTACATCCGTTAATTTACCCGTTTGCATCCGTTTTGATCCGTTTACAGCAGTTTCTGTGGCTTTGATGACAATAGCCAGAAAGCATTGCTCCTCCCATGCTGCATTGCAGTTTTCAGTGAGTGACTTGTCCTTGCTTTGTCCTTGTCCTTGTGTGTGCTGTCTGTGTAGTGCGATGGATTCCAACAAATGTGCCACTTTGTCAGTGTGGTCCGACATGTTGAGTCCCACAAGCCTGGCCTTTCATGCACCAGGTCTATTAGTTGCTCCTGAGAGACATCTCTGACCACGTTTCTCCTTGGGGATGTACTTCCTATTGTCCAACTACTGCCTGGGTCATAGGTTGAGTTCAAATATAAACAAAAAAATGTATTTCTTCAAAACTGATCGGACGTTGACGGACATTGTCCGTTAACGTCAGTTAATATCCGTTTTCAGGGATCTCGATGTAGCCTTGTACGTTCAAAAAAATTGACAAGAGTGGAAGCAGAGGTTAACAGATGGTAACGGCTGGTCATCTGTTTGCCTATAGGAATGCATTGTCGTCCGTTGACGGATGGATGAAAAACGGATAGACGGTCCAATCGTGTGAAAGGGGCCTTACTAGGATTTTAACAAACTTTGTGTCAGAAACTATGAAATCAGACCCGAGACAGAAGTACAGTTAAATCACACTTGTTTAATAATAAAAATAAATAGAACAAACGTAGTCAAAACATAGCCAGAGTTCAGGAACCGGAACGGATAATCAGACAAGCCAAACGTCAGGGAGCCGGAGAATGAGCGTAGTAAAACAGCAAGCAGGATCTGGAGCCAGAAGGGATGTCAGCCAAGCAAGTCTTTTAACAGGAATGCAGGAGAGCGTCTCTGTGATGTTGACTAAGGCGAAGGCATAGATCTTCTGGGCTGGACGGCTTAAGTAGGCAGGACTGACGAGCAGGATATCATCAACAGCTGAGTACCAGTGGAGAGATAGGAGCTGACAATTAGCCGACAGCTGAGAGGCCAACTCAGAGAAGGAAGGGCTGAGCCCAGCCCTGACACTTTGTTGCAGATTCCTACTTTTTGTTTTTTTTTGAAGAAATCCCTGTGTGTTTGTCCATATCCATGTGGGTCTAATAGGAATGGTTTCAGAATTATCAATCAGCTGTGCACCTGGAAATCTCTAATGAAGAAAATTACAGGGTCTGCATCCCTTTAGATGTGGTTTCCTATTGAAAGTAGTTCACCAAAAATGACATTTTTGTTGCAGATCTGCCTGAAATCTGACTTGTATCTTAATGCAGACTTCTGGGAAATTGGTGAACCAATCACACAAGCAGGGAATTATGTTTCTGGGGGGTGTTCAGTACACACTCTGTGTACCGAACACCTCCAGGTAGCCATATTGCATTGCATTTTCTGAAAATTACAGAGCTGCAGATTGAAAAGGAAACGTAATTTTTAATAACATTCAATCACAATATGACTTGTGTCACAATTGTATACGCTATATTATTTTTTCTTTATTTGCTTTTTTTTTCCCCTATGAAAGTGGAGTTACTCTTTAACCACTTCAGCCCCAGAAGGTTTTCCTCCCTGACCAGAGCACTTTTTACAATTTGGCACTGCGTATATTTAACTGGTAATTGCACGGTCATGCGATGCTGTACCCAAACAAAATTTGCGTCCTTTTTTTCCCACAAATAGAGCTTTCTTTTGGTGCTATTTGATCACCTCTGCGTTTTTTATTTTTTGCGCTATACACAAAAAAAGAGCGACAATTTTGAAAAAAAACACACTTTTTTTTACTTTTTGCTATAATAAATATCCCCAAAAATGTTTTCAAAAAACACATTTCTTCATCAGTTTAGGCCCATATATATTCTTCTACATATTTTTGATTAAAAAAAAATCGCACTAAACGTATATTGATTGGTTTGCGCAAAAGTTATAGCGTCTACAAACTATGGGAAAGATTTATGGCATTTTTATTATTATTTTTTTTTTTACTAGTAATGGCGGTGATCTGCGATTTTTAGCGGTATTGCGACATTGTGACGGACAGATCGGACACTTTTGACACATTTTTGGGACCATTGACATTTATACAGCGATCAGTGCTATACAAATGCACTAATTACTGTGTAAACCTGACACTGGCAGGGAAGGGGTTAACACTAGGGGACGATCAAGGGGTTAAATGTGTGTTCCCTCAGTATGTTCTAACTGTATGGGGATAGGACTGAGTAGGAGAGGAGACATATCGCTGTTCCTACATAGTAGGAACAAACGACATGTCTCCTCTCCTCTGACAGCACAGGGATTTGTGCGTTTACACACACAAATCCCTGTGCTGGCACTCATGCACGCGATTGTGCGTGTCCGGCGGCGATCACTGGCCACACGCATTGGGTCCCCCTGCCATGCAGCGGGCATGCGCACGCCCTCGGGGGGCTCTTAAAGGAACCCCGTATGGGGTTGCACGCAGGAGAGCCATTCTCCCCCCGTAAATAGATTGAGCCGGCCAGGAACTGGTTAATTGAACAAGCTGATGTTTATAGCTGATTGGCCACCATGTACAGCTTCATCAGATTTTGTACTCTCCAGTTTTAGTAAATCAACCCCTTAGTGCTCTGGATTGAGACAAGTACACATTATAGAGGGATATGCTTTGTTCATATTTCATGTCTGAGGTTTGCAACCACTAAATTATATCTTATCACAAAAACAAAAATGTTATAGACTGCAGAGTCCTTATCTGTAGTGGCTGCATTCATTTTCTTTTTTAAAGTAGAATTATAGAACATAAAAACATAAAAACATAGGAGGTGTTCTAATCCCCCTCCACTCTGTCCAAAACTAAAAAACGTTTTGCCTCTAGTTATACTTTAATCTTTTTTTTCCTTTATTTTTTCTTGCTGATCCTGCCAGTAACAGACTTCCTGTCTCAGTGTGACAACACTCACTCATTGTACTGTGTCTCTGGAGGTGCAGATTTGTCATCCTAGGCCAGGACTGTATTTGCCTCCCTCTCTCCTCATCTCCATAACATGAGAGAAGATGCATTGTCATAGGACGAGCAAGACAGCCAGACAACTAGCATTTTCAGGAGGTCAACAATGACAGCACAGGACTCCCTTAAGCTACAAAGACAGGGAATCTTTCATATGAATACATTTTAATTCATGCTGGATGATCCCCAGGCCATAGACAATCCCAGGAGAAGAAAACTACTTTTTCATAGTACAGAGTGTGACTTCACACCACAACAATCTTCTTTACATTAATTATAAGCTCATTAGCGAGGCTTGCGGGATACGAGACAGCGCCATTAGTCACACGTCTAGTGCTCTGTCAACAGCTTGTGTAGAGCAGAGACACCTTGACACGGAAATGTTATACACTTCACACGTCTGCCTCTGTTCTCACATTAGGGTAAGCAGTGTTCTCATGTCATCCAAGGAAGCCCTCCACACATTAGCGCACAAGGTGTCGCTGGAGACATCCGCGCTCCTCTCTCTCTCTCTCTGCTAAGCTGACGATAATTCAATCGCAGTAAGATACCTCATTTCTGCTTGTGACACTGAAAAAACAATCGCTAAATTATTGATGCCATTTCTGCAATGACGGCGAATGTTTTCATAGAAAATAGTTCCGTTTATGTTACCTAAATAAACTGCGAAGATTTGAACTGCAAATCCAACTACGAGGTTTGATACAGAAAACCGATGGAACGATAAATCTTATAAACAGTATTTATTAAAGCGGTTCTTTTGTTTGTTTTTTTAGTTTTTGGATTGGAGAAGGATTAGAACCCCTGTCAGGTTTTAATTATTGCTTTGTGCCCGCTGGGGAGAGTAACCCTCTTTTTTGTTCTGGGATTGAAAGTGATGGTAAATACAACAGTTTAAGGATTTTTTTTTCTGCTCCTAAACGTTGAGCTTAAAAACCGCCTCTAGACTACAAAGTGTGCATGGACAAATAGAATAACATTAGCTGCTTCTAGATTCATACAAAAAAAAAAACGCTAAACGCCTCTAGGAACAGCGTTTTTTTTAACCACTTCCCGCCCGTAGGACGTTATATGGTGTCCTGGCATTTGAGTGGAGATTTCTGAATGATGCCGGCAGCTACAGGGATCATCCAGATACCTTCCTTTTCAGCTGGCGATCCTCTCACATGTAAAAGCAATCTTAGCGGCTGTTTAGCCGCTGGATTGTTGATTGCTTTTACAGGCGATGGAGGGGGACACCCTCCCCTCCATCACCCTCTGGTGCTTCTCTGGTCTCTCCCGTGCGATCAGGGAGGTAGAAAATAAATCCGCCGGCAGCAGTTTACCATACAGCTGGCCGTGGACCAAATGGTTCCTGGCCATCTCTATGACCCTAGGAGACCAGAAGTGATGTCATGATGTCACTTCCGGCTCTGGCAGATGTAATCACTGCCATTTTTTTGCTGGAAAGCCTGAGATTATTTTTTTTTAATCTCAGGCTTTCCAGCATAGAGAAGAGATGTGGGGACCTGTCGTGCCCTATTCCTATCACAAGGGATGTTTACATATCTTGTAAAAGGAATAAAAGTGATCAAAAAATAAAAAATTAAAGGGAAAGTGAAAAAAAATGAAATAAACAATAAAAGTAAAAAATGTTTTAAAGCGCCCCATCCCCTCGAGCTCGCACGCAGAAGAAAACGCATACCTAAGTCGCGCCCGCATATGTAAACGATGTTCAAACCACACATGTGAGGTATCACCGCGAACATTACAGTGAGAGCAATAATTCTAGTACAACATCTCCTCTGTAACTCTAAACTGGTAACCTGTAGACATTTTAAAAGCATAGCCTATAGGGATTTTAAAGTACTGAAGTTTGACGCCATTCCTCGAGTGTGCGCAGTTTTAAAGTATCACATGTTGGGTATCTATTTACTCGGTGTAACATCATCTTTCAAATTATATCAAAAATTGGGGTAAATATTTTGTTTTGTTTTTATTCATGAAAGTGTTTTTTTCCCCCCAAAAAAATTGCAATTGAAAAATTGCTGCGCAGATACCGTGTGACATAAAAAAATATCAACAATCGCCATTTGATTCCCTAGGATCTCTGCTAAAAAAATATATATGATGTTTGGGGGTTCTGATGACTTTTCTAGCAAAAAAATGATGATTTTTACATGTAAAAGAGGAATGCCATAATTGGCTTGGGCTAGAAGTGGTTAAGCTAGGGTGCATGGAGACTAATGCCGCGTACACACGGTCGGACTTTTCGTCTACAAAAGTCAGACAGCCTGTCCGACAGACTTCCGGCAGACTTTCGGCGGACTTTCGACGGACTTGCGGCGGACTTTCTAACGAACAGACTTGCCTACACACGATCACACAAAAGTCCGTCGAATTCTTACGTGATGACGTACACCGGAATAAAATAAGGAAGTTCATAGCCAGTAGCCAATAGGTGCCCTAGCGTGGCTTTTTGTCCGTCGGACTAGCACACAGACGAGCGGATTTCGGGGTCCGTCGTAGTTACGAAGTAAAGATTTGAAGCATGTTTCAAATCTAAAGTACGTCGGATTTGAGGCTAAAAAAGTATGTTGAAAGTCCGGAGAAGCCCACACACGATCGGATTACCAGCCAGCTTTAGTCCGTCAGCGTCCGTTGGACTTTTGTAGACGAAAAGTCCGACCGTGTGTACGCGGCATTAGTTGTTAGTCTAGAAAAGGAATAGAGGGAATCTTTCAATGGGGACACTTGTTGCAGTGACAACTATTTAAAGCTGAACTCCAGGAAAGGAAAATATTGCATAAATACAAGAGTTATGTGTGTTCTTACTTGAATCCTGGTGTGCTTTGTGTATTTATTTCTTCCAGGTCTGTACAGTAATCCAGTGTGAAACTTTGCCTCTAAAGACCGGACACTGCTGCTCTCTCTCCTTGTGCAGGGTGACTGGTCTTGTCTCCGCCCCCTCCTGTAGTTTTCTGCAGGCAGACAGTAGTGGGTGGGGCTGCTGGGCTCCTCCCACAGCTCTTCTCTCTGCACAGGCTATGTACAGCACAGTGATAATGTCACCTCGACTTACACGGTATTATCTGGGTTTCCAAATCATTTGGTGCACACAAAGTAAATTTATATATTTATAAATTTATACAAAGTAAAGTCAACTTTAAGAGGGGTATTGCCTTACATTGGAGAGATTTCTTCTTACTTCCTGTTTCTCTGTGGTGTGCTGCAAAAAGTCCAGCATGTCCTACCTTTTTGTGCATTGAGAAGCATTAAAACCAAATCATTTTAAATGGGCTGGCTAACACAATGTGCCACAATGCGCTTCAGCACACAAATACATGTGTGATGCGGCACAGTGCATCCTAGTGTTTACATACTCAAACTAATCGCTGTGCTGCTGCTGGAAGGTGACCAGGCTGAAGGGCATTACTTGGGGCCAATCGGGAGTCTTATGTTCACGTGTTGACAATGGAGAGAGCAGTCTGATGAACTCATGTGACTGTTGCTGCTTCTTTATTGGCCAATCACAGGCTGGGGGTGGAGATGTGACCTAACTGTGTCGCTTCAAGCGGACCTCCACCCAAAAGGGGAAGATCTGCTTGTTTGCTTCCCCCTCCCCCCTCCGCTGCCACATTTGGCATCTTTCAGATTAGGAGAGGGGAGCGGATACCTGTTTTTGACAGGTACAGTTTGGCCCCCTCCTCCTTTCCCCACCCCCGGGCCATTCACAAAGCGCAGCATGCTTCGCACATGCGCAGTAGTGAGCAGGATGTCAGCCGCAAGGAAAGGTGCTGGCAGCACCCAGGTGAACTATCAGAAAATTGAATAAATGTTCTTAAAGTGGAGTTCCACCTACTTTTACAACTCTTCAGCATCCCTCACTAAACTGTGCACTCTAAACGAATTGGATATTTAAAAAAAAAAATTCTTAGCACTTACTGTATATCTGCTGTATTCATTTTTCACTTCCTCCTCCCTGGTCGCAGCCCATCGCATCATTTCCTGTTTGCAATGCCTTCTGGGAAGGGGCGGCAACTTCCTCTATGGAAACCTGACCTGAAACCTATTACACTGCTTGTGCTGCACTGAGCATGTGCGATTTCCAGGAAGAAATACAGTCTGGCTTCAGATGCCCAGACTTATGATGGCCACGGCCTGCTGTAAGTTTATAAAATGACAAACTACTGCTATAAACTAACAAAACAGACCTTAGTTTACAGACTAACTTTACTAGAATACATTAAGCTTGTGTATTATAGGGGTATTTTTATTTAAAAAGTATAATTTCGGCCGGAACACCACTTTAACCACTTTCCACCCAGCCTAGTGTTAAATGATGGCTGGCCGGGACCTTTGTCGTTCTGGGTGGACATCATATGATGTCCTCCCGACACGCGCCACACTACGGTGCAATCTGTCACTGGCTGTGTTGACAGTGATGATGACTGATCATCGTATCAGCCACTGCTGGTACCATGTGATTGCTGTGACCAATCACAGCAGACACATAACATTGTAAACAACGAATGGCTTTGATTTATGCCATTCATTGTGTACAATTGTTTTGCTGCACTGGTGACAGTATGTAAAAAAAAAAAATGTTATTTAATTTTCCAAAAATTTGTGACAAAAAAATTACAACTTCATAAACTTGCCATGACTTTTACTAAATACCTTGGAATGTCTACTTTCCAAAGAGAGTCATTTGGGGGTTATTTGTACTGTCCTGGCATTTTAGGGCTTCATGAAATTAGATCCTGTCAGTACATCAGGATTGATCAATTTTAACATATACTGTATATACCATAGTTTGTAGACTCTATAACTTTCTTACAGACAAAATAATATACACTTATTTGGTTTATTTTCACCAAACAAATATAGCAGAATACAGTTTGGCCTAAATCTATGAAGAAATATTCTCTATTTGCAGTATTTTATAACCGAAACGAAGAAAAACACGTTTTTTTTCTAAATTTTCTGTCTTTTTTCGATTTTTTTGGCAAAAAATAAAAAACCCAGCGGTGATAAAATACAACCAAAACAAAGCTCTATTTGTGTGAAAAAAAATGATAAAAATCACATATGGGTACAGTGTTGCACGACCGCGCAAAAATTGGCTTGGGCAGGAAGGGGGTGAAAGTGTCCGGTATTGCTGTGGTTAAAACAAAGATTTTTCAAATCAAATTCTACTAGTGTATGGCCAGTTTTAGCTTTCAAGGGACTCGAGATGAGTGAACTCTTCTGTTAACTTGGTTTCTCCGTCTGTGACCACATGCTTTCACTTCCTGTCCTGGTGACACCACGATAAGAAATGAAGGGAGAAGTTGCCACTTTTAAAGGACGATACAGACAGTAATAAAAAAAAGACAAAGGTTCTAACCCTTCCCAACTCTAAAATAAATAAAAAAATGTTTGTAGTCTGGTTTTAAGAACAGAAAGTAAATCCACCAGACTACAAATGACTGTTGCAGTGGTTATAATATTTCACATGTGACAGACATTATAAATGATCATTGTAAAATGTTTACTGGATTACATCAGAATGAATAATACAATACAGTTGACATTTTTATTTTTGTGTTTATACTGGCTGGGACACAGTTAACCTTCATGACATAACAGCACAGCCAGAAAAGGTCACAGACCAGCTTGGCTATGTAGGGCACCAAATGCTAGATTTCCCATCATGCTTTGCTGGCAAACGCTCAAGGGTGCCAGCTCAGGTCAACAAGCTGCCAGCTAACATCTAAACATAGCACCCCCCACCCACCCGCTCTCTCATATCCCGCCAATCCATACTGTGAACTCTGCTGCTACATGTTAAATGGAACTGTACAATTTAAAGTGGCATCAGAAGGAGTCGGCAGTGCTTTGCCCCGTGGGCACGGAATAAGAGACCTGAGAACATTGCCAAGCTAAGTGTCTTGTTTGCAAACTTGTCTTTGTACACAAGACAGCATCCTTGTCATAAAGCATTGCCGCAATGTGATAGCAGCTCACTATTGAAATCACACTTCTGGCACAGTATTTACATGCTGATAACTAGTAGACAGAGCTCTTAAAGTAAACCTGTCATCCGTGTGTGCAAAATCACAGCTGAGGTGGCACAAGTTTTTTTAGGCACCTTTCACACGGGCGCTTCCGCTATGATGAATCCACTGCTTAGCGGGGAGATCTCTCTGCTAATTCCTGCTTAGCAAGCAGATGACAGGTCCGTGTCTGCTCCACTATGCAGAGCGGATACAGACACAGTCCCGCTCTCCTCCTCTATGGGGCAATCAGATAGGGAAAGGGACCGCCTGTCCGTTTTCATCCGATCTGCCGGACGGATGGAAAATATGACCACTATCTGTCTGTTTTTGGCAGACAGTCATTTCGGATGATGGTGGGTGTCCGCTGATATCCGCCGCTCCATAGAGGACAATGCAGTGCCCGATCAGGCGGACCTGATTGGACAGCCCATGTGAAAGGGGCCTGAGTCGTCTCTTTTTGTGCCCATATCCAAGGAGAAACCGACTCTGACTTTCATTGGTAAAGCTATGCCAATATAGCTGACAGAGCTAGGCAGGCACATGGTGGAGAGCAGGTACTTAACACGCCTGGAGGTATACATATCATTATATTACCATACTACTTACATGCACTTATCAGCCATAGTATTATGACCACTGAGGGGTAAAGAGAATAACACTGATTATCTTGTTAGAATGACAAGACATGAAAGTGGGTGGGATATATTAAGCAGCAAGTGAACAGGTTGTCCCTGAAGTTGATGTGTTGAAAGCAGAAAATAAAATTGGTAGGCGTAAGGATCTGAGCGACTTTGACAAGGGCCAAACTGTAATGGCTAGATCACTGGGTCAGAGCAACTCCAAAACTGCAGCTCTTGTGGGCTGTTCCTGGTCTGCATGGGTCAGGACCTGTCAAAAGTGGTCCAAGGAAGGAGAACAGGGGACAGATTAATGGTCGGCCAAGACTCATTGAAGCAATAGGAACCAAAGGCTGGCCCGTACTGTAGTTCAGATTGCTCAATAGTTAATGCTGGTTCCAATAGAAAGGTGGCAGAACGCACAGTGCATCGCAGTTTGTTTCATATGGGGCTGCATAGCCACAGACCGGTCATGGTGCCCATGCTGACCCATGTCCACACTCCTACAATGGGCATGTGAACTTTAGAGCTGGGCCACCGAGCAATAGAATAAGATGGGCTGGTCTGATAAATCACATTTATTTTCTTTGACATCATGTGGATGACGGGGTGCTTGTACGTCACTTACCTGGGGAAGGAATGGCACTAAGATGCATTATGGGAAGAAGGTAAGTGTAATGCTTTGTCTAGTGGAGTCCATGTTTCCATAGGTCAGGGCTGTTTTGGTGGCACAAGGGAGACCTACTCAATATTAGGTGGGTGGTTATAATGTGATGGCTGATTTATGTATATTCAGGTTCCTTACTACGGGACATAAGAGCTGGAGGGAGGAACCATAGCACATGGCAGGGGAGCAGGTGTTCAACACACACAAAAGTATACAGTGCCTTGAAAAAGTATTCATACACTTTGAAATTTTTCACATGGTTTTCAAAAATTTTTACAAGTAAATATCTGAAAACAGTGACGTGCATTTGTATTCACCCCCCTTTACTCTGATACCCCTAACTAAAATCTAGTGGAACCAATTGCCTTCAGAATTTACCTAATTAGTAAATAGAGTCCACCTTGTGTAATTTAATCTTATGTTCTGTGAAGCCCTCAGAGGTTTTTTAGAGCAGCATTTCTCAACCGGGGTGCCGCGGAAAAATTACCAAAACCCCTCCAACTTAAGCAGTCATTTTTTTTAACAGAAAATCTTTATTAAACAAATCAGCGTTACTTTACAGAATGATTTAAAACATTCAAAGTACAGAAGAAAATGACAGTAGAATCAACCTTCAACCTGTAGTCATTGCCTATCAGATATTCCAATTGTGCAAATATCAGAAGTATCATTTAACAGTACACCTTAATACATTATAGTATTATCCCCTTCCCGCCGACCGTACGCAGATATGCGTACTCGGCTTTCCGGGGTTATACCGGGATGATGCCCGCAGCTGCAGGCATTATCCCGGTACCGTTGTTTACAGCGGGCGATCGGCTACCCGAGTATAACAACCGATGCGGCTAAAAGCCGCTCGGTTGTTATACCGGAGGAGCGGGAGGGGACATCGCCGCCTCCCGCCGCTGTTACCGGGCCTCCCGTGCGATCGGGAAGCCCGGTGTCCAATCGGGTACCTTCGGCGGCTGTGAGCGGCTTCGTTCCAGCCTTCTTGTTGTAAACGCGGAAGCGACGTCATGACGTCACTTCCCGTTTACTCGGCTGCCAATGGCGCCGAATTTAAAAAAGTACACAGTATTCAGAATCGCCGTTTTCGGCGATCTGAATACTTTGAAGTGTAAAGGAGGGATGGGGGGTCTTTTAGACCCCCCATCCCTCCATAAAGAGTACCTGTCACCACCTATTACTGTCACATGGGATGTTTACATTCCTTGTGACAGCAATAAAAGTAAAAAAAAAAAAAAAAAATTTAAAACACAATTTATAAAGTAAAAAAATAAATAAAATAAATAAAAAAAAAATTTTTTTTTTTAAAGTGCCCCTGTCCCCGCGAGCTCGCGCAGCGAAGAAAACGCATACGGAAGTCGCGCCCGCATATGTAAACGGTGTTCAAACCACACATGTGAGGTATCGCCGCGATCGTCAGAGCGAGAGCAATAATTCTAGCCCTAGACCTCCTCTGTAACTCAAACCTGGTAACCGTAAAAAAAATTTAAAGCGTCGCCTATGGAAATTCATAGGTACCGTAGTTTGTCGCCATTCCACGAGTGCGTGCAATTATAAAGGGTGACATGTTTGGTATCTATTTACTCGGCGTAACATCATCTTTCACATTATACAAAAAAATTGGGGTAACTTTACTGTTTGGATTTTTTAAAATTCATGAAAGTGTCCCTTTTCCAAAAATTTGCGTTTAAAACACCGCTGCACAAATACCGTGTGATAAAAAATATTGCAACAATCGCCATTTTATTCTCTAGATTCTCTGCTAAAAAAATATATATAATGTTTGGGAACTCTAAGTAATTTTCTAGCAAAAAATACGGATTTTAACTTGTAAACACCAAATTTCAAAAATAGGCTTAGTCATGAAAGGGTTAAAGCATCGTAGATAAACTTACATAAGTAACCATTTTCAATCCAACCTGATAAGGAGGGGGAAGGGGGGGAGGAGGGAAAGGGGGGAGGAGGGAAAGGGGGGAGGAAGAGGGGGGGGGAGGGGAAGGGGGAGCGAAGGAAAGGCAAGGGGGGGGCAAGAGGGAACAGGCAGCAGGAGAGTAGTCAGAGACTCAGGATTTCCTCCAACCAGTTTCATAGCATAATAATTATGGGGGAGGTGGTTCCGGGGCCCCAGAGGCATCTACCCAAGAAGACCAGATCTTATCAAACTTTCCTGGACATTGCCTACTTTCATATGTCAATCTATACAGGGGAAGTACCATGTTCACTGACCTTTTCCATGATGCCAAAGTTGGAGGCTCTGCCTTTTTCCATACCATTAATACTTCACGCCTAGCATAATATAATGCGAAGGTAAGACACAGTTTACTATATCTGTCTCCCTCAATATCCCTTAAGCAGTCATTTAGTTAAATATTTTTCTTGCCACCAGGTAAGCCTTTTTTGAATACAGCGTTGTCAGTCCCCTGTCTTAAACATGCATGCAGTTGCCACAGGCAAGCAGAAAGCTGTGTGGGACGCCCGCCCACGTCCTGCCAACTGATGATGTCAACATCAGTTGCTATGGGGCCGGTCCAGCACCTGTACAGCTTTCTGGGATGTGCTCTGGTGGTTTCTGCACACATTTCGCAGCTTTGCCGGTCCCAGCCCTGTATAAGACCCCTTTCACGCTGAGGCCGCCTGTGCGTTCTCATTAAAGACGTTTTTGCAACGCTTTTTGGGTGCTATTAACCCCAAGAAAGGGGTTAAAAACTCCTGTGTTGCAGCGCTTTTCAGGCGTTTCAGAAACGCTGCCCATTAATTGAAATGGGCAGGGGTGTTTTAGGAGCGCTATATACAGTGCTCCCAAACCCCCAAAGATGCTATTTGCAGGACTTTTTCTACCATCTTGCAAGCGCACCGCCTGGGTGTGAAAGCACCCATTGCAATGAGTGGGAGGCAGTTTTCAGGTGCTTTACCGGCACTATTTCTAGTGCTAAAACGCCTGAAAACTGCCTCAGTGTGAAAGGGGTCTAATATGCAGGGCTGAGACTGGCAGAATTCTGAACTGTCAGTAAATTGAGAGTCGACAATAATTAGCAGAGCCGACAAAGTACAGATCCCTGAATGGGAGATGCTTCTTCCAGACTGCAGGACAGCATAAATAAATCAAACTTTTCTCTGGGCAGTGGAGGTGCGGAACATGAAAGTGAAAGTCGGCCAAGTGAGGTGTCTGGATCAGGCAGGCCAGTGGATATTCATTTTTTAAAAAGGCTATATGCATGTACTGTATGTGTGTGTGACTGTATGTATGTATTGTGGCAGAGCGTTGCCCCTGCCAGGGTCTAGAAGGAGGATGTCACCCAGAATTCTCAACCAGACCCCCGCTCCTGGCTGGTTATTGCGTTGGATACCTCCAGCGGGGAGGAAGCCCCTTTAAGAATCACCACCTCTAAGGCATCAGTAAATGAGTCTTTCCACATCCCAAGGAACATTAAGGACCCCAGCAAGGTCTTGAGTGTAGAATCATAGTGCCTTTTTATGAAAGCTATGCTGAGAGAAATGTTAGAATGTTGGAGTGTACAGCCAGTGTATATCCTGCCGTCCTCTCCTGCGTTTGGAGAACTAGTACCATGGGGTATGTATAAATGGAGCTGGATATTACAGGCTGTACTATCGCAATCTCTGCAATTTTGGAAGCATGTAATGCAATCGTTGTTATTATGGAAAATTGTCTCACAGTGTGCTGGATGGCGTCATACAGAGGTTGTGTATGAGAGGAGTACTGTTGGACAGGACAGAAATCTGGGTGGAAGTGCCAGAGGCACAACTACATGTGATGTGTTTGGGGCCATCAATCCAAAGGTGAAATTGTTTAGTGAGGATCAGGTATCAGGACAGTCGCTGGAGGAGCGTCATGTGGCAGTGAAGTTGGTGGTTAGTGACGTTGCCACGGTAGACAAACACTCCACATTGTGCGATTCTCCTCCAGACACTGCCTTGCAGAACATTGGTGAAAAGAGTTCTGATAAATGTGGCGATACTTCAGACAACGAGGAAAAGTGCAACACACTGGTAAATGTTTTGGTTACCATGGGTACCAACAAAAATAAGGGACGACCTGATAGTCAAGGTGACATGGTTGCTCTTAATCTTAAAAAATACAGGAAGATGAATGCTATGATAGACACAGAAGAGGGAATATGTGCAGTAGAATTGGGCCCCCTACAGGTTCAGGGGTGTAATTCTGGGAAGGATTTTCAGAGGTCCAGGAACTTCCCAAGTTGCAAAAGTAAAAGTTCTGAGGACACTGGCCCAAAGCTTAACAAGGTGTCATTAAAAGATTAAAACAAAAGAGAGAAAGAAGTGGGACTTTAAATGAAGCACACAGCAGTAAAGGAGTAAGTCAAGTGACTGAAAAATATTGTTAATTTATTTGGTATAATCCATGGCAAGTTAAAAAACATTTGGGCCATAAAACCTCTAAAATGCTATGGGCATCAAGCCTCTACACAGTAAACCATGGATTAATTGTACACAAATAAATCATTATCCAATAGACAATCATATAAAGCACAAATGACAATAAATGCGTGTGTATACATTTCATGCTGTAAGTTAGGCCCAAAGTGACCTTAGTAGATGAATAAAAAATGTAGATAAAAAGTTTTTTGCCGTAATGAATAATTATGGATATAGATAAGATCATATAAAGCTTGATATTCCCTGATTGAGGTGAGGTGGTAATAATTAAAGGCTTTATGCATTTCTTAGTGTTACAACTGCTCATCAGGAGCATACATCATGGAAAAATTCTAAAAAAATATAAGAAAAAAAAGAAAAAATGAATAAATAAAAGGGAATTGGACGAAATATGTAGGAATAGTTTAGTTATATAGAATTAATTTAAGGTTGTGCGTCCAACTCACGTCTGCATCCGCGAACCAGTAGAACAGCAGCAAGGATCGCAAAAGAGACACAGAGCAACGCCATCTGGCGCCAGGGTGACCCACGGGAATTATGACAACCGCCACAGGCACATCCAGAGTGGGCAACAACAGTTTTTTTTTCTTTTTTTTCTTATATTTTCTTAGAATTTATCCATGATGTATGCTCCTGATGAGCGGTTGTAACACCGTGAAACGCGTAGAGCCTTTATTTATTACCACCTCACCTCAATCAGGGAATATCAAGCTTTATATGATCTTATCTATATCCATAATTATTCATTACGGCACTTTGGACCTAACTACAGCATGAAATGTATACACACGCATTTATTGTCATTTGTGCTTTATATGATTGTCTATTGCAGGGATATGCAATTAGCGGACCTCCAGCTGTTGCAAAACTACAAGTCCCATCATGCCTCTGCCTCTGGGTGTCATGCTTGTAGCTGTCAGAGTCTTGCTATGCCTCGTGGGACTTGTAGTCCTGCAACAGCTGGAGGTCCGCAAATTGCGTTATCCCTGGTCTATTGGATAATGATTTATTGTGTAATTTGTGTACAATTAATCCATGGTTTACTGTGTAGAGGCTTGAAGCCCATAGCATTTTAGAGGTTTTATGACCAAAATGTTTTTTAACTTGCCATGGATTATACCAAATAAATTAACAATATTTTTAGCCACTTCACTTACTCCTTTACTGCTGTGTGCTTCATTTAAAGTCCCACTTCTTTCTCTCTTTTGTTTTAAACTATTGATAGGGATGGAGGTGGGCATTCCTTTGGTGCTTGCCTCATTTAAAGTCCCAAAACTTACTGTGTTATTAAAAGAGTTTAATTCCCAAATAAAAGTGCCCACACTTATGGCTAAAAAGGTGTTTAAAAATGTGACCACTTTAGAAGTAAAGAGAAAAAGGTTGAGAAACAATATCTAAGTCCTTGGTAAGTCCCTTAGTGTTAAAGTGTTTGAAGGTGTGGCCCCAAGGAAAATGGGCAGATGGCGTTTTTGGAAGTGCACCCGTAAAAAGTCACTGGGGTGTCTTTGTAGTACCCAAGTCAGTGTAGCAGGGGGACATAGGGAAAGTCACCTGATAAGACTGGGTTTGGCCCTTGGTGGTAACTGGCACAGAGGTACCATTTTGAAGAGGTTTGGCTGGTATGTTACGCTCCCTCCGGGGTCCCCGCTGTGTGCTGGGCTTTTAGTAGTAACCTGACCATGGTTCTGGGCTCCACCCCGGCAGATAGGAAGTCTGAGTACCAGGAGTCAGGTGGGCTCCACGTGGGAGCCAGAGCAGCAAGAGGCTGTTAGCTATATGCACCAAAGTGGTTGGTTGGTGAAACAGTCTGTATGGGACAGACAAGGGCCTGGAGTGTAAGGCCAGAGCTGCAGTGCTGCAAGTGAGAGCCAACTAGGCTGAATGTCATTTTTGTTGAAGGAAAAAGGAATGCTGAAAACCCCTGTGAGGGAAACCTATGTTGTTTGCTGAACTTGTTTAAATGGGCACTCAGAGCCCTTAAAAAGCTCTACATTTGACGCTAGTCCTTTACAGTATATACAATGTATGTATGTATATATATATATATATATATATATATATATATATATATACAGTATCTCACAAAAGTGAGTAAACCCCTCACATGTTTGTAAATATTTTATTATATCTTTTCATGTGACAACACTGAAGAAATGACACTTTGCTACAATGTAAAGTAGTGAGTGTACAGCTTGTATAACAGTGTAAATTTGCTGTCCCCTCAAAAAAGCTCAACACACAGCCATTAATGTCTAAACTGCTGCCAACAAAAGTGAGTACATACCTAAGTGAAAATTTCCAAATTGGGCCCAATTTGCCATTTTCCCTCCCCGGTGCCATGTGACTCTTTAGTCTTACAAGGTCTCAGATGTAAATGGGGAGCAGGTGTGTTAAATTTGGAGTTATCGCTCTCACTCTCTCATACTGGTCACTGGAAGTTCAATATGGCACCTTAATGCAAAGAACTCTCTGAGGAAGAATTGTTTCTCTACATAAAGATGGCCTAGGCTAAAAGAAGATTGCCAAGACCCTGAAACTGAGCTGCAGCACGTTGGCCAAGACCATACAGCGGTTTAACAGGACAGGTTCCACTCAGAGCAGAAGTTGAGTGCACATGCTCAGCGTCACATCCAGAGGTTGTCTTTGGGAAATAGAAGTATGAGTGCTGCCAATATTGCTGTAGAGGTTGAAGGGGTGGGAGGTCAGCCTGTCAGTGCTCAGACCATACGCCACACACTGCATTAAATTGGTCTGCGTGGCTGTTGTCCCAGAAGGAAGCCTCTTCTAAAGATGCATATGAAAGCCCGCAAACAGTTTGCTGAAGACCAGCAGACTAAGGACATGGATTACTGGAACCATGTCCTGAGACCAGGATAAACTTATTTGGTTCAGATTATGTCAAGCGTGTGTTGCGGGAACCAGGTGAGGAGTACAAAGACAAGTTTGTCTTGCCTACAGTCAAGCATGGTGGTGAGAGTGTCATGGTCTGGGTGCCGTACAGGTTTAGGAGATATACATTTTACCTACAGGTAAGCCTTATTATAGGCTTACCTGTAGGTAAAAATTACAAATGTGGGTGTACAACCACTTTAATTGTAACTTGCTTTAAAACTGAGGGTATTTGTGAAGGATATTTCGAACTATGGGCTCTCTCACTTGGCACTGTCCCTGAAAATTAGAAAACTGGCAGCCATTCCAGGCTTTTCATACGGTGCCTTTATCACATCTCAGCTTGACTATTGTACTATGGTGAACATACTGGCTCCAGCCCAAGCCATCCTGAACTCTGCTGCTCATCTAATCCATGCCTCTGTCCCTTCACAACTGGGCTGCATTGAAGAGGCTTACCACTGCCTCTAAGCATTAGTCAAGGGCTGCCAAAGAAACTGTTTACATATTTGTGGATTTCTAAAAATAGAACAAAATAATAGAATTCGGATATACGGTATGTGCGTTGTATATTTCATTGTTTTAAATATGCAATACTTTTTTTTTGTTGTGGTCAATATACCTGTATACTGGGGGAGTCATCTATATGCTTTCTTTCTACCTTTGCATTTTTGGAGGGGCAGTTGGGGGGGATTGCAGTCTCCTACTGCCGAGAGGAACCTATGTACATGTGTGCCAGAAGTGCTGGGATATGGTCTAATAGAGTTGATGACTTAGGATGGCTGAAGCTAGGTTTAGATGGATAGGCTTACATTTATTATATAATCATACTCTATCTCTAGGTCAAACAGGCTGACCATTGGCAGATAAGGTGCCTAGCAGCTGCCTACTACAAGGATCTGCCAGTTGTGGATGGAGGTTGCAGGTCCTGGGTTTTGCATGGTAACCACTATGCAGGACCCCACAGCTCGGGGGTCCTGCCTTAAAGGGAGTGCTGTTTCGAAGCCAATAGTCTGCTTCACTGGAACATCCCTGAGGATGGTATAACATGAAACAAAGAATAACAGGAAACTGTCCGATTAGGAAAGATTTAAGAAATTCAGCAACTTTATGATGGGTTCCAGTTATGACTCTGCTATGTTATACTGAGCTGATGAGTACTGGGAGTTGGTGATGACAGCAGGTCAGGGGAGAGGAACTGAAATGCCAAGAGAAACTTTACAAAGAAACCCCAGGTATGGATATTTATTAAATTGTTACAGTGGTCCAGCTTGGATCAATTTAACGATATATATGCCATACCTGCCAAAGCTGAAAATAACTGTAGTAGAGATTGCTACTGCAGAAATCTCCACTTACTTCCAGCCGCTCTGCTGCATTGTGAACACAGGAGGTCGGCTGCTTGGCACCAGCTCCATTCAGAGAATGTATTCAATTTTTTGAATGATTGCAAAGCATTCATTGATTGGACGAGGTAGAGTGGCAGGGCAGTGACACCACTAGAGTAGCAGTTTCTACTTCAGAAATTTCCAGCTTCCAGGGGGATCCAGGTATGGTATATACATTGGTCCAAGCTGGCTCAATGTAACTTCTTATAAAATATCCATTCCTGGAATTCTTTAACTTAAAGGGGTAAAGAGGAAGAAGGGTAAAACATGCTCTAAGTTAGGGTTTAATTCTGTGTTCTCTATAAAGAATTGCAATGAAATGGATGGTGCCTTAACTGCTGATCTCAGCTAATCTCCTTATTGAGCCTACATAACTGTGACACTGAAAAATTTCTAGCACCTTGGAGAGCTACCCCATTTTCTCAGTCCCTCGATTGGTAGCGTGTTACACATTTATTTCAGTTCAGAAGTCTAACCATACAGTACAAATCTGTCCCCAGCTTAGCTCCTCCATACGATTTCTCACTAATTTTGAGACATTATCTGAAGCACAACCCCTGCACTGCAAATGACCTATTTACTATCTGAAAAAGTCACCTTTTATATAGATTACTGATCAAGCACTGCTTCTTCCTCTGCTGTCTGACAAGGCACATACCTGAAATAACCTGATAACTTGAAATTGACTGTAAATAATTTTTAAGCCTTGCAAATGCCACAAGAAATTGGAATACCCTTGCACTAAGTGTATAATATCTTTTCTTAAATTTTATATCTTTCAGTTTGTCCTCTTCCTCCGATGGTGGCACATGGGGATTACATTTGCCACCCTCAACCTTGTGAACGCTACATCCATGGGACTGTGATCGAGTTTTACTGTGACCCGGGCTACATTCTCTCCAATGACTATAAATACTTTACTTGCCAGTCGGGAGAGTGGTTCCCAACTACTCCGCTCTACTGTATCAAGTCTGGTGAGTCCTCCAGGAAAATACTAATGTAACAAACTGTAGTTCCAAGGATTCTATCAACATTTTTTAATCAGTACTTGGGGTTGTTGCAGCATGAATAGTTGAGTGTAAATGAACATCATAAAAGTTTTACGGGTGAAATCAATCTTGTGTAGTGGGATATTAATATACATTATAGTGTTCTTCCATTTAAATGCTTAGTGCCTTAGTCCATCCCAAACTCAAGTATCAGTTTTCGACTGTTTCTTCTATCTTTCTCGGTGAGATCTTTGCACTGACTTCCCAGGTCTTCACACCTGCTGTGGACATTATATGAGGGGTTCTCCAATCTAGCTCAGTGTTGGATTCTTCAAGTTATTATACTAAGAGGAGTGTAATGGGGTACTGGAATACACATTGGTGGTTGGTAACACCCAAAACTCCCATGTGAACAGAAATAAAGTCAGGAATTACAGCAGGGAGATCTTGCTCTTAGATGAAAGAAGCCAGGGATCTGACAGCCCACTATATTCCACCATACTAAAATATAAAATTTGTGGGTAATGACCCACTGACAACATGATGATCATGCAGTTTATTGCAGTTTATTGCACCTTCTGTATTGGTGGCGTATTGCTTTCTTGAATCGTTCCTTTTTCACCATATAAAAGGAAACAGTCCCTTATGATTCTACACATTAGGCAAGGCATTGCATTGTCAAAAGGAACGTGGCTCATGACCCTCATTCTCCAGGATTTCCAGGCTAACCTTTGGCATACATTTATCTCTGCCTTTGTTATTCTTTTCAACAGAGAAATCTTGGCCAAATACACAAGAGACAATGCTGACAACATGGAAGATTGTGGCTTTCACAGCAAGCAGCGTCCTTCTTGTCCTTCTGCTGGTCATCATCGCCAGGAATTTCCAGACTAAGTTTAAGACTCACTTCCTTCCCAGGTGTGTCCAAACAGGCATTTTCTTGTGAAAAGACACCTCGAGAACTTCTCATTGAGTTTTCATAAAAATAATACTCTGATCCTGCCTTGAAGGTCCTTGTTTAGGCACTTTCAGGTACTGGGTGACAACTCTCTGTTCCTGTCTCAGATGTTTTCCTGCATTGTCATCTTGTGATAGGAGAAGTTGTAGTGGATCCATCGCACTCCTTAAGCTGACATGGATCGAAAATTGTCCGGTTCAGCGGGGGACCGGCCAAATTTCAATCCATGTATGGGCAGGCAGATTGTACGCAAGTCGATCCATCGTTTGCCTTGGGTGCAAACAGCCTGTCGGATTTTTCTACATAGCATTGTATTCTACCTGCTGGGAATTCAATAGCATAGCGGGAGGCATTCCCCCACTGAATGTGTTGATGGGGGAATCAAGCGATTTTCTTTCCTTCCACCCGTTGTGGAAGAAAAGAATATTGTATCTATGGCCTGCTTTACTGGCTCACCCACGGTTCATGTAGGGTTCTGTAGTGAATTGGTGGATGACACCACCATACAATCATTGTAAAATGGGGATCTTCACCAGCAAACCTTTTTCATAGTGATAATCTTGTCCTTTACTTACATAAAGTAACAGGCTTCACAGGCCAAAGTTTCAGGACCTCCTTTTTTCAAGGCAGAGTTATGTAAATGAATATAGTCATGTGATTAAAGGACAAGATTATCAATATAACCCAAACAAAAGTTTCAGGTGCCGCTCAAGGCTCCCCCGGGTCCTCTTATGTACCAACCGCTTGTATTGCAGGCAAGGACAGAGCTCGTACCAGCTCTAGACATCTAATGGTAAAGTGTAAAGTCCTGGAAGTTGCACATCTCTGCAATACCCGGTAAGAAGGCGTATGACAGCCTCAGCCCGGGCTCCAACCAGGCCATGCCCCCAACACTTTTCACTCCACCCACAGAGCTTAGTTATGGGGATTATCACATATTACCATGGTGAAGATCCCCATTTTATGATCTTGTCATAGGAGACTACAAGTGGCTGTGCTAAAGGAAAATTGCATAAGCATCACCTACTTTTGTCACCCTCAGAAAATTTGAACTGAGATTGACAGAAAGTGGCCATGAAAAGGCTTCAGGAGATCTGCATTGCAAATATACATCAAAGGATAAAAAGTAAAAACAAGTATTTTATATCCAAAAATGGCAATTATTTATGATACACCGTGCTTTAGCAATGGAAATATCATTCAGTTAAGTTTTACATGTATGGTAAATAATGAAGTATAACCTCTATGTATCATTCCTTATTCATCATCTTTGTAGGCATGATAAGATCATTAAAGTAGAAGCAGCACGCTAGCAGTTGAAATGTCACCATCCTAGGCCGGGGTGCCCATCTTTGCTTGAAAAGGAGGAAAGCGTGCTTCTTAGCTTCCCGCGATTAAGCTATTGTTAGATGTCTCATTCCTTAAGAATGCTGTCAAACAGCGCCAATGTTTCCACAGTATAGAATAAAATATAAACAACTTGGCTGGAATATTGGAAACAGCTGCCAAGTGACCCATATTCCATCTCTAGTGTCTGCAGGCTGACACCCTGCCAGTTTATGCATCGCACTTTCCATTGTACTCCGTTTTACTCAGAAGTGCTTATTAAGTTGTTTTATCACTTATGTGGAAGAAATCAAAATAGATTAACAGCCTGGAATAATTTAGCAAAGGCTCCGAAAACCCACATAATGCCCTTCTGCAGTGCCGTCGGGTTTGTGTTGTTGCAATGATATAAACGTCTTCTCTGTGTCTCCTTATTATTTTTTTTTTTGGCATAAGACGCTACTGGTTTTAGGGAAAATAGTGGTATTGGTTGAGCTACAACAAAATGTACAATAGAGATATTATTAGGTACTTGAGAACAATACAAATAAAATTCTCAGCACAGGACTCAGTTGTTTAACACACAAATCCTATTTAAGCAGTTTTAACAATTTGAACAGCAATATTTGGTACATGCATTTGCACATCTTTACATGTGAAGCTACATTGGTTTGCCATGGCACCTCTGAAAAGTCCCTTAGCCTAGGTGCACACTAGTCAAATGCCCTGAAAAGTGACTTTCAGATGGCAGCTAAGGAGCCACTGTCAAGCATTCTGGAGGCGATCCTGCCACCTCCTGATTGCCTGGTTTTTATTTAAAAAAATTTAACAGCAATTTGTAATGGAGCTAATGTGCCACAACTGTGAGCCAAGTGTTTGGCTTGCAGTTGCGGTGCAGCCCTATTCACTTGAATGGTCGAGTTTGCAGCGTGGTAATAACATGCACAGTCCCAGTGCGATAAAATAACTTGTATTGAAATATTACAAAGATAGTTCACAAACACTCGATGGGAAGGCAGCCCAGCCAGGTACACTTATGCCGCGTACACACGAGCGGAATGTCCGACAGAAAAAGTCAGACGGAAGCTTTTCATCGTCTATTCCCATCGTGTGTGTGCCTCATCGGACTTTTTTTTTCGAAAATTCTGACGGACCTAGAAATAGAACATGTTCTAAATATTTCCGACGGAACCAATTCCTGTCGGGAAAACTGTTCGTCTGTATGCTGTTCCGACGCATGCTCTGAGGCAAGTACGAGACGGAAGCTATTGGCTACTGGCTATTGAACTTCCTTTTTCTAGTCGCGTTGTACGTGTTGTACGTCACCGCGTTCTTGACGGTCAGACTTTGGTGTGATCGTGTGTACTCAAGACAGTTTCAGCGGGATTCCATCTGAACTCCAGCGGAAAAACCTTCAGAGTTTATTCCGACGGGAAAACCGGTCATGTGTACGCGGCATAACAGTTCCAACAGCCTGGAGGAAGCAGGTTTCAGCCGAACTGACAGCGTCTGTAAAGAGGGGCAGAATGCAGTCTGATCGTCTTGAGCCAAAGCAAGCAGAGGTCCAGAGAGGCTGTGAACCCTACTCTTTCCTTACTCGTCAGGAACCTTTTCCTACTACTAGTATGGGGTACCTTTTCTTGCACTACCCACTCGCATAAAGTGCGCCATACCCAGGGGCCAGGGTCTTAAATAGACTCTGCCGCACCTAAGATGGCTGCCAGAGTCACATGGGTGGTCAGCCTCCAATCAGATCGCTGCTCAAGTGACTCAGGAAACCATAGAGGAACTAGGTTCCTTATGACTTCCTTTCCTTCTGCATTGCCTCTGCGGTTAAGCACCACCTGCAGTGGAAACAGCAGACTGCACCTGCCTACAAGTTTGATAGGTGGTGTCGCCTATCAATTTGCCATGCTACATTAAACTGGCCACAACACAGAGCATTACGGTTTCTGCATGTGAACAGCCTCCTCCAACTGTATTTTACACATTAGGTTTACCCACCTGTTGTTACATGCACCTTTTTTGGTGTATTAGGCAATCCATTCTAATAAATAGGCTGCTTTAAATAAATGCACATTAAAGGGGTTGTAAAGGCAGAAGGTTTTTTATCTTGATGCATTCTATGCATCAAGATAAAAAACCTTCTGTGTGTAGCAGCCACCCCAGCACCCCCTAATTGCTTACCTGAGCCCCTTCTCTCTCCATCGATGTCCACGATCCCCTCAGCAATCCAGGACACTCCTCCTGATTGGCTGAGACAGAGCAGGGGTGCCATCGACTTCCACGGTTGTCAATCAAAGTCAGTCAGCAAATCGGGGGAGAGATGGGGCAGGGCCAGGGGTTCCGTGTCTGAATGGATACACGGAGCTCTGACTCAACTTGGGTGCCCCCTGTAGCAAGCTGCTGGCTGAGGGGGCACTTGAAGTAGGGAGGGGCCAGGAGCAGCGAAAAGGGACCCGAGAAAAGGAGGATCTGGGCTGCTCTGTGCAAAACCAACTGCACAGAGGAGGTATGTATAACATGTTTGTTATTTGAAAAAAAAAAAAAATGAGCCTTTACAATCACTTTAAAGAGCATGCAATAGCACAGCACAACCATGTGAACAGACCCTTACTTTAGTTTTAGTCCAGCTGCCAACCTGGGACCTATATAGAAATAAATGAATTGAGAGCAGGCCTGCCTTGAAGGTAACCTCATCCTCTTTAAAGTGTATTTCTCGGCAAAAAACATATTTCTATATTTCTCCAATGCTCATTTCCCTATATTTTGTCTTAAAAATGCTGCAAGGACAAAAAAAACCTGATGATCTGCAATGAAATCTTAACCCCTTGTAGTGAGCAACACTGCTTCTGCTGCACTGAAATCTCAAGCAGTCTTTGCAATAATAATATGGTGGCCTATTCAAGGTTTCTAATGTCGAATCTTGGTTTGGTAAAGTGATGTCCACGCAAAAGTGACAGTTACAGGAGTTGGGTGGGACAAGCTAGATAATACTGCTGGGGTACTTACAAAAGTCAGAGTTTATTCATATGATTTAAAAGAGAAGTTTAGGGTTTTTTTAATTTTGAGAAATCATTCTTACCTAGGTGGATATAGCATCAGTCCGAAGATGCATCTGTCCCCGTCTGGCTCTAAGGCTGAAATCTGAGCGATCAAAGACTGCTGATCGCTCAGTTCTTAGGGCTCCATGAGCAGAGAGCTGGTGCCAGTCAGTCAGCAGCTCTCTGCTCTGCCCCCAACCCCCCATGCTCACTGGAGCGCTGGGCTGTGGAGAGCCGGGTGCTGGTCCAGGCATCTGGATGGATCCTAACCATACGGTCACAATCTTTCCCCAGCCTGGACCAACTCTGTGACGTCAGCGGGCTTGAGCCCAATGCCTGCTGAAAACGGGTCACAGGAGTGCAGATCGAGCATGGTGCGTTGCGCTGGTATGCGGTGATGTGGTGACATCCAGTGAGGTGCGATAACATGTCAGCATGTCTGCATTTTTATGACATGTATCTCTACTGGGGAGGACCCAAAAGCTTTAAAGAGGTACTGTCACTTTATCCTTTCAGGGCAAATAATACCAGGAACATTGTACAAAAAATGTAAAAATGTATGAACCCAGCATTGGCTCACAACACTAGCCAGACAATCCTTTCTCATATACATGGTTTTCTTTTGGCAGAAGCCCGCAGGACAGCTCCGCCGAGCCGGACTTTGTGGTGGTGGACGGAGTTTTGGTGATGTTACCTTCCTATGATGAAGCAGTCAGCAGCGGGGTCAACGTCACCCCACCAGGCTATGTGTCCTCTGCGGGTCAGAGGAGCCCAACACAAACCGAAGAATCTCACCCGCCCGCTTATCCTGGTAACCCCAATTCAGACAGTATATGTGAGGAGTCAGAGACCTTCGATAGCTTGCTGGACTCCTCCGACCTTGGTCACACGTTACATTCCTCCTCCATGACGCACATGAGAACGCCGGGTACTCAGAACATGAACAGCGAGGCGGCATCTACGAGTCCAAGCATCGACATTGCAGATGGTAACTGTACTTAAAGTGACTTTGTCTTTGACCAGCCAAAAATGTTTTTCCTAGCGGTAAAATCCCAACAGGGGTTATAATCCTTCCCCACTTTATCCCAACAAAAAAAAGAAAAAAGTTTTTTGCTGGACATGCACTTTAAAGCTCAATTGAACTTTCGGTTTAACCTGTTGCTGCCCACGTAATGCCCTATACACACGGTCGGACATTGATCGGACATTCCGACAACAAAATCCATGGATTTTTCCCAATGGATGTTGGCTCAAACTTGTCTTGCATACACACGGTCGCACAAAGTTGTCGGAAAATCCGATCGTTCTGAACGCGGTGACGTAAAACATGTACGTTGGGACTATAAACAGGGCAGTAGCCAATAGCTTTCATCTCTTCATTTATTCTGAGCATGCGTGGCACTTTGTGCATCGGATTTGTGTACACACGATCGGAATTTCCGACAACGGATTTTGTTGTCGGAAAATTTTATAGCAAGCTCTCAAACTTTGTGTGTCAGAAATTTCTATGGAAAATGTGTGATGGAGCCTACACACGGTCGGAATTTCCGACAACAGGGTCCTATCACACATTTTCCATCAGAAAATCCTACCGTGTGTACAGGGCATTACACATATGTGCAATGGAAAAAGGGTTAATGCAGACATGCAGCACATATGCGTCACTGGGCAGCTGCTGTTTCTGTGCAGAGGGTGCGCTCACTGTGTCTCTGTCAAAGACAGCTCTCGGCCCCCAATAATGATCAGTAGCTAGCAAGACCGATCAGACCGAGGCCTGATCATGTGACTGCTGTGACAGCCAATCACAGTGGTCAGATGATATTCGATCCTGCTCACCCCCCTGGGGTTTCAGAACCTTTAAAAGGACACGGGAAGGGGTTAGAGCACCTTAATTTAATTTCCAGGTGTAAAAAAGCCTGTCCCTGGAAGCTTGTTGCAGAGGAGTCCTTGCTTTCAGGGTGGAAGCAGATGTCTTCTAGAGGTCCAACAAGCTCCCTGCTGAGTCAGATCTATAGCTTTTGCAGTCAGCAGGTCTCATACGCATTGCTAATTGGAGAGCTGTATCTCTGGTTTAGCAATGGTTGCATTGGGCCTCTGTAGAGAAAACTTTTTTTTACATATCGACAGCAATGGTTCTTCTCTGCAGGATGCTGGCAGGGGACAGGCTTTTCTTTTTTTTTTTCAATTATAAAGTTTATTACACTCCAAACACAGGCGGGGAACCCACCAGTACAGATTGTTACATTTGAGGAACAAACCATGGTACATATATTATTCGTAGAGGAGCAGTATACAGATCAGGATAATGTAGATATGCAAACATAACGGTTATATATATATACATTAGCTACCATTAAGGTATATTCTATGGCAGTCCTCAGTTCATAGTGGGAGTTCCTGATAGTGGTGGTCCCCACCTAACTTTTCACTTTCCATTAGAAAGGGGGTGAGGAGGAAGAAACTAAAGTACTTATAGAGTAAAGGAGAGATATAGAGGGGGGCAGATGGAAAATGAGAGAAGTAAGGGGGGGGGAGAAGAAATTAGGGGGGGGGGAGACACGGCAGCGGATGGGAGCTCTCATTAATTCCAGTCGAGAGGTCGTCACCAGAGGGGTCAGGTCAGAAGTTGTTGACCCTCATCAGAAAATATGAACATGTTCCAAATGTCCCATGTCTGCTTAAATAGCTCTTGCTTATGTTGTGCTGTCAATATCAAGTCCTCCATCTGCTTAATTTCCTCTACTCTCCTGGGCCAGGATTTTATAGGAGGGGGATAGATCTGCTTCCATAAAATGGGAATACAACCTTTCGCTGCATTAAGGAGATGTCGGACAAGTGATTTTTTATAAGTCTTAATGGGTACCGGAGATAGGTGGAAAAGGAAGAATGCGGGATCGTCTGGTACTACGTAGTCAGTGAATTTTTGTGTAATTCGCCTAACCTCGCTCCAGAAGGTCTGTATCTTGGGGCAGGTCCAGAAGATATGGATCAAGGTTCCCTCTCCCTCCTCGCAACGCCAGCATAAACCAGAGGAATTCGGGTAGCATTTTCTAAGTCTAGATGGCGTCATGTACCACCTAGTGAGCAATTTAAAGTTGGATTCCTGTATCTTAGAGCAGAGCGAGGATTTGAGGGAGAGGGAGATGATCCGGGTCCTCTGTGAGGGAGAGAAGGTACGTTTTAGATCCTCTTCCCACCTGGTCAGGCAAGTCAAGTGAGGTTGCGTCTTTGGTGTGTTTAGTAATATGTACGTTTGTGATAATATGTGGGCCAATGGAGATTCCTCAGCACAGAGTATCTGAAATGGCGTTAATTCCCGAGCGAAATTGTGTGGTTCTGGAAGTGAGTGGAGGAAGTGGTGTAATTGAAGAGCTTTCCAGAAGGTTAGGCCAGGGCTTGACAAATTTGCTTGGAATCTAGGAGCCAGCTAAAAAAGTTAGGAGCCAGGTTTTTTTTTTTTTTTAAAAACGACCGACCGCTTTATTTTCAATATAAGAATTAACCAATCTTAAATTTACACAGAGACGACTAGAACGAATGTGACTGCTTTTATTTCCTGCCATGCAGGGACACAAGCCATATTCCCGCTAAGGATCCAATCAGGTCCGCCTGAAAAACTGACAGGCGAACCTGATCAGACAGCCGTGTGAAAGGGGCCAAGCAGGGAGATGACAAATAATAAATTCATTTTAATTAACCACTTCCTTCCCGCAGGACGACTATATACGTCCTGTCTTTGAAGAGAAATACCGTTGTTATGGTAGCAGCTAGCTACCATAACCCCGTATCTTCTTCAAGAGCCGGCGGTTCTCTTTCAGATAAAAGTGGTCTCTGCAGCAGATTCGCAGCGAGATCACTTTTATCGGCGGCAGGAGAGGGCCCCCCCTACCGCCGCTCTCCGGTGCCCTTCACCGCTTACCGTGGCCGTCGGTAACGGCGGAGGCGATCCGGATCTGTCCCTGGCCTGACATGGAGACGAGTGAGGGGAAGATGGGCCCCCCCCCCCCCCCCCGCCCGCCTCCAAGTCATTGCAGGGCGGAAGCGACGTCAAAGCTCTTGAAGGGACATTTTATTATTTTTTTTCAAATGACAATTTTTTTTTTTTTAATGCATTTTAGTGTAAATATGAGATCTGAGGTCTTTTTGACCCCAGATCTCATATTTAAGAGGTCCTGTCATGCTTTTTTTCTATTACAAGGGATGTTTACATTCCTTCTAATAGGAATAAAAGTGACTTTTTTTTTTTTTTTAAAGAACAGTGAAAAAATAAAAGTTAAAATAAATAAGAAAAAAAAAAAAAAATTTTTAAATATGCCCCATCCCTTGTAATAGAAATAAAAGTGACACCATTTTTATTTTTTTTAAAAAACAGTGTAAAAATAAAAAGTAAAATATATAAGAAAAAATAATAATTTTTTAAAATGCGCCCCATCCCGCCGAGCTTGCTTGCAGAAGCGAACGCATATGTGAGTAGCACCCGCACATGAAAACGGTGTTCAAACCACACATGTGAGGTATCGCCACGATCTGTAGAGCAAGAGCAATAATTCAAGTCCTAGACCTCCTCTGTAACTTAAAACAAGCAACCTGTAGAATTTTTTAAACGTCGCCTATGGAGATTTTGAAGGGTAAAAGTTTGTCGCCATTCCACGAGCGGACGAAATTTTGAAGCGTGACATGTTGGGAATCAATTTACTCGGCGTAACATTATCTTTCACAATATAAAAAAAATTGGGCTAACTTTACTGTTTTCTTATTTTTTTAATTAAAAAAAGTATTTTTTCCCAACAAAAGTGCGCTTGTAAGTCCGTTGCGCAAATACGGTGTGACAGAAAGTATTTTAATGACCGCCATTTTATTCTCTAGGGTGTTAGAATTAAAAATATATATAATGTTTGGGGGTTCTAAGTAAAGGGAAGGAGATGAGCAGGCAGTGAAAACAGGTAGGGAAAGCTCCATTAGCATTGGTGGATGTCTTGTCATACCAACGGCCACCACCAGAGGGCGCCCGATTGCAGAAGGAACCATAGGACTGCAGTAGGCCGCAAAGCCGGGGCCTCAATTACCGGCGCGGCCCAACGCGATCGCGCCGGGAGGGGGGGGGTGTCGAACGGACACAGGATAATCCAGCTGTGCTGCCCCAGGCGCCAGGTCGCTAATTCTAGTCGCAAATGCGACCTGGCGCCCGGGGTTTGTCGAGCCCTGGGTTAGGCGGTATGGGCCTGTTGGGTTACATAGGTCTTCCAAGGTTGGCCACTTCCCTTCATATAGAAACTTAATTGCACAGTCTTTACCGTTTTCTCTAAGGGGCATGAATTCCGCCGCTTCCATACCCGGCTCGAATTTGGGGTTGCCCAAGATGGGGAGGAGGGGAGATGTCTTGGAAGTGAGAGTTGCATGTGCGTCTGCTTGGTGGCTAATTCTCAGAGTGGTACCTATAAGGGGGTGAGTTTTTAGAGAATTTGGAAGGTCGCCAACACACCACATCGCCCCCCCCAAAGGCACAGCAGACTGTGATTGTTCCAGTTGTACCCACAGTTTGGAGGTACTATTTCTCCTCCAATCGAGTATGCGTCCTAGGTGCGAGGCCATGTAGTATAGGCGAATATCAGGCATTGCCAGTCCCCCATATTGTTTGGGTAGGATCAACTGTGAGCGGCGTAAACGCGGTCTTTTGTGTGCCCAAATGAATCTGGTGAAGAGTGCATGGGTCTGCCTGGAGAAGGAGGGTGGGATATGGATCGGTAAAGCTTGAATCAGGTATAAGAATTTTGGTAGGATACTCATTTTAAGTAGGTTGCATCTCCCGAACCAGGAGAGAAAGCCTGTGTGCCATCTGTCTAATAATGTCCGGGTCTTTGTCAGTAATGGGGTGAAGTTTAGGTCAAACGTCTGTGTCATGTCGGGGGGAATAAGCGTGCCCAAGTACTTAAGAGCTGATGAGGTCCACTTAAATTTGAAGTTTGATTGAAGCTCCCTTAGGATGTTATGGGGGACAGATACTCCCATTGCCTCGGACTTGGAGAAGTTTATTTTTAGGTTCGAGATCTCTCCATATATTTTGAATTCACGCATTAGATTGGGTAGTGAGATTCTAGGGTTCGTTAGGGAGAACAAAAGGTCATCAGCGTACGCTGAGATTTTGCAGTTCGTGTTACCCACTTGGAGACCTGCTATGTCTGGGTGTGACCTAATCTTACAAAGGAAGGGTTCGAGGGAAAGGGCAAAGAGCAGGGGGGACAGAGGACACCCCTGTCTAGTGCCATTTCTGATGGGGAAAGGATTAGACAGTATACCATTGGCCTTTACTTGTGCTGATGGGGTTGAGTAGATGCTGCCAATCCATTTCAGCATTCTGTCTCCCAGACCGACATGACGGAGGACCGAAAACATGTAGTTCCAGTGCACCCTGTCGAAGGCCTTCTCCGCGTCTGTACTAACAAAGATGCTGGGGATTTTCTTAGACTTTGCTACATGGACAAGGTTGAGGACTTTAATGGTATTATCTCTAGCTTCTCTGGATGGAATAAACCCCACTTGATCCAGATGGATCAGGGAGTTGAGATGGGCTGCTAACCTATTCGCTATAATTTTGGAAAATATTTTAAGGTCAACGTTCAAAAGGGAAATGGGACGGTAGCTACCACATGCGCATGGGTCTTTCCCCTCCTTGTGGATTAAGGAAATATGAGCTTTGAGAGTTTCAGTGGGGAATTTGGATTTTACCCCTAGTGTGTTAAAGAAAGTCACAAGTCTTGGACCTAGAATCGTGAGGAAAGTCTTATAGTACTGGATTGTATAACCGTCCGGTCCTGGTGCTTTACCTATTTTCATAGATTTTACTGCGGTTTGTAGCTCTTCCAATGTGATTGGTTCATCTAACAGGTTCTTAGTTTCTGCAGGCAGTGTGGGGATTTGGGCTGTCGATACGTAGTCATCAATGTCCGCTAAGCTAGTGGAGGGGGCGGGTAGATTGTATAGGTCAGAGTAGAAGGTTTCGAAACCCTTTGCAATTTGTTTCGGGATGGTGGCCTTCGTGCCGTCAGGTAATGTTATCTGTGGGATGTATGAGGCTGCTTTAGTTTCCTTCACCGATCTAGCCAACAGCTTACCACATTTCTCTCCCGACTCGTAAGACAGCTTGCGGCAGAACTGCAAGGCAGCCTTTGCTTTATAAAGGAGTAAGTCATTAATTTGAGCTCTTATATTTCCCAGCTTCGTCTCCAGGTTCTGGGAAGGCTGTTGTTTATGTTGGGATTCTAAAATAGCCAGATCAGAGAGCAACCCGGTAAGCTGTAAATTTCTCTTCTTTTTAATAGTGGCCCCGTGTTTAATAAGTACCCCTCTCAATACACATTTGTGAGCCTCCCATAGAATGCCAGGGTCACAACCTTGGGTATCATTTTCCTGAAAGTATGCATCCATGGCTTTGGACACATCTCCCAGCACCTCCGGAATCTGCAGCAGGCTCTCATTTAGTCTCCAGAAGAGAGACCTAGGTGAGGGTCTCTCAGTAAGGTTGTACGTGAGGTGAATTGGCGCGTGGTCCGACCATGTGATCTGACCAATTGTGGAAGCAACCACCAGGTGTAGCTGGTCATGTGGCACCAGGAAGAGGTCTATTCTTGAGTATACCTTATGAGGGGGGGAGAAGAAGGTATAGTCCCTCTCTCCTGAGTGCTGGAGCCTCCAGATATCAAGCAGATGGGCGCTATGCATGGATTGTCTAATGCATTTTCGATGTGACTGTGACAGAGAGGAGGTGCCTGAAGACGTGTCCACCGAGGGATCCAGTGGTGCATTAAAATCACCCCCCAAGATTAGTTGGCCTTCCCTGTACTCCATAAATTTCCTAATTGTGCGTCTAATAAAGGTTGCCTGTTGCTCATTGGGGGCATACAGGGTGGCCAACGTAAATTGGGCTTCCCCTATCTGTCCCTTTAAGAACAAGTAGCGTCCCTCTGGGTCCGCCAGCATTTCCTGGAAACGCCAAGGCAACCTATTGGAGATCAGGATCGAAGCACCTCTAGATTTGGCGCCACAGTGCGTGGAGTGGTAGGCATATGGGAAGGTTCTATTCTGGAGTACAGGAGATTTATTTGTTTTAAAATGGGTCTCTTGTACAAACGCAATGTCTGTACGTGATTTTTTAAGATCATGCAGTAGCATGCGCCTTTTTTCCGGGGTGTTAAGCCCTTTAGCGTTGAGGGATGTCACCTTAATGGTATCCCCCGCCATGTCTTCCTGGGGAGTGAGGAAAAAAAATTAACAAAAGTTATGGGGAAAGGTAATAGCGGGGAGGGGGAGAAGGTGGGGGAGTAGAAAGAGAGGGGGAAGAAGTAGAAGGTGTTAGAACAGCAACTACTCACACTGTTGCCGTCTCACCTAGCAAGTCTAAATTAGTAAGACAATGCTTACTTATTATGCATAACACCCTGAAAAATTAGGTGTATGCAAAGGCCTACGTGGGGTGTGGATGGATATCGCCCGTGGGTGAGGTCCCGGGACTCCCTCCCATCCTAGTCCACTGAAGAAGCACTGTTAAACTGGTATATAATATAGTCAAACAAGGAAAACAAATGAAAAGAAGATAAATGCCCCGGCTATCCCTGGGGTTCAACCTTAAGAAAGACAGAGACGGGTCTCCTCCCCTCCACCACGGTCGCCCTCCGTGATTGGTCGGTGATCCGCCGAAGGCAGACTTCCCCCAATCAGCCTCCAATCTACACGCCTAGCGGCAGATCTGGACAGTCTCACTGGAGATTGTTAACACCAGCGGGGAGAGGAGAGCCGTCCACTCCAGAGCACCTTAGCATAATGCAGCCTAAGCAATCCCCCCTCCCCCCACAGCCAAGCATCCCCCTCAGTAAACCAAATATCCCCTCGAGTGCACCCCACACTTAGTGTAGGCTAGACATATGTTTAGTCTGATAAGCCCCAACCAGACCTCCCCTCCTATCAAACTTAGCTATAACAAAAAAGGTTTTAAACTCAAAACATAAGGAGAGGAAGGCTAGTGAGTGTGGGGCGAAGGTTACCTCACGACTGGCTCACAAGCCACGGCTCAGGAGAGACACATAGAAAGGAAGTTCTGAGCTAGTCAGGTTAAGTCATTCTCCAGTGCAACTCCATTTCAGACAAGTTCTTCCAGGGAGAACTGTGTTCAGTAGCTGTAGACAGTTCCATGTCTGTGGTACTAGAGGGTAACATGCACTCTTTGAAAAATGGGAGACACAGGGGGACCATTGTGGCTGATGGATGGGTAACAGTACCTCCAAGGTTGTAGGCTGAGGCAAGCATAATCCGCCCGTTACGGCACCTGAAACTGATCTCAAGTTCGTGCCAGAGCCTGAGGGATCTGTGACGTGAGGGGTTGAGGAGAGAGAGCCTGTTCAGTACATGGCTCCTGATGGGAGGGGTGCTAAGCGCAAGGAGTCTGTGAGGGTCTCTCAAGGGGGGATGACAACAGGGGCCATGGCAAGAGGGGGTCATCTAATAACTATCCATAGAACCATGGAGTAACCGCTCCTGCGGTGTGGGGGAGAGGTGACAAGCAAAAGTGTACTCACGCTTCCCGCTGGCTCTCCTGGGAGAGAGAACGAGGGCGACGTCCACCTCTCTGCGTTCTCTGCGGTCTTGGTGCCTGGTGTCTCATTGTATTAGGCCGACTGGGTGCTCTAGGTAGGTAGTCCAGCCAATTGGGAATTTTCGATTGGATCCGTGCCTAGAAAGTCAAACACAGCAGGCAGGGATTCAGGAGAGCGTAGGAGGAAGGATCTCTGTTCCTTGATAAAGGTGACAGACAGCGGGAATCCCCAACGATAAGTGGCGTTGCAGCGCCGGGCCAGATCTAGTAGAGGCTTTAGAATGGCTCGACGGATGAGTGTTGATCTAGAGATATCAGGCAGTAGTTTCACGTGCGCGCCATCGAATTCCAAATCTCCCGCTTCCCAGGCTCCACGTGCAATGATCTCCTTGTGGGTGTAGTGATGTAGACGGCAGATCACGTCTCTGGGTCTGGTCGGATCCGATGATCTGGGGCCCAGGGCCCTATGGACGCGATCGATTTCGACCCGCTCCGGTAGGCGGTCTCCCGCCACCCTACGGAAGATGTCCGTCACTGTGGCTTGGAGATCTGCTTGCCCCGTAGCTTCTGGGAGGCCTCGGAGCCGCAGATTGTTCCTACGGCTCCTATCCTCCATTTCCTCCATTCTGAGCTGCAGCTCTATCGCCGAGGTGTTGTGGTCTGTCTGGTTCGATTCTAGGGAGGTCACTCTCTGTTCCAGGGCCGCTAGTGAGGTTTCGCCTGAAGACAGCCGCGTGGAGAGCGAGTGAAAATCTTGCTTCACTGCATTCAGTTCTTTCCTGTGTGCCGCCTCGACCTTCCCCACGAGGGCCTCGATGTCCGCTCTGGTCGGCAATGCGCGAAGGAGAGCTTTCAGTTCGGCATCCGCTCCCATCATAAAGGGCTGGCGGGGAGTCCCCTCCAGATTCTCTTCCGATAAGAAGGGGGAGTTGGAGTGGAGCATTGGGCTGCGGGGTCCCTCCAGGAAGGCCGGGGAGGCCATGAGGTCTGGGATTTGCGAGACGGAGGCATAGGGGTCCGCCATTTTAAGGTCTGGAGAGCCGGGGAGAGATCTGCCGAAAAGTCTCTGTAAGTCTGCTAGTGCGGGCGTCCCAGGTGCCAGGCTTGGCTTCTTCTTGTTCCTTCTATATGTACGCTTCTTAGCTGAGAGCATTTTCTGAAAAAAGAGCGAAAATAGCCAAGATGGGATAGGAGAGGCCGGGAGCTCTGTGTAAACGCGTCCTCACTCGGCCATGTCCGGACCACGCCCCGGGACAGGCTTTTCTACTCTGTGGCTCAGGATGTAGAAAACTAACTGTAAGCCGTTGAACACCTGTTTTTGATGTACCTGTAATGTAATGTACTTTTTTATTTTCATGCTAGAACTAAATAGTACTAAATTTTTTTTTTCTGTAGAGTAAGTTGTTAGATTTTCATTCAGTTTCATATGTTGTGTTAAATGTGGAAAGTCCAGTATTTCCTCGTTACTTTCCCTGTCTGTACACACCTTGAGGCCACACGTATGCAAATTTGATGCGGGTTTCGCTGCATCTAATTCGCATGACAGGAGAGTGTGCCCGGTTCTCAATGGAGCTGGTTTACACAGCTGCAGTCCGCATTTGGAAAGGTCATGTACGACTTTGGTTCCGATTCAGGTGCAAATTCAGGCAAAAATTTGGACCTGATCTGCACCTGAATCGGTGAACAGGGTTGCTGTGAGCCACGGCCGCAGCATGTGTGAACCCAGCCTAATTCTGGTACCTGCATTTACAATGTACTCTATGGGACCTAAGACATTGATTCATGCTGAGTGGGCTGGGCTTTTTTTCTCTGCATCAACTTACTGTCAATACAGTGGTTGATGGTAACCTGACAAATGGCCTTTAAAAAGTGAACGGGAAGCTTTTTCTCTAATTGTTTTACTTCAGCCCTGAAGTGATAATCTGCTGTAAGAACAAAGGAAATGAAAATGCAGTTGGAGATAGCTAATTGGCCTTACTCACCCGAATACATGCACGGCTGCTTTTACACTGATCACATTTTCTTCCATTATTGTGTTAGAAAAAGTGGAAGAAAAATGCATGACCATTAACTCCTCTCACCAGTCAGTTGCTTTTCAGTTGCGTTTTTAAAAGTCCTGCATGCTGCATTTTTGGTGCATGTTTAAAATGCAACTCAGTATTGAAAATGCACTGGCTGGTCCGTTTTTTGAGTCATATGGTCCTTTTTTCACATGAACAGGCTAATGTCAGGCAACCGGAAAACGCACTGGAAACGCGGCAAAAATGCACAGGAGTTTTACCGCATTTCTGCAACAAACCAGTTTAAAAGCAGCCTAACATGCGCCAAACACTTACCAAAAATGTAGCAAGCGGGATTTTTAAAAACGCAACTGACCAGTGTGAAGAATTCCATAGGATCTAGAGGGATGCTTTTTCATGCATTTTTCATACATTTTTCTTCCACTTTTCTTTTGCGCATGCGCAGTACCATAATACTGAGCAATGACGTGCTGCGTCATCGGGGGGGGGGGGGCAGCACAGGAAGCAAGGCAGTAGAAGCTGGCCTCAGATTACATTCTTTTTTTTAAATGGCAGTGTGGGGACACAGGAGGAGGACCAGAGGCATATACAAAGTGCATACACATGTAAGTTCACTTGTTAAGTTACAGTTGTTTATATAATGTTGGTGGTTTTTGAGGAACAGGGATGTGTCCCCTTTAAGGTCTATATGCAAATATGTCAGTGAGCAACATCCTCAGCAGGAACTTAGATTTACTAAACTGGAGGGTTTTTTTTTTTGATTGGGGCTCTAATATTTCTTATTACATCCATGGTGCCAATCGTGAGATTATAGTTGAGGCAGAACCCCAACTGTACGGGCACATAGGAAACAAGTGTTTTCTATGCGCCTTGTTCACACCATAAAGCTGTATTGTGAGATGTGTTACCGTGCAATACACTGGACCACTTATCACCGCACCGCAGCATATCACAAATCTCTGCTGTACACTGAGTTGAATGAAGTGTCGTTCTGTGACACTTCAGTAAAGTAAAAAAAAAAAAGGAAACCGTGGGGTGCATCATAACAAAGCACCTCCCCTCACCGCCCTTACACAACGCACACTGGCCATTAAAGTACTGAATCCAGATCATCAGCATGACAACCATGCATTTAATATTTTCAGCGGGAGCAGTTAGCAATCACAGCTTACAAACCATAGCTTTCTAACAGGTTTCCTACCACTTGACCTCTGGAAGATTTACCCCCTCTTCATGACCAGGCCATTTTTTGAGATACAGCACTGCGTTACTTTAACTGACAATTGCGTGGTCGTGCGATGCTGTACCCAAATAACATTTGTCATTTTTTTCCCCACAAATAGAGCTTTCTTTTGGTGGTATTTGATCACTTCTGCGTTTTTTTTTAATTTTTTGCGCTGTAAACAAAAAAGACCCACCCATTTAAAAAAAAAAAACAATATTTTTTACTTTCTGCTATAAAACGCATCCAATAAAAAAACATGTAAAAATCTAATTTCTTGATAAATTTAGGCCAATATGTATTCTGCTACATGTGTTTGGTAAAAAAAAACCCCAATAAGAGTATATTGATTAGTTTATGCAAATGTTATAGTGTCTACAAACTATGGGATATATTTATGGAATTTTTTATTTTTTTTATACTAGTAATGGCGGTGACTTTTGACACTTTGTGAGAACCATGACACTAATACAGTGATCATTGCTAAAAATATGCACTGTCACTGTACTAATGACACTGGCTTGGAAAGGGTTAAACATCTAGGGCGATCAAAGGGTTAACTGTGTGCCTAGCCAGTGTTTTTGTGTACACCGTGTCGTGCTTTCACTAGGCGACAAGATTGATTCTAGTCTCTGCTTTGCAGAGACATAGGATCGGTCCCTCCCCCCTGTCAGAACTGAGATAAGCCTTATTTACATACTGTAGGCATATCAGAGTCCTCTGTTTACTGACGATCGGCGGGTGCCGGAGGACATCGAGTCCCCGAGATTCATAGATTGGCTTCTGCTGTAAATTATCAAAGCAGAAGCGGCCCGCCAATGGCGTGTGCGCCCCCTGTAGGCAGAAGTGCAGGGTCACGTCAGGGCCAGAATAAGAACATCATGGGCCTGGTGCTGGGGATTTTGGTGGGGCTTTTTAAAAAATAAATAAATATAAATGCAAACAATTTTTTGTTATAACAAATTAAATTAAATAGAAAGATGGAGGATGAGAGAGAGAGGTAGAATGAGAGAGGGGTGAGGGGTAAGGGAGGGAGGATGAGAGAGAGAGGGGGGATGAGAGAGGATGTGCATGAGCATGCGTGGGAGTGACAGCAACACAGCCCGGCCAAGGCAAGTGACCAAAGGCACAGAACCCGGAAGAAAGACCGGGTGAAAGTTGGAAGTGCCCGGGACCCGCCGGATTGATCACAGCGCTGCGCTGGAGGGCTCAGTCTGACAGGTAAGTGTACCCTAATGTGCTAATATGCTGTGCATACTTGTACATTATGGCATAACCTACCTCAGGGCCTCTAAAAAGTAGTAATGTTAGCAAAGTTTACTGCCGCTTTAATATCACAGGATCCCAGGAGCCTCTCATGGGGCCCCCTACTGACCCGGTGGCCCTTGGGCAGTGCCCAAGTGCATAGTTGCCAACATTTCAAAAATATTTTCAGGGGCAGTTTTTTTACCAGTGGTATATTTAGAGTAGCTGACATCCCCTATGTTCCTCTATACATCACAATAGTAATCACAAAATGAAATGAGTACTGATAATGGGCAGAACAAATATGAGGACTGAGAAGATTTCCTTTAGTTGAACTAACAAAAGTGTTTCTAAAGCTGGTAACATTGAGGATATTCAGTATAATTTTAAAGAACTGTTTTTGTGGGTAAGAGCATGAGGAGGAGTATGGAGGGTATGACAGTGAGCAGTATGAACAGGAGAAGAGTGTGAAGGGTATTCCAGTAGGCAGTATGTACAGGAGAGTAGTGTGAAGGGTATTCCAGTAGGCAGTATGTACAGGAGAGGAATGTGGAAGGTATGACAGTGATCAGTATGTACAGGAGAAGAGTGTGGAGGGGATGACAGTGGGCGGTATGTACAGGAGAGGAGTGTGGAGGGTATAACAATGAGCAGTATGTACAGGAGAGGAGTGTATAACAGAGGGTAGTATGCACAGGAGAGAAATGTGGAGGGTATGACAGTGAGCACTATGTATAGGAGAGAAGTGTGAAGGGTATGACAGTGGGCGGTATGTACAGGAGAGGAGTGTAGAGAGTATGACAGCGGGCGGTATGTACAGGAGAGGAGTGTGGAGGGTATGACAGTAGTGGGCACTATGTACAGGAGAGGAGTGTGGAGGGTATGACAGTGCACACTATGTACAGGTGAGGAGGATGTAAGAATCTGGGAAGGAAAATGTAAAGGTTTGTGGAAGGATGTTTAGGGACTGAGTAGTGGTTAAGCGGGCCATACATGGATTGAAATTAAGTCAATTAAGCAGAGACCAGCCATAGTCGATCGATGTATGGGCTAGCTAGTTGTACACAAGTCAAACTATTAATCGACCTAAGTACAACCAGCCTGTCAGGTTTTTCCCAAAACAATCAGTGCTGCCAGCTATAGTTAGCAAAACTGATCATTGTATTGTGTGGGTAGGGAAGGCTCCCCACTGGCAGAACACAATAACACTGCAGGAGTGATCCCCCCATCCACAGGTCAGCAGGGGAGAGGGTGTGTGGGGACAGGCTGGGGAAAGAGGTCTGTCAGCAGGGGGGTGTGAGGTGGTCATGGAGGGATATCAATCAGCGGGTGGGGGGAGTAGCTGGGAGTGATATCTTTTGGAGTAGGGTGTGTCATCTGCAGGTTGGGAAATGGTCACCTGTGATGTAAGTTGAAGGGAGGTGGCTAACATGGGAAGTGGCTGGGGAGTGACCTGGTTGGTGGGGAGTATGAAATGGATGATGTCTTTCAAGTTTCTTTCACATTTGCAATAATGCTTACTGCCCTCTGAAAAGTGATCTGTGGTGGATTGCTTTTCCGCTAGTGGTATAGCAGCAGCTGACAGGCACTCACGAGGTGCTTCAGCCGCCTCCTTGTTTTTTTTTTTAAATTGCTGAATGGTAGTTTTACATTGTTGGACTATGCTGCCACTGAAAGTGAGTTTGGCTTGCAGTTGCAGAGTGGCCTTATTGAAATCAATAGGCGAGTTTGACAGGCGGTGCCACCTGTCAGACTCTGCAGGTTCCAGGCTGTCCATTGAGCTCAGTGCCTCTGAAAAGAAGTGAGGAGAGGCACTGTGAGCTCATCCTCTCAGTCTGCTGCAAACAGAGTGTGCCAGCTTGTATTTAAACTGGCTGCTCTGTATGTAGCTTCTGACAGGCTGCACAAGGAGCCCCATATCTCTGGAACCATAGATGATAGGATCCCCGGCTACCTACCCCCCAAATTTGGGGTCTCTGTGACCCCTGGTCATCAAGCCACGACCCTCGAAGTCGATCTTTTTTTTTTGTTTGTTTTTTTTGGCAAATTGACCTCTCTTAAGGTAAGGGGTCTGAAGCTCCAGCTCCAATAGCTCCTATGTTAATCCGTCCCTGGATCACGTATATATACGTGATCCTGCACACAGCTGCCGGCCTGAAGCAGTAAAGGTGTCATAGGGTGATCAGAAAGTGGTTAACCAGAACTCTATAATTCCTGCTCCTACCCTGTCAACACATCTCCAACACCAATTCGATCTTCAGAGAGTATTACAGTCCTCCAGTACTTGGTGCCCTAGCAGCCAGAAATGAAGCCCAAACTTTGCCATATGGGGTCATGGAAGGAGAGCTGGCTTATCCCTGTGGAAGTTTCAACTTTAAATTGCAGTGGATTCAGCAGAGGGGTTATGTACACTTGTAATAAGTACATGTTTACTTTTGTGCTTATTTTGAAATATTCCTTCCCTCTCAATATCTATTTAACAGGAGCAGGTAGGAATACAGTTGGTTTTACAAAGGAAAAGGAGGGGTATAGTAATTAAGACTGTATCATTAGTAACGTATCACAGAATGTACCCTTGTGGCTAACAGAAGTCAACAACAAAGCTAATAAGGGGACTGGAGAACTTCAGTTACGAGGAACAACTACAAACATTAAACGTATTCTCCTTAGAGAAGAGATGCTTGATCAGAGATATGATAGTGCTATTCAAATATCTTAATGGTGATTCTAGCATAGAGAATAAACTATTCAGTCTCAGGGAGTATAAGAAGACATGGGGCCTCTGAAAGAAATTGGAGGAGAAAAAAAAAGAATTTGGAGGAGAAACAAAGAAAAAAGAAATTGGAGGAGAAGCGTTTTAACCTTAAACTGCATAGGGGGGTTTTGCACTGTCAGGGCAGTAAGGATGTGGAACTCCCTTCCACAGTCGGTGGTGTCAGCGGGAATTATTGAAAATGTTAAAAAAAACTCATAGATGGGCACCATAGTGAACACAGTATTCAGGGATATGGGAAAGGATTTTCTTTTTTTTTTTCACACGCACTCACATGCTTTTGTCGGAAGCAGCTTTACCAGAGCCACCGATTGTTCTGATCATTTTAGCACCTAATCTTTACTTGTTCCAGTATTTTTTTTTTTAAATGGCTGTGAGCTGCCTACCATCTTTATGAACATTAAGACTTTGTTCGCTTACTGTTCATTTACCATTATATTGCAAAAGAAAAATTATCAGTTTTTTTTCAAGAGTTCAGTTGGGCTTTACATTTATCACCCTGAGTGTTTTAAAAGTAACTTTCTATTTTCTTTTTGCAGAAATTCCACTAATGGATGAGGATGTCCCTGAATCATAATAAAATATAGACAATGTCAAACTTATTTTCTGTGTATTTTAATTATTTCTTAAATAAAGCTATGATATTTTGGTGACTACTTCTTCCACTGGAACTGCAATAATTCAGGCCAAGAAGAGTGAGCGATAAGATGACACCATTGTTGATTCCAAAGACAGATGGGCAGAAGATGGTGATGGGAAGCATGCCCAGTGACACGTGCAATGACAATTATTTTATTTTTATTTTTTTTACCAATAGCTAAGTTTACTTGTTAATTTTACATTGGTCGAGATAAAGGCAATAAAGATATATCTATGGCCAAACACTGATTCTGTTGAAGGCCAATAAAGAGGCTCATAAATAAATTTCTACCCTGTAGGTCCATTTGAAGCAGATGAAGACCCACCAATACCTGTAACTACATACTGTATGTGCCTTCCTCCAGAATCCCTTGCAACCAAACCATGAAATCTGCTCTGACTTAGCTCTTGTCACTTGGCAAATAAACACTCCGATTACACAATGGTTGTTGAAGGTTTGGGAGTTTTTGTTCTCTGTTGCCTGGTATGTCTTCGTAGCCGGTTTAATTTCTGTGCATGCATTTGTGGAATAATCAAGTTTACCTAAAAAATACGTTTGATACGATTAGATTTTTCTACTTTCATATGCAAATGTGTACCCTGTATTGTCCATATAATGTCAAGAAAGTTAAGTAGAATTTCTTTGGGTTGGGCAGACGTTGATTAAAACCAAATCTATTTTTGCCATCCATGTCACTTTGGAGAGTAAAGAAAATTCTCTCTGTGACAGTTGTCAGTGTAACAACAGCATTGGAAGATTTCCCCTCTTTTGCTGTTCTGGTGAAAACTCAGGGTTTTCGATTTTGCTCTCAAACATGGGCCACAATAAAAACCTAAGAAAGCTTCTAACTCCTTCCCACTTTGTCCAACATTAAAATAACAAAAAAGCTTTGCCTTTAGATATATTCAACCACCATTTTTTTCCCTTGTATTAAGATTTATTTGAAAGCCTTTTGTTTGTAGTATTATTAAGGCTTCTTTTTTTAGCACTGCACTGTGTAGTTTTTGTATTATATTTTATACTGTTTCCAGCAATATTGTGTAAGTAGCTTTCATTGAAATAGGTGATTAACTGAAAATCCTAGCGCATCTTAATTTGTGTATATTTCTACCACCATTGCTGATTCTGCTTGCAAAAGAGCCACATGGAACTTTGGTCTTGGATTGGTTCATGCTGCCTGCCTAGAGTAACTTTGGTGATCTCCAACCATCTGATCCTCATCTAATACCAAGCTGTCCAGGTTTTGTGAGTCCATAAGTTTTTGCCTCCTATCCTGAACGCATTTGTTGCCTTACTGCCACATGGTCGCAACATGTCTGATTCTTGAGCCAGGGAGACATTCCTGCTGTACTGGGTGACCCCACTCCACAGTTTGCCTGTTGACTATGTCAATGTCAGTAGTCATGAATCCCTGTTTCCCTCTGCTCTTGGAGGCTATCCTGTTTTCGCAGTCTTTCCTCTGCTCTTGAAGACTATCCTGTTCTTTCAGTCTTCTTTAGCCCAGTTGGTTATGGCTAGATCCTCAGCCCTTTCAGCTGGGATTTTTACTACCTTCCTGCAAGGATATGTGACCCAAATCACTCAGTTATTTGGTGACTGTGTTCGCAAGGGCCACAAGCGTGTTCCCAAGTCCTATCCTGCAGATGCTATAGCTGATTAGCAGCTTCCAAGCCATAAGCCACAGAGACTGATTCTGAATTGCAGTCCTTGACTGATGAGTTGTCATAAGCTACTGCTATTACTACCAAAGAGACCATTTGGGCTCTGACTCAAGCAGTGCACACCACTCTAAAACTTGTAATTACAACAAGTAAGATAAGTGACGCTATTTCCGGTATCACTGACGTCACTTTCAGTCCCGTGAAACTGCGTTTTTACACCCACAGCTCCATTTTGAGGCTTGTTTTATCTCACTTGTTGTAAGTACCCACTCCCTTTTACAATAAAACCTTTTTTAATGTTACTTCACTATCAGTTCGCTTTTGTTTTTACTTCTGGGTACCTGTTGTTTCTGGCTGAGAAACTCCATAAAGGAATTCTGGACCTGAAGACTTATCACCATATCTGCCATCCCAGGATTTATTTACCAAGCTTTAAATGACCCACCACACTGAAAAGCTGGGGGTCGTTCTGATCTGGTGAGTGGGGATACATGAGGGGGTGTTGCACACTTGAATTTTTCTGAAGCACCTTACATTTCCTTCACTTTGGATTGTAGCACCTTTAGTCACTTTATTTGGACTTTATTTTCACTTATCGTATTTGGACTTTGTTTCCTTTTTGGTCAACATATTTTCACTTATTGTGTTTGCGAGCGCTATATTTATATTTATATAAAGGAAAACCTGCAAACGTGGCCTGTTAGGGGCACTTGAGAACAGGATTGAGAAAAACTGATCTAGATTAAGATGTCATTGCCCTAATTCCTGTTTCCACGGCTTTTACTTCAGTCTGTTTATTGTTTTCAAGCATAGATTTGGCATTCGTTTGCTGTAAACTTCTGTCCCATCTCTCACATGTGTTTTCATGTCAGTACATATGTGCAGGGCACGTTGGCTGAACGGTTGAACCCTTATGAAAAAGGCATTTGATCTACATGGCCTTCAAGGGACAGTGTCTCTTCTCTCAGGCTCTTGACGACAACATCACGGATGCTACTAGTGGTAAGACCACCCTTTTTCTTCAGAAGAAGCTTAATGAACAGGGAGTCTTCTCCCTCATTGAAATTAGAGAAATGTCCATTTTCATCAACACCTTCCAAACTAGGCTCCCCATCCACCCATGAGGTCTAGCATTTAAAGTCTGCCATATCTTCTTCTGCATAAAGGTGCACCCCCATTTTTCAGAGGGGGGAAGGTTTATTAACCTTTGTGAATGCTTGAGCACCCTGTATCTCTGATGCTTGGGTACAGGAGGTTGTATCCCAAGGCTCCATGGATATGAAGATTTGCATCTAGATCTCTTTCACATTTATACCTAAACTTTAAAAAGGGACCTTCCATTCTCTAGAATTTCTGTACTTCTTTATCAGGGACATGAATTTCCCACAGATCAAGTTATCTTATATAAATAGCTCTAGTTATGATAACAGTGATTTCCTGGACCTTTGGCATTGGGATACTTTCTACAGAAAAGTTCATGAACGCTGGTTCAGGAGGATAGGACAATGTATTGACAAAAATGCAGAACATACAGTATATGAGTCAATTTTGCATATATTTTTCATATGCTAGTGTTTTTTCATGTTTGTGAATGCTTTGTTTTATTGTGCCATTGATTTTTTGTGATCCTGCCAGGATCTTCGAAAAAGTGCTCAGAAACACGTAAGAATATAATGTACCGTATATACTCGAGTATAAGTCGAATTTTTCAGCACATTTTTTTGTGCTGAAAGTGCCCCCTTCGACTTATACTTGAGTCAAGCACTTTTCTGCAGCAAAAAATTTCATTTTCCGAACCGACTTTGGGGCCCCGTATCTCAGAGCCACTTGGTGCTAGGAACCCCAAATTTGGTGTACATACCCAGTAGAACTGGTACCACAACATATCCAAAGATGAAGTTCCTAGCACTAAGTGGCCCCGAGATACGGGGCCCCAAAATCGGTTCGGAAAATGTCATTCTCTGCTGAAGAAAAGTGCTTGACATTTTCTGAACCGACTTTGGGGCCCCATATCTCAGGGCCACTTGGTGCTAAGAACCCCACATTTGGTGTGCAAACCCAGTGGAACTGGTACCATAACATATCCAAAGCTGGGGTTCCTAGCACCAATTGGCCCTGAGATACGGGGCCCCAAAACCGGTTCGGAAAATGTCATTCTCTGCTGCAGAAAAGTCAGTGAACTTATTTTTGGGGCCCTGTATCTCGGGGCCACTTAGTATTAGAAACCCCAGCTTTGGAAATTTTATGGTGCTAGTTCCACTGGGTTTGCACACCAAATTTGGGGTTCCTAGCACTAAGTGGCCCCGAGATACAGGGCCCCAAATTCGGTCAACTGTGTCCATCTACAGCAATGTCATTTCAGGACCCTTTGGGTTCAGAGACCCCAAATTTTGGCTGCAGCTAGGGGGCATCTAGGAACCCTTAACTACTGAGTTTGAAGTTCAGGGGACCTATGGCTGCAAATGGGCACAGTGATGCTGCAAATGGGCATTGTTGACCCTCTTTTCCACTTACAGTAGCTGTGCATTTCTCACCCTCGTCTTATACTCGGGTCAATACGTTTTTCCCATTTTTTTTGTAGTAAATTAGGGCCTCGACTTATACTCGGAACGACTTATACTCGAGTATATACGGTAATCTGTCCAGTGATGAATGGAACAGGAAACGATTTATGTTTCTTCTGCTCTGGAAGCTTGGAGCTGATGGTTTTATAATGTTTTCAGTGATGATCTACACTATGGCCCCTCCTCACATTAGCCCTCTCTATAACCCTAGCACTAAACTTTCTTGTAATTCTCTAACTCTTCCTGTTACCTTAATAATAATCATCACATTAACCCTCACACTATCCCTTCTTGTAACCGTATAATGAATCCTCCTTGTAATCCCATTACTAATCGTTCCAGTAACCCTTACACCATGGGTAGGCAGCCTTAAAGACGTGGAGATCTGGGGCGTGTCCGGATGTAGCAAGGAGCAAGACGCGTTCCAGAGGAGCTCCGCCGGTCCTGGTATAATCCGGAGTAATCCTGCTCTACAACTACACTTTTTGACTCTATACTGCTCCCTAAGTGGGGCCGGGCATCCTATACAGCAAAGACGGGGGTCATTGAGAAGACCGGCCGTTCGACGGAGCTGAAATAGGCCCTTGTCCGGCTCCACTTCCCTGAGGCATTCCGCCATCTTGCGGCCTACAGAGTGCTCGCGATCCCCGGCCTCGAGTACCGCGATCGGCGGGTGGCGGGCCCCCAGTGCTCCGTGCTCGGACCCATCCGGCTGTGGGAGGCGGCGGTACCCGGAGGAGACAAGCGGGGTCAGCGATCGCACCGCAGCGGCCTACAGACGGCCCCACAATCCGGTCGGAATCCGCCATTTTGCGGCCTGCGGAGCCTCCGCGATCCCCGGCCTCGGGTGCCGCAATCGGCGGAGGGAGGACCAGCACAGGCTATACACCAGTGCCATCTAGCTAACAACAGCAACGGGACCCGGAGGTGAAGGGAGGGGACGCCGAATACACCATAAAGGCCCTCGGCTAGCCCCACATGCTGGAAGCCGGCCGCCATCTTGCGGATCTCAGCAGCAATAACAAACACTGACCTGGGGTGCCGTGGTCTGCTGGAGGGGAATTGTCACCCGGCCCGGGACTTATATATAAAAGGGGACAACATCTAAAGGCTATCGGAGGAATCGCAAAGACCCCCCCCCCCAACTTGCGGCCTAAAGGACAGACTACAGCTCTTATCATAAGGTACTGTTGCTGGGGGTGTCATATAGCTGCAGTTTTTAAAGCCTGAGCTCTTGCTGCGTCCGGTCCAATACTATAGATTATCCCATCCAGCAGTGGAGGGCATCTGGGCATGAGAAGAGGCAGATCTAGTTCCGCGAAGTCAGGTGGGCATACCCCTAAAGCTTCCTCACAGCGGAGGTCACAGGCCCCTGTGGGCCTCACCAACTACACAAACATGGCATCTCAGACCATCCCCACGGATCCGGGCTCGGAGGAGGATCGTTTCCAAGCTCTAATGCTGGCTATTTCTGGATGCCAGAACACCTTGACAGCCAAAATTGACACCCTGCAGATGGACTTTGGGCTCATGCGCAGGGATATGAACAAGATACGGGATCGCATGAATGAAGCAGAGCGACGAATCGGCGACTCGGAGGATACCGTTCGAGAAAATCGGGCCGCTATCCATACCCTACAAGCCAAGGTAAAGATCCTTGAATCGCGGGCTGAGGACAGCGAGAACCGTAGTCGCAGAAACAATCTGCGGCTGGTGGGCCTCCCGGAGGGCGCTGAGGGTCGGGATCCTACGGCCTTCACAGAAACCCTGCTCCGCACCTTACTTCCACAAGCCCCATTTTCCCCTCATTTTGTGGTGGAGCGGGCGCACAGGATGCCTCCGGTGCGGGGCCCACCTGGGGCCCCACCGCGTACCTTCATCTTCCGGTTATTGAATTTCCGCGACAGAGACTTGGCCCTCAGGGAGGCCCGGAAGGTCCCGGAGCTTCGCTTCGAAAACACCAAAATCATGATGTTTCCGGACTACTCTGTCGATACCCAGCGGCTTCGTAGAACCTTCGACCACGTCAAGGCACAGCTCCGCCTGAAAGGGCTAAAGTACAGCATGTTGTTCCCGGCTCGCCTCAGAGTGATTGACGGAGAGTCCTCTCGATACTTCACTTCGCCGGAAGAGGCTTCCCGTTGGATGGATACCCTACCCCAAGATCGAAGGGGACAGGAGTAGTATATACAGAAATGCTTGTGTAAGTGCCCAAAGATGTTTCCTAGTGCCTTAGAAGTAACTTTCTCAGACACGAATGACTGTCACCTTCAACACTTACCAAGAGGATTGTTTCTGTTCATGTGGTTCCCCATACCGCCTTAATGCCGCCTCCCCCCCCCCCCCCCGAGTTATCGGTTCCTGTTCACTAAAATGTGCCTGTTGGGGATGGAGGGGATGGGGTGGTGGATGGCTCCCTTGTTGGTTTTCCCTCTCCTTTTACCACTGAAAGCTACATGGCGGAGTTATCCTTTACCCCCTTCAAGTATGTAGACACTATAACAGAACAGTCACACTATATTTTTTGTCTGAAGGGTCTGATGACCGATGTAGGAGAGCAGCACTCCCCAGGGCCTCCTAAAAAGGTATATGGGGGATTATAGGTCACAGATATGACCAAAGTATGTGCCCCTAGCTTCGGCTAGGTGTTTTTCTTTTAAAAAAGAAGGGAAATTTTTTTTTTTTTTTTTTTTCTCTTATTACATTTACTTCTACTGGGTTAAAGCTTGCATGGATCTCTACTATGGTGCTTTTATCCTCAGGATACGGACGGATGTCTCTGGACTGCACCGAACTCTGACCGCCCCTGTGTTGTTTGGTGTCGTTCTGGGAGCTGTCTCACTGCCTTATAGGAGACTTTCCTAGAAATTAATGGGTTCTGTTTGGGGTTCAGGCACGCCGAGTTCCACAACGGTTGTGCGGGGTGGGAGGGGCTTGGGTTTTTGTTCTTTTTTGTTTTTCAGTGTTACCTTATACTACATGAGACAGATGAGTGACAATGTATGTTATACGAGGGTGCTGTGGATTTGGGCCCTGCCACCGCTCTGCCTAGATCCGTGGCAGACCCATGTGTACAGTGAATCGATGATGGTGTCGGCCTCTCAGGGTCCAGCTGACTGTAATTTGATCCTTACATTTCTCTATTCTCCCTTGCTATGGCCCCCCTGAGAATTCTTTCCTGGAATGTCCGGGGTCTTGGCGATAAAATAAAGCGCTCCCTAGTGTTCGAATATCTTAAGAGATATAACCCCCACATCTGCATATTGCAAGAAACGCATCTAGTGGGAAGTAAAATAATGAGCCTCAAACGCCCTTGGGTTGGGCGACATTTTCATGCCACTCACTCTGGATACTCCCGTGGAGTTAGTATTTTGATCCATAAGTCCCTCCAATTCGAGTTGCTGGATGTTAAGCTGGACCCTGGGGGTAGATACGTACTTGTTCATGCACTTATTGACACGGTTGAGATGGTGGTTGTGGGCATTTATTTACCACCCCCGGCTGACATTTCCCTCCTACATAACCTTACCCCCCTCCTAGCTCAATACCCTACAGATAATGTCCTTCTGGCAGGGAATTTCAATATAGCACCAGATCCGTCCCGGGACAGACTCACACCTGACCCAGCCACGGACTCTTCCCTATCCAGATGGGCGGGTATCTTTGGTTTTGAGGATGTGTGGAGATGGAAGCACCCTCATGAACGCTCATATACGTGCTGCTCCCGTTCACACAATACGCTATCTCGCATTGATCTCATCTATGCCAGTGGCAGTCTTCTGCCCAGGCTTAGGGAGATCAAGATCCTCCCCAGAGGAATATCGGACCATTCACCGATGCTTTGTGTTGTGCAGGCTGTGACACCCCCTGCTGACAGAATCTGGCGTTTGTCTAGATTTTGGATAAATCACCCGACTATAGAGTTTGAGATGGCCACCTTGATTAGACAATATTGGTTGATAAATGCTGGTTCTACTACACCGGGTAATGACTGGGACGCATTCAAGGCCTATATCAGGGGATGTTACATGTCTTCCATAGCTAGGGAGCGTAAAAATAACCAGATTACCCTGGAGGAGGCGGAGTCCAGGGCTCAGACTCTTGAGTCTGACTTTGCCCTTACAGCTAACCCCATTACAGGACAAGATATGAAGGCAGCTTATAGGGAGGTTTTGCTTCTTAGGGTGGCCAAGGTCAATAAAAGACAGTTGGTTCAATCACAAAAAATCTTTGAACAGGGGGAGAAGACAGGGAGACTGTTAGCCTGGCTAGCCAAAGAACAATCCATGACCCCCACTATAGCGAGGATCAAGGCGTCAGACGGAACGGTAAAGACAGACCCATTAGACATAAACAAATGCTTTACGGAATTCTACTCCGATCTGTACTCATCGAGAGCAAGATACTCTGAACAAGAGCTCTCTGGGTTCTTAGATGAAGTGGAGTTCCCTACTCTTACCCCGGAGGCAAGGCAGTCCCTGGATAGCCCGATCACATTAGAAGAGGTCCAAATAGCCTTGGGTTCTTTGAAATCAGGTAAGACTCCTGGAGCGGATGGATTCCCTCCTGAGTTCTATCAGCAATATACTGAGGAAATGGCCCCAAAAATACACAACATGTTGGTTAAGACGCTAAGGGAGGGAGTCCACCCCCCTTCTATGGCACAAGCAATAATAGTCGTGGTGCCCAAACCAGGGAAGGACCCCCAATTATGTTCGTCCTATAGGCCTATCTCCCTATTGAATTCTGATGCAAAGGTTTTGACCAAAATCCTAGCTAGACGTCTCAATGAGGTAATACTGTCATTAGTGCATGAAGATCAATCGGGGTTCATGCCGGCAAGGGCACAGACATTAATCTGCGGAGACTGTATGCGGTCTTGGCCTCGGGGGTTGGAGATGTTGACCAAGTGGTAGTGGCCTCCCTGGATGCGGAAAAAGCTTTCGATTCCGTGGAATGGAACTATCTATGGGAGGTCCTCCGCAGATTTGGCTTTGGTCCCGTCTTCATCTCCTGGGTTGAGGCGGTGTACAGATCCCCGACGGCCATGGTGCGCACTGGAACGGTCCTCTCGCCATCCTTTCCCCTCTGTAGGGGAACGAGACAGGGCTGCCCATTATCCCCGGGGCTCTTTGCGCTCGCGATAGAACCCATGGCTATCCTTATAAGGTCCAACTCGCAAATACAAGGAATTACTATAGGCCCACTACAAGAAAAGGTATCATTATATGCGGATGACACCCTCTTATACCTTAAGGATGATGGACAATCATTGACACAAGCGCTTCAGGTTATAGATAGATACGGGCGATATTCCGGAATAGGTATCAACTGGGGAAAGTCAGTATTGTTCCCACTGCACTCTGGGGTTGCTCCTTTGCATTTGGACGCACAGCTTCGCCGGGTATCACAGTTCAGATACCTCGGCGTAGAGATACATAGAGACCTTCGACAATTCATTGACCTGAATTTGGCCCCGGTGATGGCTCGGGTGACCCACCAATTTTCCTCGTGGAAGTCTCTTCCCCTTAGTCCAGTGGGACGCGTAAATTTAATTAAGATGTCCATCCTGCCCAAATTCACCTACTTATTTAGGCAAACTCCTGTCCCTATACCTAATTCCTTTTTTAACAAATTGGACAGCTTGGTCATATCCTTTGTATGGAATGGAAAGGCCCCTAGAATCGCAAAAACAACCTTACAATTACCAGTTACATTGGGAGGCCTGGCACTCCCCTGCTTCCTAAAATATTACTGGGCAGCAGTCCTGGTGACGTTAAAGTGGTGGTTGGCGGAGGAGCCCTCTAACCCGGCATCTGCTGTGGAGGCCGCATTGCTTGGTTCCTACTCGGAGCTACGAAATCTTATACATAGAGGGCCCCGCTCCAATCCAAAGATGTCTGTGCCCATGAAAACGACCATTAAGGTATGGGATATGGTGAACAAGAAGTTAGGGAAGCAAGATACGTGGTCCCCTGTGACACCACTTTGGGGTAATCCACGGTTGAATCATTTTCAATCGATACCAGATCCCGTCATATGGGCTAGATACGGAATAGTTACCCTGAGTGATATTGTATCACAGGGACAACTGATAACATTTGATGATCTGAAGAGTAGAAAGGGCCTCCCAAACCAGATGTTTTTTAGATTCCTTCAGATAAGACATGCTTTTCGCTCCCAGTTTCCTGGTCCGGTGATCTTGCAGATGTCAGATCTGGAAACTGAACTCCGCGCGCCCGAAGGTACTAGACTGTTGTCGACTATTTATAATAAACTTGCCCTCTTGGACACATCTAGAGTCTCACAATTGATGTCAACCTGGCAGCGGGACGTTCCTGACCTGACTGATGAGGACTGGGAAGAGGGGGTGCAACAATACCTAACTCTGGCCATCTCCTCTAGGGATAGATTTACCCAGTTAAAGTTTCTGCATCAGGCTTATTACTCCCCATCGCGCCTTGCTAAAATTTACAAAAATAGAGCTGCCACCTGTCCAAGGTGTGGCTCAGACGATGCTGATTTTTTCCATACAGTGTGGACATGTCCAAGGATAGTGGTTTTTTGGAAGTCAGTTCTGGATGATATTAACTCGGTGGGTAAAATCAGGGTCCCCTACAGTCCTATCCCCCTCTTGTTGGGCATATGTGACTCTCTTGAGGCCCCCAAAAGGAAAAAAATATTTGTTTTCTACACAGCAATGTATGCCAGAAAGGCGATTCTCCTCAAGTGGAACCAGCCTCGACCACCCACTAAACAACTATGGCTCTCTCTCATTAATGCAGCTCTGCCCCTATATAAGTTAACGTATATGGGGAGGAACTGCCCGAAGAAATTTGATCGGATCTGGACGGCTTGGGTGGAGGCCAAACACCTGACCATTCCATAGATAAATTAAGTACCCTACCTTATACTCTTGGCTATCCATTCATCCCTACTTCCTGTAATTTTGCTCCGGACATGGTCTGGCCGATTCATAGGTAGTATATAAATAAGGTTGGGAGACCCTTGTCGGGCTTCCCCCCCCCCCCGGGCCTCTCCCCCCCCTCAAAGGGTCTTTTAAGGCGACTACGATTAGGAGTTTTAACAATCTACTTTCGCCACTAAGTGGGAGATTGAATTATATTATCTTCACTGTACTTATTGATTTGACATGATATGGATGATCATTGTACATTATCTGTCTTAAGCTAATGTAACTTGTTTTTTATTTTTGTTTGTTCAGAACAAATAAATAAACTTTATGTTAAAAAAAAAAAAAAAAAGACGTGGAGATCTACCTGAACAACATGGGAAAGTCAGAGATCACTGGGCAGATTTTCACCCAGTGTTGCCTCCTCACACCTGATTTAAACCTCTAATTGCCGTACTACCGAGGCAACATATCGCCTCCTCTCCACCTGTCAAACACACTCTAATCACTTTTCAGAGGAGCAGCAGTGTTTGCTGCACTTGTGAATAAACCCTTAGTTGCAATCTGCAGCAGCACCCTTAGGGCTCATTCACACACAAAGTTGGGGAGTGGTAAAACCCTGTGGTTGAGTCACGGTTTTACTGTCCCCAATCCTTACCCCTTTTAGCTGCTGAGGCACCACCCCTAAAACTGCAAATGTAAATGAACCCTTACTGTTCTGAGCACCCTATAAGGCTGCTTCCACACCACGGGTGCAGCGCAATGCATCTGCGACCTTTCTGGGTTAGCTGCGCTTGGCCATAGACTTCTATTATATCCTGCAGGTGTGGTGCACTTTCTGAAAGTGCAACAAAACTCCTGCATTCAGAAGGTGCACGAAACTCGCAGGATATAATACAAGGCTATGGCTAAGCACAGCAAACCCACAGGAAAACTGCAGGTACACTGCACTGCACTTTCGGTGTGGGTAAACCACAGCACATCAGTGTGAAAGCAGCCCTACACAATTATGCCTAGTGTATTGATTCACACTGACCTAAAGTTCTCTTCTTTACTGTTGCTGGCCCCACGCTGGAGACCTCAAGCCGGGATAAAAGATGGAGTGCAGTTGGTATCACTTCGCATGGGACAGGAGCCAGTACTACAGAAGAGGCATCGGCTTATGCGGCTCTTGCTCCCTTCTACAGCTATAACTTTACAAGTAGTCCCTCTGCATTGCACTCTGATGCCCTGGAATGGCGGGTCAGCAAACCAAGACCGCGATCTACCAGTCACCTGTCCGCGATCTACAGGTTGCTGACCCCCGCCTTACACCAACCCTTCCTTTAGTCCTAACACTAATGCCCCGTACACACGGTCGGATTTTCCGACGGAAAATGTGTGATAGGACCTTGTTGTCGGAAATTCCGACTGTGTGTAGGCTCCATCACACATTTTCCATCGGATTTTCCGACACACAAAGTTTGAGAGCAGGCTATAAAATTTTCCGACAACAAAATCCGTTGTCGGAATTTCTGATTGTGTGTACACAAATCCGACGCATAAAGTGCCACGCATGATCAGAATAAATAAAGAGATGAAAGCTTTTGGCTACTGCCCCGTTTATAGTCCCGACGTATGTGTTTTACGCCACTGCGTTCAGAACGATCGGATTTTCCGACAACTTTGTGTGACCGTGTGTATGCAAGACAAGTTTGAGCCAACATCCGTTGGAGAAAATCCTAGGATTTTGTTGTCGGAATGTCCGATCAATGTCCGACCGTGTGTACGGGGCATAACACTAATGGGCCCGTACACACGATCTGAAAATTGTACGAAAAATACCAGTTTCATATCGATCGTATGATAATATTATTCTTAGTACAGAGCTTTCGAGAGCCGATCACGACAGATTATCCGATGGGACAAGCGCAAACATTTTTCTCGTACAATACCAGATCGTACGATTTTTGCTTAATATACCGTATATACTCGAGTATAAGTCGAATTTTTCAGCACATTTTTTTGTGCTGAAAGTGCCCCCTCGACTTATACTCGAGTCAAGCACTTTTCTGCAGCAAAAAATTTCATTTTCTGAACCGATTTTGGGGCCCTGTATCTCAGGGCCACTTGATGCTAGGAACTCCAAATTTGGTGAGCAAACCCAGTGGAACTGGTACCACAACATATCCAAAGAAGAAGTTCCTAGCACTAAGTGGCCCCGAGATACGGTGCCCCAAAATCGGTTCGGAAAATGTCATTCTCTGCTGCAGAAAAGTGCTTGACATTTTCTGAACTGATTTTTGGGGCCCTGTATCTTGGGGCCACTTCGTGCTAGAAACCCCAGCTTTGGAAATGTTATGGTGCTAGTTCCACTAGGTTTGCACACCAAATTTGGGGTTCTTAGCTCTAAGTGGCCCCGAGATACGGGGCCCCAAATGCGGTCAACTGTGTCCATCTGCAGCAATGTCATTTCGGGACCCTTTGGGTTCAGAGACCCCAAATTTTGGCTGCAGCTAGGGGGCATCTAGGAACCCTTAACTACCGAGTTTGAAGTTCAGGGGACCTATGGCTGCAAATGGGCACAGTGAGGCATGCAAATGGGCACAGTGATGCTGCAAATGGGCATTGTTGACCCTCTTTTCCACTTACAGTAGCTGTGCATTTCTCACCCTCGTCTTATACTCGGGTCAATAAGTTTTTCCCATTTTTTTTTGTGGTAAATTAGGGCCTCGACTTATACTCGGAACGACTTATACTCGAGTATATACGGTATACAGTTGTCATTTAAAAATACAATACATATACATTACAACACATAACATCACTTCCGAATTTTTATTCTGTGCTATGAGAATTTTCGTCACTTTAGTAAACTTTTCATTTTCAATATGAGACTAGCATGCAAAAGAAAATGGACGATCATTCGTCCGATAATCCCAATGTGTGTACCAGGCATAACCCTTACACTAATCCTCCCTGGTATCCTGACACTAACCCTCCATGTAAACCTAAAACGAACCTTCCTTGAAATCCCAACACTAACCCTCCCTTTAAATACAACACTAAAACTGGCCAAACACGACACAAGTAGAATTTTCTGTGTCAATCTTTTTATTCAGTTTCCAAAATAACAAAATTAACTTGACAGTTTAATACCAGAAAAAGTGCAATGTGGTTCAGACATCATAAACCGTAAACAAACAGTTAACAATGATAGCATATTTGAAGGGTAAAAAGTTTAAGGCAGGAGTCCATGGGGGACCATCAAGGAGTGTCAGGGACTGCACCGGAGTGGTCCACTATGATGAGACCTGTGTTGCAAGACCTGTTGGGTTGTTTTCAGTGGGGGTCAGACAGGGCTACACCCGGCCGCCGCACCACCAAGGCAAACTTTGGTCATAATAATGTGTATATAACAAACATAATGCCCACCAAGTCATTTAGCACTAAAAATTAAAATAAATAATTTCATGCTACTCAAAATGACAAGCAGCTAACACACCAAATTGGATAAATTGCAAATGAACACATAAATAAAAGTGCAATGGAGGGGGAGTTGGGACTTTAAATGAAGCACCCACAGGTGCCTCCATCCCGATAATGAATGCAAGAGAAAAAGGGAGTTGGGACTTTGTATGAAGCAATTGAATAGTGGAGGAAGATTAGTATAAAGTATTTTATTAGTATTGAACTCAAAACATTAAATCATAGTTCATTTCATATATATACATATAGAGCGTGCAGAAGCTAAGCAAAATACATAAAAGCAGTACATACATAACACATGATCAGAATGGTAGATGTATAGATAAGTAAAATAGGGGAGATGATACAGGCACGTGCCATAGGCATCATGCCCACCGCTAGCATATGCATCCACAAAATGTCTGTGTATCTATAAATGAGTATAAAAACATCATAGAGTAGACTGGTGATGGATGATTGAGTATTGGTCCATATGGAATGTAGCTGCGGCATCAAGTAAAGCTCTACGCGTTTCGTGGGTTTTCCCACTCGTCAGGAGCGGATGCGGCAAGTTATGCTATGGGAAATATGTATAAAAATTGTAAGAAACTATACTCTAAAAGGAAATATCTCAAAAAATATTGTTCGTAAGTATAGGTGATTGTCCAGCAAACTCACCAACCCGGACAACAAATGCAACGCGGGGTAGCTGGCACAGGGCCGGCCGAGAACACGGGCCTCCCACGGGAGCTGAGGCAGCATAGTACAGGGGTGCAACATCAGAGGATAAAAAAGGCGTGCAAGAATTGGATGGGAACTCCATGTGGCAAAAAGTAGAGGTGTATTCATAAGGCAGGAGTATCTAGGAACAAAATGTTAAAAATGTATATAATTAAAACATACTCTGAGTAATAGTAGTAGTTAAATATATGTGAACCTAGAATAACTCCAAGAGAGATAATAATGGAGTGGGAGTGGTGCCCAAAAGTATGGGACTTGCCTACACACGATCACACCAAAGTCCAAAGGATTCGTACGTGATGACATACGACCGGACTAAAATAAAGAAGTTGATAGCCAGTAGCCAATAGCTGCCCTATCGTGGGTTTTTGTCCGTCGGACTAGCACACAGATGAGTGGATTTTTCGACCGGACTCGAGTCCGTCGGACAAATTTGAAACATGTTTCAAATCTAAAGTCCGTCAGATTTTTGACAGCAAAAGTCTGCTGCAGGTCCGATGAAGCCCACACACAGTAGGATTGTCCGCCGAATTCGGTCCGTCGGACCAGTCCGGTCGAAAAGTCCGCTCGTGTGTACGCAGCATTAGGCTACATTTGTAAGGGTGAAAAGCACTGGTGCAAATGACAGTGATAGGAATCTGCTGGTTTTAGCCACTTGTGAGTGTATAGCTGTGTCCGTCGAGCCCTGTACACTTCAATGACAGGTCTGAGGTGGCCACAGCTATCTGTGGCTGTCCGCAGGCCTGGCGATTAGCTGTGGTGATCACTGCTAGAGGCACTTTGTGTTCCCAGTTGGCTGAAAGAGCTGCAGGAATCAGCAGATTCTTGCTGCTGTCATTCGCAACAGTACTTGTCGCCCCATACAAATGTAGCCTTATGCCCCATACACACGATCGGACATTCCAACAACAAAATCCATGGGTTTTTTCCTACGGATGTTGGCTCAAACTTGTCTTGCATACACACGGTCACACAAAGTTGGTCGGAAATTGCGAACGTCAAGAACGCGGTGACGTACAACACGCACGACGAGCCAAAAAAAATGAAGTTCAATAGCAAGTGCGGCTCTTCTGCTTGATTCCGAGCATGCGTGGAACTTTGTGCGTCGGAATTGTCTACACACGATCGGAATTTCCGACAACGGATTTTGTTGTCGGAAAATTTGAGAACCAGATCTCAAATTTTGTGCGATGGCAATTCCGATGGAAAATGTCCGATGGAGCCTACACACAGTCGGAATTTCCAACAAAAACCTCCCATCGAACATTTTCCGTCGGAAGATCCGACCGTGTGTATGAGGCATAACTGTGAACGTGGTTTTAGTTAGGAAAAAAATTGTACATATTGTAATGGCACCTGTTTAATACATTTGGGGTTCCATTCATATAGCAGGTGTGGATGAAAGTTTAAGGGCTTCTAATTTCAGCTTCTTTGATTAAGCTTCTTTGATTAAGTTTTCACAATATAACCTGGAAACTGATTGGCTTCTATGCAGAACTTCACCAGATCTTGCACGCTCCAGTTTTAGTACCCTGTTTCCCCGAAAATAAGACCTAGCGTGATTGACAGTGATGGCTGCAATATAAGCCATACCCCCCCCCCCATAAGCCCTACCCTGTTTCCCCGAAAATTAGCCCTACCCTGAAAATAAGACCTACAAGGACTCTAACTAGGGCTTATTTGGGGGTTAGGGCTTATATTGCAGCCATCACCGACAATCACGCTAGGTCTTATTTTCGGGGAAATGGTAAGTCAACGCAGTCCAAGTTAGGCAATAGCCAGGGCTTTTTTTTCTGCCGGAACGATGTTCCGGTACCTATGACAGCCCTCTCTGCTCCCATCTGTCATGACACACTAGCACTGTGCAGCCCTTAATTTTTTTTGGGTCACAGCACAGTACCGTACAGCTGCCCGTGTTGGTTTCAGGAGGCAGCTTCCATCCCCGCTTCTACTCACATTGTGGCACGGGGAGCGGAGGAGCCCTGAAATTTCGCCCCAGCTACAGCTGAAAAAAAAGCCCAAGCATACCATATGGACAGGGGAACTGGCACTGGAAGAGGTGAGGGAGCTTGGAATTAAAACGTTGGGGGGGGGGGGGAGGGGAGAGCTCCACAGAGCTTGAGTTTGGGGAGAGAGAACTGTGAAAGAAAAAGGGGGATTTGAGTATGGAGGAGAACTGGGAAAACTTATGTGTGGAGGGGGGGATTTATGCATAGAGGCAAGCTGGGAAAGTGGGGGGGATTTGTGCAGAGCAGAGAGCTGGGAACGTAGGGGGGATTTGTGCAGAGAGGAGAGGAGGGCTTGGAAAGTGGTGGGGGGATTTGTGCGGAGAGGAGGGCTTGGAAAGTGGGAGGGATTTGTGCAGAGATGAGAGCTGGGAAAGTGGGGGGATTTGGGCGGAGAGGAGGGCTTGGAAAGTGGGGGGGATTTGTTCAGGGAGGAGAGTGGGGGGGGGGTTTTGTGCAGAACAGGGATCTGGGAAAGTGGGGGGGGGGGATTTGTGCAGAGAGGAGAGGGCAGAAGGCAGGTTGTACAAAATGAGAGCTGTGGAAAATGGGGCAGGCTGTGCAGTGGGGAGAGCTGTAGGGGAAGCTGGAGGTGCAGAGGTGAAACATGGGAGGTGGCCAAAGGTTAGAGTTGTGGATTGGGGTGAGCTTTAGATGGGAGTGCAGAAGTGGAGAAGAGATAATATGGATGGGGGTGCAGAGGTGAGTTGTGGACTGGGAGTGTAAGCTGTAGTTAGAGGGGTGCATGGGTGAGATGTTGAAGGGGGGGCAAAGGTGAGTTGTGGATAGGGGTGCAGAGTGGAGCTGTGGACAGGGGAAGGAAGAGGTGAGCTGTGGATGAGGGTTGCAGAGGTAAGCAAAGAGATAAGCAGAAGTGAGTATTTGATGGTTACTTTTGGGGGGATGCTTGAGGGGGAAGACCAGGGATATTTTCTGGGGGACAGTAAAGCATACAGAGTTAGTGACCAAGAGTATGTATTGCATGGCACAGTATGCAGGGTCCAGTGGGGAGAATTTTGTAACACCTTGTACATTACATACTCAGAACTGCTATACTCTGTGTGCTGTGCTGTATGTTACATATTAAAGGCCTATGGATGGTACTCTGTACAATGGGTTTTGCGTTACATACTCCTGCACTTTGTATACTGGACTGCATAGTACATATGCTTTACCACTGCTCTCTTTGTGCTGGGCTCTGTTACACATTGCTGACCCCTGCCCTCTGTACACAGGTCTATAGGCTCCATATTTCTGAGAACAAGGGACGCTTCACCCTGAATGTAAGTACTATCCTGTTGGCTGATTTTTTTTCTGAGCCTTGTGTGATATGCACTGCTCACAACTGCACAATACACACTCCCGAGTCCTGTCCTGTACTATGTGTTACACATTCCTGAACCATGCGCCTTGTGTGATATGCAGTTTTAAGCCTTATTATTTGGTGCTGCTGTACTTTTCTCCTCTAAGAAAGGTGTGTCTGGGGGTGGGGTTTGGGCGTGGTTGGGGGGAGGGAAGGGGGAGTTCCTGCACCTATTTTCTGAGAAAAAAAGCCCTGGCAATAGCAATATATTTTAGAAAGGTCCAACACAACTCAACCATGCCTGGCATGTAGGCACTACTGTCTGGAGCCACTTATGAACTATAACAGCTATCTGTAAACTTCAAAGATGCGAACAGCATCTGCAACGAGGAGCAGAATGCTGCCTGGCCGGTCCATACTCAAAGGGGAGGCTTCTTGAAGCGAGGTAGATGTAGTCCCTGCACTGTCCATACTCCTCTGGAACCTTCCCCTATCTCTAAGCACTGTCCCTGCCAGATAAGGAACCTATCCCTACACTAGCCACTTGCATAAAGTGTGCCAAACCCATGAGCCGGAGTCTTAAATAGACTCTGCCTGACCCAAGTTGGCTGCCGAGGTCACGTGGGGTGCCAGCATCCATCCAGATTGCAGGAAGTCATAAAGGAATCAATTTCCTTGCAACTTCCTTACACTTCTGCATTACCGCTTTGGTTGAGTGCCATCTGCAGTAGGGAATACAGACTGCACTTGTCTACATGTGTATTGCCAGCTTGAACCCTTCACACTAACTCTGCCTAATGTAAACTTAACCCCTTGTTTGCATACTCTCCTCTCCTGCACTAGTATCCTCTGCAATGAAGACCAGCACATTGCCCTGAAAAATACCTGTGCCAGTTTCCCAGCATAGGAGCCGACGTTTCCATTCATTTTATATGCAGTACCTATGACCTTTGTAAAAACTGCCTTTGGGAGGAAAAGAATCAGTATTGTGGGATAGATTCTTCCAGCTAAGGCCAGCCATACATGGTTCAAATCTTGGTCAGTTCAGCAGGAACCGGCTGAGATTCAAACCGTTAATGGACAGGCTGAATGTACCAAGTTGATCAATTGATCAACTTGGGTACAACCAGCCTGCCGAATTCTCTTGCAATTATTGCTAGCGGCTGCTATCAATAATCACTGTCATCTCCCAGAGGGGATGACTGCCCCCGCCAGGAGAAGACAGTGGCCTGGCAGGAGGGATTCCCATATCAACACTCTCTGTGGTGGTTTGGCCTACCCCTATCTCGATTCAAACCATGTATGTCCTAATTCTCTCAGTATCTGTTCTTTTTGTTTATCAGCCTTTCTCAGCCAGGGTTTCGTGGAACCCCTGGGTTCCTCCCGAAGTTGCTAGGGCTTCCTTAAGTAATGAGCTACTTCTGCATCTCAGACAACCTCTGACAACAGTGGAAAAAAAAGTAAAACACGCTGCAATTTTCCGGAGAAAAAAATTGCAAAGAAAGAAGGAAGTGACCTAACAGGACAAATTTAGATAGAAAAATGCATGTTAACTATATGTAAGAACTGCATAAAAACGTGCATCAAATGCATGCATACGTGCAAGAAAAAAAACACACAGTAGATATGTAGTATTTAGTGTGAATGGGCCCTTAGTCCTATATGCTAAATGTAATTCTCAGTATCTGTTCTTATTCTGTATGTATGGACTCTGCACAGTAGAACTTCTCTTGTCCTGTATGCCGGGTGTAATTATCAGTATCTGTTCTTATCAGTGGCGGAATTTCCAGGGTCGCAGCAGTTGCATTCGCGACTGGGCCCTGGAGTTCTGCCCATGTGGGGGGGGCCCAAAAGCCCGGAGGTTGCTGGCTGCAGTTATGAGCAGAGAGTGTCTATTACACTCTCTGTCACACTGCTCGGACCCCGCACTGACAGCCTGCCCCCCTCCTCCTCACACGGACATTGGAGAGGAGAGGAAGGAGATACAGAGAGCAGGATCTTCTCCTGCCACCCCCGTCGTGTGTGTCCCGAGGGCCCCGCCCACATTCCAATCCTCGGCAGCTCCGTGCTTAGCGAAGAAAAACCCCATCAGCCTGCAGGTAGATAGTGGAGGAAAGGCCAGCTTGTACTATGGATGCTGCTACCCTCCACAGAGGATCCACAACTCTCCAGGTCAGCCAGTCGCCTTGCTTCTTAATGAAACTTCTTAGTGACTGAAAAGAAAGCAGCACACAGGTGGGTCAGTCATTGATGGGACTGATTGTGTTGTCCCCTCCAGAGCCCCTCAACCAACACAGTAGCCCACTGGGGTTTCCCTACTGTGGTGCACTACAAGCCCCAGCATGCTCTGCCAGCCTGTAGCTACTTCCAGACTGGGGCGGGCATCGGCGGTAAATCGGCACTATTTTTTGTGTCGCTTTACCGTTGTTTTAGTGACGCTATTCGGCTGCTAGCAGGGCGGTTTTAACCCCCCGCTAGCGGCCAAAAAAGGGTTGAACCCGCCCGCAAAGCGCCACTGCAGCGGCACTGCCCCATTGTTTTCAATGGGCAGGGGCGATTTAGGAGCGGTGTATACAGCGCTGCAAAGATGCAGGACTTTTTTTTACCGTCCTGCAAGTGCACCGCTCTCAGGCTTTCATACAGGAGAGACAGGAGAGGCTCTTTACAGGTGCTATGCAGGCTCTATTTATAGCGCCTGTAAAGCGCCTCAGTGTGAAAGTAGCCTTAGGGTATATATAGCACAGGCTAGTAGATCTTGTTTGCTGACCAATCCAGGGCCCAAGCCTCCATCTATGGTAAGGGTGGTGCCCCCCACCCTTCCTCTCTTATCTCGCCAGCCTCTGAGCACACTTATGTAAGGGAGAGCTCTGTGGACTGTAATGTAAAGGGGGACTCTGATGTACATGGGGAGCTTTGGTGAGCAGAGTTCCCCTTACATCAGGATTCCCAGAGCACCTCTTACATCAGTTTTCCTTTACATTACAGAGCTCCCCCTTAGGGCCCTTTCTCATGGGTGGACTCTGCCAAGCAAATCCACCTGCTCAGTGCGGGATCTTTCCGCTGATCCCCACCGAGCAGGCGGATGGCAGGTCCAGGTCTGCTCCACTTGTGCAGAGTAGACACAGACTGCTGTTCTCTATGGACCAGTCTTACTGTCATCCAATCCGCTAGTATGTTTTCATTGGAGCGGATGCAGGCAGGTGTAAATGGACACGTCTGTTTACATCCGCCTCCCCATACAAAACAATGGGTGGTCCGATCAGTTCAAATGTGTAAAAGACGCCGGAAAGGGGTCCTGCTGCAGGACCATAATCAAGGGCCCCCGTGATTGGAGAAAAGGACACCAGGATCATTAGAAAGGGCCTCGGGACCAGAGATCAGGGGGCCCTTCATGGTTCCTTGCACCGGGGCCCTGAAGGTTCTAGTTACGCCTCTGGTTCTTATTCTGTATGAATGGACACTGCATGGAAGCACCCTTGAATCCTGGAAGTGATTATTTTCACTACGTGCACTGCACAATTTTCTGTGTCTACTCCACATTTCCTTTTTACTGTATGCAAATGTCCCCTTCCTAAGCCACACCTCTTAAATAATTTAGAGTGTCTCACTTTCTTAACAGCCTATAAACTGCCCTCCCAGTTTTGGGACTTTGTGTACACATACACAGCCTGGTACGTACAGAGCAGACTAAGCCTGGGTTCACATTGCTGCGATCTCAGAGATTGCATGTGATTCGCACCTGCATCGCAAGTGCGGATCACATGCTATCTCTGAGCAATGCGAGTTCAGCTATACTGTTGTGTGGCTGAACTCGCATTGGATTCGCACAGAAAATAGTGCAGGGACTTGTTTTTCCCCACACTAGAATTAGATTGTATAGGTTGAGAACACCTATGTGATCCGATTCCTGTGCGAGTTCATAGTTCGCTGTGCAATCTGTGAACTAAACTGGGGGTGTTCGCACAAGGCAGCGGTTCGCACAAGGCAGTGTGAACTGCCTGCGGGAGAGGAGCTATGCAGGAACCAGTGCTGTAATTGCGCTGATTCCCTCATCGCACTAGTGTGAACCCAGGGTAAGGCTGGGTTCACACTCTTGCGAATTGGATGTGGATTTCCCCTTTTTGCAGCTGAGAACAAAGTTATCACATAAATTTTCACTGGCAAGTTGTACACTTGCAGAGCACTTGAAACACAAGTTCGCGTTGACACTTTTCCAATTTGTAGCAAATCTGTGTGGCAATTTTCTAGCAAAAGCAAAGTTGCAGTGGTGAGTCTGCAGCAAGAGCTCTGCAAGAAAGCGTTGCGGTTCCGGCGGCGTCCGGTGACGTCCGGTGTCTACAGCATGACAATTCAGTCACAGTGCCCCCTGTGGTGGGATGATTATTGCACATCATAACTGAACCAGAACTTGCAGCAGACTTGCAGAATGTTTGCAAAGAAAGTTGATCTGGAGTCATGCAATGCCGACTTGCTGCAATTGTGCAACAAACTTGTGAAGCCTGGCAAGTCTAATAATAACTTAGCAAGTCATTTTTAAACTTGCAGCTCAGTTGCTTGCTAATAACTATCTGGGTACCTGACACCACTCACAATCAAGCGCTGTCCCCATTAGCATCCTTGCCCTTCTCTCTTCCTGCATTTGCAGGCTTCACTGAGGACAGCAGGAGCTATTGGTTAATGTTATAAAGAGAAAATTTGTTGCGCTAAAAATAAGAATTGAAAAACAAATAACTGCTAACACAATATTGCTGGATACAATAATAAAAGTAGGGGATATAAGGTGTAGCGCTTAAAAAATGGTGGTAATAAACAAAGAGTTAATCAAAGAATGTGAAGTTTGATATAAATAAAATAAAGTCCATCAGGGGTATTCTATATGCTGAGGAGAGAGCTGTCACCAACACCCAAAAAAACTGACTCTTACCGCCAGTGCATGGGATATACACATTGAACAGATTTATAGTTGATCAAATCCACGATTTCTCCTACTCCTCAAACGATCCACTAAGTATCTGCAAGAGGTCCTTCTTCCACTGACCCACCAGATGCAATCAACCCAATCTCGGCAAGACCTTTAGCTAAAAAGTATGCTCCAATGGTATAGCACGGCGGTCACTTAGTCCAGTTCCACTTGGTCTAAGTTCCACCTTCCAACTTAGACCAAGTGGAACTGGACTAAGTGACCGCCGTGCTATACCATTGGAGCATACTTTTTAGCTAAAGGTCTTGGCAAGATTGGGTTGATTGCATCTGGTGGGTCAGTGGAAGAAGGACCTCTTGCAGATACTTAGTGGATCGTTTGAGGAGTAGGAGAAACCGTGGATTTGATCAACTATAAATCTGTTCAATGTGTATATCCCATGCACTGGCGGTAAGAGTCAGTTTTTCGAGTGTTGGTGACAGCTCTCTCCTCAGCATATAGAATACCCCTGATGGACTTTATTTTATTTATATCAAACTTCACATTCTTTGATTAACTCTTTGTTTATTACCATTGTTTTTTAAGCACTACACCTTATATCCCCTATTAGTTAATGTTGCTGCAAGTCAAATCCTATAAGGCGGGAGCAGAGAGTGTGGGTGAATTGCGTTGTGTGTGACTATGGATGTACACAGCCTGGCTTGGAAGAGTGCCTGCACAAATGCCCCCATAGAACACAGCATGGTGGCACTCAGAGAAGAGGAGCTCTGGAGGGGACCACCAAAGAGGTAAGGGGCCATTGCACAGTACAGGCAAGTATAAACCTCTATATTATTTTAAATAAAAAAAAAACAGACTTTAATATCACTTTAAACTGAATGCTATGTTTTAGAAGGTAAGGGTTCACATATACTTTAAGCCATACCTGATCATTTTTCAGGTTGCCCACCTTTGCTTTTCTTTAACTTCATATAGAAAGTTGCTTGTTTTGGGCTGTTGTGTAATCTGAGGCTTTATTGAATTGCTGCTAATGCAGATTCATGTATTATCTGACAATCATCACCACTTCCATAGTTGGTAACCCTGTTGTGTCCTGTACTGCTATGCCACTCCACCCAAAACTGCACTTGCTGGAGAATTAGTGGAAGTAGAATACTACTGAAGTAAATGAATTAAGAGACAACATTGAGCATCAAGAATTTCAAACTGAAGAAACTAAGCTACCCACATAATCCTTCCACTGATTTCTGCACTTATCTTTGTCATTCTTCCAAATTGCAGTCCGCAAGCTATTATTTGCTATCGGGAAGCAGTATGTGGGGACCTGACGTCAGGGCTTTCTGTGAAATCAACGCCTACCACTAAAAAAGACATGCACGCCACGGTCCATGAGCGCTTCCTCTGCTCACTTATGCTGTCAATTAAATTATATTTAAGGCAGAAGTCGGGCTGAGCAACACCATGGTGTGCAATGCATTTAGGTATTTACGTACACAGGTATATTGATGATAAAAAACTACCTGACAATCTGTTTTACCTCTGGTGCAAGCATTTTTGTCTACATAGGGAAAAGGTGCATGTTGCTATCCCACCGTCCTCCCACCACCCCCCTCCCCCATATGGCATACACTTTATTTTCACTTTGAAAAATTAAAGTGATTGTTATTTTTTTTTTAAAAAGACTTTACAAACATGTTTTAATTACCTCCTCTGTGCAGTGGATTTGCACAGGGCAGCCCCGATCCTCCTCTTCTCAGGTGTTTCTTCTGTGCACCTGGCCCCTCCCTCCTGTTGAGTGCAGCTTGCTATGGGGGCACCCAAGCCGAGCTGCAGCTCCGTGTGTCCATTTAAACATGGAGCTGCCGTTCGGCCCCGACCCCTCTCTCCTGATTGGCTAAATGACTTTGACAGCAGTGGGAGCCAATGGCACCGCTGTTGTGTCTCAGTCAATCAGGAGGGAGAGTCCCGGACGACCTAGGAACTCGTGGACATCGCTGGACAGAGATGGGGCTCAGGTAAGTATGAGGGGGGCTGCTACACACAGAAGGCTTTTTATCTTAATGCAAAGAATGTATTAAGATTAAAAAAAAACCTTCTGCCTTTACAGCCCCATTAATATAAGGGGGTATCTCTCCCATTGAACACCAATGTAAGGGTCACCTCTCCTACTGACCACCAATGTAAAGGTCACCTCTCCTACTGACCATTAATGTAAGAGGACATTACACTATTCACCAATTATGAGAAGATAAGACAGGTACTTTAAAATTCCAAATCCCTAGCTAGGGGCTGGGGATTCAACATTTTCTCTCCCCCCCCCCCCATCCTGGTGCCCTAAGGGGGCTGTCTAAGTAGCCTTTTGCTGACGCCGGCCCTGGGGGCACTATTTAGAGCATCTCTGCAATGAGTTCTCAGATTTCCACCATCCCTGCAAGGATTCTTCCAGTTGTTTTTTGTTTTTTTAATAATATGAAGAATGTAACAGGAGGAGCTGGAGCACACAACTAACACAGACAGCACAAAGAAAAGAAGCAACACACTATTTGTTAAGAGTGTGAAAAATATTTATTTTCTCATATAATACATCCAATGCATTTTAGGGACTTCTAGGTGTCCCCTGTAAAAAGTACAGACGTAAGAGAAAATAGTGTGAAAATAGGATCTTACATCATAATCACCATTATATATATTACATATACATACACAGTATCTCACAAAAGTGAGTACACCCCTCACATGTTTGTAAATATTTTATTATATCTTTCCATTTGACAACACTGAAGAAATGACACTTTGCTACAATGTAAAGTAGTGAGTGTACAGCTTGTATAACAGTGTCAATTTGCTGTCCCCTCAAAATAACTCAACACACAGCCATCAATGTCTAAACCACTGGCAACAAAAGTGAGTACACCCCTAAGTGAAAATGTCCAAACTGGGCCCAATTAGCCATTTTCTCTCCCCCGTGTCGTGTGACTCTTTAGTGTTACAAGGTCTCAGATGTGAATGGGGAGCAGGTGTGTTAAATTTGGTGTTATCGCTCTCATTCTCTCATAATGGTCACTGGAAGTTCAACATGGTACCTCATGGCAAAGAACTCTCTGAGGATCTGAAAAAAAGAATTGCCGCTCTACATAAAGATGGCCTAGGCTAAAAGAAAATTGCCAAGACCCTGAAACGGAGCTGCAGCACGGTAGCCAAGACCATACAGCGGTTTAACAGGACAGGTTCCACTCAGAACAGGCCTCGCCATGGTCAACCAAAGAAGTTGAGTGAACATGCTCAGCGTCATATCCAGAGGTTGTCTTTGGGAAATAGACGTATGAGTGCTGCCAGCATTGCTGCAGAGGTTGAAGGGGGGGTCAGCCTGTCAGTGCTCAGACCATACGCCGCACACTGCATCAAATTGGTCTGCATGGCTGTTGCCCCAGAAGGAAGCCTCTTCTAAAGATGATGCACAAGAATGCCTGTCTTCAGCAAATTGTTTGCGGGCTTTCTTGTGCATCTTTAGAAGAGGCTTCCTTCTGGGATGGAGGTCGCTCGACTTTCACAATGACACCCTGCGTTTTTCAGGTGCTAAAGGAGTAAAAAGGAGCCTGTAAAGCGCCTGAAAAACACCTTCCCTGCCACCCCAGTGTGAGAGCCTGAGTGCTTTCACAGTGGAGCGGTGCGCTTTCATGATGTTAGAAAAATGCACCGCTCCTCCACCGCCCCTGCCATTGGAATCAATGGGCACCGCTGGCGAAGCGCCTGAAAAGCGCTTCGGCAGCGGCGTTTTGCAGGTGCTAATAACCCTAGCGGGGGGGCCAAAAATTGCCGCTATTACAGCGGTAAAGCGCCGCTAAAATTAGCGGCGCTTTACCGCTAACGCCCCAGTGTGAAACTAGCCTTATGCCGTGTACACACGTGCGGACTTTTTGGCATCAAAGGTCCGACGGTCTTTCTGACGGACTTTTGATGGACTTCTGACAGACTTTCGAACGAACGGACTTGGCTACACACGATCACACCAAAGTCCGATGGATTCGTACGTGATGACGTACGACCGGACTAAAATAAGGAAGTTCATAGCCAGTGGCCAATAGCTGCCCTAGCGTCGGTTTTCGTCCGTCGGACTAGCATACAGACGAGCGGACTTTTCCACCGGACTCGAATCCGTCGGAAAGATTTGTAACATGTTTCAAATCTAAAGTCCGTCTGATTTTTGACCGAAAAGGTCCGTCGGAAGTCCGATGAAGCCCACACATGGTCGGATTGTCTGACGGATTTTTTCCAGCGGACGAGTTCGGTCGTCCGCCTGTGTGTACAAGGCATAAGAGGGTACAAACTCCTTCCTGACCCAAAGCAAAGATACATCTCTAACTCAAAATGCCATTATGTATTTTTGTAAATTCAAATAACAGGTTTTTTTTTTCTTCAAAAATGGAAACTGTTGTTTATGTGATATGATTGGGATAAATATCTTGGAGAACAATAAAAGAAAGCAATAATTCCAGGAAGGATCAGAGATATTAGTAATAAGCTGACACCGGCAGATCTATTGTGCCAGGTGGTTATAAAGCGCAGTGTACCAATAAATGGATGGATGAGCACAGATAATAAGGAGAGGGCACTGCCAACAGCACTTATATGACTGCTTACCCATTACACATCTGCCAGCACACAATGGGCACACTATTACTGTATTATTCTGGAAAGGTGACAAAGTAAATTGGCAGGAAATCTAGAACCGAGAAGTCACACAAAGCCAGTTGCAAGGTAATACTATCACACAATAAAAGAGACAAACTGTGTATAGAAATGTATCACCGATCTACAAATGTAGCTGATCAGGAGTGGTGCAACAAGAAAAAAAAACATAGGGGGTTATTTACGAAAGGCAAATCCACTTTGCACTACAAGTGCACTGCAAGTGCAGTCGGTGTAAATCTAAGGGGTAGATCTGAAATAAAGGGAAGCTCTGCTGATTTTATCATGCAATCATGTGAAAGCTAAAATGCTGTTTTTATTTTCCTTGCATGCCCCCCCTCTGATTTACAGCGACAACACTTCCAAGTGCACTTGTAGTGCAAAGTGGATTCCTTTCGTAAATAACCCCCATGGTATTTAGTAAGAGCTCAAGTGAAAAGGGATACAGTGTAGATATGTTGTATTGTGTTGCCTAAAGGGTATCTAAAGCCTTTTTTTTTTTTATGTGTTTGGTAAAATAGGTAAGAGTAAGGCTGACCATATTCTATACAATATGATTGCACAATCTCCTACAGATCTACCATCAGCTATTTAGTACAAGGGCCTGCCTGTAATTGGTTGTTTAGGTTTGTCCTCATATTACATAGTTTTGGTAAAGTCAAATGAGAGTGCACAAGGCAACCTGGGGCCCTCCAGCTGTTGCAGAACTACAAGTCCCATCATGCCTTTGGGAGTAATTGTAACTGCCAGCCTTGCAATGGCTCATGGGAAATGTAGTTCCACAACAGCTGGAGGGCCCCAGGTTACCTACCCCTGGTGTACATAGACTGTATAATCATATTGTATAAAGTATGGCAATTCTTAGATGTGGGGACTGTATTAGTTTTCTTTTTTAAAGCGGAGCTCCAGGCTCCCTCAGAAAAAATGCTGTAGCTGCTGATTTTTTATATTAGGACAATTACCTGTCCAGGGATCCAGTGGTGGCTTCACCCGAGTAGATTTTTCAATCGGCTGTCAGTTGCTGCCGCCGCCATCTCCGCTAAGGGAAACCGGCAGTGAAGCCTTTGCGGCCTCACAGCCGGTTCCCTACTGCGCATTAGTGAAGCACGCTGCGCTCTGTGAATAGGCCGGCTGCAGGGGAAGGAGGAGGGGTGCTGAACTTTTGTAGTGAACTCAGCTAGAAGTGGGGGTGGGTACCTGTCAAAACCACCCACTCCCCCCCCCCCCCCCCCAAGAAGGTCCCAAATGTTGCAATTAATGGGAAGGAGGCAGACAAGCGGAGCTTCTTCTTTTGGGTGGAGCTCCGCTTTAAGATTTCTTTCCTTTATTTTCACTTTATTTTAACATGTCTATTGTTTTTCAAATGAAGAAGCTGTCCTGCAGATACAGCTGTTAGAGGGATGAGACAAACCATTTACCACCAACAGAGGTGCTTACAATGATCAGCTTTTATTAATTTATTTAAAACTTTTATCCCAAAGTACTGTAACTGCTGATAACATGTTAGCTAAAGTTTGGCTTCAATTTGTTAGTGTATCTAAATTTTCTAGTACATCTAATAATCCCCTCCCCCAGACTAACAATGCTGCTGTCCAAAGGTGCTTCTTCATCCAGTGTGGGGCACTGTAATATGGGAGATGTGTTACTGGCCAAATCACCACCAGGTTAAAACAAAGGGAAAAAGCCCCCAAAAAAATAAATAATGCAGCCACCACATCTAATGACTGTAAGCTGCAACATATTACATTTTTGGTTTGGGGTTTCAGGCCCCCTTCACACGTGCAGACCGTATGTCCGTATTTCATCCATCCGTTTTCGGATGAAATACGGACATACATGCATCCCTATGGGATAGCGGGTGTCAGCGGATGTACATCCGCTAACACCCAATGTCGTCCGGCTCCGCTCTCGTCCGATTCTGCAGACGGAAGAAAATCCTATTTTTCTATCCGTCTGCAGAGCAGATCGGATGAACACGGACAGACGGTCCATGTTCCTCCGATCCCCCATAGGGGAGAGCGGAGATCTGACAGGGCAGTCCCTGCACAGTGTGCGGGTCCCGCCCTGTCATCCGCCGGCTCAGCTGGGGAAAACGGAGCGATCCCCGCTGAGCAAGCGGAGGTTCACGGGTCGGATCAACACGGATCCGCACGTGTGAAAGGGGTCTCATACCGCTTTAAAAATTGCTGTCAGGTTTTTATTTCTCCCTATTTGTTCTAATCATCATTGTCACTGGAACTTAAAATAAAGGAAAATGTAACATTTTGGGAAACCTACGAAATGGGGACACTTTGGGTGGGAACTATTTCAGAGGGGATTCCTTTCCTATGGAGAGATCTTTTCTTACTATTAGGGATGGGCTTTCTGTTCGGGTCAAACATGAGTTTGACTCGTACATTGGCTGTTCGCCAGTTCGCTGAACAGTGAACAATTTGGGGTGTTCGCAGCACATACGAAAGCCACGGAACACCCTTTAAAAGTCTATGGGAGAAATCAAAAGTGCTAATTTTAAAGGCTTATATGCATGGTATTGTCATAAAAAGTGTTTGGGGACCTGGGTCCAGCCCCAGGGGACATGTATCAATGCGAAAAAGAAGTTTTAAAAACGGCCATTTTTTCGGGAGTAGTGATTTTAATAATGCCTAAAGTGAAACTATAAAAGTCTAATGCCCCGCACACACGGTCGGACTTTGTTCGAACATTCCGACAACAAAATCCTAGGATTTTTTCCGACGGATGTTGGCTCAAACTTGTCTTGCATACACACGGTCACACAAAGTTGTCGGAAAATCCGATCATTCTGAACGCGGTGACGTAAAACACGTACGTCGGGACTATAAACGAGGCAGTGGCCAATAGCTTTCATCTCTTTATTTATTCTGAGCATGCGTGGCACTTTGTCCGTCGGATTTGTGTACACACGATCGGAATTTCCGACAACGGATTTTGTTGTCGGAAAATTTTATATCCTGCTCTCAAACTTTGTGTGTCAGAAAATCCGATGGAAAATGTCCGATGGAGCCCACACACGGTCGGAATTTCCGACAACACGCTCCGATCGGACATTTTCCATCGGAAAATCCGACCGTGTGTACAGGGCATAATACTCCTTTAAATTTCGTCAATGTCATTTTGCTGTCAGACTGTTCTAAACACGGGAAACATGCGCCCCTTTACAGGCATACTATAGACACCCCCCAGGTACGAAATTTAAAGGAATATTACACTTTTATTGTTTCACTTTAAGCATTATTAAAATCACCGCTCCCGAAAAAACAGCCGTTTTTAGAACTTCTTTTTGCATTGATCCATGTCCCCTGGGGCAGGACCCGGGTCCCCAAACACTTTTTATGACAATAACTTGCATATAAGCCTTTGAAATTAGCACTTTTGATTATTCATGTTCGTGTCCCATAGACTTTAACGGTGTTTGAACAAATGTTTTGCCTGTTCGCAAGTTCTGTTGCGAACCGAACCGGGGGTTGTTCGGCTCATCCCTACTTACTATGTGTGGGTTCACATATACAGTATGTAAATTTAGAAATCACATTTTCTATCATTTTTATGTACTTCTTCAATCTGAGAGATGTGGTTGATCCTGCCAGTCATCTTTCTTCCTTTTTCAAAACTGTCCACACAAAGTACAGAAGCATGGTCAGTTTTTATCCTTTGTCTGGCCATTCAGCGGTACAGGACACTGTGCAGACACACAGCATACCTGTATGTTCAGCCATACCCCCCCCCCCCACACACACACAAACACACACACACACACACACAAACACACACACACACAAACACACCACCACCACCACCAATGGGGGCCTGTCACTGGCACACACCCATCTCCCAATCGCAGCCTGCCTCTGGTACACACCCCCCTCCCAATCACATCCTGCCTCTGGTACACACCCCCTCCCAATCATAGCCTGCCTCTGGCACACACCACCTCCCGATCACAGCCTGCCTCTGGTACACACCCCCCTCCCAATCACAGCCTGCCTCTGACACATACCCACCTTCCAATCACAGCCTGCCTCTGGCACACACCACCTCCCAATCACAGCCTGCCTCTAGTACACCCCCCACAATCGCAGCCTGCCCGTGGTACCCCCCCCTTCCAATCACAGCCTGCCTCTGGTACACCCCCCCCTCCCATACACAGCCTGCCTCTAGTACACGCCCCCCCCCCCCCCCCCCCATCGCAGCCTGCCTGTGGCACACACCCCTCTCCCATACACATCCTCACATCCTGCCTCTAGTACACCCCCCCTTTGCAGCCTGCCTGTGGTACACACCCCCCTCCCAATCACTGCCTGCCTCTAGTACATCCCCCCCAATCGCAGCCTGCCTCTAGTACACCTAGAGTTGCCACCTCATCCCTTTAAACCCGAACACATATTGATTACACAGGTTCTGTGGCTGATTAAGGTGGTAATTAAACTCACTTGGTGCCTTATCTCCATTAAATTATCCTCAGAACCCGTGTAATTCATATGTGTTCGGGTTTAAAGGGATGAGGTGGCAACCATAAGTACACCCCCCCCCCCCCCCAATCGCAGCCTGCCTGTGGTACACCCCCCAATCGCAGCCTGCCTGTGGTACACACCCCCCTCCCATACACAGACTGCCTCTGGCACACACACCCTTCCAATCACAGCCTGCACCCCCCCCCCCCCCCCATCCAATCGCAGCCTGCCTCTGGTAAACTCCCACCTCCCATACACAGCCTGCCTCTGGCACATACCCACCTTCCAATCACAGCCTGCACACCCCCCCCCCCCCCCCTCCCAATCACAGCTTGCCTCTGGTATACATAAACCTCCAATTACAGCCTGCCTCTGGTACACCCCCCCTCCAATCACAGCCTGCCTCTGGTACACACCTACCTCCCAATCACAGCTTGCCTCTGGTATACATAAACCTCCCAATTACAGCCTGCCTCTGGTACACCCCCCCTCCCAATCACAGCCTGCCTCTGGTACACACCTACCTCCCAATCACAGCTTGCCTCTGGTACTCCCCCCCTCCCCCCAACCACAGCCTGCCTCTGGCACACACCACCTCCCGATCACAGACTGCCTCTGGTACACACCCCCCTCCCATACACAGCCTGCCTCTGGCACACTACCCCCTTCCAATCACAGCCTGCCTCTGGTACACCCCCCCTCCCAATCACAGCCTGCTCTGGTACACCCCCCTCCCCCCACAATCACAGCCTGCCTCTGGCACACACCCCCCTTCTAATCACAGCCTGCACACACACCCCCCCCCTCCCAATCACAGCCTGCCTCTGGTACACACCCCCCTCCCAATCACAGCCTGCCTATGGCACACACCCACCTTCCAATCACAGCCTGCCTCTGGTACACACCCACCTCCCCATACATAGACTGCCTCTGGTACACGCCCCCTCGCTATGGAATACAGGAGTACTGTGTGTCTACACAGGGTCTGTAACTCCACCACCCACAATCAGTAAGAAGAGATGCATGGTCACATGACAGAACTTTTTACCATTGTAAAAAAGGTAAGAAAGATATTAACAAGGGTCTATAACATAGAATGTTCAAAACTATGTTAAGTTCTGCTTTGAAAACAACATTTCTTTGCATTTCATAAAATATGTCTTTGTAAAGTAAAACTAAATCAGAGGCATAACTAGAACCTTCAGGGCAACGGTGCAAGAAACCATGAAGGGACCCCTAACCCCCAATTGGGGGCCCTTTACCTCCGAGCCCAATGGCAGGACGCCCAGCCCCTGTTGTAAGTGTAGCCTTAGCAAATCTGGTTATAACGCCACAGGTGTCAATCTTTTTTATACTTTTTACCATTTTAATGATTTTTTTTACAACATTTTCTATTATTTTCACAATTTTTTAGGAGCCCCCGTTGGGGGGCTTTGGTGAGATATCAGGGTAGACCACTGACATCTCAACTTTTAGACAGAGAAAGAAGATTAAGGATACAGCCCTCAATTTCCATCTCTGGAGCCTCAGCTGCACAGAATGAATGGATAGGAATAGCTCTATACAGAGCTTCCCATTCATTCACAAACTGAAGCATAGCAAACATATTTTACTACGCCACAGTTATGAATGGACAGAGTCAGTGATCGGTACCGACATGACATACAGTATTTACTGCTCTTCATCCTGACATATCCCCCAGAAAGGGGGACTGGGAGACAGTACAGTGGGGACTGGAGAACAGTAGGGAGCCAGAGAAGAGCACAAGGACTGGAGAACAGCAGGGGACCGGGGAGGAGCACAAGGATGGAGAACAGCAGGGGACTGGGGAGGAGTGCAAGGATGGAGAACAGCAGGGGACCGGGGAGGAGCACAAGGACTGGAGAACAGCAGGGGACCGGGGAGGAGCACAAGAATGGAGAACAGCAGGGGACCGGGGAGGAGCACAAGAATGGAGAACAGCAGGGGACCGGGGAGGAGCACAAGGACTGGAGAACAGCAGGGGACCGGGGAGGAGCACAAGAATGGAGAACAGCAGGACCGGGGAGGAGCACAAGGACTGGAGAACAGCAGGGGACAGGGGAGGAGCACAAGAGATGGAGAACAGCAGGGGAGTGGGGAGGAGCACAAGGACTGGAGAACAGCAGGGGACCGGGGAGGAGCACAAGGACTAGAGAACAGCAGGGGACCGGGGAGGAGCACAAGGATGGAGAACAGCAGGGGACCAGGGAGGAGCACAAGGATGGAGAAACAGCAGGGGACCGGGGAGGAGTGCAAGGATGGAGAACAGCAGGGGACCGGGGAAGAGTACAAGGACTGGAGAACAGCAGGGGACCGGGGAGGAACACAAGGACTGGAAAACAGCAGGGGACAGGGGAGGAGCACAAGGATGAAGAACAGCAGGGGACCGGGGAGGAGCACAAGAATGGAGAACAGCAGGGGACAGGGGAGGAGCACAAGGATGGAGAACAGCAGGGGGACCGGGGAGGAGCACAAGGACTGGAGAACAGCAGGGGACCGGGGAGGAGCACAAGGATGGAGAACAGCAGGGGACGGGGAGGAGTGCAAGGATGAAGAACAGCAGGGGACCGGGGAAGAGTACAAGGATGGAGAACAGCAGGGGATTCGGGGAGGAACACAAGGACTGGAGAACTGCAGGGGACAGGGGAGGAGCACAAGGACTGAAGAACAGCAGGGGACCGGGAGGAGTGCAAGGATGGAAAACAGCAGGGGACCGGGGAGGAGCACAAGGACTGGAGAACAGCAGGGGACCGGGGAGGAGCACAAGGATGGAGAACAGCAGGGGACCGGGGAGGAGCACAAGGACTGGAGAACAGCAGGGGACCGGGGAGGAGCACAAGGATGGAGAACAGCAGGGGACCGGGGAAGAGCACAAGGATGGAGAACAGCAGGGGACCGGGGAGGAGCACAAGGATGGAGAACAGCAGGGGACCGGGGAGGAGCACAAGGATGGAGAACAGCAGGGGACCGGGGAGGAACACAAGGATGGAGAACAGCAGGGGACCGGGGAGGAGCACAAGGATGGAGAAACAGCAGGGGACCGGGGAGGAACACAAGGATGGAGAACAGCAGGGGACCGGGAGGAACACAAGAATGGAGAACAGCAGGGGACCGGGGAGGAGCACAAGGATGGAGAACAGCAGGGGATCGGGGAGGAGCACAAGGATGGAGAACAGCAGGGGACCGGGGAGGAGCACAAGAATGGAGAACAGCAGGGGACCGGGGAGGAACACAAGGATGGAGAACAGCAGGGGACCGGGGAGGAGCACAAGGATGGAGAACAGCAGGGGACCGGGAGGAACACAAGGATGGAGAACAGCAGGGGACCGGGGAGGAACACAAGAATGGAGAACAGCAGGGACCGGGGAGGAGCACAAGGATGGAGAACAGCAGGGGACCGGGGAGGAACACAAGGATGGAGAACAGCAGGGACCGGGGAGGAACACAAGAATGGAGAACAGCAGGGGACCGGGGAGGAACACAAGGATGGAGAACAGCAGGGGACCGGGGAGGAGCACAAGGATGGAGAACAGCAGGGGACCGGGGAGGAGCACAAGGATGGAGAACAGCAGGGGACCGGGGAGGAACACAAGGATGGAGAACAGCAGGGGACCGGGGAGGAGCACAAGGATGGAGAACAGCAGGGGATCGGGGAGGAGCACAAGGATGGAGAACAGCAGGGGACCGGGAGGAGCACAAGAATGGAGAACAGCAGGGACCGGGGAGGAACACAAGGATGGAGAACAGCAGGGGACCGGGGAGGAGCACAAGGATGGAGAACAGCAGGGGGACCGGGGAGGAACACAAGGATGGAGAACAGCAGGGGACCGGGGAGGAACACAAGAATGGAGAACAGCAGGGGACCGGGGAGGAGCACAAGGGATGGAGAACAGCAGGGGACCGGGGAGGAACACAAGGATGGAGAACAGCAGGGGACCGGGAGGAACACAAGAATGGAGAACAGCAGGGGACCGGGGAGGAACACAAGGATGGGAGAACAGCAGGGGACCGGGGAGGAACACAAGAATGGAGAACAGCAGGGGACCGGGGAGGAACACAAGAATGGAGAACAGCAGGGGACCGGGGAGGAGCACAAGGATGGAGAACAGCAGGGGACCGGGGAGGAACACAAGAATGGAGAACAGCAGGGGACCGGGGAGGAACACAAGGATGGAGAACAGCAGGGGACCGGGAGGAGCACAAGGATGGAGAACAGCAGGGGACCGGGGAAGAGCACAAGGATGGAGAACAGCAGGGACCGGGGAGGAGCACAAGGATGGAGAACAGCAGGGACCGGGGAGGAACACAAGAATGGAGAACAGCAGGGGACCGGGGAGGAGCACAAGGGATGGAGAACAGCAGGGGACCGGGGAGGAGCACAAGGATGGAGAACAGCAGGGGACCGGGGAGGAGCACAAGGATGGAGAACAGCAGGGGACCGGGGAGGAACACAAGGATGGAGAACAGCAGGGGACCGGGGAGGAGCACAAGGATGGAGAACAGCAGGGGACCGGGGAGGAACACAAGGATGGAGAACAGCAGGGGACCGGGGAGGAACACAAGAATGGAGAACAGCAGGGGACCGGGGAGGAGCACAAGGATGGAGAACAGCAGGGGATCGGGGAGGAGCACAAGGATGGAGAAAGGCAGGGGACCGGGGAGGAGCACAAGAATGGAGAACAGCAGGGGACCGGGGAGGAACACAAGGATGGAGAACAGCAGGGGACCGGGAGGAGCACAAGAATGGAGAACAGCAGGGGACCCGGGAAGGAACACAAGGATGGAGAACAGCAGGGGACCGGGGAGGAACACAAGAATGGAGAACAGCAGGGGACCGGGGAGGAACACAAGAATGAGAACAGCAGGGGACCGGGAGGAACACAAGGATGGAGAACAGCAGGGGACCGGGGAGGAACACAAGAATGGAGAACAGCAGGGGACCGGGGAGGAACACAAGAATGGAGAACAGGCAGGGGACCGGGGAGGAGCACAAGAATGGAGAACAGCAGGGGACAGGGGAGGAGCACAAGGATGGAGAACAGCAGGGGAGTGGGGAGGAGCACAAGACTGGAGAACAGCAGGGGAACGGGGAGGAGCACAAGGACTAGAGAACAGCAGGGGACCGGGGAGGAGCACAAGGATGGAGAACAGCAGGGGACCAGGGAGGAGCACAAGGATGGAGAACAGCAGGGGACCGGGGAGGAGTGCAAGGATGGAGAACAGCAGGGGACCGGGGAAGAGTACAAGGACTGGAGAACAGCAGGGGACCGGGGAGGAACACAAGGACTGGAAAACAGCAGGGGACAGGGAGGAGCACAAGGATGGAGAACAGCAGGGGACCGGGGAGGAGCACAAGAATGGAGAACAGCAGGGGACAGGGGAGGAGCACAAGGATGGAGAACAGCAGGGGACCGGGGAGGAGCACAAGGACTGGAGAACAGCAGGGGACCGGGGAGGAGCACAAGGATGGAGAACAGCAGGGGACCGGGGAGGAGCACAAGGATGGAGAACAGCAGGGGACCGGGGAGGAGTGCAAGGATGAAGAACAGCAGGGGACCGGGGAAGAGTACAAGGATGGAGAACAGCAGGGATCGGGGAGGAACACAAGGACTGGAGAACTGCAGGGGACTGGGGAGGAACACAAGGACTGGAGAACAGCAGGGGACAGGGAGGAGCACAAGGACTGAAGAACAGCAGGGGACCGGGGAGGAGCACAAGGATGGAGAACAGCAGGGGACCGGGGAGGAGCACAAGGACTGGAGAACAGCAGGGCACCGGGGAAGAGCACAAGGATGGAGAACAGCAGGGGACCGGGGAGGAGCACAAGGATGGGAGACAGCAGGGGACCGGGAGGAGCACAAGGATGGAGAACAGCAGGGGACCGGGGAGGAACACAAGGATGGAGAACAGCAGGGGACCGGGGAGGAGCACAAGAATGGAGAACAGCAGGGGACCGGGGAGGAACACAAGGATGGAGAACAGCAGGGGACCGGGGAGGAACACAAGAATGGAGAACAGCAGGGACCGGGGAGGAACACAAGAATGGAGAACAGCAGGGACCGGGGAGGAGCACAAGGATGGAGAACAGCAGGGGACCGGGAGGAACACAAGAATGGAGAACAGCAGGGGACCGGGGAGGAACACAAGGATGGAGAACAGCAGGGGACCGGGGAGGAGCACAAGGATGGAGAACAGCAGGGGACCGGGGAAGAGCACAAGGATGGAGAACCAGGGGACCGGGGAGGAGCACAAGGATGGAGAACAGCAGGGGACCGGGGAGGAGCACAAGGATGGAGAACAGCAGGGGACGGGGAGGAACACAAGGATGGAGAACAGCAGGGGACCGGGGAGGAGCACAAGGATGGAGAACAGCAGGGGACCGGGGAGGAACACAAGGATGGAGAACAGCAGGGGACCGGGGAGGAACACAAGAATGGAGAACAGCAGGGGACCGGGGAGGAGCACAAGGATGGAGAACAGCAGGGGATCGGGGAGGAGCACAAGGATGGAGAACAGCAGGGGACCGGGGAGGAGCACAAGAATGGAGAACAGCAGGGGACCGGGGAGGAACACAAGGATGGAGAACAGCAGGGGACCGGGGAGGAGCACAAGAATGGAGAACAGCAGGGGACCGGGGAGGAACACAAGGATGGAGAACAGCAGGGGACCGGGGAGGAACACAAGAATGGAGAACAGCAGGGGACCGGGGAGGAACACAAGAATGGAGAACAGCAGGGGACCGGGAGGAGCACAAGAATGGAGAACAGCAGGGACAGGGGAGGAGCACAAGGATGGAGAACAGCAGGGGAGTGGGAGGAGCACAAGGACTGGAGAACAGCAGGGGACCGGGGAGGAGCACAAGGACTAGAGAACAGCAGGGGACCGGGGAGGAGCACAAGGATGGAGAACAGCAGGGGACCAGGGAGGAGCACAAGGATGGAGAACAGCAGGGGACCGGGGAGGAGTGCAAGGATGGAGAACAGCAGGGGACCGGGGAAGAGTACAAGGACTGGAGAACAGCAGGGGACCGGGGAGGAACACAAGGACTGGAAAACAGCAGGGGACAGGGGAGGAGCACAAGGATGGAGAACAGCAGGGGACCGGGGAGGAGCACAAGAATGGAGAACAGCAGGGGACAGGGGAGGAGCACAAGGATGGAGAACAGCAGGGGACCGGGGAGGAGCACAAGGACTGGAGAACAGCAGGGGACCGGGGAGGAGCACAAGGATAGAGAACAGCAGGGGACCGGGGAGGAGCACAAGGATGGAGAACAGCAGGGGACCGGGGAGGAGTGCAAGGATGAAGAACAGCAGGGGACCGGGGAAGAGTACAAGGATGGAGAACAGCAGGGATCGGGGAGGAACACAAGGACTGGAGAACTGCAGGGGACTGGGGAGGAACACAAGGACTGGAGAACAGCAGGGGACAGGGGAGGAGCACAAGGACTGAAGAACAGCAGGGGACCGGGGAGGAGTGCAAGGATGGAAAACAGCAGGGGACCGGGGAGGAGCACAAGGACTGGAGAACAGCAGGGGACCGGGGAGGAGCACAAGGATGGAGAACAGCAGGGGACCGGGGAGGAGCACAGGGACTGGGGAACAGCAGGGGACCGGGGAGGAGCACAAGGACTGGAGAACAGCAGGGGACCGGGGAGGAGCACAAGGACTGGAGAACAGCAGGGGACCGGGGAGGAGCACAAGGATGGAGAACAGCAGGGGACCGGGGAGGAGCACAAGGATGGAGAACAGCAGGGGACCGGGGAGGAACACAAGGATGGAGAACAGCAGGGGACCGGGGAGGAGCACAAGGATGGAGAACAGCAGGGGACCGGGGAAGAGCACAAGGATGGAGAACAGCAGGGGACCGGGGAGGAGCACAAGGATGGAGAACAGCAGGGGACCGGGGAGGAGCACAAGGATGGAGAACAGCAGGGGACCGGGGAGGAGCACAAGGATGGAGAACAGCAGGGGATCGGGGAGGAGCACAAGGATGGAGAACAGCAGGGGACCGGGGAGGAGCACAAGAATGGAGAACAGCAGGGGACCGGGGAGGAACACAAGAATGGAGAACAGCAGGGGACCGGGGAGGAGCACAAGGATGGAGAACAGCAGGGGACCGGGGAGGAACACAAGAATGGAGAACAGCAGGGGACCGGGGAGGAACACAAGGATGGAGAACAGCAGGGGACCGGGGAGGAGCACAAGGATGGAGAACAGCAGGGGACCGGGGAAGAGCACAAGGATGGAGAACAGCAGGGGACCGGGGAGGAGCACAAGGATGGAGAACAGCAGGGGACCGGGGAGGAGCACAAGGATGGAGAACAGCAGGGGACCGGGGAGGAACACAAGGATGGAGAACAGCAGGGGACCGGGGAGGAGCACAAGGATGGAGAACAGCAGGGGACCGGGGAGGAACACAAGGATGGAGAACAGCAGGGGACCGGGGAGGAACACAAGAATGGAGAACAGCAGGGGACCGGGGAGGAGCACAAGGATGGAGAACAGCAGGGGATCGGGGAGGAGCACAAGGATGGAGAACAGCAGGGGACCGGGGAGGAGCACAAGAATGGAGAACAGCAGGGGACCGGGGAGGAACACAAGGATGGAGAACAGCAGGGGACCGGGGAGGAGCACAAGAATGGAGAACAGCAGGGGACCGGGGAGGAACACAAGGATGGAGAACAGCAGGGGACCGGGGAGGAACACAAGAATGGAGAACAGCAGGGGACCGGGGAGGAACACAAGAATGGAGAACAGCAGGGGACCGGGGAGGAGCACAAGAATGGAGAACAGCAGGGGACAGGGGAGGAGCACAAGGATGGAGAACAGCAGGGGAGTGGGGAGGAGCACAAGGACTGGAGAACAGCAGGGGACCGGGGAGGAGCACAAGGACTAGAGAACAGCAGGGGACCGGGGAGGAGCACAAGGATGGAGAACAGCAGGGGACCAGGGAGGAGCACAAGGATGGAGAACAGCAGGGGACCGGGGAGGAGTGCAAGGATGGAGAACAGCAGGGGACCGGGGAAGAGTACAAGGACTGGAGAACAGCAGGGGACCGGGGAGGAACACAAGGACTGGAAAACAGCAGGGGACAGGGGAGGAGCACAAGGATGGAGAACAGCAGGGGACCGGGGAGGAGCACAAGAATGGAGAACAGCAGGGGACAGGGGAGGAGCACAAGGATGGAGAACAGCAGGGGACCGGGGAGGAGCACAAGGACTGGAGAACAGCAGGGGACCGGGGAGGAGCACAAGGATGGAGAACAGCAGGGGACCGGGGAGGAGCACAAGGATGGAGAACAGCAGGGGACCGGGGAGGAGTGCAAGGATGAAGAACAGCAGGGGACCGGGGAAGAGTACAAGGATGGAGAACAGCAGGGGATCGGGGAGGAACACAAGGACTGGAGAACTGCAGGGGACTGGGGAGGAACACAAGGACTGGAGAACAGCAGGGGACCGGGGAGGAGCACAAGGACTGAAGAACAGCAGGGGACCGGGGAGGAGTGCAAGGATGGAAAACAGCAGGGGACCGGGGAGGAGCACAAGGACTGGAGAACAGCAGGGGACCGGGGAGGAGCACAAGGATGGAGAACAGCAGGGGACCGGGGAGGAGCACAGGGACTGGGGAACAGCAGGGGACCGGGGAGGAGCACAAGGACTGGAGAACAGCAGGGGACCGGGGAGGAGCACAAGGATGGAGAACAGCAGGGGACCGGGGAGGAACACAAGGATGGAGAACAGCAGGGGACCGGGGAGGAGCACAAGGATGGAGAACAGCAGGGGACCGGGGAAGAGCACAAGGATGGAGAACAGCAGGGGACCGGGGAGGAGCACAAGGATGGAGAACAGCAGGGGACCGGGGAGGAGCACAAGGATGGAGAACAGCAGGGGACCGGGGAGGAGCACAAGGATGGAGAACAGCAGGGGATCGGGGAGGAGCACAAGGATGGAGAACAGCAGGGGACCGGGGAGGAGCACAAGGATGGAGAACAGCAGGGGACCGGGGAGGAGCACAAGGATGGAGAACAGCAGGGGATCGGGGAGGAGCACAAGGATGGAGAACAGCAGGGGACCGGGGAGGAGCACAAGAATGGAGAACAGCAGGGGACCGGGGAGGAACACAAGGATGGAGAACAGCAGGGGACCGGGGAGGAGCACAAGAATGGAGAACAGCAGGGGACCGGGGAGGAACACAAGGATGGAGAACAGCAGGGGACCGGGGAGGAACACAAGAATGGAGAACAGCAGGGGACCGGGGAGGAACACAAGAATGGAGAACAGCAGGGGACCGGGGAGGAGCACAAGAATGGAGAACAGCAGGGGACCGGGGAGGAGCACAAGGATGGAGAACAGCAGGGGACCGGGAAGAAGCACAAGGATGGAGAACAGCAGGGGACCGGGAAGAAGCACAAGGATGGAGAACAGGAGTTCAGGGAAGAGCACAAGGATGAAGAACAGCAGGGGACCGGAGACCAGCAGGGAACTGGAGAATAGCACATGAGGGGTCCAGAGAACAGCAGGGGACCAGAAAACAGCAGGGGACCAGAGAGGGGGGGGGGGGGGGCGGGAGAGAGCAGAGAAGATGCTGGGGAAGATTACAGGATTCCAAGTGAGAGCTGAGGGGCCCACAAGCAGCAGAAGGAAGCTGGAGAGGAGGGGTGGCCTATAGAGGAACCAATGCCCTCCATGTTCCTCCTGCAGCCGCTGAAGGCCACTTCTCCTCTCCGTCCCGGAGGCATTCAGTGGCTGAAGGAGGAACATGGTCAGTTCCTCTATATGCCGTCCCCCTGTCCAGGTATAAAGGGGAGCTGCATGGGCTCCCTGGAGCTTGGGCCCGGGTTACAATGGCGGCCCCTGTAGTTACGCCCCTGAATTAAAAATTATGAGGATATTTCAGGACTCTATCACCAGGTTATGTGCTTCTGTCCTAGATTTTTGATCCGTTAGGCCTCACCCACACTGGAAACCCTGCCTTTAGAAGGCATTTCTAAATGCATATAAATGCATGTAATGATTTTTTTAATGTTTCCATTCACACTGTGCATTTACCTGTGTTTGGAGAATTCAGCTTAGCTGCTTTTAGAGAAAATACAATTCTGTGCACCTAGGATCCAACTATGAACTTTAAACGCAGCTAAACCCACTTTAAAGCAGGAACATTTAAATGCAGGAAAAGTGATTTTGGAGCCATAAAAGTTGTTTATATCTTCCAGATGACTCATGTTTCATTAAGAAAAGCTAAACGCAGGAGCGCCAGTTTGAATGAGTTCTTAGATTGTCTCTTGCGCATTGAATGGCTGCCATCTAGTGTCAAAATTTCAAAACGGCATCCTGTATCTCTTCTCTTGGTTGGCTGATTCATGTATTAGATCAATTTTCTCCAATCACTAACTGTAAATGCATTTCATTCACATCTGTGTTGACAATAATGTTTGTTATGATAGGTAAGCTTAGTGAACTACAGTAGGTCAAATGTCTTTTTTCAAAATCTGGCTTTTGAAGCGGACCTTCACTATAAAAGGTCCTGTCATGTCGCCTTTGTCAGGGCTGGGCTCCTTCTCAAAGCTGGCCACTCAGCTGTCGGCTAGTTGCCAGCTCCTATCTCTCCACAGTGACTTACCTGTTGATGATATCCTGCTCATCAGTCCTGCCCAGATGATCTCTGCCTTCGCCTTGGTCACATCTCTAGAGATGCACTCCTGTGTTCCTGTTAAAGACTTTCTTGGCTGACATTCCTTCTGGCTCCAGATCTTGTTTGCTGTTCTACTACACTCATCTCTGGCTCCCTGACGTTTTGGCTTGTCTGACTATCCGTTCCGGTTCCTGAACTCTGGCTTTGTTTTGACTACGTTTACTCTATTTACCTTTTTTTATTATAAAACAAGTGTAATTTAACTGTACTTCTGTCTCAGTCTGATTAATGGTTCCTGACGGTAGGCGAAGGAAATGAATTCAGAAGATGCAGTCAATCCACTTGTTGGTAATATTTTTTCCAGATTGGATGAGCAGGATCACCGCATGGATCAGTTTGTCATGGCGTTGCAAACACTCCCGAGTCACACGGCTCACCTGGAATCTCCCACTGTGGCTGCTCCAGTAAATGTGGTACAGGCAGTCCCTGCTGCTGCTCCAGTCTCTGTGCAGGCACCCGCCTTGAGTATTACCTCTATAAGGAGGTATGTCTGGTTCCGCTCCACTCCCCCAGCAATTTAGGGGCAATCCAGTCCAATGCAGCGGGTTTCTCAACCAGGTTGAGATATACTTTGAGATGCTGCCCCAGGCGTTTCCCATGGAGAGAAGCAAAGTAGGTTTCATGATATCTTTGCTTTCTGAGAGAGCCTTGGCCTGGGCAAACCCTCTATGGGAGACGCAAAAACCTGTTGTCCTGAGTTACCCTGAGTTTGTGGCTTCTTTTAAAAGGGTGTTTGATGTCCCTGCACGATCCGCTTCTGCTGCCAATTGCCTCATGTCCATCAGAGTATGAGAACTGTTGCTGATTATGCCATTGAATTCCTTACTCTGGCAGCAGAGGAACAATGAGGCCCTCGTGGCCGATTTTTCTCATGGTCTCTCGGATGCCATCAAGGATGATATAGCAGCCCGAGATATACCCACTGAGTTGGAGAAGTTGATCACGTTTGCCATCCTCATTGACTCCAGACTCAGAGAAAGACTTCCTTTTAAGGAGCACTTGCGGAAGCCTCCTGTACATTTGTCTCTGAACTTTGCAATCCCACCCTTGCCTACCTCACCTCCCATGCATCTTAGTACCGAGTCGGTCTGTGAAGATGAACCCATGCACTTGGGCTTCACGTGTCTCTCTGCGGATGAGAGAACCCTTAAGAGGAGGGAAAGATCGTGCCTTTATTGTGGCCAGGCAGGTCACTTTTTGAAGTCTTGTCCTACCCATTCAGGGAACGCCCGAAAGTTGAGGTCCTGTCACGGACAGACCTTAGGTGGTGTTGCTTCTTCTACAGTTATCCAGAAGGATAAGCCCCTGGTTTTGGTTACCCTTTCTTGGGCTGAGTCGTCCGTCGAGATACAGGCTCTAATCGACTCTGGGGTTTGCAGGCCTGTTCATTGCTGCTACCAAAGCACTCGATTCCGCTGCAGCTGCATGACACTCCACTTGCCATTGGGGCTCTTGACAGGAGACCTCTACAGCTTGCCCATGTGACTCATGAGACTGTTCCATTGTCCATGGCCGTAGGGGCTCTTCACCATGAGATAATCCAATTCCAAGTTATTTCCTCAGCTAAGTTTCCGCTGGTTATTGATTACAGAGGCACAACCCCTCTTTTGATTGGCTCCGTGCTAAGGTTCTCTCCTGGTCGCCACAATGCAGCAAGACATGCTTCCAGAAGGTAGCCAAATTGAGACCCTACAAGAGGGAAACAAGTACCCCTGGTACATTGGGACTTTATGGGCAAACAGGAAAACATTTGTATATAAAATATATAATTTATTTGAACAAATTTGTTTAAAAACACATGTGAAATGACACGCATAGCAACAGTTTGCATAATACATGAAATGACAAATACTGCTTATGGTAAATTGCTACAAATTCCAATAAGCGTTGATTTTCTCCTTTTGGTCTGACGTTTCAGGAAAAATGGTGAACTTTGCCTCTCGGGACCAGCGGCCTCTCAAAGTCAGACGGTCATACCCATGCCCTAAGTTATACTTTTTCTGTGACTATGCCATGAGGGTCGCTCTGTGGGGATCGCTGTGAGGGCTGTTCCGAGCCCGGACGAGGTTCATCGTTTTCTGATGGACAGACAGTGACAAATTCACTCTTCTATGAAAATCTGTTTTTAAAGTATATACATGAAAATTCTTTACATTTTGATGTTGAATATATTTTCTCTCCTATAATGCCTCTGAGGAAGGGATATTTTCCCTGAAACATGTCAGGCCAAAAGGAGAAAATCAACGCTTATTGGAATTTGTAACAATTTACCATAAGCAGTGTTTGTCTTTTCATGTATTATACAAACTGTTGCTATGTGTGTCATTTCACATGTGTTTTTTAAACAAATTTGTTCAAATAAATGATATATTTTATATACGATTGTTTTCCTGTTTGCCCATAAAGTCCCAATGTACCGGGGGGTACTTGTTTCCCTCTTGAAGGGTCTCGATTTAACAAATGTCTGGGATGTTGGCAACATTTCAGTGAGAATAGCATTTAAAAATTCTCCTGGTGGTTCACCATTTATATTCCAGAAGGTAGCCGAGGTCCTGTGCACCTCTTCACTCTCCTCCCTGCTGGAGGTGTACCGTGATTTTAGCGATGTCTTTGAAAAAGGTCGAGCCGGTAGTTTGCCTCCACACCGGTCGTATGATTGCCCAATTGACCTTCAACCTGGTGCCATACCCCCTTGTGGCCGGGTTTACCCTTTGTTGGTCTTGGAGGATAAGGCCATGGACGAGTATGTTGCAGACGCACTTTCTCGAGGTTTCATCTGCAAATCCTCGTCTGCTGTTGGTGCTGGTTTCTTCTTTGTGAAGAAGAAGAGTGGTGAACTGAGACCTTGTATTGATTATAGGGGGTCTCAATCATTTCATGATTAAGAATGCCTATCCGATTCTGTTGATTACGGAGTTATTTGACCGCCTCAAGGGAGCAACGGTTTTCACAAAACTTGATTTGAGAGTGCCATACAATCTCGTGGGGATTAAGGAGGGCAACAAGTGGAATACCAGAACAGGCCATTATGAGTACTTCGTAATATCTTTTGGCCTTTGTAACGTCCCAGCAGTTTTCCAGGAATTTATTAACGATGTCCTCTGAGATTTGTTGCAGTTATGTGTGGTGGTTTATCTCAACGATATCCTCCTGTTTTCCAAGCCCCTGAGAGCCACCACACAGATGTCTGTCGTGTGCTTCAGAAACTAATAGAGAACAATGTCTATTGTAAATCGGAGAAGTGTGAATTTCATCATGAACAGGTTAAATTCCTGTCATTTCCACTGCTGGTTTTTCGAAGGGCCCAGAGAAATTTTGAGCAGTCCTACAGTGGCCCCAACCCGTGGGTTTACATCTTCTGCAGCGTTTTCTTAGCTTTGCCAACTATTATTGGAAGTTTATTCGTAACTTCTCGTCTCTGGTCAAGCCACTGTCTGATATGACCAGAAAGGACGGTAACCCACAGAGTTGGTCTCCGGAGCCCATTAAGGTCATTGAGAGTCTCAAGGCTGCCTTTGTTTCTGCTCCTGTGTTGGCACAGCCTGATCCTACGTTACCTTTTATCCTTGAGGTTGATGCTTCTGAGACTGGAGTTGACGCCCTTCTGTCTCAACGTCCTACCTCTGAGAGCGCTATGCATTCTTGTGGCTACTTTTCCAAGAAATTGTCACCAGCGGAGTGCAATTATGAGATTGGTGACAGAGAGCTGTTCGCGATCATTTTAGTCCTGAAAGAATGAAGATATCGCCTCGAAGGTACCACTGTGCCGGTTCTCTCTCTAACTGACCATAAGAATCTCACATTCTTGTCTGAGGCTAAATGCCTCTCTCCCAAAAGGGCGCTATGGGCTCTTTTCTAGTTTCAATTACATTGTCTCATTCTTACCCGGTACTAAGAATGTAAGGGCTGACGCTTTGTCACAACAATTTTCCTCCACTTCCAAGATGGAGATAATTTTTCAGTTACTGTGATTCCTCCTGTTTGTATTCTGGCTACGGTTCGCACCAGTCTCACTTCTCCTTTGGGTGGCAATTCTTGCTGCTCAGGTCCATGCTACTCCTGAGAAACTTTGTGACCGGTGCTTTGTCCCAGAGAGTCTCTGTACTGCCGTGCTCAAGACTTACCATTCTCCCAAGACTGCTGGCAACCCTGGGAAGAATCAACTCTTTTGGGCCATTTCCCAACAATTCTGGTGGCCTAGTCTACGTGGTGATGTAACCACCTTCATAGCTGCCTGTTCCGTGTGTGCTCAGAGTAAGACTCCACAACATCTTCCAGTGGGCCTCCTACAACCCATACCCAAGGGAGAGAGGCCCTGGACCCACATGTCTATGGATTGCATTGTGGAGTTACCCAACTCCCAAGGCAACACAGTTATCCTTATGGTGGTTGACCGGTTCTCAAAAATGTCCCATTGTATTCCACTTAAGAAGTTGCCCACATCTAAGGAACTGGCTTCCTATTTTGCTGGGAAGATCTTTCGCTTACATGGGCTACCCAAGGTGATTGTCTCTGACAGGGGTAGTCAGTTTGTGTCCCGGTTCTGGCGAGCCTTTTTTTCACAGTTGGGAATTCAGCTTGCTTTCTCCTCTGCGTATCACCTGCAGTCCAATGGGGCCGCAGAATGAGCCAACCAGTCCTTGGAGCAATTCCTACGCTGCTATATTTCTGACCATCATAACAACGACCTCTTACCGTGGGCAGAGTTTGCTCACAATAGTGCCTTGAATTCTGCTTCCCGATTGTACCCGTTTATGGTGAACTATGGTTTCCAACCTTCCATGTTGCCCGACTCATTTGTTCCGCAGAGTATTCCTGCGTTAGAGGAGCATCTCCGTTGTCTTCATTCCACTTGGGCACAAGTCCAGGAGGCTTTGCGACATGTTAATGATAGGTACAGACTCCATGCTGACCACAAATGCCTGCGTCTTCCTTCCAGGTTGGGGACAAGGTCTGGCTGTCATCTCGCAACCTCTGACTTTATGTTCCCTCTCTGAAGTTCACACCTCGGTTTATTGGGCCTTTATGTATTCTTCGCAGGATTAACCCAGTGGCTTACACATTTTTTTTTTTACAAGAAAACCCAGTGGCTTACACATTAGACCTTCCTTCTAATATGCGTATCTCAAATGTATTTCTTGTCTCCTTATTGAAACCTTTGGTCTGCAACCGCTTTACCACCTTGGTGCCTCATCCTCACCCTGTACAGGTTGAGAACCATAAGGAGTATGAAGTACAGTCCATTGTCGACTCCCGTAGGTTCCGTGGGCGCATACAGTACCTGGTGCATTGGAAAGGGTACGGTCCAGAGGAATGCTCATGCCTGCAATACCTCAAAAACAAAGCGAAGCCAAAGCTGAATAAAAGCCCCTCAAAAGCTTTGGGTGCTGTAAGCGAGCTTTGTCGTAGACTTCTATGGAGGTTTGGAGATGCTTTGAAGCACCAAGAAAGTAACATGGGGTATATTATAAGTGAAGCAAAGCACAACAGTGTGAATAGGACTGTAAGGTAACCATTTTATTAGTTGTGTGTGTAAACACACTAATCACTGTGCTGTCAGAGGAGGGAGACATGTCCTTTGTTCCTAGTAAGTAGGAACAGCGAAATGGCTCTCCTACTCAGTCCTATCCTCATACAGTTAGAACAAACCGAGGGTACACACATTTAACCCCTTGATCGCCCCCTAGAGTTAACCCCTTCCCTACCAGTGTCATTTACACAGTAATCAGTGCCTTTTTATAGCACTGATTACTGTATAAATGTGAATGGTCCCAAAAATGTGTCAAAAGTGTCCGATCTGTCCATCGTAATATCGCTAAGAATCGCAGATCACCGCCATTACTAGTAAAAAAATAAATAAAAATAAATGCCATAAATTTTTGCCATAGTTTGTAGACGCTATAACTTTTGCGCAAACCAATCAATATACGCTTATTGAAATTTTTTTTTACCAAAAATATGTTGAAGAATATATATATTGACCTTAACTGATGAAGAAATTTGTTTATTATAGCAAAAAGAAAAAATATTGTTTTTTTTTTTCAAAATTGTCGTTTTTTTGTGTATAGCACAAAAAATAAAAACTGCAGAGGTGATCAAATAGCACCAAAAGATAGCTCTAATTGTGGGGGGAAAATAAAAAGGACGCAAATTTTGTTTGAGTACAGCATTGCATGACCGTGCAATTACCAGTTAAAGTGACGCCGTGCCAAATTGTAAAAAGTGCTCTGCCAGGAGAGGGGGTAAAACCTTCCGGGGCTGAAGTGGTTAACAAAAGCGTGTCCAATCCCACATTTTGAAGCAAGTGTAAACAAGCCATTGACTCACCTGTGGGACATCATTTCTCACAACCGGACCACACTATAGAAGACTGCAATGTTTTAGTTCTGAAATGGAATTTCAGAACTATCCAGGAAAGGAAAAACGTTTGAGCTAAGAATGATACTTTTTGACACAAAAAACAATGGCCTAAATTTAGATATTGGTTTCCTCACCCACTAAATTACAGTTTTATGAACCCCTCTGTGACTGTGACCCCCCCCCCCCTCCCCCAGTCTATAGCTTTCCCTCTGTCTTATCTCACTTGCTGATAGCTTTATTACCATTACCATACTATTGATTTGTATGTGTTTGTTTCTCTTTTTCCTTTCCCTCAGATATTTTATTTTTATAATTTTTTTTTTGTTTTAACATTTTACCTTCTGCTAAAACGTTTGTGAATCAGTACTGCTTGGACCTTGAAGAAGGGGACACACACCCCGAAAGCTCGTCCATGAAAAATGATATGTTAGTGCAAATAAAGAAAAAGTATCACGGACAGTACTCAATTTCCGCAAGATTTTGAATTGTGTCTGTGGAAATTTGTGCCCATTCAGCCAAAAGACCATTTGTGAGACCTGGTTCACAATTTGCATTCCAATTCATCCCAAAAGGTATTCAGTAGGGTTGAGGTCAGGGCTTTGTGCAGCCCACTTGAGTCCCTCCACACCAAACTCATTAAACCATGTTTTTATGGAGAATACTTTGTGTACAGGGGGGAGCTTGAACAGAAAAGGGTCTTCTCCAAACTGATGTCACAAGGGTGGAAGTACACATTTGTCTAATATGTATTTGTATGCTGTAGCAATAATTAAAAAAAAAAAAAAAAAAATACAGGAAACAGCACATGCGTATAACAGGAGTGTATAATATGAAGGAGTGTATTATATTATTCTTCAGTTTTCAAAAGTTCTCTGATGTCACATTAACCTTTTCCACGATGCAACACCACTAACTTATCATTAGATTTTCACATAGTAACACCATCAATGGGAGATTGGAGAAAAAAAAAAAGCAAAAAAAGGATGCGTAAGCGCATTGGACAAGGGGAAGTCAATACACAGACATGTATATTATTAGAAGTCCGATAACATTTTATTCTATTATATATTTATCATATAATTCTCTTACATATACATTTATCTTAATATTAAACAACTGCACAGGGAAATTAAAATGTAGGATTATGGTCACTTTGATTTTAATCTGTCACTGCTATTAAGCTACACAGTTAGCGATCAGACAGACGATCGTAAGTGTCTACGTATTCTTTTAGTTTAAAAAAAAAGAAGAAAAAGGTAGATTGCTTTTGTTGACCTCTCCTTCTTAAAATACTAATTGTGATCTCTTTGCTTTGAAACATGTATGCAGATTGGAAATAATGACTTGTTTCGAGTCCGTGTTTCAAATTATGACCAAAGGATTTGTTTCTGTGGTTGATTTTAAGGGTAGCCTGTTACTGGAAAAAATTGTGGAGACTGAGGTTACTAGGTAAGAGCAGGCACTACAAGATGGCAGAACAGACGAAAAAGTTTGCTAAAACACTGCTCCAATACTCTGGTGGCCCACAAATACAGAGTAATATTTATACAGTATCAACAATTTATGCAGTGCTATCACATGAGTTTCTGCCCTGAAGGAGCTTACAATCTAATCTTATAATCGCACATGCATATATACACACACAACAGTATTTTTATTACGTAAATCTTAGGAGTTCTGAAACATGCTCCCACATCCAGTGTGCATTGTGTTATGGGATGAGCCAAGAGCTGAAGAGTAAGGGTTAACGGGCTACTGAGGCCCACTAAAGCAGAATTTTGTTAAGCCAATACTATTTACCAACACTTTGTGGTGCCTGGTATCACCTAGTAATGCCATGTTATGCAACATTTTCTAGAAAACAGGCACACTGTAAATCCTGCCATAGACTTGACCTTACTGCTACCCACATTTTTGGGTGATTTTAGGTCTGTAAGAAACCCTTATACATCTTTGTTCGCTGTAAACGAAACAGGTTCAAGTACATTGTCCCATCACTATATTTTTCTCCTAAAAAGGACGCCAATCATGATTACTCATACCTCCCACATACTTGTGTCACATAGACTAAACAGAAGCATCTGAGTGAGCCCTAGAGTGAGCAGACCATGCCTGCATGTATGACCAGCCTCTAGTGTCTCTGAATCTCTGTGCCTCAGGACCCCCTGGAAGTCATGCACCCAAATCCTAGGTGTACAATTACTTCCCTTTCCCACAATAAATTTATACTGGCAACCATCGCCATCAGTCAGATATTTAGTGTCCACATAAAGACAAGACAGTACTGTAAGTGTGCATACTGTGTATGTGTATATACACTGATCAGCCATAACATTATGGCCACTGACAGGTAAAGCGAATATCTCCTTACAATGGCATCTGAAAATTGGTGGAATATATTAGGCAGCAAGTGAACATGTTGTCCATGAAGTTGATGTGGTGAAAACAGTAAAAAAAAAATGGGCATTGCAATTTGTTGTGTATGGGGCTGTGAAGCCCATAGTGACCCATGTTCACAGCCAAAAGCTTCTACAATGGTCACATGAACATCAGAACTGGACTACAGAGCAATGGAAGAAGGTGGCCTGGTCTGATGAATCACGTTTTTTTTTTTTACATCATGTGGATGGCCGGGTGCGTGTGCATCAGTTACCTGGGGAAGAGATGGCACCAGGATGCAGTATAAGAAGGCAAACTGGTGGAGGAAATGTGATGCTTTGGATAATTTCTGCTGGGAAACCTCCAGTCCTGCCATTCATGTGGATGTTACTTTGGTGTCCATACCTCAATGGGTCAGGTCTGTTTTAGCAAAAGGGGGCTATACTCAATATTAGGTGGGTGGTCATAATGTTATGGAAGGGTAAAATTAAAAGCAGGATTAGCGCAGGTCTGCAATACTCTACAGCATGGAATGTAGTCTTCAATACAATATTAAATGTATTAAATATATTCATAGTATCTTCTTGATTCATGATGTTTGGTGTCAGTTTGCTTATGCATATTTGCACATACACACATATGTTGCACTTTAATTGTTGATTGTATATTAACAAATATCACTTCTAGAATTATTCATTAATCAGTTTTTATAACATATATTGATTTATTCACATATGTATTAGTCTATTTGCATGTTTGCACAGAATATAAATCACACATACTAGTTTATTTTGCATATTTACACAGAAGATACTATGAATATATTTGATATATAGAATATATTTAATATTGTATTGAAGACTACATTCCATGCTGTAGAGTATTGTGGACCTGCGCTAATCTTGCTTTTAATTTTACCCTTCCATTACTGACTCATGTCATTACCAAGAAAGCTGCGGTCCATTTGAATTTTAATTGATTGTTTTCATCTGTGACGCTGTTAAAACTGTTTTGCATGGTCATAATGCTATGGCTGATCAGTGCAAGTATAATAAATATATATATAAAAAATTATTTATATATATATATATATATATTTTTTTTTTTAACTAAAGTGTGCGTATACATACATACAGTGGATATAAAAAGTCTACACACCCCTGTTAAAATGTCAGGTTTCTGTGATGTAAAAAAATGAGACAAAGATAAATAATTTCAGAACTTTTCCCACCTTTAATGTGACCTATAAACTGTACAACTCAGTTGGGCAACAAACTGAAATCATTTAGGTGGAGGGAAGTAAAAATAAAAAACTAAAATAATGTGGTTGCATAAGTGTGCACACCCTCTTATGACTGGGGATGTAGCGGTGTTCAGAATTAGGCAATCACATTCAAACTCATGTTAAATAGGAGTCAGTACACACCTGCCATCATTTAAAGTGCCTCAGATTAACCCCAAATAAAGTTCAACTGTTCTAGTAGGTCTTTCCTGACATTTTCTTAGTCGCATCCTACAACAAAAGACAGGGTCCGCAGAGAGCTTCCAAAGCAGCAGAGGGATCTCATTGTTAAAAAGGTATCAGTCAGGAGAAGGGTACAAAAGAATTTCAATGTATACCATGGAACACAGTGAAGACAGTCATCAAGTGGAGAAAATATGTCACAACAGTGACATTACCAAGAACTGGACGTCCCTCCAAAATTGATGAAAAGATGAGAAGAAAACTGGTCAGGGAGGCTGCCAAGAGGCCAACAGCAACATTAAAGGAGCTGCAGGAATATCTGGCAAGTATTGGCTGTGTGGTACATGTGACAACAATCTCCTGTATTCTTCATATGTCTGGGCTATGGGGTAGAGTGGCAAGACTGAAGCCTCTTCTTACGAAGAAAAACATCCAAGCCCAGCTAAACTTTGCAAAAACACATCTGAAGTCTCCCAAAAGCATGTGAGAAAATGTGTTATGGTCTGATGAAACCAAGGTTGAACATTATGGCCATAATTCCAAAAGATGTTTGGTGCAAATACAATACTGCACATCAACAAAAGAACACCATACCCACCGTGAAGCATGGTGGTGGCAGCATCATGCTTTGGGGCTGTTTTTCTTCAGCTGGAACAGGGGCCCTAGTCAAGGTAGAGGGAATATTGGAAAAAGTTCCCAATACCAGTCAATATTGACACAAAACCTTCAGACTTCTGCTAGAAAGCTAAACATGAAGAAGAACGTCATCATTCAGCATGACAACGACCCAAAGCATACATCCAAATCAACAAAAGAATCGCTTCACCAGAAGAAGATTAAAGATTTGGAATGGCCCAGCCAGAACTCAGACCTGAATCGGATTTAAAATCTGTGGGGTGATCTGAAGAGGGCTGTGCACCGGAGATGCCCTCGCAATCTGACAGATTTGGAGTGTTTCTGCAAAGAAGAGTGGCAAATATTGCCAACTCAAGATGTGCCATGCTGATAGACTCATACCCAAAAAGACTAAAATCAAAAAGGTGCTTTAACAAAGTATTAGTTTAAGGGTGTGCACAATTGTGCAATCATATTATTTTAGTTTTTTATTTTTACTTCCCTCCACCTAAAATATTTCAGTTTGTTGTTCAACTGCATTGTACAGTTTATAGGTCACATTAACCGGTTCCCGACCGCCTCACGTCTTTTTACAGGGGCAGAATGGCACCCCTGCGCAAAGCCCCTTATATATATATATATATATATATATATATATATATATGGGGTTCCCTTCAAGAGCCGCCGGAGGCGTGCCCGCTGCACAGCGGGGACCCAATGCGCGTGGCCGGTGGCGATCATGCATGAGAGCCAGCATGAGGATTTGTGTGTGTAAACACACAAATCCCTGTCCGGTCAGGGGAGAGGAGACATATAGTTTGCTCCTAGTAAGAAGGAACAACGATATGTCTCCTCCCTTAGTCAGTCCTATCCCCATACAGTTAGAACACACATTTAACCCCCTGATCACCGCCATTACTAGTAAAAAAAATATATAATAATAAAAATGCCATAAAAATACCATAAATCTTTCCCATAGTTTGTAGACGCTATAACCTTTGCGCAAACCAATCAATATACGCTTATTGCAACTTTTTTTTACCAAAAATATGTGGAAGAATATATATTGGCCTAAACTGATGAAGAAATTTGTTTTTCAAAAATATTTTTGAGGACATTTATTATAGCAAAAAGTAAATTTTTTTTTATTTTTTTTAAATGTCACTCTTTTTTTGTTTATAGCACAAAAAATAAAAACCACAGAGGTGATCAAATAGCACCAAAAGCAAGCTCTATTTGTGGGAAAAAAAGGACACAAATTTAGTTTGGGTACAGCATTGCATGACTGCGCAATTACCTATTAAAGCAGCGTAGTGCCAAATTGTAAAAAGTGCTCTGATGAGGAGGATGAGGAGGAGGATGAGGAGGAGGAGGAGGAGGAGGAGGAGGGGGGGGGGGGCAAAACCTTCCAGGGCTGAAGTGGTTAAAAGGTGAAAAAAGTTCTGCAATGATTTATCCATCTCATTTTTTTACATCACAGAAACCTGACATTTTAACAAGGGTGTGTAGACTTTTTAGATCCACTGTGTGTGTATATATTTATATATATATATATATATATATATTTATATATATATATATATATATATATATATACACACACATACATACACACTGTATATATGTATATACACCTATATGCCTAACCATGCTGTCTACTCCATAGCACAGAAAAGGGAAGGGAGTCTAGCATACCCCTCCACTTAGAAAAGTCAGTGTTTGCCTACAGCTTAAATCCGGGGTTCAGGGAGTGCCCAGACAGCTCTAAAATTACCTAAAAAGGTATGCAGTAAAAAAATAATAAGGAAGAAGCAGGGATGGCTTTATTTGTATGGCTCAAAGGAAGAAAAAACAAACACTCTTTCAGAGGCACGTTGACATATGTGGCTTTGGCTTTTACATGCATCTGCAGATGCACATGACTGTGATTATCTCTCTTTCTATAGGAACTTTAGAAATGGGTGTTAAATTAAGACCACTTTGTTGGTGGGCTAATTCTGTGAACTTATAATGAGGTGCCCCTTCCACGCTCCTTCCTTGCTAGTTTCCTCCTTCCTTGCTAGTTAATAACTCACCGATCTGCTACTTTATCCTCCATCACACACTTTAGTAAGCTCAAGACTGTTCTACATAACTTTACTGTACAATGAGGTTAAACAGGATTATGCTTTGCTGAGCAATCAAAGTCAGCAGATCAGAAGGGAAATTTTAGGTCTGCAGATGAAGTGTGTTAGGGTAATCCGTTGTCTATATCTAGAAGAGTAGAGCAGATTCTTTCTCGATCCAGGGAATGAGAGCGGAAGAAGCTGTGGAGATGCTGAGAGCTGTCTGTGGGGTTAAGAGATCTGACATCCACTGTCCTTCTGTGGTTTTAGGTCAGGTTCCTTCATTGGCTTTACCTCCTCTTCTTTCTTGGGCTTAGCCTAGAGAAAGAAAGAAAGATAAAAAATTAACCACTTTAAGACCAGCCTCGTTTTGGATTTTAGGTGTTTACATGTTTAAAACAGGTTTTTTTGCTAGAAAATTACTTAGAACCCCCAAACATTATATATTGTTTTTTTTCTAAAACCCTAGAGAATACAATAGCGGTCATTGCAAAACTTTTTTTTTGCACCGTATTTGCGCAGCGGTCTTCTAAGCGCACTTTTTTTGGAAAAAATTCACTTTTTTGAAAAAAAAAATAAGACAACAGTAAAGTTAGCCCAATTTTTTTTTATATTGTGAAATATAATGTTACGCCAAGTAAATTGATACCCATCATGTCACGCTTCAAAATTGCGCCCGCTCGTGGAATAGCGTCAAACTTTTACCCTTAAAAATCTCCATAGGCGACGTTTAAAAAATTCTACAGATTGCATGTTTTGCGTTACAGAGGAGGTCTAGGGCTAGAATTATTGCTCTCACTCTACCGGTCGCGGCGATACCTCACATGTGTGGTTTGACCACCTTTTTCATATGCGGGCGCTACTCACGTATGCGTTCGCTTCTGCGCGCGAGCTCGTCGGGACAGGGCGCTTTAAAAAAAATTTTTTTTTTTTTTATTATTTATTTTACTTTATTTTATTTATTTTTTCACTGTTTTTAAAAAAAAAAAATTTTGGATCACTTTTATTCCTATTACAAGGAATGTAAACATCCCTTGTAATAGAAAAAAGCATGACAGGTCCTCTTAAATATGAGATCTGGGGTCAAAAAGTCCTCAGATCTCATATTTAGACTAAAATGCAAAAAAAAAAAAAAAAAAAAAGTCGTTTAAAAAAATGACACAAATAATTGTGCCTTTAAGAGAAGTGGGTGGAGCCGTCTTAATGACGTCGCTCCGGCCGTCACATGGTATGGAGACGGGTGGGGGCCATCTTGGCCTCACTCATCTCCATACCGAGGAAGTGACAGGACCCGATCGCCTCCGCCGCTACCGACGGCTCCGGTAAGCGGCGGAGGGTGCGGGAGAGCGGCGGGAGGGGGGGTGGCACCTCTCCCGATAACGGTGATCTCGCGGCGAACCCGCCGCAGAGACCACCGTTATCGTGTACAGAACCGCTCACTGTAAAGATGGATACCTCGGTTGTGGCAGCAGCTGCTGCCGTTACCGAGATATTCATCTTCAAAAAAATGACGTATATATACAGTGAGCGGGGCTGAAGTGGTTAAAAAGTGAATCTTAGTACAACATCTAAGAACATCACATTTAAAGTGGTTGTAAAAGTAAAAAGTTTTTTATTTCTACTTTAAAGTGATACTAAAACACAGACTGTTTAAATTTACATTGTCCCTTCTAATTCTGTATATGGATGATGGCACTGTAATTATTTTAATAAAAAGAAAAAAAATCTTAGTACCTTTTTCCTAAATCAATATTCAGCTGTCTCATGACCCAGCTCTTTCCCAGCCTGTCTGCAGGAAAACATAAGCAGGAGGAACTTCTAGTCCTCTGCTGCTAGTCACATGTTCCAAAAAACACACACAAAAAAAAAAAAAAAAAAAAACCACACACACAGCCTTTGGCATACAGTCAAAATTAATAAATAAACAGAATTAACAAAATGGTTTTAAATTGGCATTCAAATATATATTTGAAATAAAATCTTTGCTATTTTTTTGTCAATAACATGATGTGGGTGGATTTCTGCCAGTCACATGCTGTGTCACGCCACTCCAGCCTGTGTTTTAGAATAAGGAAGAGGGAGGTGAAGCCCCTGTCAATCAAGATGTAATATCCCACCCCTATGTGTTTAGCTGGCCATGAAGGAGAGAGGGAGGGAGTGGGCTGTCATTTACCAGACTGTATACGCTCACATGTGTGATTCTATAGTCACATGGCTTCTCAGATGTGATAGGGAGGAAATCCTCAGCATAGAAATGCACAGTAAACTGAGCAGGTGCTGAGTTGCCACCACAGCTGCAAAACGCCTGAACTGGGGACATGAACAAAAGGTGGAGATAGAGAGCAGCAGGATCAACCAGTTTTTTTGCAGAAAACAAATCTCATAGTAACTGAGTATGAACAGCATGTAATACACCATTTATTGATAGTTTTTTATGATGTGGGTTTAGTGATGCTTTAAAGCATTCTCTGCATTAAAGGAGAAGTCCAGCCTGGGCTCGTTTGGCTGGACTTCTCTTATGGGTCACAGGAGTGCAATACGTTTTGCACTCATGTGACCCGTTTTCAGTGGAGAGTGGTCTGAAGTTCGCTCTCTGCTGACATCACCAAGATCAGTCCAGCCAGTGCGTCATCCCGAGTAAGGAAGTCTGGATCTGCCAGCTGCCTATACTGATAGGAGTCTCACCCTCTCAGCGAGCCGCTAATATGGCCGCTCCCTGCCCCTCCACAGCTCAGTGCTTCGATAATCATAGAGGAGCAGAACAGGAGAGATGCTGACTGACAGGCAGCAGCTCTCTGCTCGGGGAGGTGAGAGAACTGAGCCATCTGCAGTGTTCGGTGGCTCGGTTCTCAGTGAAGAGGCGGCAGAGGATAGATGCACACCTAGGTAAGTATGAATCTTAAAAAAGAAAAAAAAAATCATTACTTCTCTTTTAAGGTAAAAAAACAAAAAACAAAACAAAAAAAAACACACACAACACTTTATAATAGTGGCTCCCCCCCCCCCTTAAATACTCACCTGAACCTGATCTCGGTCCAGCACTGTGCCTGTCTGCACTTCTCCCCCTCTCCTGGCTCTCACAGGCTTGGCTGAGAGGAGCGGGAGCCATTGGCTCCTGCTGCTGTCAGTCAAAACCTGCGAGGAGAGAGCAGGGGGTGGGGCCGAGCCAGGCTGTGTGCCTTAATAGACACAAACAGCCCGACTTGGGATCAAGCACATACGAGTGCCCCAAAGCAAGCAGCTTCCTATTGGGGCACTCACAGGGGCTGAGGAGCCAGAAGCACCGGCAGGGTACCCAAGAAGAGGAGAATCTGGCCTGCTGTGTGCAAAATCACTGCACAAAGCAGGCAAGTATTACATGTATGTTGTTTTTTTTTTAATTCAAGCTTTAAAGCAGGGGTCCTCAAACTACGGCCCGCGGGCCACATGCGGCCCGCCGAGGACATTTATCCGGCCCAATCCACCCAGGGCCGGATTCCCGACAATCCAGGCTCGGGCCAGGGCCAGGTCGGCTCGGCTTCGGCAGGGAGCATATCCGCTCCGCTCCGCTCAAGCCGCCTCCCCCACCCCAGTAATGGAGGGCTCCGTGTGCCGCGCTGCATGCTGGGAAGTGTAGTTCCCAGCACAGTCCCGCACGGAGACAGGAGGCGCGAAGAGTGACAGCGCGAGCGGAGGCTTCAAGCAACAGCCTACTAACAAGTGAGGACCCCACTGTCCACCCCACTGTCCCCCTGTCCACCCCACTGTCCCCCTGTCCACCCCACTGTCCCCCTGTCCACCCCACTGTCCCCCGTCCACCCCACTGTCCCCCTGTCCCCCCCACTGTCCCCCTGTCCCCCCCACTGTCCCCCTGTCCACCCCACTGTCCCCCTGTCCAACCCTCTGTCCCCCTGTCCACCCCTCTAGCCCCCTGTCCACCCCACTGTCCCCCTGTCCCCCCCTCTGTCCACCCCTCTGTCCCCCTGTCCACCCCTCTGTCCCCCTGTCCACCCCACTGTCCCCCTGTCCACCCCACTGTCCCCCTGTCCACCCCACTGTCCCCCCCTCTATCCACCCCTCTGTCCCCCTGTCCACCCCACTGTCCCCCTGTCCCCCCTCTGTCCACCCCTCTGTCCCCCTGTCCACCCCACTGTCCCCCTGTCCCCCCTCTGTCCACCCCTCTGTCCCCCTGTCCACCCCACTGTCCCCCTGTCCACCCCACTGTCCCGCCCTCTGTCCACCCCTCTGTCCCCCTGTCCACCCCACTGTCCCCCTGTCCACCCCACTGTCCCCCTGTCCACCCCACTGTCCCCCTGTCCACCCCACTGTCCACCCCTCTGTCCCCCTGTCCACCCCACTGTCCCCCTGTCCACCCCACTGTCCCCCTGTCCACCCCACTGTCCCCCTGTCCACCCCACTGTCCCCCTGTCCACCCCACTGTCCCCCCCTCTATCCACCCCTCTGTCCCCCTGTCCACCCCACTGTCCCCCCTCTGTCCCCCTGTCCACCCCACTGTCCCCCCTCTGTCCACCCCTCTGTCCACCCCTCTGTCCCCCTGTCCCCCCCACTGTCCCCCTGTCCACCCCACTGTCCCCCTGTCCAACCCTCTGTCCCCCTGTCCACCCCTCTAGCCCCCTGTCCACCCCACTGTCCCCCTGTCCCCCCCTCTGTCCACCCCTCTGTCCCCCTGTCCACCCCTCTGTCCCCCTGTCCACCCCACTGTCCCCCTGTCCACCCCACTGTCCCCCTGTCCACCCCACTGTCCCCCCCTCTATCCACCCCTCTGTCCCCCTGTCCACCCCACTGTCCCCCTGTCCCCCCTCTGTCCACCCCTCTGTCCCCCTGTCCACCCCACTGTCCCCCTGTCCCCCCTCTGTCCACCCCTCTGTCCCCCTGTCCACCCCACTGTCCCCCTGTCCACCCCACTGTCCCGCCCTCTGTCCACCCCTCTGTCCCCCTGTCCACCCCACTGTCCCCCTGTCCACCCCACTGTCCCCCTGTCCACCCCACTGTCCCCCTGTCCACCCCACTGTCCACCCCTCTGTCCCCCTGTCCACCCCACTGTCCCCCTGTCCACCCCACTGTCCCCCTGTCCACCCCACTGTCCCCCTGTCCACCCCACTGTCCCCCTGTCCACCCCACTGTCCCCCCCTCTATCCACCCCTCTGTCCCCCTGTCCACCCCACTGTCCCCCCTCTGTCCCCCTGTCCACCCCACTGTCCCCCCTCTGTCCACCCCTCTGTCCCCCTGTCCACCCCACTGTCCCCCTGTCCACCCCTCTGTCCCCCCCACTATCCCCCTGTCCCCCCTCTGTCCACCCCACTGTCCCCCTGCCCACCCCACTGTCTCCCTGTCCACCCCACTGTCCACCCCTCTGTCCACCCCTCTGTCCACCCCTCTGTCCACCCCTCTGTCCCCCTGTCCACCCCTCTGTCCCCCTGTCCACCCCTCTGTCCCCCTGTCCCCCTCTGTCCACCCCTCTGTCCCCCTGTCCACCCCTCTGTCCACCCCTCTGTCCCCCCCACTGTCCCCCTCTGTCCACCCCTCTGTCCCCCTCTGTCCACCCCTCTGTCCACCCCACTGTCCCCCTGTCCACCCCACTGTCCCCCTGTCCACCCCACTGTCCCCCTGTCCACCCCACTGTCCCCCTGTCCACCCCACTGTCCCCCTGTCCACCCCACTGTCCCCCCCTCTATCCACCCCTCTGTCCCCCTGTCCACCCCACTGTCCCCCCTCTGTCCCCCTGTCCACCCCACTGTCCCCCCTCTGTCCACCCCTCTGTCCCCCTGTCCACCCCACTGTCCCCCTGTCCACCCCACTGTCCCCCTGTCCACCCCACTGTCCCCCTGTCCACCCCACTGTCCCCCCCTCTGTCCCCCTGTCCACCCCTCTGTCCCCCTGTCCACCCCACTGTCCCCCTGTCCACCCCACTGTCCCCCTGTCCACCCCACTGTCCCCCTGTCCACCCCACTGTCCCCCTGTCCACCCCACTGTCCCCCCCTCTATCCACCCCACTGTCCCCCTGTCCACCCCACTGTCCCCCTGTCCACCCCACTGTCCCCCCCTCTGTCCCCCTGTCCACCCCACTGTCCCCCTGTCCACCCCTCTGTCCCCCCCACTATCCCCCTGTCCCCCCTCTGTCCACCCCACTGTCCCCCTGTCCACCCCACTGTCCACCCCTCTGTCCCCCTGTCCACCCCTCTGTCCCCCTGTCCACCCCTCTGTCCCCCTGTCCCCCCTCTGTCCACCCCTCTGTCCCCCTGTCCACCCCTCTGTCCCCTCTGTCCACCCCTCTGTCCACCCCTCTGTCCCCCTGTCCACCCCACTGTCCCCCTGCCCCCCCCTCTGTCCACCCCACTGTCCCCCTGTCCACCCCTCTGTCCCCCTGTCCACCCCTCTGTCCCCCTGTCCACCCCTCTGTCCCCCTGTCCACCCCTCTGTCCACCCCTCTGTCCCCCTGTCCACCCCACTGTCCCCCTGTCCCCCCCTCTGTCCACCCCTCTGTCCCCCTGTCCACCCCACTGTCCCCCTGCCCCCCCTCTGTCCACCCCTCTGTCCCCCTGTCCACCCCACTGTCCCCCTGTCCACCCCACTGTCCCCCTGTCCACCCCACTGTCCCCCTGTCCACCCCACTGTCCCCCTGTCCACCCCACTGTCCCCCTGTCCACCCCACTGTCCCCCTGTCCACCCCACTGTCCCCCTGTCCACCCCACTGTCCCCCTGTCCATCCCTCTGTCCCCCTGTCCATCCCTCTGTCCCCCTGTCCATCCCTCTGTCCCCCTGTCCATCCCTCTGTCCCCCTGTCCATCCCTCTGTCCCCCTGTCCATCCCTCTGTCCCCCTGTCCACCCCTCTGTCCCCCTGTCCACCCCTCTGTCCCCCTGTCCACCCCTCTGTCCATCCCACTGTCCCCCTGTCCACCCCCTGTCCCCCCCTCTGTCCCCCTGTCCATCCCTCTGTCCCCTGTCCATCCCTCTGTCCCCCTGTCCACCCCACTGTCCCCCTGTCCACCCCTCTGTCCCTCTGTCCACCCCTCTGTCCCTCTGTCCCCCTGTCCACCCCTCTGTCCATCCCTTTGTCCCCCTGTCCATCCCCTATATATATTATTATTTATTATTCATTCTTTTATTCTTTTGCACTACAAAAAAGATGTGTGCATAGGAATTTAGGAATTAGTTCATATTTTTTTTAAACTATAGTGCGGCCCCCCAACAGTCTGAGGGACCGTGAACTGGCCCCCTGTCTAAAAAGTTTGAGGACCCCTGCTTTAAAGTAACTAATAAATGATAAGTAAAAAATATTAAACTGCTGAAAAATAGCAAGCACCTTGAGGAACATACCCACATTCAACAGCCTGCAAGTTACTACCACTACTGCCAAATTGCAGGTATTCTGATATTCAAAGCTTCGGCACTTCTTGAGTGTGTCAGAGCTTGCCTGTCCCATACTTCCTCCTGAACATTACTACTGGCCAGTTAAGAAGTTCATCATAGAGATGGACCAATAGGAATGTGTAGGAGGTGGGACAGAGAGCTGGATCACTTGAAAAATACAGTAAAATGATTTTTATATAGTACAATGAGTGGATGTGATCTTCAGACTGGAAGTGTATTACTGGCAAGTTCTGCAGACCCCAACTGGCTAAGAACTGGTAAGCTGCACTATATTACATTTTGTTCTTCGGTTTACATACAGAGGCATTAACATATAGAGCATACCACAATCAAAATAAAAAAAAGATGTAGCATTTTCCAGCACAACACTTCTGGGAGAAAAGGGGAACACATAAAGAGAAATTCTTACACCATCATCTTTTGGCCTTTTGGTCAGGTCGAAGCCGGCTTGCGTTTCCGGGGTCCACAGTGGGCTCATTTCAGGAAATTCGAATGGCACAGGTTCCACCAGGCCGTAATTGGCCTTAAGCTCCATTTCTGGTAACTCTGTTGGGACCTTCTGGAAATAGCTGTACAAAAGAAGCATGTCATTTGTATAAAATGATAGCAAAACTACAAAAACGGATAAATACAGCAATTAACAGCCCCCCATCATAGGTACTTATATGCTAATGGGGATAATTAATACTTCACTTTTTTTAAAGGGAAATATCACCTTCAGATCAGAATAGGGAATCTGCACTGCAAAAGTTTTGATTGGTCGATCAAATCAAAACATACAAAATTAAAAAAAAATTAAAAAAAAAGAGTCCATATTGAATCACTTTGAAATCTTGATGTCACCACAGTGTAATCCAACACAAACAAGAGAGTGCCCAACCACCATAATGTAAATGTAAATGAACCCTCCACTCCCATATCCTGAATAGCCACTCCCATATCCTGTCTGTAAAAATTATTGTCGAACCAAAAATAATTGTGGGAGTGGCCATGGGGGTGAAATACGCCCCTAGCCTGGCAAATCCCTTCATGGTGAAATGGGAGGATGTCGTCTATGCCCACAATATACCACCATTGGTTTTGTGGGCTAGATACATAGATGACATCCTCCTCCTATGGGATTGTGAGTACCAAGCCTTCCAAGAGTTTATGTCCTCCTTGAATGTGAACCAAAGAGGCATACATTTGAGTTACGAGATGAGTCAAATTGAAATAAATTTTTTAGACCTTAAAATTTCTACCAAAGGGGATAGGTTGGTTACGTCCACTTTCTTTAAAGGCACGGACAGAAACTCATTCATCCCGGTTGACAGTTGTCACCACCGTCCCTGGCTGAGATCGGTTCCAAAGAGCCAGTATTTGAGATGCAAAAGGAACTGCTCCGACCAAAGTGAATTTTTGATGCAGGCCGAAGTTCTGACCAATAAATTCTTGGAAAAAGGATACTTGAGAGAGTCCCTTCTTGAGACATTGGAAACTATCAAAGATGTTAGTAGGGATGAATTACTGGTAGAGAGAGTGAATGAGGCTTTTTCTTCTGGGGTCCCTTTTGTGACTACCTACTCTTTACAGCATAACAACATTAAGCAATTAGTTTACAGACATTGGCATATCGCAAAAAATGATGGGGTAATTAATAAAGTATTACCTGATAAACCTCATGTGGTCTTTAGGGGGGCCCCCTCCATTAGGAATCGAATAGCCCCAAACATTTTAAATCAACCCACTAAAACCACTTAACCAGCTAACAGGGTTCTATCAATGCAGAAGATGCAGAGTATGTTAGTTGAGTGCATGTCCTCATAGACGGACCAACACCTTTACCTCCACTAGCACACAGAGACAATATGTGATAAAACCATTCAACACTTGTGCTACGGAGGGAGTTGTGTATATGTTGCCCTTGTGGCCTGCAATATGTAAGCCGGAAAAAACGTCCTCTCCAGGTTCGTCTCAACGAACACATTACCAATATCAAAATGGGTTTTTAATAACCACTCTGTATCGAAACATTACTTATTTGCACATAATAAGGACCCTTCCAAGACCATTTTCTTGGGTATTGATAAGTTTAGTCCCCACTGGAGGGGTAGCTCTTTAATGAGGGAGATATACAAATTGGACATGACTTGTATTCAAAGATTAAAAACCTATGTACCCTCCGGGTTAAACATTGATACTGATGTGAATGCCTTTATTGATAACTTATAATAAGCCTGCATGTGAACTCGATCTGAGACATCAGCATATGGTACAATGGAGGTTCCACTTTTATAATAGTATTATATCCTTAAATAAAGGGATTTTGAATATAGAGGAGGAATGGGGAAAGTAAGGAAGGAAATAGGGAAGGTAAAGGGGAAATATAAGCGATTTAATCAGTTTTAGCGGATCAAAAAATTAACTAGTCACCTTATATAATTCACTCTGGATACACATATATATTTTATATTTCTTATTCATTTGATTTATTCTATATTTAATCAATTAGATACATTTACACTATTTTTTTTTATCACACATATTTAATTTAATCACTTAAATATATTTACACTACATTTAATTTATTCTATTATATTTAATTTAATATACTCACAATATATCACTTTATATTACACATATGTTTAATTCAATTTAGTATAGTGATATTGATTTATATATTACACACTTGTATCCATTTTTGTTTTCTCAAATCGATATGTAGTTATCCATCTGGTTTCTAGTTGTAAGGGGGCAATGTCAATACTGCCTCCTCGAACATGTGCAGGCATGTGCTCAAGCTCCGTGAATCGCACAACATTTGGATCGCAGTTGTTACATATTGTTATTCAACACAACTGCTATCCAAATGTTGTGCGATTCACGGAGCTTGAGCACGTGCCCGCACATGTTCGAGGAGGCAGTATTGACATTGCCATCTTACAACTAGAAACCAGATGGATACACTGCTTAGATGCTACTAAATATCCTGGCCTGAATGAGTATACAAGTTTCAAACCTTTTTTATAATAGAAACTTTCACTAAAGCATAATTTATAATTACTATAACTTTCTAGTTGGTCCCTTTTTGGGCTCCTCTGTGGCCTGATTTGGTTTTTGCATTCGGTCCCTCCCTCTTTTTCACTTCCCTCCCTCTCATTGCCATGATTATCGCTGTCCTATTGGCCCTTTTAACTTTCTTGGGCTCAACACACGTGCTAGCGCCCCCCTTTTTTTCTATTTTTGTTTTCATTATATATTTTTCTTTCTCTTCGTGTTTTTCTTTGTTTTTTTTTTCCCCTTTTTTTACTTTTTCTTTCCTTTTTTTTTTCCTTTTTTGCTAATCAACATACAAGTTGGATACATTTATATATACATATATATATGATTTGTTTATATTTTTGTTGCCTTTTTTCCGTTTATTTTTGTTTTTGCATCAATGTGCATTATGATTTGGATTTATAACATTGTGCATTCTATCACTCGGCGACTGTGCAGTTGATTGAACTGCCCGGCCTTAGGAGCACGCCTCGCATTTCCTTGTCCGGTCCTCCCCCTCCCTTTTTTCCTGCCCTTGTCATCTCATTGTTATTTTTCCACATGCCCTGGTCCCCATATGGCTTTTGGCTTCCCTGATGTTTTGGGTTGGTTTTCTAAGTCACAGCCCGTGGCTGTATTGACACACAAGGGCTGGCTGTCTATGACAGCCAGCCCGCCTCTCGGCCTGTCTCTGCCCCCCACCCTACGCCTTTTCCACCTGCCGCATTACGATCTTTCCCCCTGGCTTCTGGGTTATCCCCGCCCCTTAGGTTGACCCACAGCTAAGCCACGCCCCTGCTTGATTGCGTCGGACGGCCGCTGTCCTCCGACGCATCCAGCGGGCGCTAGGCTCTATGGAAATTGTTGGCTCTATGTGGTGGTGAGTGCGCAGGCGCACGGGCCGCTTTCTGTCCGCTCCTGATTGGCGACCTTTAGTTGCCAATCAGGTGGGGGGCTTTAAATAAGCTAGCTATTTGTCCGTTTTTGCAGACTCACCGGGACGCTGCTGAGTTAAAGTTACTGCACAGGTAAACTTGATTCTCTGGCGACCATATTATTGTCACACGCAGTTATAATTGATCACAGCAACATTTACTACTATGTCTATTTACTGGGGGTTTTCTGTTTATGTCCAATAGACTCATGCACCATAACTGGTGTGGATACTTTGTGCACCTACCCCAGTTTTTGTTTCAACTTGCAGTTATTACACTGCTTCTGATCACCTTTTTACTGCTGGGCTTGTCTCCCAATTTCCTTCTGGAGGTAGGATTTTTTTAACTAAACCTTTCCAATAATTCTTGTTGCATAACAAAAACCATTTGAATTATTGGTAAACTACAATTGTTTCTCTATTTTTCATCCAGTGGAGCTAGTCTACGTACCAACTTAGTTGTCCAATATGATCAATTACTATTGATCTTTTCAGCATCCCGGTTACTTGTTAGTATACCTTGTATTTGGTGAGTATTTAGGATTGTCTTTCCTTTTTATTAATGATAGTTGAGCTTTTTATAGCCTTACTCTTATGTATTTCTACAGCTATTTCCAAGGTTCATTTTATCAAGCCCCCTGCAGCCGCACTATAGGCAGTGAAGGACGACCTTTCCCCTCACATTGGATGTTGTCCATCTTGCCCTATTGGGCTCCGTGGGTAGGTTGTGATGATGCGTGATTGATGCTATGTCCCTCAGACTGCTTTCCATCTTGTTGGTTGGGATTAATTGGATAGGGGAGACCGCACTTGTCTGATCTCTCTGCGGTCGCTTAGTGATATGCACAGTGTTATTTGTTATTTACAATTTGTTATACTAATAAAAGATTCTTTTTTCTGTAGAACTACAACCTATCATATCCCCTGAGGAAGCCAATGTTTTGGCGAAACTAGTTGGGATATTTCAACTATTTCCATTAACTGGATGTAATGATCTGTCTATGCTCCATTTTTGTACCCTGTATGAATTGTACTTTTAACTTTTTGTAATAAATTTAATTATTTTTATAAAATTGTATTGCTGAATTTTTGGCAACGTAATAATCCCATACACTCAGCTCTTTACTCTAATGTGTGCCCAGGCAGCTGCCAATCTATGCCCAGGCAGCTGCCAATCAGTGCCCACTCACAATGCCTACCACCGCCAGTGCCACCAGGGATGCCTATCAGTGCCGCGTATCACTGCCATGTATCAGTGCCCATCAGTGCTGCCTATCAGTGCCCATCAGTGCCACCCATAAGGACTCATCTTTGCGGCCTTTCAGTGCCCACCAGTGCCACCCATGAGTGCCCATCAGTGCCACCTACCAGTGCCCATCAGTGCTGCCTACCAGTGCCCATCAGTCCTGCCTACCAGTGCCCATCAGTGCCGCATATCAGTGCCCGTCAGAGCCCGCTCATTGGTGCCGCTCATCAGTGCCCGTCAGTGCTGCCTTATCAGTGCCCACCAGTGAAAGAGAAAACTTACTTATTTACAAAAAATTTTAACAGAAACAAAAGCAAAACTTTTATTTTTTTTCAAATCTTATTTTATTTGTTTCGCAAAACATAAAAACCGCAGGAGGTGATCAAATACCACCAAAAGAAAGCTTTATTTGTGGGAACAAAATGATAAAAATTTAGTTTGGGTACAGTGATGGATGACCGCGCAATTGTCATTAAAACTGCAACAGCACTGAAAGCTGAAAATTGGTCTGGGCAGGAAGGTGTATAAGTGCCCTGTATTGAAGTGGTTAAGCAAACTACAAAACAACAAAGGAGAGGGCGTGCCGGCCTAGTGCTTTACCATAAAATCAATTTTATTAGGAGATACATAACAATTGAATACTCACAAACGTATGTCATGCACAAGTATAACTAGAGATGCAGATGAGAACGCCTCGAAATCCCCATAGGGAAGACCTTATAGCGTTTCAAGATGGTTAACACGTTTAAAGGATCAAGCCAGTGGCTCTGAGGAAGAGGACTAGACCTTTGAAATGCGTTTGCCATCTTTTTTTTTTTTTTTTTCTTTCTTTATTTTCCACTTCAGAAACCAATAAGCAGAGGGCTAAATCAGCTCGATGTTCATTGACTGGTCGCCTTCTCCGGTTTGCATCATTGTGGATATTGCATTACATCTAATTCCTTTTTTTTATCGTCCCTCTGAATACCTTAATATGCCAATTTAGCAGCAAGTCCTCCCTTATTCCCAACTCCTATACTCAGTCTATAGTGGCCTTAAAGCCCAGTGACTGGTGGATCTTTATCCTTTTCTGGGTCAGGCTAAAGGGGGAGGGGACTCGTTAAAGAAAACAAAAAAAAAAATAAAAAAATAGAAAAGCTGAAGGAAAAACAGGAAAGGGATATATAATAGGAGACTTATTGGCTCCCCATGCCTGTTCTTTGCTGAGCTGCCCAGAATTACACAAAAAGTTTACTTATTCCCAAATCAACCCCCCCCCCCCCCCCCCCTCAAAATTTAACCCGCAAACCATCAAGATTATTTATTTAATCAAAATAGGAAAAAACAATAAAAAAGAAAAAGCGGAAAGAAAAGATGCGTATCAAAATCACTTTACTATAGCGCTCCTTGATCTCGAGGATCTCAGTTACCTATATAGTCCCCAAAGGCCCCTCTCTTGGACTGATCCTACGCCTTGCCTGCTAGGGAGCACCCACTTTCTCTAGCCATGGCTTCCACATGCTTTCAAATTCCTGAAGGTTGCCTCTCTTTATATACTCCACCCTTTCCCTACTCAGAGTTTCATTTATAGTGGAGATCCAGTCTTTCACCGAGGGGGGATCTTTTGATTGCCATCTTAGTGTTATCATCTTCCTAGCCTGAAACAGGGCCCGCGTGATGGCCAGTGTAGTGCTCAGTCTCTCCCCCAGAACTCTTCTATACCCCAGGATGCAGGTTATGGCCTCTTTTACTACTAAAGTGCCAAAAGTACTTCCCAGGTTTCCGGTCACTTCTTCCCAGTATCTAAATAGCTTGGGACACCTCCACAACATGTGGATGAGGTTTCCTAACCTCTGACATCTGGGACAGTTGTCATTAGGCCTTCCCCCAAATTTAAAAAGTCTTTTAGGTGTATAGTAGGATCTATTCAACAAAAGAAGATGAGAGAGCCGCTGTGAAGGGGACACCGAGACCTGTACACTCAGTTCCAGGGTTTTCGCCCATTGTTCCTGGGTCATTCCCCCTATATCCTCTTCCCATTTGGCTTTTAATCCAAGGAGTATCCCCCCGCTGTTATCTGGTTTACTTAGTTGGTCGTAAATTCTTGAGATTAGACCTCTAGTAGGGTTTACCTGCATTATGCACTGAAGTAGAGGCATTTCTTCCCAGCGCAGAGTCTGGGCTTTAAATTGTGCTTTAAGAGCATGTTCTAGCTGGAGGTATAGGAAGAAAGAGCTCTGAGGTAGCTTGAATTCCCCTACTAATTCTGGGAAACTCTTTAGCTTGGTGTCGTTATAAAGCTGGATTAGCCTTCTGATGCCAAGATTCACCCATTCCCCAAAAGTACCTATTTTAAGAACTTCCTGTAAGTTACGGTTATTCCAAATAGGAGTGTAAACTGTTGGGTCATCATATCCCATCATTTTCTTGACCGTTTTCCAGAGTTTAATTAGAAGCTTGATAGTTGGATAGTTATCATGGAACATATCCGCCTCTAGGGTTTCAACTAGGGTGTTGTGTGAAGTGCTTAGCAGTAGCAGTTTGCCATTGGGGGTGCCACCTTTCGGTATCCCACATCCTAGCAGCTGTTGTAGCTGAGTTGCTAAAAAGTAGCGCCCGGGATGTGGGAGGGCAAAACCCCCCTCTCGTGTGGGTAGCTGAAGCACTCGAAGTCGAATCCTGGCTTGCTTCCCCTTCCAAATCAGCTCCCTAAAGAGGGTATCAATTCTTTTAAACCACTTCTTGCCTATCCAGACTGGCGAGTTGTGCAGGATATATAGCAATTGTGGCATCCAGACCATTTTTATTAAGCTACATCTTCCTGCGGTGGACAGGGGGAGACGCCTCCAAATTCCTATTTTTTGTTTCAGTTTTGTTAAAAGAGGGACAAGATTTGTACTGATATATCGGATTGGGTCCTTCGTCAGAACTATTCCCAGGTATTTCAAGGCATCTACCCTTGCCATCTGGGGTATATCGCATGTTGTTAACTCGCTGTTGGGATCTATCGGCATAAATTCGGACTTCTCCCAGTTTATCTCTAAACCAGAGAAGCTACCGAAGTCCTTCACTATCCTCATCGCACTCAGTAGGGAGTTTCTCGAGTCCCCCAGAAATAACAAGATGTCATCCGCATATAGCGCGATTTTTTCTTCTCCCGATTTTTGCAGAAAGCCAGTTAACGCTCTGCTTTCCCTTATAGCGATGGCCAGGGGTTCCATCGCCAATGCGAACAGCAAAGGAGAGAGGGGACACCCCTGCCTAGTCCCCCTCTCCAGCTCAAACCAATCTGAAAATTCGTTGTTAATTTTTAGTCTAGCCTTAGGTCGGGTATATAACATTCTAATCCACCTTATAAAAGCCGTGCCAAAATCAAATTTCTCTAATACGCGCCATATATAGCCCCACTCCACGCTATCAAAAGCCTTAGATACATCGAGGGTCATTAACGCTCTCGAGCCTACATTTTCCGATGGTGACTGTAAATTCAGAAATGCTCTTCTAATGTTCAGGCTCGTAGATCTATTGGCTATAAAGCCCGCCTGGTCTTCGTGTACCAGTTTATGAATAACTCCGTTCAATCTTACTGCTAGTACCTTGGCTAGAATTTTTACGTCAGTACAAAGTAGAGAAATTGGCCTATAAGCAGCTACATCCAGTGGGTCTTTCCCTTCCTTCTGTAGTACAGTAATTGTTGCTTCTAACATTGAAGCAGGCAACTGGCCCCCCTCAAGTGACCCTTCCAAAGTTTTTAGTAGTTCCGGGATCAGCACTTCACCATACTGCTTATATGTCTCGCTTGGAAGGCCATCGGGCCCGGGTGACTTAAGACTTGCCATGCCCGCTACTGCTTGTTGCAGTTCTACTACCGTTATTGGGGCGTCTAATATGGCGCTTTCTTCCTGTGATATGGTAGGAGTCGTTAGCCCCTCCAAAAAGTCCTCCATCAGCGCCTCCTTGCCCCTTTTCTGCGAGGAGTACAGTTTTTTATAATACCCCCTGAAGGCTTGTACGATTTCTGGGGTGCTTGAAGTTATATCTCCACTCTGTGATCTAATAGCGAGGACCGTGGATGGAGCCGCATTTGATTTTACAAGCATAGCCAGTGTTCTTCCAACTCTTTCCCCCTCCACCATGAATTCCTGTCTCTGGAGAAGGCGCCTAGTCTCCGCCTTCTGCATGACCACTAATTTATACTTTTGTTGTTTCTCTTGCCAGGTGCTTTCCAGCTCCGGGGTTGGGTTTCTGATGAAGTTATTTTCGGCCTCGAGAGCTTCCCTCAGAGTACCCTCTTCCTCACTCCTAACCTCTTTATTAAATTTAGCCATCTGCTGTATTAGAACCCCTCTAAGAAATGCCTTGAGGGTGTCCCATAGCACAGGGGGAGCCGCCGAGCCCTGATTAAACTCCACAAATTCCCTTAAAAGCAGGGAGAATCCCATCCGATTTCTTAATTACTTCGAACCAGTGTGGGCTCACGCTCCAACTCTTCCTAGGCTTAGACTCTCCTACATTTAGTGTAACCGCCATAAAAGAATGGTCTGAGATACCTCTTGGCCAATATGCAATTTTTTCTAGCAGCTGCAGTGCCCTGGCATTTCCCAGGGCTAGGTCTATCCTTGAGAGCGTGGAGTGTGACATAGAACAGCAGGTGTATTGCAGCGCGCCTGGATTTCTCACCCTCCATAAATCTACTAACCCTACTTCTTCCAGAAATAGGCTTAAACGGGTCTTCCCTGATTCCTCTGAGAGTTGTCGTATCGGGAATCTATCCAATTTTCTATCTAGGACCTCATTGAAGTCCCCGACGACTACTATCGGGCATTCCCTTTTATCCAACAGAAATTTATGTAATTTAAACAGTGTGTCCAAATTAAAGGGAGGGGGGATATATATATTTGCCACCACGAACATGACACCGTCAATAGAGCAGTATAAAAAAATATATCTACCCAGATCGTCTATACTAGTCTGTCTGCAGGAAAATTTTACCCCAGTTTTCACAAAGATACTCACCCCCCTACTAAAAGAGGAGTGAAATGCATGAAGTTGATATTGAAATTTTTTCGTCTGTAGCTGCTGGCTGGTATCCCTAGTTAGGTGGGTTTCCTGCAGACAGACCAGGTCTACCCCAGAACTCTCCAGCACGGAGAACACTGCCAGCCTTTTAAGGGAAGAACCCAGGCCCCTAACATTCCAGGATCCTATTTTCAAGGTCCCAACTGGCATCTAGATTCTAAAGAGCCTGCCTTGTCACAACAAGTATTGCCCTATATGTCCCTATTGTTTTTATAAAGTGAATTTTATGCGCCTCTTTACTCAAAAAAAAGAAAAAGAAAAAAGGAAAAGAAAAAGATGAAGAGAAAGGAGGAGCTCTCCCAGCAGCTGCTGTATTAATTCCAAATGTGTGCATATTGTGGATTCTAAAATGCCTGCTTAATTTAATCAACACTACCCTACTTTATTAAAATATTCTACAAAGAGTGCCTGCATGTGTAACGATAATCTGTAAGTGGAGGCCAAAAGGTCTCCAGTGTGATTTCTGATGATGTAGGTGTTTGTAACAAGTGATTTTCCCACCCTATTTCCCTTCCCTCCCAAATTCTCCCCTCTTCCCTTCCCACCCCACCTAATCTCCCCTACCCTCCCACCCCACCCCCCCCCCCCTTCCCTACCCACCTCTCTAGGTGTAACCCCCGGGGGTTTACCATGACCGCTACCTCTTACACTAACACCACCCTTTTACACCAATTCTTCCGCTCACCACCCCACACCACCCTACCCCCAAGCAGCTGTGTGCACCCATCCTGTCCCGTCCTTCGTAACAAAAAACCGTTAACGGGTGCCGGGAAGTGGTAAAATCTTTGAGATGCACCCCCCACCGGAGCCAAAAAAAAAAAAAAAGACAGATCAAAGTAACAAATATAAAACTGCAGCCCCTATATCTCCCAGAGCCCTGTCGTATCATCCTATCATCACCCCGGTCTGTTATATGCTCCCCCGCTCCCTACGTGGGGTCCATAATTTTTCCTCTGTTGTCTTCCAGCCACTTCTCAACTTCAACAGGGGCGTTAAAAAACAGAGTCTCCCCCAGGGCCACAATCCGCAACCTCGCTGGGTAAAGAAGAGCATAGGGCAGCTTAAATTTTTGTAGGTTGCGTTTTACCTGGGTAAACTCTGCTCTACGCTTCTGCAAGTCCGGAGAAAAGTCGGAGTAGAATGATATTTTTGCCCCATTAAAGAAGACCTCCCCTGCTTCCCTAATCTTCCGCAGCAAAGTCACTTTATCCTGGTAATTAAGAAATCTCAGGAGGAGGGGTCTCGGGTGGCCCCCCTCTTGTGGTGCCCTGAGAGGGATCCTGTGAGCTCTTATGATGGAAAACGAAGCCGAGAACAGTTCTTTCCCAATTAGCTCCCCTAACCACTTTTCTAGAAATGCTATTGGATTGGCGCCCTCACTCCTTTCAGGTAGACCTATCAATCTCACATTATCTCTTCTACTCCTATTCTCCATCTCATCCATTTTAGAGGCCTGTTTAGATAACTGTTCCCTCAGCCATTTTAATTCTTTGATTATTGGGTGCACATTGTCTTCTAGCCCACTAACCCTTTCTTCCAGGACGGTTGTTCTCTCTGCCGTCTTCTGTAGCTCTTGTCTAACCATTAAAAGATCTGCTTTGAGACCTTTCATCTGTTCACAGAGATCTTTGAGCGAGCTATTACACACCCCTACAGCCATAAATACATCCATTAAAGTTGGTTCTCTATTCAGGGGCAGATTCGGGTCGTTCATCGACTCCGGGCTCACATTCGTGTTATGATCACTTAGCTCTGGCCCTTTATTACATATTATTTTGGAAGACTGGGTTGCCACCACACCCCCTAGGGACTGTGAATGTGGCTGGCTCTGGCTTTTCCTGTCCAATGTCCCCCCCTGTTGGCTCTTTTGCTGCGTCCCCTTTTTTGGGGGGGTCAGAGCGGGGGCATGAGCATATTGCTCCAGTTTTGCTGCTGCTGCTGCTGCCGCAGTATGCTGCGGATTTTTCTCTTTAGAGGAGCGTAGATTCTGCATCATTCACTCCTATTGGTATACAAATAGTTTGACAGCAAGAATTTAGCAGCGTCTCTCCACCCTTATCTACCCGCTGAACAGGATAACCACCTTGCTGCCTTAAAAGTGGAGTGTGTGGCGGGTGTGTGGAGGGGGGGGCTCTCTCCGCCCCCACACACCCCGACACGGGGGGTGAATTTCACACAGGGGGAAACCACAATACCTTAAGCGGCCGGGGTGGGTTAGCTCCCCTCTCCCCAGAGCGCCTCGGCTACAGCAATACTTAATGCAACCTCCCTCCTTCACCGCAGTCTTGCGCAGCTGGTTAAATGCCGCTAAGGCAGTCGCCAGCAGTCTACGGTTAGTTAGGTATGTACGCAGGCATGCGTGTAGTCACTGAGGAGCCAAGGGCTTTTTAACTAACTTATAGTTTATAATGGTCCCACCTAAATATAGGGGGTTGATATAATCTTATTATCAAGGGGACCCCCCGCTGCTTATCTTCCCCCACCCGTATCAACAACCCACCCAAAGCCAACAACAAAAAAGGAAAAAAGGGAAATATATTTTGCTTCTTATATTAGTTCACTCTTATTCACACGTTTAGTACCACCAAACAGCAGGTGAGACAGACTGCTGAAACCTAGTTATATTACTGTGCAGATGCCAATTTACCAGGATCTACCAGGGGGCTACCTGGGGTTACTCCTGAATCAGGGGCTCTCTCATATTTTTTACAACAGAATCCGGTTACCATATACCATATAAAAAGCTATACTATACCAGCTCCAGCCGACTTCTACTCCGTGCCTGGCATGAGAGTACAGCAGTGAAAGCGAAAGTGAAAGCTGCTGCAGCGTGCAGGGGATAACATCCCTCCCCAAGGATTCCTCAGCCTTCACCGAACATCCGGAGATCAGAAGATCAGGAGAGCTCTTAGCTGAGAAGCAGAGGGGTCAGTACGGCTCCGAGCTCATGGAAGCAGACCTCCATTGAGGGGTCAGGGCCGTCCGAGGCGCCGTTCCTGTGGCCGGGGAGAGCGATGAGAACGGGGGTGGGACGGAGCACACAGCGTCCCTGCTCTCACTCACTCCATGCAGCTACTCATCAGACACCCGCCCTTCCGGTCACGCCCCCCGCGCGTTTGCCATCTTTAGACGCTATGAGGTCTTCCCTATGGCAATTTCGAGGCGTTCTCATCTGTATCTCGAAGATATGCTTGTGTATGACATGCGTTTGTGAGTATTCACTTTGGTATGTATTTCTTCATAAAAATTGATTTATGGTAATGTAATAGGTCGGTGCGCCCTCTCCTTTGCTGTTTTGTAATGTTCTCCGGTAACCAGACAACTATACTGAGCCAGCTTGAAACTCTGTTTCTGTCTATGAAGAACCAAAATCCAGAATTAACCATTATCCATCCAGATTCCTCTTGCACAATAAAATGAAGTCCCGATGGAGGAGGATTTGTGTATAACCCCTGAAACGCGCTGGCTGTCATCGCTTGATAAAACGCTTTTAACAATAAAAACAAACAAAATAAACATTTCTATTTGGACTAGCCATGGCAGGCTTGGTGCTCTCATCCTTTCACACAAGTTGAATGGGCAGGTACCAATGTCTAAAGCCGCCTACACACACGGTCGGATTTTCCAACGGGAAATGTTGGATGTGAGCTTGTTGTCGGAAAGTCCGACCGTGTGTATGCTCCATCGAACATTTGCTGTAGGACTTTCCGACAACAAAGTTTTGTTGGCGGAAAATCTGAGAACCTGCTAACAAAACTTTGTTGTCGGAAAGTCCGATCATGTGTACACAAAAGTCTGTCGCACAAAAGTTCACGCATGCTCGGAATCAAGCAGAAGGAGCCGCACTGGCTATTGAACTTCCTTTTTCTCGGCTCGCCGTACGTCTTGTACGTCACCGCGTTCCCACGTTCGTAATTGTTGGCCAACATTTGTGTGATCGTGTGTATGCAAGACAAGTTTGAGCCAACAACCTTTGAACAAAAATCCACGGTTTTGTTGGCAGAAAGTCCAATCGTGTGTACACGGCATTAGTTTACATAAGGGAGGATAAGACACAGGGAGGCTTGCACAATGATTTAGTATGAAGGTTAGACTCAAGGTTATAGATAGAGTTAGTGTCAGAGATATTAGGGTTACAGGGAGTGTTAGGCTGGGTTCATACATATGCGGCCGCGGGTTCATGCCTGGGGGTCCGGTGCCTCCCTGTTCACCAGTTCAGGTGCAAATCAGACTCGATTTTTGCCTTAATTCGCACCTGAATCTGACCCCAGAGATGCACAGTACCCTTTTTAAATGCATACCTCGGGCGTCCCGGACATGTGTAAAGCGGCTCCTTTGATAGCCCGGTCACACTTGCCTGTCGTGCGAATTGGATGCGGGGAAACCCACATCCAATTCGCATATGTGTGAACCCAGCCTTAGTGTTATAATAAAGGCTAATTTGGAGGATACAGGGAAAGTTAGGGTTATAACAAAGGTTAACCCAGGTGTTACAGGGTTAGGGGGCCTTAGAGTAGGTCCCATAAATACAAATTTCAGGAAAAGAACTGCAACTCACATGAATCCATTCTCCCGTTGGCACTTCTCTAGCGTATTCTTCACCTGTGTCCCCAGCTTCCTGAAGAACAAATGTCCTGAAGGTTTGGCTGTGGTTCCGGGACCCTTTGTCTGCCCATATTCCTTACACAAAACTTCTGCTTTACCATAAACTGCACAAAAGAAGAAAAAGTACCCATAAGTAAACTATGCTTACAGCTTCCTCTTTAAAGTGGAACTGTGGGCAAAATAACAAAAAAATTACACATGATGCAGTCGGGGGGGTGGAGGGGAGGGGGATTTACTAAAACTGGAAACCAATCAGCTTTTCTCAAGCAAAATATTCCTCAAGCACTGGAGGTCTTCAAGACAGGTAAGATCTGCAGCGTTGGCTGCAGTACAGGTAAGTATTATTTTACTGAATTCATTTTCCTTAAAGGCGGGGCTGTTTTTATTCTTTTTGTTTATTTTATTTTAGCAAAAAAAATAAATAAATATCAAGTTTTTTGTTTTGTTTATAAGAGTGTGACCGCCACTTACTGGTAAGCCACAGTACTGCAGCATTCACTCACATAATTTCCACTTTTGCAACCAAACTGAGATAAAAAGTGTTATTTGTTACATGTTTCCCTTCAGATAACTTCAATATTTAAAAATTGCTGCTTTATTTACTTGCTTAAAAAAAAATCTTACCTAATTTTCCCTTTCTATGAGATGTTAAGGCGAGGATGGGGAAGTTATGTTTGCCATGATATACACTGTCTGTACTTTGCTGGTAGATACCAGTTGTAAACTAGATGCGCACACAGTCTGTCCTAAGAAAGGGATAGAGATCTTAGGACTTGGTACTACAGCGTATGTGAATGCACTTTAAAGTGATATTAAAGGCTATAATGTTTTTTTTTTTTTTTTAAATAAACATATATCATATTTACCTGTTCTGTGCTGTGGTTTTACAAAGAGCAGCCCCACTCCTCCTCTTCTTGGGTCTCCCGCAGGTGTCCTGGCCCCTCCCTCCTGCCAAGTGCCCCCAGAGCAAGCAGCTTGCAATGAGGGCACTGAGGGCGGCAAGCTCCCGAGTCGCTGCTCTATGTGTCCATTCACGCACAGAGCTGCGGATCGGCCCCACCCCCTCTCTCCTCATTGACTTACTGGCTGTGATTGACAGCAGTGGAAGCCAATGAGGAGGCTCGCGTGCACACCACTGGATCCTGATGGATCATGATGGGGCTCAGGTATGTATTAGGGGGGCTGGGGGTCTGCTGCACAAAGAAGGTTTTTTGCATCCATGCATAGAATGCATGAAGGTAAGAAAAAACCTTAAGCCTTTAGAAACATTTTAAAAAGAATCCCTAAATATGTCCCTGCATTGCAAGCTAGGCTAAACAATAGAACACTTCTGTGTATACATTTTCAACTGGTAATACCGCATATAATACACTTTCTAATTCTTTGTGTCTACACTTCCATGGTATTAATGAAAGGAGCCATAGTGTCACACAGGCTGGACCTCAAATATGCCTGCCTTTGTTCCCCTCCATGGGGGCTGATGGGATAAGTAGTTTACATTATATAAATAAGGATGTTTGCGCTTTATTTTCAGCTCACAGGAATTGACAAGAACACTGCATTTCTAGCAAACAACGGGTATTTTCTGAGCTTGCTGCAAAGCTGCAAATGTTCTTAGCCTAGAAAAAGAAAACAAATGCAGTCTCCCCATTTAAGGGCTGGTAAGCTGTGATATATTAAATTTTTGGTTTTAGTTTAGATAAACTTTAAAGAAAAAAAAAAAAAGAAGAGGTAGGGCTTTGGAAGCAAGGGCTGAGGGAAGACATACACACAGGAGCGGAGATGGACTGCAGCAGAGGCAAAGGAAGCACCCATTTCAGCCACTGTGCTGCAGGGGAGCATGGCTGAGACTGGAGCCTCTACTGCCTCCACATTGCTAGGAGATCTCCTATGCTGTGCTGTAATGTAAAAAAAACTTTTAGGAAAAAAAGAAAATAGCAAAGTGGGCAAATACATTTTCCCAGCATTGTACATCACTTTATAATGCGGGTGTGCTCTACTCCATCAAACACAGCCAATTTAGACTATTGGTATAAAGTCTCAACTCACGTTTTTCAGCTTCCTGCAGGGATCGGACTGCCTCTCCACACTTGTCACTGGACAGCAATGTCTGACCATAATAGCAGTAAGCCTACAAAGGGATTTAAATTCATAAGGTCACAAAATCTACAACAGTCTGGAGCTCCCTTTTCACATATACAGCATATCTTTAGATAACCTGTAATTAAAATAAAATTGTAGTTATATATATATATATATATATATATATATATATATCCCTAATGTTCCCATTAGGTCCTGAAACTACTAATAATATCCATCCGACTTCTAAACTTTTTTACTCAATCTATTTTTATCGACTTTCCAACTTAAAGTATAAAACAAATTCAAATATCTCGGAAGATGCCTCTCTAGGATGGCTAGCCTGATGTCAACAAACTTTCAGTTTTATTACCCGACCATACAATTGATATCCAAACATGACTGGCTCCGGCCAACAAAAGTAAATACCTGTACAGCTACAGAAAAGGTGACCGAGTCCCTACATAATTCAGTGCATCGTCAAACAGTGGGTAGCTTACAAGGTACTGATAAAAACAAACAGAATTTGCTTTGATGGGTTAACAAAAAAAAATTTGTGGGAGTGATTGCTTCGCCTTCCTAATAACGGATATGGGGCAACCCATCTCTCCCTGAGTTTCTGTCAATCCTTACTTCAGAGTCCTGGTCCTCTTTGGGTGTTAAATTTATCCATCATCTTTTTGTGGACACAACACTAATGACAGGCTAAATTTCCAAAACATATAACTTTAGCTCACCGCACATAACTCAGAAAACCAGATTTGTTTTCCAACTGCTCCCTTGGTCCCCGCTGGTGGTAGAGATTTCTCCTTACTTACAGTGTATCGTCACATATGGCGACCCATCACATTTGGCTACCCGCTGGAGTACGCATGTGCGATGCCGCCATATGCGTTCCAACACTTTTACGACAAAACAGTATGTGGCTCCACCCCTAAGTCCAGCTTCAAGCCCCACCATCCAAGTGGACATAGAGTTAGAATATAATTATGCAGAGCGAAGCGAGGCCGTGCCCGAAGCGTGGCGAGTGAAGCGAGCCCGCAAGGGGCCCTGTTGCAAAGTGGTGTCTTACAATCAATAATTATACAGAAGAAGTTTCATTGCTCCCTATTGTCGTAAAAAACTTTTGGAATGCATATGGGTAAGTATCAGTGGAACGTCACTTCCGTAGCAAAATGTGATGGGTAGCCGAATGTGATGAAACAACTGCTCTGCCTAATTGACAGGAAGTGGAGAGATTTTCACTCACTTCCTGTTCTGTCTGACACCCGGCAGAGAGAGAAATCTCTGAAATGGAGACAGCAATAAAAAACAACATTTAAACTACTCTCTGTATTCTACCCAAAACTAAATATTGGGAGTTAAACACCCCAATATGCACACCATACTGTATTATTATCCATATTTAATATCATAATTTGACAATACAACTGATAACTACAGAAAATTGATGGGTATTTTGAAGACGGTTAGTGGAAAGGACCAGCCTCAAATTCTGATACTCACATAGGCCATATAAAAGCACATTTTCAGCTGGGTGTAGCTCCTCCACTTGGCTATATAAACTGGATCCAGGGTAGTGAGTGTGTGGTCTGCAACCAATATAAAAGAATAAAAAACAAAAACAAAAAAGGGATTACACACATACCACATCACTTGCTGCATTGCCTGCTACAATACAAACTTTTATTGTGTAACCTCTACTAGATTAGCAACATCTAATCCAAATTTGACTGCCAAGGTAGAGGCAGGAGTGGCACCCACCACTGGCACTGTTCCAAGGGGAAGTTTGGTGAAAGCCCCTCCTTCCACTGTATCGCTTGATCATGACCTGCGCTATGAAAGACTGATCTATCAAATGGGCAGCTTAGCCCCGCATATTACACTTAGAGCATCTCTCTTTTGATGTAATTAGGGGAGCTCCGCTGTCAGTGTAACAGCCATCCACTGTATATCAAGAGCGATAAACACCTACATTACATCGATCAAAGTGACAGCAGAGCTCCACTCATTACACTGGGGGAGTTGCTCCTCCTATGCAATCTGCAGTGCCGGACTGTCAGAACGAATGTTATTTGTTTCTGTGTATTTTAACAAAATTTTAGGCCCTTACTATCCCTTATATGTATTTAATTCTTTATCATATTCTACGCTTAGCTAATTTTATTTTCAGATTTTTTTTCATTAGTTCACAAGCAAATTATCACTAAATCACACTGGATTACCAACCCTTGGGCTGGTGGAAAGAGGCTGTTGTTTTTATACCCTGCACTGATCCAGCCCCTGTACACGCAGAAGTACAAGCTCCATCTACCTCAGCTGAAGGGAAGGGGCATGTCTGCACTCTTTACCATTTTCGTTTTGGGGGCTAGAGACCCTTGTCCTAGTACTTTACCAGAGTATATCTCAATTTCCGATAAAAAAAAAAGTTATAGTATGTAGAAAGAAAAACAGAACTCCAGTCAAGCAGGTAAATACATTGCTGAAATGTCATATTCATTCATACGGCTGATTCATTGTCTGAAGAGCTTGCAAAACCTGCAGTGTAACAGGGGTATGCAAATATATACAGCAAATAAAAGTGCCTCAACCTGCCTTTTATGATAAGCTTCCATAAATCCTTAGAAGGAGAGGGAAGGGAAGCACAGCAAACCAATCAGACTTCATGGCATTGCAAAATGCTGTCTTATCTACAACTGAAAGCTTTTCAACAGGGGAAAACAAAGTGACCCCTTTGATGCATTAATGATCCTTTATTGTCCAATTAGCAGGCTGAGAATAAAGCCCCATACACATGGGCTGAATGTCGGAAGACATTGGCCAGTTCAATAAAAAACATCCAACATTCGCCCCCTGTGTATGTCGGCCTGTCCACCAGAAGCCGGCCATTTGCCCAGCTTCTGTTGGACGAGCATGCTGGAAAACCTGCAGCCAAAAGATCACAGAGCGCTGATCAGAGTCTTCTGGCGGGGGCGCTGTCCCCCTGTCAGAACACAATAGCCCCGGGGGAGGGGGGGAGATCGCTCTACTAACTTTGGATAGTTAGTACAGCGGCTCTGCCCGGAGCTGTCAGTTTAATTTTGCTTATGCTGTGTACCAGGCTTGAGTTGGTGATGTGTGCTCAACTAAAAAAAAAAAGAAGGAGAAAACTATAGTCACTTCCCTGGTAGGGACAGAGGTGCCTGGATCACAAGGCTGGCTGAATGAAATTACAAATCCTTTGCCAGGTAAAGATAGCTAATGTGTATATATTCCAACTGATTATTTAGCTGTATGCCTAGAGTTCAGCTTTAAGTATTTTCTTATGAATCCGAAATAGAAATAAAATTACCATTCCGTTATATATATGTATATATATATAATAAAACGTCTGGGTTTACCTCCAAGGCAGGGCTGAGTTTCTATGTTTCTAGCCAATAAGCGACAACATTATTTATTCACAATAACATAACACTTACCAACTCTCTGGTAGAAAGTGGCAGTTTCTTGGGCCAAAGCGGCTATCAGACTTGGATTGTGCTTCAATTCGATGGCTCGAGCAATGGTCACTGTCCAAGGGAAATAAAACATCATAAGCAGTCGACAAATCTAGCTGAAAATATACCAGCTTTAAACCATGTTGCTTGATACTGCCTTTAAATCCAAACTGAACTTGTGAAAAATGCTCTGAATTGGTTTCAGGTGCAATAAAAAAGTAAGTGATCACACTCTTCCCATTCGTTTAGCTGGTAAAGCAGCAACAGCCCAAGTAGAAAAGTCTGTCTCCCACGGTCATGCTGCACAAAAAGACCACTGCTCTCTGTATAGAGGTCTCTCTGCAACAGTATGACATGGCCCTGTGAATCAAGCCAGAACTCTCCAATCAAGAAAGTTCATGTTCCTTACTGACTAGAGAGCGCTAGCTCAGCAGGGGTTGTGGAGATCCGCTGCAGAGAGACCACTGCTAAACAGAGAGTAAGAGTCCTTCTTTACAGCATGAAAGCATGGGACAGGCTACTACGGCTATGGTAAAATTCAGACAAAAACACACACAGCAACAGATCAGTTGAATGTACTCTGTACCTTCTTGTGCTTCTGCTTGGCACTGGATGATATAAGCATCAATCACCCGACTCTCCAAATCCCGACCCTTTTCTGCTGGAGTAATAAGTTTTGGAATGTGACTTTCCTGTACACACAAATAACACATTAATGTTAGGACATTCCATCTTAAATCATGAACACAAAAAAAAAACAAATGGTTTAGTAAAACTTCGAATGACCACTAACAGCAGGACAGCACCCATCTTACCTTCAAGTGCTTGAAAATGCCTGCTGCGACCTTCAGACTTTTATGAACTGTTTTTGCCTCATCTTCTGTGATGCTGCAACAATAAAATTCACTGAGATAATATCGAAACAAAGCAGAGGAAGCAAAAGGTTTGTGCTCTCCTCTTCCTATAAGCAACCTATTGTATAAGTAAGTCCAAAACTTTATACTTACTCTGGATAGAAAAAGAGGAGGCAGACGTGCATGGGACGAAACACGTGGGGCGGAGCTACATGCTGATATCACGCCACCGCTTCTGATTTCGGTGATGGCGGCCATCTAGGTGAGTGCACTATTGTATATGCTTTGGTGATCACAAATTTTGACATCTGGGTGCAATTTTAATTGCTTTTTGTGCATTAAAAAAAAAAAATCTATATATATATATATATATATATATATATATATATATATATATATATATATATATATATATATATATATATATATATATATATATATATATATATATATATATATATATATATATATATATATATATATATATATATATATATATATATATATATATTTATTGGGCTTTAATGAGTACAGAAGTAGAACACCAAGGGTATGGGCACAAGCCCAGAAACTAGGCAGCCCTTACAAAAGTATAACATGAATAAAAAGCCAAAATAAAGAAAAAAGGAGAAAAATAAGGGAGGAAGGCATGTTTAACCAACATTTTAATTTTAAATAAATACTACACTATATATAGTCCTTTAGTGTGGCTCCATGCAGTGAGCACTTCTTTCCTAAACAGCAACACAGAGTATCTGTCTGTCCCCGGTGGTGAGAAGTGGTACTACTAGGGATCTTTAGTGTGATGGTGGAGCTGGATGACCATGTGTAAGAGGCTACAGTAATACAAACATGTATGTTGCTGCCCTCCTCTGGCAGTGTAGGAGTCGGTGAGTGCAATAGACTGCTTTAGCCACATTGTGATGGAAAGAATTTTAACATGTGGTGGAAGATCTCTTGTGGTGGAAGATAACAGCACACATAGACATTTTTTGTTTATTGAGAACTTTATTTCCACTTTGAAAGATTTTGCAATCACATTCTCTGCAATATAAAATAATTAAAAATTTAGCGGGGATAGTGGGAGCCCCTCATATTGTGCACAACAGGTGTGCAGATCCAGGAACTCAGCACAAAGATCTCACCAATAGAGATCCCGAGAGACAGAATAGACTGTCAAGGGGTTTAACGCTCCAGAATCTACCAAACACTGAAACATTCATTTGGGTAAATTCATTGATTAATCTCCAATAAAGGCTGCATTCACACCTGAGCGTTTAGGTTTCAGGCAGAAAGTTGCGCGGTTTTACCGTGATTTTGTACAGTTCAAAAGGTCACCAATGTAAAAAGCAGAAAAATGCCTGTAATCTGCCCAAAGAGAAGCTCATGTACATTTTTGAGCTTCAGGCATTTTGCTTCAGGTGACAAAAACGCTCAGATATGAATAGGTGCAATTGAAATGAATGGGATTTTGCTTGTTGGGCGTTTTTCGGGCATTTTACAAGCTGAAAACGCTCAGGTGTGAATGCTGCCTTATAGCTCCCCAACCAGCAGGGAGATCTGTAAAAAAGAACAATTAACCAACACAAAGCCTGCAAAGGAACGAAAAAATGCACCATAAATGGAGGACATACAGTAGACAAGCCTGGTTTTTGGAGTTGCCAGCACCTGGACATAACGTGTGATGTCATACCATACCACATTCTTTTTAAATCCCTCTAACATAGAGGAACCCCTAAAATACCCTTCAAGTCCCAGGAAACCTCTGCTAATAATTGTTATATATACAGCCCACAATATTAGTGTGGTGGTCGGTGGGGAGAAGACCTTCCTTACAGATATTTAAAAAGATCACTGTTGTCAGTGGTTACATATCTAAATGGCTGAAACTGTCATTGCCCAAGGAAGTTTTGGAGGATCCCTGAATTAAATGTTACCATAGCATCTTGTCTAGAAAAGCCATAACGATACTTTACATTGTGTCCCCATGTATACTCACTCTTCTTTTCCAGACAGTCGGGAGGCATATTTGGTATGCCAAAGAGCCACATTAAACCCCATGGAGATCAGCTCAAAGACGGCATCTTGCTGAGAGCTGCAGAAAAGAGACACACATTGAATTTACAGTCTCTGTTTCAGTGCTTTAATAGGCGTAGAGCCACATATCAATTATTTAAAGTGTATCAATAGCAAAACTTTTTTTTTTTTTTTTTTTTTTTTTTTTTTTTACGAAAGTAGGCAAAGATTAGAACCCCTGTCAGATTTAACTGCTGTCCAGGACTTCATTGGAAAGATTTTTTTTATTATTTCTTCACCCCAGAACAACCTTTTCACCAGGCGGGAAGTGAAGGTAACTCTCCAATAGGGATGAGCTTCGAGTTCGAATCAAACTCATGTTCGACTCGAACATTGGCTGTTCGCCAGTTCGCCGAACAATTTGGGGTGTACGCAGCAAATTCAAATGCCGCGGAACACCCTTTAAAAGTCTATGGGAGAAATCAAAAGTGCTAATTTTAAAGGCTTATATGCAAGTTATTGTCATAAAAAGAGTTTGGGGACCTGGGTCCTGCCCCAGGGGATATGGATCAATGCAAAAAAAAGTTTTAAAAACTGACGTTTTTTCAGGAGCAGTGATTTTAATAATGCTTAAAGTGAATCAATAAAAGTGTAATATCCCTTTAAATTTCGTACCTGGGGGGTGTCTATAGTATGCCTGTAAAGGGGCGCATGTTTCCCATGTTTAGAACAGTCCGACAGCAAAATGACATTTCAAAGGAAAAAAAGTAGTTTAAAACTACTCGTGGCTATTAATGAATTCCCGGTCCGACAGTATACATAAAAAAGTTTATTGATAAAAACGGCATGGGAATTCCCCACAGGGGAACCAAGAACCATAATTAAAAAAAAAAAAATGACGTGGGGGGGGGGTCCCCCTAAATTCCATACCAGGCCCTTCAGGTCTGGTATGGATACTAAGGGGAACCCCGGCCAGAATTTAAAAAAAAAAAAAAAAGGCTTGGGGTCCCCCTCAAAATCTATACCAGACCCTTCGCCAAAATTAAAAACCCTGCGCCAAAATTAAAAGAAAAAATGGCATGGGATCCCCCCAAAAATTCTGCCCGCAGACCCCCACAACCACCGGCCAAGGGTTGTGGGGATGAGGCCCTTGTCCCCATCAACATGGGGACAAGGTGTTTTGGGCGGCTACCCCAAAGCACCCTCCCAATGTTGAGGGCATGTGGCCTGGTACGGTTCGGGGGGGCGCACTCTCTCGTCCCTCCTCTTTTCCTGCGGCCTGCCAGGTTGCGTGCTCGGATAAGGGTCTGGTATGGATTTTTAGGGGGACCGCACGCCATTTTAAAAAAAAAAAAAAATTGGCGTGGGGTTCCCCTTAAAATCCATACCAGACCTGAAGGGTCTGGTATAGATTTTGAGGGGGACCCCACACCATTTTTTTTTTTTCATTTTGATTGGATTCCCCTTAATATCCATACCAGACCTGAAGGGCCTGGTATGGAATTTAGGGGGACCCCCCACGTCATTTTTTTTTTTTTTAATTTTGGTTTGGGGTTCCCCTGTGGGGAATTCCCATGCCGTTTTTATCAATGAACTTTTATGTGTATTGTCGGACCGGCAATTCATTAATAGCCGCGAGTAGTTTTAAATGACTTTTTTTCCTTTCAAATGTCATTTTGCTGTCAGACTGTTCTAAACACAGGAAACGCGCGCCCCTTTACAGGCATACTATAGACACCCCCCAGGTACGAAATTTAAAGGGATATTACACTTTTATTGTTTCACTTTAAGCATTATTAAAATCACTGCTCCTGAAAAAACGACCGTTTTTAAAACTTTTTTTGCATTGATCCATGTCCCCTGAGGCAGGACCCAGGTCCCCAAACACTTTTTATGACAATAACTTCCATATAAGCCTTTAAAATTAGCACTTTTGATTATTCATGTTCGTGTCCCATAGACTTTAACGGTGTTCGAACTAATTTTTTGCCTGTTCGCAAGTTCTGGTGCGAACCGAACAGGGGGGTGTTCGGCTCATCCCTACTCTCCAACAGCTACAGAAGCAAAAACACTCCAAATCCCTTATAGCCAAGGAAGCCGCCATCTTACCCTTTTGGTCTGCAGTTGACATGGGGCTGCATATGTGATCAGTTCTGACACCAGCCATTTAATGACTTGACAGTTTGATTGAGAACACAAGCAACTGTGACAGTCATCGTCCACAGCACGCCTTGAATGTGACTAAGTTAAATTGATGGGTTTAGTTCTGCTCTAAGTAGAGAAATCCTAAAACCTCTGTCAGCTTGTTATTATTGTCTGTTCCGGTGTTGCGGATTTCCCCTTACTTTCTGTTTGGTAACAGAACAGAAAGTGAAAGAAAATGGAGCCCCGGAGAGCAGCAAAAACTTGACAGGGCTTCCAGTCCCTCCCCGCTTTATCCATTAATAAACAAATATTTTGACTGTAGATACACTTTACCAATAATTTATAACAATATTACATTTGTCATTGCAATGTAGCAGCATGGCTAAAATCTTATGATTCATAGATCATCGGGCAAGTGGCAGTCAATTAATGAGGCACTTAAAATAACAAAACAATCTTCTTGCTATGGAGCCAGCAGACACTTCTTACATTCCATGTTTTGATGGAGTACCTCGGAGCGTTGGCCTGCAGGGTGTCTGTCCACTTGAAGTTCTGGATGTATCTCAGCTTGTTGTCTTGTGTTCCACCATCCAGTGAATTAATAAAACCTATTATTCAGAAGGAAGGCATCATGTGATGAAATCAGTAACTGAGCACCAAGATGACCAGTAACCCTAAGGCTGACTTCACACCTATGTGTTGCATATTACTGGAGGGACAGTTACACAAGGCACTCTGTGCGGTGCGTTGTGGTGCCATTCATTTAGACACACAAGTACAGTAACCTGTTGTGCACTACAGAATTATTATACATTAGCAGCCCATTCTATCTTAACTGGCTGCCACAATACAGGTCAACGCAAGCAACACCACAAGTAAAAATTAATACGGTAATGTACCACAAGAATCTCAAATGCAGATGTATCGTAACACAGAGTGGTACCGTGGATACATGAACAATATAAAAGTGCAGCGTCCTGAGACTATTCTAGCGAAAAACAGGAGGGGGGGGGGGAATTTAGGACTTTGTAGGCACAGTGACACAAAATATATATTACAAAAATAGTTTATTGAAAAGACATAAACACTGATTATTAAAAAAACACAAGTTATCTATATACAAAAACATGTTGCGATGTTGTTGCTATACAAAACCATCTCTATACATAAGAACTCGGATGTAGGGATGAACTTATCCAGAGTAAGTAGATATCTGAGGATATGGCTGCACAGCAGATCAACAATAAGTTATTTCATATCAGGAAAATGCTCAACATGTTACGCGTGCCTTCACGCTTCTTCAGGATCAAGGACAGTTGTGGCTAACAGGATAGATAAAATTATTATACAGTTAATATACAATAATTAAACCACAAGGTAAACACAGGGGGGTATAAAGACAATCCAAACAATTCAAAGACCTGAGCTGGCCCGACCACAGCAACAGGGGCTGAGCACCCGAAAGGGGCAACGAAAAGTCACCACGGGGGCGTGCAGAACATAATATTAAGTGTATATAGGAAAGGGAGTGCTAGATCAATATGGGGAATGAACATCCCAATTGATGGCCAGGTAAGAAAAGTAGTATCTTTAGGATAGAGAGGAAGGAGAAGAGGGGAGAAAAAGAACGGGGGGAAAGAACAAAGGAGAAGGAAAAAATTAGAGAGGGGGGTAGGGGTAGATGGGAGGAAAGAAAGGGGGGGGGAGGGGGAAAAGGGGGGGGAACAAGAAGGGAAGGGATAAATTGGGGTGGTGGGCGAAGAGGAGGGGGGAGGGGGAAAAAGGGGGAGGGGGGGAGAAATGGAAGGGGAGAAAAAAAAAAAAAAAAAAAGAGAGGGGAGAAAAAAAAAGAGAGGGGAGAAAAAAAAAAAAAAGGGGGGGGGGGGGAAGGAAAAAGAAAGGGAAGGGGGGAAAAAGAGGGAGGTAAGATGTGAGAAAAAGGGAAAAATAAGATACTTGCTATAATAAATATGTGTAAAATCAGATACGCAGCTATTGAAGAGACGGTGGAAAGAGACTGGACAACATACATAACGTATGGTCTAAAATAGGTATGAACAGTCACATTGCCTATAAAGAGAATTTATTTTATATATATATATATATATATATATATATATATATATATATATATATATATATATATATATATATATATATATATATATATATATATATATATATATATATATATATATAAAAATTTAAATGAACAATGACAATGGCCTAGATATCTCAATTATAGTAGGACAGCTCACCAGTCGATGAGTTGCTCTGAAAAATGTATATAATCTAGAAATGGAGTGTCCTGTCAGGAATATTGCGGAGTTAGCACATATCCATGCATAAAAGGAGAGAGGTCCAGAGAGGGCATAAGCACTATATATGAATTGTCCGCAGACAGTAAAGAGGATGTATCTGGACTCGGGACACCATCCACCTAAGATATAGATAAGATAGGCCAATAAGGTAAAATAATGAATAAAGTGGCTTAGGTGATAATAAGGTCAGTTCATAAGGGAGGATGAATTCTACCTGGATAACATGGAGTCAGCGTCTCACCCCAACCGTCTGTGGTATCAGCTGATGCACAGTAATAGGACGTAGTCCTATTTGAATGCACGTCCCGCCCATAGTCAACAAATCGGCGTAGCCAACGTGACGTCATCCGGACGTCACGTCATGGTTTTGTATAGCAACAACATCACAAAGTGTTTTTGTATATAGATAACTTGTCGTTTTTTAATAATCAGTGTTCATTTATGTCTTTTCAATAAACTATTTTTGTAATATATTTTGTGTCACTGTGCCTATAAAGTCCTAAATTCCCCCCACCCCGTTTTTCACTAGAATGTACCACAAGAGATTATGCAGGAATGAAGTCCATGAACACTATTCCATAATTCTAAATTCATCCAACTGTAAAAATACTCCTTTATGCTCTTTACATACTTAAAGTGGATGTAAACCCTCACATACACAGTGAGGGAAAAAAGTATTTGATCCCCTGCTGATTTTGTACGTTTGCCCACTGACAAAGAAATGATCTGTCTAATTTTAATAGTAGGTTTATTTTAACAGTGAGAGACAGAATAACAACAAAAATATCCAGAAAAACTTATTTCAAAAAAGTTATAAATTGATTTGCATTTTAATGAGTGAAATAAGTATTTGATCCCCCATCAACCAGCAAGATTTCTGGCTCCCAGGTGTCTTCTATACAGGTAACAAGCTGAGATTAGGAGCACTGTCTTAAAGACAGTGCTCCTAATCTCAGCTTGTTTCCTGTATAAAAGACACCTGTCCACAGAAGCAATCAATCAATCAGATTACAATCTCTCCACCCTGGCCAAAGACCAAAGCGCTGTCCAAGGATGTCAGGGACAAGATTGTAGACTTACACAAGGCTGAAATGGGCTACAAGACCATCGCCAAGCAGCTTGGTGAGAGGGTGACACCAGTTGGTGCGATTATTTGCAAATGGAAGAAACACAAAATAATTGTCAACCTCCCTCGGTCTGGGGCTCCATGCAAGATCTCACCTCGTGGAGTTTCAATGGTCATCAGAACGGTGAGGAATCAGCCCAGAACTGCACGGGAGAATCTTGTAAATTATCTCAAGGCAGCTGGGACCAAAGTCACCAGGAAAAAAATTGGTAACACACTACGCCGTGAAGGACTGAAATCCTGCAGTGCCTGCAAGGTCCCCCTACTCAAGAAAGCACATGTACAGGCCCGTCTGAAGTTTTCTTACAAACATCTGAATGATTCAGAGGAGAACTGGGTGAAAGTCTTGTGGTCAGATAAGACCAAATTCGAGCCCTTTGGCATCAACTCAACTCGCCGTGCTTGGAGGAGGGGGAATGCTGCCTATGACCCCAAGAACACCATCCCCATCCTCAAAACATAGGAGGTAGAAACATTATGCTTTGTTAGAAAATATGAAAATATGTGGAGGGAGCTGAAGGTTCGAGTTACCAAAAGGTCAGCCTCGAAACCATAATGACTCGTAGAGGATCTGCAAAGAGGGGTGGGACAAAATCCCTCCTGAGATGTGTGCAAACCTGGAGGCCAACTACAAGAAACGTCTGACCTCTGATTGCCAACAAGGGTTTTGACACCAAGTACTACGTCATGTTTTGAGAAGGGATCAAATACTTAAGGCTACTTTCACACTGAGGCGCTACAGCGCTAAAAATTGCGCATGTGTAGTGCCTGTAAAGAGCCTCTCCTGTGTCTCCTGTGCCTGAGGGCTGTCACACTGGAGCGGTGCGCTTGCAAGACGGTCCAAAAAGTCCTGCAAGCCGCATCTTTGCAGCGCTGTAGGAGCAATGTATTCACCACTCCTAAAGCGCCCCTACCCATTGAAAACAATTAGGCTGCACCGCCAAACTGCTGCTGCAGCGGCGCTTTGTGAACGGTTTAACCCATTTTTTGGCCGCTAGCAGGGGGACAAAATCGCCCCACTAGCGGCTGAATAGCGCCGCTAAAACGGCGGTAAAGCGGCGCTAAAAATAGTGCCACTTTGGCGCCCACCCGCCCCAGTGTGAAAGTAGACTTAAGTATCTCACAAAAGTGAGTACACCCCTTACATTTTTTGTAAATATTTTATTCTATCTTTTCATGTGACAACACTGAAGAAATAACACTTTGCTACAATGTTTAGTAGTGAGTGTACAGATTGTATAACAGTGTAAATTTGCTGTCCCCTCAAAATAACTCCACACAGCCATTAATGTCTAAACTACTGCCAACAAAAGTGAGTACACCCTTAAGTGAAAATGTCCAAATTGGGCCCAATTAGTCATTTTCCCTCCCGGTGTCATGTGACTCATTAGTGTTACAAGGTCTCAGATGTGAATGGGAAGCAGGTGTGTTAAATTTGATATTATCGCTCTCACATACTGGTCCCCGGTAGTTCAACATGGCACCTCATGGCACAGAACTCTGAGAATCTACACAGAAGCAGGATCTCACTTTTTTTCAATGTGGCAGCGTTCTCCCCCCCACCCCCCCTTCCCCTCCAAGGCTGCCAGGTAACATATCGGCGTATAACATGCACACGCGATTTGCCCCCTATTTTCAGGGGAAAAAGTGCATGTTATATGCTGATAAACACCGTACTTACCTAAACGCTCATCCTCAGAGTATAAGACGGGGGGTCCCTGCCGCTCCTGCCACCCCGCATGCTAGCGGTCTTGTGAATGGACAGTTCCTGATGTCATCATGCCCATAGACCGGCTCTGGATGTGAGGACAGCAGGAACAGTCCACTGCTAGCTGTGGGGGGAGCGCTGTTTTCAAGTGGATTGAAGGATCAGGTAAGAATACGCTTTCTGTGTGCCCCTGGACAAAATGAGCAGTTAACCCATGCAGTGTGGGCACAGCTCCACTGTATGGTAAATACAATTCTGGAGTTCTGCTTTAACTTTGACTAATTTCTACACCTAAATACTGTAAATATTTCATTTGGCTGACAACTGAACATTTTTAACTAATTTATAAACATTTCATTCTATATTTGTAGAAGACCATTACAGCATTAAACAGAGGCACACTACCATCTACAGACTAAATTGGCCCTCACAAGATGAAACCATTTTAATTTTTTTCTAAATTAAGCTTTTAGCTTGCGCTCTTATGTCATAGCCATTCAGAATGGTTCCCCATCATTAGTGGGGACTAATGCTGCCAGTATAGCTGGGTGTACAACCAGCAGACTGAATGAAAAAAAAATATATCACAGATTCCTGCATCGACACAAGTCATGTGGAAGCAGGAATACCCCCCCCCCCCTCCACCCCCACTGCACTAGTGTATTCTGGCAGCGGGGACTCTTCCCTCTGTCAGAATACAATGATCAGCAGCGGCTGATCGAATGCTTGTTTTCCAGCAGGATTGTTTGACAGAAGCTGTTCGAACGATCGTCTTCTGTTGAACAGCGAGCGGCACACAAATGGAAATTCAGCTGTTTCAATTTCAATACATGTATACCCTGCTTACCAGCCAGATGTGTTGGTTCATAGCTGTCAAAGGTAGGACATTTATTAACACAGTGTTTCTCAACTCCAGTCCTCAAGGCCCAAACAGCTCATGTTTTCAGCATTTACATTATTTTGCACAGGTGATTTGATCAGTTTCACTGCCTTAGTAATTACCAAAGCCGTTTCAGCTGAGGGAAATCCTGAAAACATGACCTGTTGGGGCGCCTTGAGGACTAGAGTTGAGAAACACTATATTAACATATCCTTGGCACAGTGCATTATTCTAAGGAATATTATTATAGAGACTGTGGGCAGCGAGGGGATAATCCAGAAGTTACATACCAAGCAGCAAGGAGAAATAGGCATCTGCTGCATTCTTCATCATATCAGGGTTACAGGTGACATCTGTAAAATGTTCCATCAGACGTGCTCGTGTACTTCTGAGATCACTGCAGGGCAAGAGAAAAAAAACAGAGCTCAGAGCCTGTCCACAACCTAGAGCATTGGAAGGAAAAGAGGAGAACTGCAAAAAAGAACCTTTTAACATTTGCAGCGCGGTGGAAGCACTACTACAAGGGTAGTTTTTTTCATTTCCCCAGAGTTCAGCTTTAAATCTTAAAAATAAATAAAATTACTTCCGATTGCAGTTACATATTTGTTTTAAAAGGTACATGTGAAAGACCCATGTGACAGGGGCTTTTGGAGGGGATTGCAGCCTCTTACCTACTGACTATGGGCCCTGGCATTTGAGGGAGCTACAAGCATTCAGGAAGATGTCCTGTTATATAATTCAAGATGGCATGCAATTACCATATTTGACAGTCAAGGAAGCCATGATGGTCTCCGCCAACTTGAAACTCAGTGAGAAGATGGATGTGAAAAGAAAGCTGGTTAATGAGATTTGGACAGCCCTGGGTCTTCCTGAATGCTGGGGGACTGTTGCCGGACTATCTGAGGTGGGCACTCCCTGACCAATCAAGGCTTGTCTAGGTGCCTAGCTGTTAAATAGATTACTGTTTATTTAGATCAACGTTAGCTGTTAATTAGATTGCTGTTTGCATTGTCATGTTTTTACTGTTTGTACATCTCATCTAACCCATGCTAAAATTCCCAACAGGGGAATGCCCACCTGGGGGGTAAAAAAGCGTGTGTCTGGGTTTTAATAAAGTGTTATTCCTTTGATGTTTTATCTCAAAATCTTTTCTGTGTAGGATGCTTGGGGTAAAGGTCTGGTATTAGCTATCGGTCAGCTGGAAGGGTTTGGGGGGCAGGTGGCACCGTTTGGCAGAGGCACCCAGGCAGGGTGCCAGGTGGTCCATCACAGTACATTTATTCGTAAATGCAACTAGTTTTAAATACCAGTAAATATCTGAATTTCAGTCTATTGTAATCATCTCTACAGCAACAATAAGACAAGGAGAGGGAAGGGCAGCACCAAGAGCCCTTTGGGTGTTCTTTATGCGGATATGTTGGCAAGGAACATGCTGACTGAAGCAGAAAGATGGCCTCTTCAATCTGTTGCTGCTCCTTTATTGCTCATTTACAGACTGGGATGGGGAGATGACCAAGCTGGGTTACTTTTCCACTTCCTGAGGAGCGCACGGATATATGCGGCCTCATGGAAGTGGGTCTTCTTTCATAGGGCCGTAAATACAGTAGCTCACAAAAGTGAATACACCCTTCACATTTTTGTAAATATTTTATTATATCTTTTCATTAGACAACACTGAAGAAATGACACTTTGCTACAATGTAAAAGTAGTGAGTTTACAGCTTGTATAACTGTAAATTTGCTGTCCCCTCAAAATAACTCAACACACAGCCATTAATGTCTAAACCGCTGGCAACAAAAGTGAGTACACCCTTAAATGAAAATGTCCAAATTGGGCCCAATTAGCCATTTTCCCTCCCCGATGTCATGTGACTCATTAGTGTTACAAGGTCTCAGGTGTGAATGGGGAGCAGGGGTGTTAAATTTGGTGTTATTGCTCTCACTCTCTCGTACTGGTCACTGGAAGTTCAACATGGCACCTCATGGCAAAGAACTCTCTAAGGATCTGAAAAAAAGATGGTCGACCAAAGAAGTTGAGTGCACGTGTTCAGAATCATATCCAGAGGTTGTCTTTGGGAAATAGACATATGAGTGCTGCCAGCATTTCTGCAGAGGTTGAAGGGGTGGGGGGTCAGCCTGTCAGTGCTTAGACCATACGCCGCACACTGCATCAAATTGGTCTGCATGGCTGTCATCCCAGAAGGAAGCCTCTTCTAAAGATGATACACAAGAAAGCCTGCAAACAGTTTTCTGAAGACAAGCAGACTAAGGACATGGATTACTGGAACCATGTCCTGTGATCTGATGAGACCAAGACAAACTTATTTGGTTCAGATGGTGTGAAGCGTGTGTGGCGGCAACCAGGTGAGGAGTACAAAGACAAGTCTGTCTTGCCTACAGTCAAGCATGGTGGTGGGAGTGTCATGGTCTGGTGCTACATGAGTGCTGCTGGCACTGGGGAGCTACAGTTCATTGAGGGAACCATGAATGCCAACATGTACTGTGACATACTGGAGCTGAACATGATCCCCTCCCTTTGGAGACTGGGCCACAGGGCAGTATTCCAACATGATAACAACCACAAAGACACCTCCAAGACGACCACTGCTTTGCTAAAGAAGCTGAAGGTAAAGGTGATGGACTGGACAAGAATGTCTCCAGACCTAAACCCTATTGAGCATCTGTGGGGCATCCTCAAACGAAAGGTGGAGGAGTGCAAGGTCTCTAACATCCACCAGCTCTGTGATGTCATCATGGAGGAGTGGAAGAGGACTCCAGTGGCAATCTGTGAAGCTCTGGGGAACTCCATGCCCAAGAGGGTTAAGGCAGTGCTGGAAAATAATGGTGGCCACACAAAATATTGACACTTTGGGCCCAATTTAGACATTTTCACTTAGGGGTGTACTCACTTTTCTTGCCAGCAGTTTAGACATTAATAGCTGTGTGTCGAGTTATTTTGAGGGGACAGCAAATTTACACTGTTATACAAGCTGTACACTCACTACTTTACATTGTAAAAAGTGTCATTTTTTTTAGTGTTGTCATATGAAAAGTTATAATAAAATAGTTACAAAAATGTGAGGGGTGTACTTACTTTTGTGAGATACTGTATGTGCTACTGTGTTAGTGTTGGGAGTGTGCTTGCACAGAATGCTCTCAGCACAGAGCCAGAGCTGTCACTGAAAGCTCCGAGTCTCATACTAAAATTACTGTAAACCGGGAGGACCAGTTCCTGACCACACAGATCAGTGCGATAGTTTATGATTGGTTATCACAGTGATCAGACTGTTCCTGTGTTGTTGTTCCCCTTGAATGGAGAAAAGGATACAATGTATATTCAGGCATTGGGATTTGTTTTAAAGGGGTTAAGAAAAGGAAATCAGGCCAGCAGGCTGTGCAGCATGGCAGAGCTGTGTAAATCTCAGGGCTGGCAGGACCAAGATATCAATCCTTTGCCTGGAGTTCAGATACAAGAGAACAAGTCAAGAACTGACTAACATACTTCATGTATGAGAATGTCATCATAAAATCTTACCTGCATATCTTCGATGCTGCTTGGGTGGAAGCCACTCCATAGAAATTAAATGACACCGGAGCGGTTGCCTTTAAGGGGTTACGGTGAAACCAGTGCGTCATGCTGGCAGAATATTTTCTTTACCGGACTCTGTATCTCCTGCAGGGAATGAAAACACTTGTCAAAACGCTTGGTGTTTAAGATACAGTTGCAGAGATTTATGCCAAGCGATGTGGTCAAAGGCCCCAAAATGGGGAAAATATGAAGAAAATGTCACAAGCAAGACACCATTTTTTCATATTTAATTTAGCATACAGTGTATTTAAAGCCGTAACGTCTTTATGTTTTGGATAGAACAGTGAATAGTTAGAACCCCTGTCTAGCTTCTTTTTTTTCTTCCTTGCGCCTTTCCTCTTGTGAAAGGGGGGGGGGGGGGGGGGGCAAATTCTCATCACTTCCCATTTTAAAGAAACAACAGGAAGTGGAAGAAATCTCTCCAAAGTAGGAGCAAATCTAGCGGTCACCAGCACGGGTCTTCCCTTCACTTCCTGTGACAACTGTAAATTGTTGGATTTAACATCTTCTATCACAGTGGCAATGGGCAAAATGACAAAAAAATCCTTACTTCACCCAGCCATACATGGATCGAAGTTTGTCTGGTTCAATGTAGGGATGCACCGAAATTTTGGCCGCCGAAACATATCAGCCAAAAATGGCCCTTTCAGCAAAAAGCAGAGAGAGAATTTTTGCCAATACTGGCGCCGAAAATGGGGCTCTGCCCCCGCCCCTGGTGCAGTCTATCAGGGGGGCTTCCTAAGAGAGGAGAGCCACCGCCGCCTGTTTGATTACAGCACCGGGAACATCACAGCTTTCATTTCAATAGCTGTGTGTTCCCCACTGCGCACCGTCACATACAGACCCCCCCCCCCCTTGTCCGGGCACTTGGGACGGGTGAGCTGTCTATCAAAGTGCCCAGACAAGGGGGAGGGGCTGTATGTGACGGCGCACAGCGGGGAACACACAGCTATTGAAATGAAAGCTGTGATGTTCCCGGCACTATAATCAAACAGGCGGCGGCGGCTCTCCTCTCCCTTCACTGGCTGCAATGGGGACACAGGCTGCCCTACTACCCCAGTCTCTGACCATCTCCTGTACCATCTCTGCAGTCTCTGACAATCTCCTGTACCATCTCTGCAGTCTCTGACCATCTCCTGTACCATGTCTGCAGTCTCTGACCATCTCCTGTACCATGTCCGCAGTCTCTGACCATCTCCTGTATAAAAATATATTTTTAAAAACAGTCAGTCAATTTCAGTATCGGTGTTGTTTCGGTATCGGTTTCGGGATCAAGGAAGATTTATTTTTGGTATCGGTTTTGGCACCAAAAAACCCATTCGGTGCATCCCTAGTTCAATGAGAACTGGCTGAGATTCGATCTATCTATGGGTAAGCTGATTTCAACCAAGTCGATCCATCAAGTAACTTGGGTACAACCAGCCTGTCGGATTTTAAATGCAATCACTGGAAGTGGGTTTAGCCGCTAGCAGTAATCATTGTGCTCTGCTGGCCAGGAGGCTTCCCCCCCATCAACACTGGCTGTGTTGATGGGGGAATGAAATTATTTTCTTTCCTTCCACCCGCAGTGGAAGGAAAAAAAATCCAATCGTCTATGGGCTGCTTAAGACAGCTGTCACCAGAACAAATGTCCCCACTGGAAGATTTCTTCTCTATTCCTATACTAGGAAAAGCTCAAAATTTTAGGGGCTCTGAACTAAACTGCAACATCTTACTTGGAATAAAAGGTAACACAAGACAGTTTGCTGACTTTAGCACAGCTGCCATTTTTTCTGCATATCATTAGAAGTCACTGAGTAATTCTGCATGTTAATGGGGGTTATTATTTACCATGTTCCATTATGCTGCCCCCACTCCTATCTCAGATCCTAATCACATTCACAAATATTCAGCATGAAAACTGAAAAGACATACACTGCTATGGAGCATTCAATCATCCCATTGTCGGTGAAGGGCGTTTGCTCTACAGATATTCAGAGCTCATACTCCATCTACATGGACGTACAATGTCAATATTGTATTTCCTGGCCTTTTGTTCCTTGGGAAAATGATTATAATATTCCAGACAAAGATGCATTGATAACAGCAGACAGTAACCCCTTCTGGACCTATGTTTTTTTTGGAGTCCCAAATCATTCTGGGTAAAGACTTTTGTTTTTTTTTACATTTTATTTTTCCCGTAGATGAGACAAAGTACTTGGGTACAGTGTAGCAGTCCTTCACGCCATCCCTTGACAGAGGAAGAGTGCAAAGCAGCATCACTTTGTCAAGAGATCATGGTTTAATGGCTGTGCTTAGCAGCTGGATTTTAAAGGATAAGTTCAAATGTCAACTTTTGCAAGTAAAAAAAAAATGTGCATTATTTTTTTTCGATGGAGCCAGCAGAGCATTGCAACCGCGTTCAACAGATGGCAGGTGCAATGCCAGGCTCTGGATAGCTGTCTGCCTGTACCTCTGATATGGGCAGGCAGTTACTACAGGGCAGAAAGATCAATGAACTACCACAACGCTCACCAGCGCCCTCACTGTTCATTGAGAGCTACGAGCCGGTGTTTCATCAGATTTGGCGACCCGTCAGAATGTGTAACGGAAGTGACGTTTCGTCGCCGCCATCTTGCTACACGCCGCACTCCTCCACAGTAAGGATACACTGAGAAGGGGGAAAGTGGACATCTTGTTACACCCACTGGAGTTTTGCATTTTACACTCATTTTTAACAGTAAACTGAGGTTATATAGTGAAATACAGTACTTAGAACTCCATCTGACTGGTTAGATGTTGAATTTTAAAGGCAGCAAACTTCTGTCAGATTATCAAACCTGTGAGCTCAGCAGGCTTGCTGCTGCTTTTAAAACCTTTTCTGATTTAAAGGACTTTTAAAAATCACATTAACATGTTGACGATTCTAGATTTTACTGACTGGGTTTAGATCCACTCAACACATATTTAACGCGTTACTAAACCCACAACTGTAAAATCAGTGTGTATATGCGGTAAAGCATGCTCGTTATACTCACTGTGGAACCTAAGGGGTTAATCCTCTGTATTATGTAAAAAGGCCGTTTGATCCTGTCTTCTCTGATCCTCTCCTTTTATTGTCCCCAATACTTCTCCTGATAGAACAGAGCCGTAGAGGCACTCTGCACATGCTCAGGTTGGTGTGTATTGCTAGAGTTTTTTTTTTTTCTTGGGAGGGTGCATGTGATTAGCACAGGGCCAATTGGCACCCTCCAGACAGAGGACAGGGGTCCTGCAGCCTCATAGGACAGTCAAAGTAGAATAAAAACTCCTCTTACAAGCTTTAACCAGTGCTTGGCCGGACACTGATGGGGGCATGCTGCACATGCTCAGTTTTGTGTGTATTGTTAGAGAGTTTTTTTTTTCTTGGGAAAGTGCATGTGATCAGCACAGGGCCAATCAGGACTGTCCAGACAGGAGGGTCAGGGGTCCTGCAGCCTCAGAGGACAGTCAGAGTAGAATGAAAACGCCTCCAAGCTTTAACCAGACACTGATAGAAGTCACAAGACTGCTATATACTGCTGATGAGAAAAGGTATTTAGCCGTTTATATTTACTAAAATAATTGCATTTCCATGTTTTGTGGGAGACCAGATATAGTGAATGCAGGGTCCTGGGTTTAGTAACACTAACAAACTTTTATCAAGAAATTGGAGCATTTGTCACCTCCCATACACAATATTTATAAATTTGATACAAGCCACAAATACAGGGAATGACAAATGTCATCTATATAAAACAGAACACATAGTGGTCAGACTCTTCCTATTATTGCTAACTTTTGATTTTTTTTTCTTTTCATCAGCAGATTAATGAAAGCATATCCTATGTAATGTGTAGTACAGACTGAATGCATCCAGTAAAATATTAATCAAGTGACATCATTTGTCGGTTTGTCCCGCCCTGTCCGGACTGGTTGAACCTGTCACTGATACACTCGCAGGTTTCTGATAAGGTGTGGCAGACACAGGAGGGGACAATGTGCCACGGTCACATGACTCTACAAAACACACAATTATCACTCAGCTAAGTTACCCCACTGATCACCTCTAATGACTGACCTCACTCTACACATTAAAGGGGAACTCCAGACAAAAATTTATTTTAGCATGTGTGATAGCGTAGGGAAGGATTCAAACCTCTGTCAGGTTTTTATTTGCGGTCTGTGTCCCTGTTAGTGAATTTCCCACTTCCTTTCCTGTCCCTTGTTCTTCCTTGTCCCTGTTACCCCTTTCTTCCTCAAAAATGTTTGGGTTAGAGCCCCACTTTAAAGATCTACTCCTGAAATAAAGTATATCCAAAGCTGAAACTTTTTTTTTGAATGAGAGAATTTTAAAACACCTGTCAGAATTTACTGCTGTTTGTGTCACTCACCCTCTTTGTGCTGGTGACCGTGGGATGGAAAGTGATAGGGAATCCCCAATTATACAGTTGTCACCAAAACAAAATTGGGAAGAAATCTTTTTTTAAAGGACAGGTCTGCAATCTCCCCTGTTCTATGCAAAACAAGTTATTAATTACAATTAAAGCAGAACCCCCCCCCCCCCCCCCCCCCAGCAACTGAGGAATGTGTTCAATAAAGCAGTAGGAAAATTACCACTTTTTTTTTTTAAACCACTTAAGCTACGTAAAGGTTTACCCCCCCCCCCCTCCTGACCAGGCCATTTTTTGCGATACGGCACTGTGTTATACTATTTTTTCCCACAAATAGAGCTTTCTTTTGGTGGTATTTGATCACCTCTGCGGTTTTTATTTTTTGCGCTATAAACAAAAATAGATCGACAATTTTGAAAACAAAAAACAAAAAAACAAAAACTAAAAGCGATAAAACATATCCAAAAAAAATGTAAAAAAAATCTAATTTCTTCATCAATTTAGGCCAATATGTATTCTGCTACATATTTTTGGTAAAAAAAAATTGCAATAAGCATATATTGATTGTAGGTGCTATAATGTTTGCACAAATCAAACTATGGGATATATTTATGGAATTTGTATTTATTTAATATATATTTTATATTATATATATTTTATATTTTTTATATTTATTTATCCATGTTCCTGCTTAGCAGAAACACAAGATCACTACCTTCCCTACTGACAGAACAGGGATCTGCCTGGTTTACATAGGCAGACCACCGTTCTGCTTCTCTCCCAAACAATCGCTGGGCCCGGCGGACATCAAGTCCACCGGACCCGCTGACTGGCTCCCGCTGTGTCCAATCACAGGGGGAGCGGGTCGCCGGCAGCGCGTGTGCGTTCCCCAGACCCAGAAGTGCAGAATCACATACCTGTGCGTGATTCTGCGCAGAGGTGCCGCCGCCCCGCAGTAAATGTATGTGGGGCGGTCGGCAAGAGGTTAATATAGGCCCCCTGCAGTGGAATGCCATAATGAGCTAGTGTGCACCACATACTTGCACATTATGGCAGACTTACTTTTAACCCCTTCCCGCTGACACTGCTGTCTGGGTTTGTGATCTCCCACCGTTTGAATAGCTGGGCCACAATGACGTCGCTCCTGCGCATGCGCTCGAAAGTGACCATCACAACATGGCATTTTGCATCCACGGCACAAACTGTGCCCTGAATTCACAGGATCACTGCACATGTGCAGCGATGTCATTAGCTATTGTCAATGTGAATATCTCACATATTTATTGTACCTACAGTTAACATATTATAAATCATACCTATGGATACAATTTAAAAAATAAGAGATTACTAGCACTGCCCCATGAAAGCTGGAAATCATTGAAGAAGACACCGCTACTCCAGTGATCTTCACTTGTTTCTAGATCCCCTGCTGAGTGGCTGGCCTGTTGCACTCTGAATACTGTACAGGAGATTGGCTGCTCGGCACGGGAGAGACAATCAGAGAATGCTTTGCATTTTCTGAATGATTGCAACATGCTCTCTGATTGGATGAGGTGGAGAGGAGGGGCAGTGACAGCACACTCGTCCAATCAGAAAATGCTTTTTTAAAGTGAACCTGTTCCCAGACTATGCAAACTACGGACTCATGCACAGGCCATGAGAAGCACAACATACTGTCAATTTTTTGCACCCCAGGGATCTGCGGGTGGCACATATTTTTGGTCACAAAAGCAAATGTTGTATGTTCTTGTACTTGGGTAAGTTCCTCATCTTAAAAATATGTCATACATTCATGTGTGTTCAAATGCCAATACAGTAATACATACACAAGCCCCCTGTTGATCCAGTGATGTGCACAGGAGGCTCGACAGTCTCAGGTATCTCATTCCTCAATGGTTGACAGAGCAACAGCCAATGAGGAGACAGCAGGGGTGGGGCTGAGCCGTGGCTCTATGCGCCTTATGGACACACAGAGCGGGGCTCAGGAGCGAGCACGCAACCAGTGCCCCCATAGCAGGTGGCTTGCTATAGGGGGCACTGGTCTAGGGGGAGGAGACATCAGCACTGGTGGGAGACCTGAGGAGGATCGGGGCTACTCTGTGCAAAACCATTACACAGTGTAGGCAAGTATAACATGTTTGTTATTTTTTTTTTAGAAAAAAAACAAACCTTTTACTTAATTTAGAAGTGCATCCCAGCATCAGTCAAAGGACCTTTGGATGTCTACACAAAGGAGGCTTTTATAACTATATAGCATGCATAAAATATAGTAAATACATATGTAATCTATAGGGAAAATTGTTGTAAAAATTAGGCCCCTTTCACACTTGTGCGAACTGAAAGTAGAGCAATTTTGCTGTGTCTTTAATGGTACTTGAAGCAATGAGGGCTATGGACCTCAAGTCGCATCAAAAGTAGTGCAGTGACTACTTTGAAATCGCACAGATATGAATGGTACTCATTGAAAATCATGGGGTATGACTTGTCATGCGACTTTGAAGTCGCAGGACAAGTCGTACAAGTGTGAAAGGGGTCTTAGTCGTTTGGCAACCGGTCTCTTTAATACTAAACCTTAAAATACAAAGAGGGAGCAAAGGCCATTGGCTCAGATCAGTTTTTCATCCAGGCTTTGCTGTAGTGCACCAGACCACCCCACCGCCTTTATTCCACAACCTCTACTTCTGATGCTGCAAAGGAATTCCTAACTGCACCCACTGCAAACGTCCCACTGTTCCTGCTGTACAGAAAGTCTGATACACACACAATTCCCATGCCTCAGATTCACATGTGCACTGAAGTTTTAAAGAATGGTGACACGACAAGCAGAAAAAGAGGATGCTGCTTCAGGAAGTACATTCCCAGGGACCATGTGTGGTGCTCTCGTTATTCTGGCTGCACTGGCTTACAGAGTATTTAAAGAACTGCACTACCATTTCCCTAATAATTGATTTATTTGTCACTTAAAATTTCCCTTTAGCAAGAAGAAACTAATGAGTAAGAATGCAGCCACTATTTCAACGTGTCATGTGCTCTCCCATGTAGCCTGCAGTCCGTGTTCTTTACTCAGCATGTGATTAGATGATGTCACAGACAGCTATTTATAGAACCTCTGAATCATATCCAATGTTGTAATAGAAATCAATTAACAAGTTCTCAATCTAAGTATTAACAAATGAGGCAATGCTTCATTCAGATGGCCAATTAGCTTTTTTTGCCAGCAGTAATCGCAGATTCGTGTACAGAACAATGACCGATGCCACCGCTGTTCACATGTAACTATTCATATGAAAGGTTACTTATGAAGAGGGTCTCTCACCGACCCTGGATTTAGACAGTTTGCATCCAGGGCCTGTGTTTTCTGGCTGCATACAAACAGATAATCGTCTCATGATCAGCTTCTGTCAAATGAGCATGCTGGGAAAACAGCATCCAACCCGCACTGGCATCCAATGGTTGCATCCGCTGATCAGTGTATTCTGGCTGGGGGGGGGGGGGGGGGGGTATGGTCGTCCATAATCTACAGCCTGCTGGGTTGAACGAAAAAGAATATGTTCTAGTGTACCAGGCTTAAAGTGGTTGTAAACTCTGTTACACCACTTTTACCTACAGTTAAGACTATAATAAGGCTTACCTGCAGGTACCATGAAAATCTCTTAAACTTGCACAGTATAGGAGATATTCACTGTATCCACATGTGCCGACCTCATCAGCACGAGCGAGCCGTTTCTTCAGTGCGCATGTGCCGTGACCAGCATCTCCTGCACGCATGCGCGGGAGTGATGTCACCGTGGCTGGCTCCAGCTAATCACTTTGGGAGACATGTCGGTCACAGCAGTGTGCGGGGACCGCTGCAACAGCTAAGGTAAGGATTTCATAATGAGCTAGTATGCGAAGCATACTAGCTCATTATGCCTTTGTCTTGCAGGTTGTACCCCCCCTCCCCAGAGTTTACAACCACTTTAACCACTTCAGCCCCGAAAGGATTTAACCCCTTCCTGACCAGGCCAATTTTTGCGATACGGGAATTTAACTGAGAATTGCGCGGTCGTGCGACGTTGTACCTAAACAAAAATGTATGGCCTTTTTTCCCCACAAATAGAGCTTTCTTTTGGTGGTATTTGATCACCTCTGCGATTTTTATTTTTTGCGCTATAAACAAAAGAGTGACAATTAAAAAAAAAAAAAAAAAAAAACATTTTTTACTATAATAAATATCCCAATTTAAAAAAAAATTAAGTAAAAATGTCTTCATCAGTTTAGGCCGATACATGTTCTTCTATATATTTTTGGTAAAACAAAATAGCAATAAGCGTATATTGATTGGTTTGCACTAGGGTTGTCCCGATACCACTTTTTTAGGACAGAGTACAAGTACCGATACTTTTTTTCAAGTACTCGCCGATACCGATTACCGATACTTTTTTTTAATGTCACGTGACAGTTTTTTTTTTTTTTTTTTTTTGAGGGGGGGGGGGGGGTGGGGGTGGGGCTATAGTGAACGGTGTCTGTGTGTGTGTGTTTTTGTTTTGGTTTTTTTCATTTACATTTATTATTTTTTACAATTTTTTTTTTTTATTCTTTATTGCACTATGTGTGTGTTTTTTTTTTTTTTTAATCAGCCCTGTTGGGGGGCTTTGGTGAGATATCAGGGGTCTTAACAGACCTCTGATATCTCCCCCTTGAGACAGAGAAATAGACTGAGGATAGATTCCCCAGTCCCTTTCTCTGCAGCCTCAGCTGCACTGAGAATGAATGGAGAGAACACAGCAGCTTCTCTCCATTCATAAACTGACACATTGTAATCACAGGAGATTACAATGTTTCAGTTATGTGAATGGAAAGAGTCAGCTGACTCTCTCCATACACACAGCGGAGAGACAGCAGAACGGAGGGGACAGACGAAGAGAGAGGGGGACAACGGAAAGCCGGAACGGATGGGGACAGCGGAGGGGGACAGAGGAACGCATGGGGACAGCGGAGGGGGACAGAGCAAAGAAGAAGGACAGCGGGAGGTGGACAGAGGAACGGAGGAGGACAGCGGAGGGGGACAGAGCAAAGAAGGAGGACAGCGGGGGGGGGGGGGACAGAGGAACGGAGGGGGACACAGCAATGGAGCAGGACAGCGGAGGGGGACAGAGGAACGGAGGACTAAGGAGGAGGAGGTGACAGTCAGCGGTGATCGCGTGTGGGGGAATTACAAGCACCGATCACCGCTGTATGTCACTAAGCAGCTGAAAGCCGCGGGGGGAGAAGCTTGTAACTCCCCCACACGTCCATCACCGCTGACAGTCAAGGTATCGGCGGAAGCATCGGGAGCATTTGCCCGAGTACAAGTACTTGGGCAAATGCTTGGTATCGGTGCCGATACCGATACTAGTATCGGTATCGGGACAACCCTAGTTTGCACAAAAGTTAAAGTGTCTACAAAATAAGGGATAGATTTATGGCATTTTTAATATTATTTTTTTTCAATACTAGTAATGGTGGCGAGCTGCGATACTTATCGGGACTGCGACATTGCGGCGGACAGATCTGACACTTTTGACACATTTTTGGGACCAGTGACATTTATACAGCGATCAGTGCTATAAAAATGCACTGATTACTGTATAAATGTCAGTGGTAAGGAAGGGGTTAACACTAGGGGGCGATCAAGGGGTTAACTATGTTCCCTCACTGTGTGTTCTAACTGTGGGGGGGATGGGACTGACGTGGGGAGGAGACCAATCGTTGTTCCATTATACTAGGAACACACAATCTGTCTCATCTCCCCTGACAGGACAGGGATATGTGTATACAAACACACACACACACACACACACACACACACACACATCCCCGTCTTCGCTCTATCAGGAGTGATCGTGGGTGCCCAGCGGAGATCGCGGAGATCACATCAGCTCCTTAGGGAGGCGGTGGCGAGTGCGCCCTCAATACTTCTTGAAGCACCCACCGTACAGCTACAGCGATTTGTGCAGGAGTGCCATTCTGCCACCGTCAATCGAAGGCGGGCAGTGGGCAAGTGGTTAAGACAGGAATTGTGTTACGGGCGAGGCCACTGGTGTATGCCTTACATTACTTTCACAGTCAAAAAATCGTCTGAACACGTTTTCGAAAGACAAACACATGGTCATGAGAGCAAACAGTATTGCCATCATCCCATGTCGCATGACAAGTCGCACCCCATGATTTCCAATGAGTACCATTCAGATCTGTGTGACTTCAAAGTAGTCCCTGTACTACTTTGGTCTGACTTTGATGTGTGCAGCATTCCCTGAAACCGCATCAAAATTGCAGTCACGAAATCGCGTACAAACTCGCTGACAAAATCATGCCACTTTGAAGTCTCGGTAGTGTGAAAGGGGCCTTAGTTGTTTTGCACAGAGCAGCCCGGATCCTCCTATTCTCTGGTCACTCTTCTGTGATTCTGGCCCCTCCCTCCTGTCGAGTGCCCCCACAGCAAGCAGCTTGCTATGGGGGTACCCAAGCCGAGTCACAGCTTCCTGTGTCCATTCAGAGATGGAGCAGCGGCCCGGCCCTGCACCCTCTCTCTCCTGATTGGCTAATTGACTTTGATTGAAGGCAGCGGGAGCCAATGGCGCTGCTGCTGTGTCTCAGTCAGTCAGGAGGGAGTGTCTCGGACAGCCAAGACACTTGTGAACATCACTGGGCAGAGATGGGACTCAGGTAAGTATGAGGGGGGCTACTGCACACACAAGGCTTTTTATCTTAATGCATAGAATGCATTAAGATAAAAAAAAACCTTCTGACCTTACAATTCCTTTAACCTCTTAGCGCCGGCACCTCCTGGCCCTTTAAAAGATTTAGGATGCTGGGAGAAGGTGGGGTTTATGATCATGTGACCACTGTGATTGGCTATCACGTAATCGGAAAACTCCCGATCGCAAGTAGCGATTGGAAGCTTTCGGTTAGGTGCTGGTAACTGTCCTGGGAGAGCACAGGGCGTGCGCTCTCGGCACAGCTATATGAACCCCAATTCAGGCAAATATGTGGCCGCTCTGCGCCAAGGGGTTAACGAGCGAGAAACACGTTAACCTTTCAATTTATCGTCCGTTCAGCAGAAGTTTTCCAAACTTTTCCCTCAGTTTTTTGGCTAAAAAACGTCACAACCGATTTCCAATTTGTGCCCATCAAGTTGACAAAAAAACCAAACGAACTGTCCAAGTGTTAGATTTTCGAATGATTTTTTATCTAGTGTTTTGGCACCATAAGGGTAGATTTTGATGTGCGTCTAAATCTACCAGTCCTCTGAAGAGTGTTCAGATCACTTTTCACAGGCGGTGAGGAGGCAACGCGATTCCTCCTCATCACCTGTTTTAGCCACATTCTTGACGACAAACACAATTGGGTTGCGTTCGACAGGCAGCAAGCTACATGTCGGGTAGTTTTTGGAGTGGGTGTGAAGCATTACATTACTGGCACAAAAAACACTCCTGTCTGTAGCCATAGGCAGCTTAAAGTGGAACTTTAGTCAGAAAATTAAGTCCTGCTAAGATCACTTCAGGTCGGCCTCTTTCGCAGATATAGCTATGGAAAACATTAAAAATAAAAGTGTCTATACTGTTAAATATCCAATAATATACTGTCTCACCCTGCTCTGCACATGCTCAGTTGCTCTCTATATTTAGGCACTGCTGAGTTTGTAGAGGCCGATCTGTGGACAGTCTATAAAGAGGAAGTAAACCTTGATGGGTTTTACTTCCTCTTTTGCTACCTGCAAATTAAAAGCATAATGGGCTACTGTAGTATATTATGTGACACTTGCCTGCAAACGAATCCATCGCTGTCCCCTGTGCAGGCTGCGTCCATCTCTGCCCCTCTACTTTCTAGGGGCCGCAGACTCCGGCTCTGTGACTGGCCGGAGCAGTGTGACATCACTCCCGCGCATTCACGGGAGCCGTCAGTAGCGGCACACGCTGGGGAGGAAACGGCACGGAGGTCCGTTTCTTCACAGCTCATGCGCCGATTACAAATGAAATATCTTCTAAACGGCCAACGCGTCAAGTTTGAGGATGTAACCCCTCACATTCCCAACAAGATTTTTATGAATTTTACGAGTTATACTCATGAAATATGTATTATTGTCCCCCTGTTATGGCAATCATGTTTTATACTCTGTTTATAAGTATGCTATGTACTTCCCAAGATGTCTGCATATGCATTGAGCAATTATTTGTTATATATAACGTTACGCAACTTGACACTCATGTACATTAAAAATATTAATTTTTACTCCCAATTTGTGTTTGAACCTGCCCCATTTAAAGTCCCATACTCTTATTATTTTTTGAATAGGGATGGAGGCGCACTACCCCCTTTCCTTGTGCGCTTCATTTAAAGTCCCAGTATATGGAGATATACATTGCCCCCCACCACCACCACCTCTGTTGTATGTTGAAACCGGGATGGAGGCAGAGTTCCAACACAATGGGTAGCATGCAGCTACCTCTTTAATACCTATATACTTACCTTAGGGTTAGATGGGATCTTATGACCCCCACCCTCTGGATGTTATGTACTATTTATATGCACTTGTGATACGTGGTGTTTAGATATGCCCCCTTTTTTTACCTACTTATACTCCGCAGTTCTTTCATCCCTAGTGGATACTGTTCATCGTGCCTGCTTTGCTTTGGTTGCCTTTATCTTTTATTTCCCGGGAGCTGCGATTCGCATCAGACGCTGCCCCTTGCCGCCCTTGCATTTAAAGGGTGTCATGGGGACGGACAGCCTTGTGCGTATCGACGCCACGCATATGCCGCACCAGTGACGTCCTCAGTTGGCACCGTCTGGTCTTGCGGTATTTTCCATCTGGCTGATATACTGGCGGGATTAGGTTTGGCGCCATTGGCGGGCAGACACTTCCCGCCCGTCATCACACTTGTGTGACGTTGGTATTGTCCGCCCCACCCGGGAGTCCCCATTTACAACTGACCAGATGACCGGCTTGCACTGCTTGCTTCACTGCACACGTATAACCCCTTCCCGCCGACCGTACGCAGATGTGCGTACTCGGCTTTCCGGGGTTATACCGGGATGATGCCTGCAGCTGCAGGCATCATCCCGGTACCGTTGTTTAGAGCGGGCGATCGGCTACCCGTATATAACAACCGATGCGGCTAAAAGCCGCTCGGCTGTTATACCGGAGGAGCGGGAGGGGACATCCCCCCCTCCCGCCGCTCTTACCGGGCCTCCTGTGCGATCGGGAAGCCCGGTGTCCAATCGGCTGTCTCCGGCGGCTGTGGGCGGGCTGGAACGAAGCCGTGGGCGGCTTCGTTCCAGCCTTCTCAATGTAAACGCGGAAGCGACGTCATGACGTCACTTCCCGTTTACTCGCCTGCCAATGGCGCCGAATTTAAAAAAATATACAGTATTCAGAATCGCCGTTTTCGGCGATCTGAATACTTTGAAGTGCAGAGGAGGGATCGGGGGTCTTTTAGACCCCCGATCCCTCCATAAAGAGTACCTGTCACCACCTATTACTGTCACAAGGGATGTTTACATTCCTTGTGACAGCAATAAAAGTAAAAAAAAAAAAACATTTTTTTAAAAAACACAATTTATAAGTCTAAAAATAAATAAAATAAATGAAAAAAAAAAAAAAATTTTTAAAGCGCCCCCGTCCCCGCGAGCTCGCGCAGCGAAAAAAACGCATACGGAAGTCGCGCCCGCATATGTAAACGGTGTTCAAATCACACATGTGAGGTATCGCCGCGATCGTCAGAGCGAGAGCAATAATTCTAGCCCTAGACCTCCTCTGTAACTCTAACCTGGTAACCGTAAAAAAAATTTAAAGCGTCGCCTATGGAAATTCATAGCTACCGTAGTTTGTCGCCATTCCACGTGTGCATGCAATTATAAAGCATGACATGTTTGGTATCTATTTACTCGGCATAACATCATCTTTCACATTATATAAAAAAATTGGGGTAACTTTACTGTTTGGATTTTTTAAAATTCATGGAAGTGTCCCTTTTCCAAAAATTTGCGTTTAAAACACCGCTGCACAAATACCGTGTGATATAAAATATTGCAACAATCTCCATTTTATTCTCTAGATTCTCTGCTAAAAAAATATATAGAATGTTTGGGGGTTCTAAGTAATTTTCTAGCAAAAAATATGGATTTTAACTTGTAAACACCAAATTTCAAAAATAGGCTTAGTCATGAAAGGGTTAACCTATACCCGGTAGTACCGGGTAATTCTATATGTCACGGTTTTTTTACATTCCATTTTTTCACTCTACACCTATATCGTTCTCTCACGAACATCACCCAATAGGTTCCTTTTCTTCAAGCACGCTCCCAGTGTTCGCTTATCTACTCTTCCAGAATTCTCACTGGTCTTTTTTACATCCTACCCTTATCTCTGTTTTGCACACCATCTAGTAGGTATATTCTCACCTACGCCCCATCTTGCACTTCTTTGTCACCTTCTTTCACCTTTTTTCCTCCATGTATCCCTATTCTCTCTGTGCTTGACAGTGCTGCCGGGTTTATCATATACAATACTTTTAATTTTCTTACAGATTTACTTGCCACTATTGGCACAATACCCAATATACTACATTTGTTCCGTGGTTGGGGACGTTTCGATGTGGGCCTGCTGTTTATGGGTGGACGTCTATACCTCAGCTCCCGGGGAGGCTTGATATGGTGACTAGGGATGAGCTTCGTGTTCGAGTCGAACCCATGTTCGACTCGAACATCGGCTGTTCGACCGTCCGTCGAATTGCGAACGTTATGGGCCGTTCGCGCCAAATTCGTGTGGCGCGTCACGGCCCATAATTCACTGCGGCATCGCAGTGCATTGCTGGCTGATGATTGGCCAAGCATGCACTATGACCCGCATGCTTGGCCAATCACAGCGCCGTCAGTAGAGAGAGCTGTAATTGGCCAAAGCCAGGGTGGCTTTGGCCAATTATGGCTCAGGGGATTTAGTACACGCCCCACACTATATAAGGCCGCCTGCACGGCGGCCCTGTGTAGTGTGTTCCGGTGTGCTGAGAGATAGAGAGAGAGACAGACAGTGTCATTTGATTTGAGTTAGATAGATTAGGCAGAACAGTCAGTCATCCCTGGTGTTGCATATATATATATATATATATATATATATATATATATATATATATATATATATATATATATATATATATACACACACACTGTATTCAGTTTAGCTAGATCCGTTCCTGTTATCTTCTATCTAGACTATTTACATTTGGTGCAGTGCGTCCTGCTCACAGTGTTCAGCTAGATCTGTTCCTGCTATTTACATTTAGTGCAGTGCGTCCTGCTCACAGTGTTCAGCTAGATCCGTTCCTCCTATTTACATTTAGTGCAGTGCGTCCTGCTCACAGTGTTCAGCTAGATCCGTTCCTCCTATTTACATTTAGTGCAGTGCGTCCTGCTCACAGTGTTCAGCTAGATCCGTTCCTGCTATTTACATTTAGTGCAGTCAGTGCGTCCTGCTCACAGTGTTCAGCTAGATCCGTTCCTGCTATTTACATTTAGTGCAGTGCGTCCTGCTCACAGTGCTCAGCTAGATCTGTTCCTGCTATTTACATTTAGTGCAGTCAGTGCGTCCTGCTCACAGTGTTCAGCTAGATCCGTTCCTGCTATTTACATTTAGTGCAGTGCGTCCTGCTCACAGTGTTCAGCTAGATCTGTTCCTGCCATTTACATTTAGTGCAGTGCGTCCTGCTCACAGTGTTCAGCTAGATCCGTTCCTGCTATTTACATTTAGTGCAGTCAGTGCGTCCTGCTCACAGTGTTCAGCTAGATCCGTTCCTGCTATTTACATTTAGTGCAGTGCGTCCTGCTCACAGTGTTCAGCTAGATCCGTTCCTGCTATTTACATTTAGTGCAGTCAGTGCGTCCTGCTCACAGTGTTCAGCTAGATCCGTTCCTGCTATTTACATTTAGTGCAGTGCGTCCTGCTCACAGTGTTCAGCTAGATCCGTTCCTGCTATTTACATTTAGTGCAGTGCGTCCTGCTCACAGTGTTCAGCTAGATCTGTTCCTGCTATTTACATTTAGTGCAGTCAGTGCGTCCTGCTCACAGTGTTCAGCTAGATCCGTTCCTGCTATTTACATTTAGTGCAGTGCGTCCTGCTCACAGTGTTCAGCTAGATCCGTTCCTGCTATTTACATTTAGTGCAGTGCGTCCTGCTCACAGTGTTCAGCTAGATCCGTTCCTGCTATTTACATTTAGTGCAGTGCGTCCTGCTCACAGTGTTCAGTTAGATCTGTTCCTGCTATTTACATTTAGTGCAGTCAGTGCGTCCTGCTCACAGTGTTCAGCTAGATCCGTTCCTGCTATTTACATTTAGTGCAGTGCGTCCTGCTCACAGTGTTCAGCTAGATCCGTTCCTGTTATCTTCCTACTGACAGGCAGGCTTGTCTGGTTACAGTATATAAAGCTACCTGAAGAAAATTACAGGTGTTCGATTTGATCCTATTAGTACCACGGTCAGGCAGCTAGACTATTTACATTTAGTACAGTGCGTCCTGCTCACAGTGTTCAACTAGATCCGTTCCTGTTATCTTCCTACTGACAGGCAGGCTTGTCTGGTTACAGTATATAAAGCTACCTGAAGAAAATTACAGGTGTTCTATCCCAGCTTAGTGCAGCTACAGGCCATTAGTATGTCTGGAAGGCCAAGAAGGAGAGGCAGACAGTCACAAGCCAATAAGAGAGGGCAAGCAGGCTCTGTGTCTAGTGCTGGTCGTGGAGACGGTGCATCCTCATCAGCACGTGGCCATGGGACACGCTTGGCCTTTTTTTCGGCAGCTGGCCGTGTTGAGCCGCAACATGCGGAAGACTTGGTCGAGTGGATGACCAAGCCGTCCTCATCCTCCTCATCCTCTCTCACCCATGCCCAGGGTGCTTTGTCTGGCAATGCAGCGGCCTCTTCCCTCAGCTCAATGTCATCAGTGACTCCTTCCCTAGCTCCACCATGTCCTCCTGAGGATTCCCTCGAACTGTTTGACCACAGTGTTGGGTACATGCTCCAGGAGGATGCCCAGCGTTTGGAAGGCTCTGATGATGATACTGAGCTCGATGAAGGCAGTAACATGAGCACGGACAGAGGGGGTGCCCAAGAAGGACAGCAATCTGGCAGTCATGCTCCCCCTGCTGCAGCATACTGCCAGGTTTGCTCCAGTGATGAGGAGGGAGGGGATGATGAGGTCACTGACTCAACGTGGGTGCCTGATAGGAGAGAGGAGGAGGAGGAGGAGGAGGCGGCACATCACCAACGAGGCAGGATGCCCTCCAGGGGCCAGCCTAAGGGCAGCACATTGACTGCATCACACCCCAAAGCTCCACATGTGCAGGGCGCTGCAGTCTCTGCGCGTTATTCAAAAAGTTCTTTGGTGTGGGCCTTTTTTGAGACGAGTGCATCAGATCGCACCGCTGCTATTTGCAACATATGTCTCAAGCGTATATCTAAAAGACCCACACCAAAGAACAAAGAGGATCTCTCCTTGCTCCTCATCAGCTGAGATTTCCAACCCCACTAGACCTTCAGTCCTCTCTGAGACCTGCAGTGAGAGGAATGAAGGTGTAGAATTAGGTGTGTCACAGCCAAGTACTTGTGGGCAATCTGCTTTTGGTACACCGACGTCAGATTGTACCAGGCAAATTTCCCTGCCCCAGCTGCTGCACCGCCGAAAGAAGTTTGCTCCCAGCCATCCACATGCCCAGCGGTTGAATGCTAGCTTGGCAAAATTGCTAGCACTTCAACTGCTGCCTTTTCAGTTGGTAGACTCTGCCCCCTTCCGTGAGTTTGTGGAATGTGCGGTTCCTCAGTGGCAGGTACCCAAACGCCACTTTTTCTCACGGAAGGCGATTCCGGCTCTCTACCGGCATGTGGAAGGCAATGTCCATGCCTCGCTGGACAGGGCGGTCAGCGGTAAGGTGCATATTACCGCTGACTCATGGTCCAGCAGGCATGGACAGGGACGTTACCTAAGTTTCACGGCGCATTGGGTGACTCTGCTGGCAGCTGGGAAGGATGCAGGACAAGGTGCAGTAGTGTTGGAGGTTGTTCCGCCACCACGCCTCCAAAATGCTGATTGTGACACACCTCTCTCCTCCACCCCCTCCTCTTCTTCTTCCTCCATGGCCTCTTCCTCGGAACCAGCGGTGCTCCGTAGGCGTTCAAGGGGCTACGCAAGTACGCAGGCCAAAAGATGCCATGCGGTGCTTGAGCTGGTGTGCTTGGGGGACAGGAGCCACACTGGGGCAGAGGTTCTGTCAGCTCTGCAGGGGCAGGTTCAGAGGTGGTTGACGCCACGCCAACTTAAGGCAGGAATGGTGGTTTGCGACAATGGCACCAACCTCCTCTCTGCCCTCCGACAGGGACAACTGACCCATGTGCCCTGTTTGGCTCACGTCCTTAACTTGGTGGTGCAGCGGTTCTTGGGCAGGTACCCGGGCTTACAGGATGTCCTGAGGCAGGCCAGGAAAGTCTGTGTGCATTTCCGCCGGTCATATAATGCCAGTGCTCGGCTGACGGACCTCCAAAAGGAGTTTAACCTGCCCAAGAACCGCCTAATCTGTGACATGCCCACCAGGTGGAACTCAACGTTGGCCATGCTGCAGCGGCTGCACACGCAGCAGAAGGCCATCAATGAGTACCTGTGCGACTATGGCACCAGGACAGGGTCAGGGGAGCTTGGTTTTTTTTCACCCCGCCAGTGGGCCATGATCAGGGATGCATGCACTGTCCTGTCACCATTCGAGGAGGCCACGAGGATGGTGAGCACTGACAGTGCATGCATCAGTGACACTGTCCCCCTTGTCCACCTGTTGGAGCACACGCTGCGTGGAATAATGGACAGGGCACTTGAGGCAGAACAGAGGCAGGAAGAGGAGGACTTCCTTAGCTCTCAAGGCCCCCTTTATCCAGACAGTGTTCCTGCGTGCCCGCCGATCACACAGGAAGAGGACGAGGAGGAGGAGGAAGATTGTGTCAGTATGGAGGTGGAGCCTGGCACTCAGCATCAGCAGCAGTCTTTAAGGGATCAGTCCCAAGGAACACATGGACTTGTACGTGGCTGGGAGGAGGTGGCTGCGGACGTTGTTGTCCTTAGTGACCCAGAGGACTCCGGACCGAATGCCTCAGCAAACCTACGCTGCATGGCCTCCCTGATCCTGCGTAAGGATCCTCGTATTCGTGGTATCAAGGAGAAGGACCAATACTGGCTGGCAACCCTCCTTGATCCACGTTACAAGGGTAAGGTTGCGGACCTTATCTTGCCATCGCAGAGGGAGCAGAGGATGAAACATCTTCGGGAGGCCTTGCAGAAAGGTCTGTGCAACGCGTTCCCAGAGACTGGGAGGTTACAAACTCCTGTTTCTGGACAACGTGTTGCTGAGGCTTCGGTCAGTCAAAGAAGGAGCGGTGGAGAAGGTGGCCGTCTGACCGATGCGTTCAGACAATTTTTTGGTCCGCAGCCCCAAGGTATGATCGGTTCCAGCAACCATCGCCAGCGTCTGTTTTACATGGTGCAGGAATACCTAGGGGCAAGATCAGACTTGGACACCTTTCCCACCGAAAATCCTCTGGGTTACTGGGTCTTGAGGATGGATCACTGGCCAGAGCTTGCACAGTATGCAATTGAGCTACTGGCCTGTCCTGCATCCAGCGTTCTTTCGGAACGCACATTCAGTGCTGCTGGAGGCGTGGTAACCGATCACAGGGTGCGTCTGTCCACCGACTCGGTCGATCGGCTGACCTTCATAAAAATGAATCAGTCTTGGATCACCACCAGCTACCAAGCACCTGATGCTGATGTAACCGAATAATTTTTTTTGAAATCTCAGATCCCTTCAAAGACTGCCTATGCTGATGCTGAGTGACTATCCCTGAGTAATTATCCTCTTCCTCCTCAATCATCACGCTGATAGCTTGTAAGAACATTTTTGGTTCTGGGCGCCACCACCAGTGCCTAAGGTACAATTTTTCAGCCCCTGTTTAACAGGGGCGTGTAATTACAATTTTTGATGTAATACTTTGCAGCAGGGCTCGTTCCTGCGTTCCAACTAGAGTGTCTGTGAGGGGTTGCAGTGTTGTGGCACCAGCACCAGTGCCTAAGGCCTAATTTTTCAGCTCCTGTTCAACAGGGGCATGTAATTACAATTCTTGATCTAATATTTCACAGCAGGGCCCTGTGAGGGCTTACAGTGTTGTGGCCACAGCAACACCTAAGGCCCAAATTTCTGCTGAGTATATAGGGCAGGACCCTACTTTCAAACATCTAACTTACAAACGACTCCTACTTGCAAACGGAAGGAGACAACAGGAAGTGAGATGAAATCTACCCCTAGGAAGGGAAATTCTCTCCTGTAAGAGTTAATATGGGAAAAACATTTCTCCTTTCCACTGATGCTTTCCAATCCTTGTTCCACAAAAAAACCCAAATTTTCAAAAAACATTTTTCATTGGGACAAAAAGTGAGGTGAAATCTTCTGAAGAGGAGGAAAGACAGCAAAACAAATGTCACAGGGGTGATAACCCTTCCCTATGTTTTCCAAAAAGCTTAAAAAAGATTTTTTGGCTGGAGCTAAACACAAAATGTACCCGTTCAAAATTACAAAGAGATTCTACTTAACAACAAACCTACAGTTCCTGTCTTGTTTGCACCACCTGTATACTGCTGTTCAGAGTATATAGGGCCTTTCCTTATTTTAATTTGGGTGCGGGGTTCCCCTTAATATCCATACAGAACCCAAAGGGCCTGGTAATGGACTGGGGGGGTACCCATGCCGTTTGTCTCACTGATTTTCATCCATATTGCCATGACATTAAACCCGCAAGCAGTTTTAAATGAGATTTTTTCCTTTAAAAATGACATTTGGTGCAGGGACTGTTCTAAACACGGGAAACACGCGCCACTTTACAGGCATACTATAGACACCCCCCAGGTACGATATTTAAAGGAATATTTCACTTTTTTTTTTTTACTTTAAGCATCATTAAAATCACTGCTCCCGAAAAAACGGCCGTTTTTAAAAGTTTTTTTTGCATTAATACATGTCCCCTGGGGTAGGACCCGGGTCCCCAAACCCTTTTTAGGACAATACCATGCAAATTAGCCTTTAAAATGAGCACTTTTGATTTCGAACGTTCGAGTCCCATAGACGTCATTGGGGTTCTAACGTTCGTGCGAACTTTCGTTCCGTTCGCGGGTTCTGGTGCGAACCGAACCGGGGGGTGTTCGGCTCATCCCTAATGGTGACTCCTGCACACCAGGACCATTCGGAGTTCAGTGTTCCAATGGGATGTAAGTTTGTGGACTTGACCATCTCTTCGCTCTATATATACCTTTTTACATATAATACTTTCCATATCATAGGCCCCATTTTTTGATGTAGAACATTTCCATTGTTTACAGATATTCAATATTTATGCCTGATGAGTCGGTTTACCGACGAAACGCGTCGAGATTTTGAGGATGTAACCCCTCACATTCCCATCAAGATTTTTATGAATTTTACTGTATATTACAAGTCATACTCATGAAATATGTATTATTGTCCCCCTGTTATGGCAATCATGTTTTATACTCTGTTTATACGTATGCTATGTACTTCCCAAGATGTCTGCATATGCATTGAGCAATTATTTGTTATATATAACGTTCCTCAACTTGACACTCATGTACATTAACCATCTCAATACAGGGCACTTTCACCCCCTTCCTGCCCAGGCTATTTTTCAGCGCTGTCACAATTTGAATGACAATTGCGCGGTCATGCAACACTGAACCCAAATGAAATTTTTATTATTTTTTCCCCACAAATAGAGCTTTCTTTTAGTGGTATTTGATCACCTCTGCGGTTTTTCTTTTTTGCGCTATAAACAAAAGAAGAGCAACAATTTTGAAAAAAAAAACAATATTTTTTCCTTTTTGCTATAATAAATATCCATTTTTTTTTTTTTTAACAATTTTTTTCCTCAGTTTGGGCCGATATTTATTCTTCTACATATTTTTGGTAAAAAAAAAAACAAAAAAAACCACAATGGACATATATTGATTGGTTTGCGCAAAAGTTATAGTGTCTACAAAATAGGGGATAGATTTGTAGCATTTATTTATTTTTTACTAGTAATGGCGGCGATCTGCGATTTTTATCGTGACTGCGATATTGTGGCGGACATATCAGACACTTTTGACACATTTTTGGGACCATTCACGTTTATACAGCGATCCGTGCTATAAAAATGCACTGATTACTGTATAAATGTGACTGGCAGGGAAGGGGTTAACACTAGGGGGTGATCGAGGGATTAATTATGTTGCTAGGGAGTGTTTCTAACTGAAGGGGGAGGGGATTCACAAGGGGAGGAGACCGATCGGTGTTGCTCTATACTGAGAACACACATTGGTCTCCTCTCCTCTCTGACAGGACGTGGATCTGCGTGTGTAAACACACAGATCCACGGTCCTGCTGTGTTACCGGGAAATCACGGGTGCCTGGCGGACAACGCGGCTGCCGGGCACCTGCATCGGGTGCCCAGTGACACGGCGGGCGCACGCGATTGCAGCTGCCGGCGTGCGTGCGCCCCCTGGTGGGCATTGGAAGGCGAGGGCGTCATATGACGCCCTCCCAGAACGAGACCAGCGCCGCCTGGCCATCATATGACAGCCGGCGGGCGGCAAGCAATTAAAAATATTAATTTTTACTCCCAATTTGTGTTTGAACCTGCCTCGTTTAAAGTCCCATACTCTTTTATTATTTTTTTATTTCATCTCCTAAACGGCGCACGTTTAGGAGATATTTCCACTACCTATAGGTAAGACTTATTCTAGGCTTGCCTATAGTTAAAAGTCAGGAGGGAGGGTTTACAACAACTTTAAAGTGGAGTTCCACCCACTTTTACAACTCTTCAGCATCCCTCACTAAACTGTGCACTGTAAACAAATTGGATATTTTTTTATTTTTTTTCTCAGCACCTACTGTATATCTGCTGTATTCATTTTTCACTTCCTCCTCCCTGGCCACGGCCCATCGCATCATTTCCTGTTTGTAATGCCTTCTGGGAAGGGGCGGCAACTTCCTCTGAAAATGCCGTTGCTATGGAAACCTGACCTGAAACCTATTACACTGCTTGTGCTGCACTGAGCATGTGCGAGATCTGCAAGGATGAGTTCCAGGAAGAAATACAGTCTGGCTTCAGATGCCCACACTTAAGATGGCCACGGCCTGCTGTAAGTTTATAAAATAACAAACTACTGCTATAAACTAACAAAACAGACCTTAGTTTACAGACTAACTTTACTAGAATACATTAACCACTTCAGCCCCGGAAGGATTTACCCCCTTCCTGACCAGAGCACTTTTTACAATTCGGCACTGCGTCGCTTTAACTGCTAATTGCGCGGTCATGCAATGCTCTACCCAAACGAAATTTGCGTCCTTTTCTTCCCACAAATAGAGCTTTCTTTTGATGGTATTTGATCACCTCTGCCGTTTTTATTTTTTGCGCTATAAACGGAAAAAGACTGAAAATTTTGAAAAAAAATGATATTTTCTACTTTTTGTTATAAAAAAAATCCAATAAACTAAATTTTAGTCATACATTTAGGCCAAAATGTATTCGGCCACATGTCTTTGGTAAAAAAAATGTCAATAAGCGTATATTTATTGGTTTGCGCAAAAGTTATAGCGTCTACAAACTAGGGTACATTTTCTGGAATTTACACAGCTTTTAGTTTATGACTGACTATGTCATTTCTTGAGGTGCTAAAATGGCAGGGCAGTACAAAACCCCCCCAAATGACCCCATTTTGGAAAGTAGACACCCCAAGGAAATTGCTGAGAGGCATGTTGAACCCATTGAATATTTTTTTTTTTTGTCCCAAGTGATTGAATAATGACAAAAAAAAAAAAAAAAAAAAAAATTTACAAAAAGTTGTCACTAAATGATATATTGCTCACACAGGCCATGGGCATATGTGGAATTGCACCCCAAAATACATTCAGCTGCTTCTCCTGAGTACGGGGATACCACATGTGTGGCACTTTTTGGGAGCCTAGCCGCGCACGGGGCCCCGAAAACCCAGCACCACCTTCAGGATTTCTAAGGGCATACATTTTTGATTTTACTCCTCACTACCTATCACAGTTTTGAAGGCCATAAAATGCCAAGATGGCACAAACCCCCCCCAAATTACCCCATTTTGGAAAGTAGACACCCCAAGCTATTTGCTGAGAGGCATGGTGAGTATTTTGCAGCTCTCATTTGTTTTTGAAAATGAAGAAAGACCAGAAAAAAAATTTTTTTTTTTCTTTTTTCAATTTTCAAAACTTTGTGACAAAAAGTGAGGTCTGCAAAATACTCACTATACCTCTCAGCAAATAGCTTGGGGTGTCTACTTTCCAAAATGGGGTAATTTGGGGGGGGTTTGTGCCACCTGGGCATTCCATGGCCTCTGAAACTGTGATAGGCAGTGAAGAGTGAAATCAAAAATTTACGGCCTTAGAAAGCCTGAAGGCGGTGCTTGGTTTTCGGGGTCCCGTGCGCGGCTAGGCTCCCAAAAAGTCCCACACATGTGGTATCCCCGTACTCAGGAGAAGCAACAGAATTTATTTTGGGGTGTAATTTCACATATTCCCATGGCATGTTTGAGCAATATAACATTTAGTGACAACTTTGTGCAAAAAAAAAAAAAAAAATTTGTCTCTTTCCCGCTACTTGTGTCACAATATAAAATATTCCATGGACTCGACATGCCTCTCAGCAAATAGCTTGGGGTGTCTACTTTCCAAAATGGGGTCATTTGGAGGGGTTTTGAACTGTCCTGGCATTTTATGCACAACATTTAGAAGCTTATGTCACACATCACCCACTCTTCTAACCACTTGAAGACAAAGCCCCTTCTGACACTTTTTGATTACATGAAAAAATTATTTTTTTTTGCAAGAAAATTACTTTGAACCCCCAAACATTATATATTATTTTAAAGCAAATGCCCTACAGATTAAAATGGTGGGTGTTTCATTTTTTTTTTTTCACACAGTATTTGCGCAGCGATTTTCAAACGCATTTTTTGGGGAAAAAACACACTTTTTTAAATTTTAATGCACTAAAACACACTATATTGCCCAAATGTTTGATGAAATAAAAAAGATGATCTTAGGCCGAGTACATGGATACCAAACATGACATGCTTTAAAATTGCGCACAAACGTGCAGTGGCAACAAAATTAATACATTTTTAAAAGCCTTTAAAAGCCTTTACAGGTTACCACTTTAGATTTACAGAGGAGGTCTACTGCTAAAATTACTGCCCTCGATCTGACCTTCGCGGTGATACCTCACATGCATGGTGCAATTGCTGTTTACATTTGACGCCAGACCGCCGCTTGCGTTCGCCTTAGCGCGAGAGCAGGGGGGACAGGGGTGCTTTTTATTTATTTATTTTTTTTCTTTATTATTTTTTTGCTATTTTATCTTATTTTTAAACTGTTCCTTTCATTTTTTTTTTTTTTAAATCATTTTTATTGTTATCTCAGGGAATGTAAATATCCCCTATGATAGCAATAGGTAGTGACAGGTACTCTTTTTTGAAAAAATTGGGGTCTATTAGACCCTATATCTCTCCTCTGCCCTCAAAGCATCTGACCACACCAAGATCGGTGTGATAAAATGCTCCCCCAATTTCCCAATGGCGCTATTTACATCCGGCGAAATCTAAGTCATAAAATGCTCGTAGCTTCCGGTTTCTTAGGCCATAGAGATGTTTGGAGCCACTCTGGTCTCTGATCAGCTCTATGGTCAGCTGGCTGAATCACCGGCTGCATTCTCAGGTTCCCTGTTGAGACAGGAGAGCCAGAGAAAAACACGGAAGACGGTGGGGGGGGGGGCATTCCCTCCCACGGCTTGTAAAAGCAGTCTAGAGGCTAATTAGCCGCTAGGATTGCTTTTACATGAAAGCCGACCGCTGGCTAAAAAGAATGATACCAAGATGATACCTAAACCTGCAGGCATCATTCTGGTATAACCACTCAAAGTCGTGAATGGCGTACCTGAAGACAAAAAAATGGTTAACAATAAAGCACAGTAAACGGTAAAGTATAAAAAATTGCATACCTGAAAAGCAAACATGATAAAACATAATAACAATAAAACATTGCAGAATAGAATACAGTAAAAAAGAGCAGAACAATAGAGAGAGAGAATAGAGAGAGAGAACAATAAAACGACAACTATTTTTTTTTATTTTTGTTTGTGTTTTTTTTTTTTTTTTACACTTTTTTTTTGTAACTGTAACTTTTATAACTGTAACCGCTTCCAGGTTCGGGTCTCTCAAAATGCGATGGCATCCTGGGAGACCCTGTGAAAGTGTGCCTAGTCTGTGCAATGCTGCACCCTACGCTAATACTCAACTAGTGAATGGTAGCGTTCAAAACATTCACCAATGCAAAGACCAGGATTGTCAGGACAGGAGGGACAATAATAGTGAGTGTCACGCCTATATCCGCGCTTGCTGCAGACACAACATCTTTTTTGGGGGGGTTCGTTGGGTAGGGGTACTCGGGAGGACATAAAGAAAATGCCTCTCATGCAGCCGACTGCATTTGGTTGGGGATGTGAATGGGGGAAGTACGGGCGCTGCAGAAGCGGTGGGTTCCCAATTAGGATTGGCGAATGCAGCAGGAAGGGCACTATGGGCACGACGGGCCTGTGTTTATCTTTTTGGTGGCAGCGGGACACTACTTGTGCTTGCCACCTCACCAGCTTGAACTGCACTTATGGGACTCGCCACGTCACCAAGTGTTACTGCAGTGCTGGTTTGACTACGACCGGGGTGTACTAGGGCGCTGGTGCTTGCCAGTTCACCAAAACGCTACAAAAAAAAGTGACAGTGATCGATCGATACTGCACTTGGGTGGGCTGGACTGGGCTGGGCCGGGCGGAGGGGCAAAACGCAGGTGCTAGCAGGTATCTGGGCTGATCCCGCTAACACTGCATTTTTGGGAACCCTAAACTGCTGGGGACGCCAGTATAGATCTGATCGGATCAGATATTGATGCGTTCAGATACTATACCACTAAGGGAGGTGTACGGTGCGTGTACGGTGCGTGCATGGGTGTTCGCGGTACTGGTGCTAATCTGACGCTGCCTAGGGCGACGCATATCACCGCCGGGCGATCAGGGGGCTAAACCTTTTTTCGGTAATAAACGGCGGGTGCCCTGACACTATAAAAAATAAACAAACTAACCAGCGTCACCCGTAACGGTTATACGGTGATCAGTGGTAAAAGGGTTAACTAGGGGGCCATCAAGGGGTTAAAACATTTATTAGGTAGTATATGGGGGTCCCTGTCGCTATAAAACACTGACGGCGAACCTAAATATTTACGTCCCTAACTAGCGTCACCAGCGACACTAATACAGCGATCAGAAAAATGATCGCTTAGCGACACTGGCGACAGGGGGTGATCAAGGGGTTAAAACTTTATTAGGGGGGGGTAAGGGGGGTACCCTAGACCTACAGGGGGCTAAACTTTTATTTGGTAATAAACGGCGGGTGCCCTGACACTATAAAAAATAAACAAACTAACCAGCGTCACCCGTAACGGTTATACGGTGATCAGTGGTGAAAGGGTTAACTAGGGGGCAATCAAGGGGTTAAAACATTTATTCGGTAGTATATGGGGGTCCCTGTCGCTATAAAACACTGACGGCGAACCTAAATATTTACGTCCCTAACTAGCGTCACCAGCGACACTAATACAGCGATCAGAAAAATGATCGCTTAGCGACACTGGTGACGGGGGGTGATCAAGGGGTTAAAACTTTATTAGGGGGGGTAAGGGGGGTACCCTAGACCTACAGGGGGGTAACAGTCACTACCCTAACTGCTAACTGTCACAAACTGACACTATGCAGTAATCAGGAAAAAAAAAACAAAAAAAAAAAAAACCTGCTTGGTGTCAGTTTGTGACAGGGGGGGGGGGTGATTGGGGGGGGATCGGGGGTGTAATGTATGCCTGGCATGTTCTACTGTGTGTGTGTGAGTGTTGGTGCACTTACATGTCATCTCCCCTCGGCGCTGGAACGGAAACTCCCGAGCCGAGGAGAGATGACATCACATCCTCTGCCTCTGTGTACTATACAGAGGCAGGGGATGTTTGTCATTGGCTGGGAGCGATCGCGAGGGGGGGGCCACGATCGGATGGCCTCCCCCTCGTCTCCCATCGCTTCCAACCAAATGCCGACCGCAGCTGGCACCGGGGGGGGGTCCGATCGGACCCCCCACCCGCGGGAAGGCAATCACGTTTCAGGTACGTGATTTTGCCTGCCCGTGCCGCTCTGCTCACGTATATAGGCGTGAGGCGGTCGGCAAGTGGTTAAGCTTGTGTATTATAGGGGTATTTTTATTTAAAAAGTATAATTTTGGTCGGAACTGCCATGGTGCTACACACGCGATCAGTTATGACACCAGCCAATTGATGGCTTGACAGTTAGGCTCGGTTCACACTGGGGCGACTTGGGATCCGACTTGTCGCCCCACAAGTCGCCCCAAGTAGAGATTCACATTACAGTGAATGGGAGCGTCTTAATAGACACTACTGAAGTCGCTCCGACTTCAGAGCGTACTCCCTGTACTACTTGGATCCGACTTGGTAGGCGACCTGTACCATAGAAATCAATGGAAGTCGCCTCCAAGTCGGATCTCTCTCTAAAGTCAAGCGACTTTGCAGGGAAAACCCCTCCCTCCCAGAGAGCTGATTGTCCTGTGATTGGCCACAGCCGAAGTCGCCTGTCCTGGAGGCGACTTGAAGTCGCGTTGTAATTTGCTGAAGTCGCGCTGAAGTCGCGTTGAAGTCGCCGTGCAAAGTCGCGTTGAAGTCGTGTTGCCCCTGTGTGAATCGAGCCTTAGGTTGAGGACACAAGCAAATTGACAGTTGGCAATCCCGGCATTCCAGGAATGCAACCGTTTTGAAACTTTGATATTTTTTATTAATTAGAGCTGCACTATTCTAGCCCCCCCCCCCCCTCCAGATCTTAAAACAGCATTTCCCCAATTCTATGTAACAAGTGCAGAGTTCTCTGCTCACTTCTGACAGCTGACTAAAAAATAAAAAATCCAGGCAGCCTGACAAGTTTATCTCAGAGATAACTATAAACAAAGTAAGTAACATTTTGTTCTTAGATCAAAAGGAATGAACTTCGCTCTCTCCAATGATCAGACTTGTCCTGACACGCCCCCTGCTGTACAGCCATTCACTGGGAAGCTCAGTGTGCTGCGGATTCTCCTCCCCTCAGCACTTATACAGCTGAGAACAGAGGGAATGTGATCACTTATAGAAAAAAAAAAAAGGGGGGGGGCATTTATAATGTTTTTATATTTATACAGAAATGTTTTGCCTTTCATTTCTATTGTAAACTGAATGGGTTGTTTTACAAGAAGATTGTTTACAATCACTTTAAGCCTAGTGTGTATGAGGCCTGAAGCCTCAGACCTGGAAGAAGCAGGCTGTAATGAGTGTCTTTATACATATTTTAGTAGGTCCGCAGCTCACACAGCATTGAAGCCAAGAGAACTAACATTATCAGAAGGGCAATTCAGCCTCCATAGATCACTGTAAGGGGCCCACAGACATTGGGGTGATCAGCTCTGCTGTCTGTCCCATAAACATGTATGTTCAGCCGAGCACACACGCTTACTCCTATGGAGGGCAGGCCTCTGATGCCACATATTTCAGGGGATAATCTCTGCAATCACACAAGGTTTTCTGACCTGACTTCTTATTCATCCCTCTGATGGCAGTCAGGGTGCTGCCATTCATCTGAAAAGCGATAATAATAATAATATGATCACTCAGGTCCCTCTTCTGATACAATTCCCCATCAACACAAGGACTACAACCCCCAGCAGGCCCTGTGGTGTCTGCTGAGCTCTGTAGTCTCTCCCCCCCCCACAGAACAACAGGTGTCCCCTCCCCTTTGCTGAATGTTCTTCATACTCACCCCTGGGGGCCCCGGCTCCTCTCAATGACGATGTGGCCCCTGCACAGCTCCCTCAGAGTCCCAGCCAAGCTCCAATCACACAGCAGCTCTCTTCCTGGTTGTGACACTTGAAGGAAGTCTCCACCTTACTGCTGTGGGAGGAGGAGCCACGTGATTAAAGCGACAGGTAAACATGGGAAGGACCCGTCCGCGCATGCGCGCAGCTCCAGCTGACTTATTCATGATACATATCTGTAGGCGTGTCTACAGGACACACAGACCCCGTGGCTCCGTCTGTCCCCGCCTATAGAGAAAGCCGATGATGTCATGCTACAGGCGAGGGCGCGATGCGCTTGCGCACCACTCCCGTCTGCGAGCCGAAGCTGTCGTCTGGGAAACGACGCGGCGTGCTGGAAGTATATATAGGTGGGCGGTGCCCTATCTTTTTTCACCCACCAATCCAATGCCTCGACAAAGTGAAAGAGGTGGGGTTTCCTGGTGAGAGTGAGGCTTGGAAAGCACGGGATTGGATGGGAAGGGCGGGGTTGGCTGAGGGGCGGCGGGGTTTCCTGTCCCTCTGAGTGATGGGCTTGGCTGCAGAGGAGGGGCACCAGCAGCATCTGCAGGCGGCAGTGGGGGGAACCGGTCCCGGGAGTTCCCGGAGGATGCAGACGTGAGAGAGGCCGCCCAGTGCCCAGCCATGACTGAGCGGAACAAGACCCTCAACAAATGGAACGCAAGCTTCAGGAAGGGCACCGACTTCGACTCGTGGGGGCAGCTAGTGGAGGCCATCGATGAGTACCAAATGTGAGCGGGGGGCACGGCGGGGGCGGGGCTGGCATGGGGGACATGGGTCCGCCCACTACCCCTTCATTACTGGGGGAGACAGGTGATGGGACCGCCCACTCCCCCTTCATTATTGGTGGCAGACAGGTGATGGGTCCTCCCACTCCCCCTTCATTACTGGGGGGAGACAGGTGATGGGACCGCCCACTCTCCCCTCATTACTGGGGGCAGACAGGTGATGGGACCGCCCACCCCCCCCCCCTCATTACTGGGGGCAGACAGGTGATGGGACCGCCCACTCCCCCCTCATTACTGGGGGCAGACAGGTGATGGGACCGCCCACTCCCCCCCCCTCATTACTGGGGGCAGACAGGTGATGGGACCGCCCACTCCCCCCCCCTCATTACTGGGGGCAGACAGGTGATGGGACCGCCCACTCCCCCCCCCTCATTACTGGGGGCAGACAGGTGATGGGACCGCCCACTCCCCCCCCCTCATTACTGGGGGCAGACAGGTGATGGGACCGCCCACTCCCCCCCCCTCATTACTGGGGGCAGACAGGTGATGGGACCGCCCACTCCCCCCCCCTCATTACTGGGGGCAGACAGGTGATGGGACCGCCCACTCCCCCCCCCTCATTACTGGGGGCAGACAGGTGATGGGACCGCCCACTCCCCCCCCCTCATTACTGGGGGCAGACAGGTGATGGGACCGCCCACTCCCCCCCCCTCATTACTGGGGGCAGACAGGTGATGGGACCGCCCACTCCCCCCCCCTCATTACTGGGGGCAGACAGGTGATGGGACCGCCCACTCCCCCCCCCTCATTACTGGGGGCAGACAGGTGATGGGACCGCCCACTCCCCCCCCCTCATTACTGGGGGCAGACAGGTGATGGGACCGCCCACTCCCCCCCCTCATTACTGGGGGCAGACAGGTGATGGGACCGCCCACTCCCCCCCCTCATTACTGGGGGCAGACAGGTGATGGGACCGCCCACTCCCCCCCTCATTACTGGGGGCAGACAGGTGATGGGACCGCCCACTCCCCCCCCTCATTACTGGGGGCAGACAGGTGATGGGACCGCCCACTCCCCCCCTCATTACTGGGGGCAGACAGGTGATGGGACCGCCCACTCCCCCCCTCATTACTGGGGGCAGACAGGTGATGGGACCGCCCACTCCCCCCCTCATTACTGGGGGCAGACAGGTGATGGGACCGCCCACTCCCCCCCCCTCATTACTGGGGGCAGACAGGTGATGGGACCGCCCACTCCCCCCCCCTCATTACTGGGGGCAGACAGGTGATGGGACCGCCCACTCCCCCCCCCTCATTACTGGGGGCAGACAGGTGATGGGACCGCCCACTCCCCCCCCCTCATTACTGGGGGCAGACAGGTGATGGGACCGCCCACTCCCCCCCCCTCATTACTGGGGGCAGACAGGTGATGGGACCGCCCACTCCCCCCCCCTCATTACTGGGGGCAGACAGGTGATGGACCGCCCACTCCCCCCCCCTCATTACTGGGGGCAGACAGGTGATGGGACCGCCCACTCCCCCCCCCTCATTACTGGGGGCAGACAGGTGATGGGACCGCCCACTCCCCCCCCTCATTACTGGGGGCAGACAGGTGATGGGACCGCCCACTCCCCCCCCCTCATTACTGGGGGCAGACAGGTGATGGGACCGCCCACTCCCCCCCCCTCATTACTGGGGGCAGACAGGTGATGGGACCGCCCACTCCCCCCCCCTCATTACTGGGGGCAGACAGGTGATGGGACCGCCCACTCCCCCCCCCTCATTACTGGGGGCAGACAGGTGATGGGACCGCCCACTCCCCCCCCCTCATTACTGGGGGCAGACAGGTGATGGGACCGCCCACTCCCCCCCCCTCATTACTGGGGGCAGACAGGTGATGGGACCGCCCACTCCCCCCCCCTCATTACTGGGGGCAGACAGGTGATGGGACCGCCCACTCCCCCCCCCTCATTACTGGGGGCAGACAGGTGATGGGACCGCCCACTCCCCCCCCCTCATTACTGGGGGCAGACAGGTGATGGGACCGCCCACTCCCCCCCCCTCATTACTGGGGGCAGACAGGTGATGGGACCGCCCACTCCCCCCCCCTCATTACTGGGGGCAGACAGGTGATGGGACCGCCCACTCCCCCCCCTCATTACTGGGGGCAGACAGGTGATGGGACCGCCCACTCCCCCCCCCTCATTACTGGGGGCAGACAGGTGATGGGACCGCCCACTCCCCCCCCCTCATTACTGGGGGCAGACAGGTGATGGGACCGCCCACTCCCCCCCCCCTCATTACTGGGGGCAGACGGTGATGGGACCGCCCACTCCCCCCCCCTCATTACTGGGGGCAGACAGGTGATGGACCGCCCACTCCCCCCCCCTCATTACTGGGGGCAGACAGGTGATGGGACCGCCCACTCCCCCCCCCACATTACTGGGGGCAGACAGGTGATGGGACCGCCCACTCCCCCCCCCTCATTACTGGGGGCAGACAGGTGATGGGACCGCCCACTCCCCCCCCCTCATTACTGGGGGCAGACAGGTGATGGGACCGCCCACTCCCCCCTCATTACTGGGGGCAGACAGGTGATGGGACCGCCCACTCCCCCCCCCCTCATTACTGGGGGCAGACAGGTGATGGACCGCCCACTCCCCCCCCCTCATTACTGGGGGCAGACAGGTGATGGGACCGCCCACTCCCCCCCCCTCATTACTGGGGGCAGACAGGTGATGGGACCGCCCACTCCCCCCCCCTCATTACTGGGGGCAGACAGGTGATGGGACCGCCCACTCCCCCCCTCCATACTGGGGGCAGACAGGTGATGGGACCGCCCACTCCCCCCCCCCTCATTACTGGGGGCAGACAGGTGATGGGACCGCCCACTCCCCCCCTCCCATTACTGGGGGCAGGACAGGTGATGGAACCGCCCACTCCCCCCCCCTCATTACTGGGGGCAGACAGGTGATGTGGACAGGGGTCTCCTGCCCCTCCAGTGTTGGGTACAGACAGGTGATTGGATGACATGCTTCTTTTGTATATAGAAGCCTCTTTCTTTGTTGTTTTTGGTCCTCTGTTGGGAACACTGAGGGTTCTCTGCCCCCTCAGGGGGTGTAGAGGCTTCTCTCTTCAGATAACATTCCTCGGCATGCAGTGTTGTCATTGTGACTGGTTTAGTTATTTTGTTCTTTAAAATGTGTAAATGCAAAGCAGACAGAGCTGGATGTGTGGAAAGTTGGTATGGGTTTAGAATGGAAGCGGATCTGAGTTGTATACACATTCCATTACTATTTATAGAGGAACTGCAGTCTGCTCACATCATTTGTAATAAAAACATCTTTGCCATTCTGAAGCTTCCCTCCAACCACTTTGCATATTAATTTCTGTATACTGCGATTCTGTACTTTCCAAATATGCCGCAGAAATCTCCCTCCACTGAGTCTGGCTGCAACCATTTTAACTGGGCAGCTGAAGCTGCTGCCTGATCACTTCCTGGATTTACAGAGGCACATCTCCAGCTCTCATTGGCCCTCTTATGACTTATCCACCCTCCCTTCCTGGCAAACTCTCACCAGAGTGAGAGAGAGCTGTCCATGATGTCATAAGCCTAGGCTTTTTTTTTTACCAGACAAAGAATAGGAAGTGGGCTGTATAAGGTATTTACTGGCAGAATTTTTTTTTTTTTCTTAATGTCTAAAGTTAAAACAACAAGGGCAGAAGATTTAATAGATAGATTAAAAAATGGCTGAAGTTCTGCTTTAAGCATACAAGGATAGACCTTCTCTATTCTACTACATCTAGAATTAGAGAAAAGGGGGGGGGGGGTTGGGACTTTGAGGCAATGAGGGGGTAGGTTCATCTGCCTCCATCCCTGGTACTGTATTAATAACAGGAAGGGTTTGTGGGACTTTATATGAGGCACAACTGTGAAGAAAGTGTGCAAAAATATGTTTGATTCCTCGTCCATATGCAAAGATTCGTAGTAACTTATGTAACAGTAGTATCTATCTGTATCCATTGTTTAGGTTAAATGTAAAGATAAATGATCTTAGATTTGATAATGATGATAAAATTGCTGATGAAATGCATAGTCCTGGAGAATCTCAAACACCCGATTTTACAAGGTGCACCATATAATGTCTCTACGCGTTTTGTGGAGTTATCCACTCATCAGGAGCAATTTGAGGTTAAAATATCTATAACAAAATGAGTGCAAGAGGATCAGATAGTCGGCACAAGGGGAAAAAAGGAAGAGGAGGGACAAAAGTTCCCCAGTCACTCTTACCTACAGATTCATCTTGAATGGGCTGAAATCGCACTGCACCAAAGCAGTGCATGCACAACTTTATAAAATGCGCTGTAACTGGATCGCATGGTACAAAAGTGCCATGCGATCCAGTGTGGGCAAACTCATTGCATTTGCGAACTGCATTTGGGGTGTCATTAACTTTCTATTGACACCTGCTGCAGCTTGCAAATGGAGTGCGTTTTTGCATGCAGTCTGAATCACGCAGAAATGTACAGCACATTCCTGTGCGATTAATGCATGAGCATGTGAACTGGCCCTAAAAGGTTTAAAATGACCCTCTGGTTTGCTTTAAAAAGTGTATGTATGTATAATAACAGCGTGGTTGGCAAAAAGTTGTCACCAGAACAGGAAGTGAGGAAAAAGGTCTGAGGGAGCCCCAGATAGCTGTGACAGCCGATAGGGGTTCTAACCATTCCCTAAACTGGAAACCCCTTTCTTTTCAAGCTTTGCAAGGCTGGCATAAATGACTGAATAATAGCAAGTGACACCTGATAGCCTGAACTCCATATGTTTCAGGGTAATCAGCATGTGACTTCCACCCATGTGAAAGGGCTCAGGTCTAGCAGCCAATCCAATAGGCCAGTGGTTCTCAACCTGGGGGTCGAATGATGATTTGGCAGGGGTCACCGAATCCTGGGCTGTTCCTGAAGCCCGCACCTCTCTCCCAGCCTTTTTGGGGCTGCCCAGCAGGGCTATCCCTGGAGCCTGTGGCCGCCCAGCTGGGCTGTTCCTGGAGCCCGTGGCTGCCCATCAGCCTCTTCGCAGGTACCCATTCAGTTCACGGCATGGCTGGGGTGGCAGAGACTAGAGGTCAGCTGACTGGTGAGGAATGTGAAGTGGGAGGGGCTGGAGGAGACCCTATCTTCTGATTTCGTCATAGGTGTCACTGCTACGGGACATCACAAATTCGGAGACACAGTGAGTTACACTACCTGTGATTATAGTTGCCATTAAAAGGACTCGGGGAGCGCTAAATGTCCATGGCTTAGAGGCGCAAATTACTTGTCTTGCCTTGGGTGCTGACAACCCACGCTACGAAAATAAATTTTACTGTTAGGGGGTCCCCACAACTTGGGAAATTTTATCAAGGGGTCACAGCACTAGGATGGTTGAGAACCACTGCAATAGGCCCAAGCATTGTCGCATGATCACATGACTAAAGGAATGATGTCATGACTACCCCCAGTGTCCATCACCAGCTGACACTGGATTTTAGAGCTCGTTCACACCACACTACATGTGTTTAGGTTTGCTTAACATCCATGCATTGCAGTGCTGGCTTTTTTTCTACAACTTGTATTTTACTTTTATGTGTGGTAGTGCATTACTGTCCATTGGAATTTTTTTGCTGTGCACACAAATTCAACATGTCTTACTTTTGGTGTGGATTGAAGAGTGTAAGTGATAAGTGGTGAGCCAGAGTGAAAAAGCACATTCCCAGCAACCCTTTAGACAAGCATGTTTCTCTCTGCTGACCACTTGGCTGTGCTGATCAGTTGCTTCTTTGCTGTTCGCCCCCACCCCTCCCCCCTCATTACTGGGGGGAGACAGGTGATGGGTCCGCCCCCTCCCCCCTCATTACTGGGGGGAGACAGGTGATGGGTCTGCCCCCCCCTCATTACTGGGGGGAGACAGGTGATGGGTCTGCCCCCCCCCCTCATTACTGGGGGGAGACAGGTGATGGGTCTGCCCCCCCCCCCTCATTACTGGGGGGAGACAGGTGATGGGTCTGCCCCCCCCCCCTCATTACTGGGGGGAGACAGGTGATGGGTCTGCCCCCCCCCCTCATTACTGGGGGGAGACAGGTGGCAAAGTTGCTTCTTTGCTGTTCCAGAAGCAGGACTGAGACTAATCAAGCAACTAATGGGCAGACTGCATAGCTTCACACCATCCAGTGCCCAGCTCCCTTGCTGGAACCATGCACATCTAAAGGGTACCCTGGTGATGTTTTCTTTTTGCTTTTGACATCAGCAGGAGACTGAAGTATCCAGGGCTGTTGATAGAAATCACGGGGCCCAGTACAGCCTACCTGGCAGGGCCACCCTCATCTGAAAATATCAAATGTTATTTTTGCTTAAATGCAACTCCTTGTGATGTTAAGCGGCACAAGGGCAACATCTGCACCCCCTACAGGGAGTGATCAGTACCGATCGCTCACTGTGTTCATTCAGGGTGGTGTGTTTATTCAGATTGGTCGGGGGGGGGGGGGGGGGTGGCTAGTAATCCACCTGTGTGCCCTCATCAGCAGCCAGTGGGAGAGGAGGGAAAACGCAGCACTGCGGGGAAAAGGGGCACACGGGGGTTTCAGACAGCAGGGGGAAGGGGTCGCAGATACTAGAACTGATTCCCCCTGCAGTGCAGCTGGAGGAAGGAAAGAAAAGCAGAAGGCACAAATGTCAGCAATAAGGCAGTACTGCTGGCCCTCCTGCTCAGCAGGTGCAGGGGCCCCCCCTTTTGCACTAATGAGGCCTCTGGGCCCAGTATAGGTGGGTTGGCTGTACCACCTTACCAGCAGCCCTGGATGTATCACACCTGCTACCCTGTTCTTTTCTATTGCTCCTGCTAGCAGTTGGAACTTAGAGAAGCTCCAGTCTCCCCCAAAAGAATTAAGTCAGCAGCTATAAATCCTTTGAAATCTCCGTCGCTTAACTTCCTTGAAGTTAAAAGTTGAATACAAGGTGTGCTTATCAGTGAGAAATTGTTTGCAATATTGAGTAATAACCATGATAAATTTCTCCTGATATTGCAGCTTTGGCTTAGTGACTCCTGACCTTCCCAACAAACTATACACCGGCTCCCCCATTATCCTTTTTAATCATTTTGCCATTCACTTTTTAGGAATGGCAAAAGCCTGAGGCCTTTCACACAAAGGTGATGCGCTGGCAGGACGTTAAAAAAACCTACTGGAAGCAGCATCTTTGGAGCAGTGTATTCACCGTTCCTGCCCATTGAAATGAATGGGCAGCGCCGCCGAAACGCTGCGGGTAGTTTTAACTCTTTCAGCCACTAGCGGGGTTTAAAGGCTCCCCGCTAGCGGCCAAAAACCCCTGCAAAAAGACAAAGCGCCGCTAAAAATAGCGGCGCTTTACTGCCGACGCCCCAGTGTGATAGGGGCCTTAGTGATAGATATAGCCTCTACTAATCACCTGAAAACCGCCTCCCATTCATTCCAGTGCGTCTTTTCACACCGGGGCAGTGCACTTGTGGGACATTCTGAAATGTCCCCAAGCAGCATCTTTGGAGCGCTGTATTTAGCATTCCCAAAACGTCCTGCCTATTGGAATGAATGGGCAGCACTTTCAAAGCACCTTAAAAGCGTTTTGAAAGTGCTGCAAAACGGGAGTTTTTAACCCTTCCTCTTCTTCTTTTTTTTTTTTTTTTTTTTTTTTTTTGGGGGGGGGGGGGGGGGGGTAAAAGTGACGCAAAAGCCCCGTTTAAACATCGCTAAAATGAGCGGAGCTTTAGCGCTAACAGCTGGCGCTTTCAGTGTGAAAGGGATCTAATGGAAAAGGTGAACAGAAGGAACGGACTTTATAGGCATATTTAAAAGCTTGCTAGAAAAATTTTTTATTGAAACAAAAAAAAAAAAATTTAGATCAAAAAATGACATGCAAATGTAAAAGGTGTATACTACAATGGTGAACTTTAAAAAGTATTCAGTGACTATTTTTTCATTGAACTAAATTTAAAAACCAAACTTTAAAGAGCTAAAGCACCCCTAAGGTAAGTAGGTTACCCCAATGTAAGAATCAAAGCAATTGTCAAAGCTAATCCAGAGTAGAACCTGACATGTTACTCAAACGAAAAGTCGTTCAAAGTTGAATCACCACCATTGAATGCCCCCCCCCACCCCCAATATGTGAACTAAATTCTACAGGAGTAAGGCTAGTATTAGAGTGCTAGCACTAAGGATCTCCTGCCATTTCTCTGACTTTCTTGATTTGCGTTCATCGTCCCTGTTGGAGTCTTGTAGTACGTTGTAGTCAGTGGCTCTGTGTGCACCGGTTCCTGACAGCCATGTGCCCGAAGAAGTAAACAGACGATGATCATACAGCATTGCAGGGCGCTCCTCCGTCCACCCCACACACTGTATCTCTGGCTGGATGTCAACCACAGCCAGTCAGTAAAAGGATTATTTGCTCAGGTTCCCACCCAAAGTCCCTGGCTGTTTTCGGGTGGAGACTTTAAGCAGGATGTGAATAAGAGATGAAATTCACACACAGATGTCTGCCCGGCTTTTGTAAATAAATGAAAAGAACTTCCCAGTAAGCAGCCACTGTGCGACTTCTGAATCACACTTAAAGCGGCATTCTTCTCTCATACAAACAACCCTCTTCATGCTTTTCAACCACAAACTGTCACAGTTCCCAGCTGTTCATGACTTCCAGAGCCCTTCCAGGATCTTTCTGTGAAATTTAAGGTCTAGGTTTGGACCAATCACACAAATATTCTTTTTATTAATATACAATGTATAGAAAGAGGAAAATTGAGATCTATATCTATTATCCAAGAAACTTATTTGGTTCAGATGGTGTCAGGCGTGTGTGGCGGCAACCAGGTGAGGAGTACAAAGACAAGTGTGTCTTACCTACAATCAAGCATGGTGGTGGGAGTGTCATGGTCTGGGGCTGCATGAGTGCTGCCGGCACTGGGGAGCTACAGATCATTGAGGGAACCATGAATGCCAACATGTAATGTGACATACTGAAGCAGAGCATGATCCCCTCCCTGCGGAGACTGGGCCGCAGGGCAGTATTCCAACATAACAACCCCAAACACACCTCCATGATGACCACTGCCTTGCTAAAGAAGCTGAGGGTAAAGGTGATGGGCTGGCCAAGCATGTCTCCAGACCTAAACCCTATTGAGCATCTGTGGGGCATCCTCAAACAGAAGGTGGAGTGCAAGGTCTCTAACATCCACCAGCTCCATGATGCTGTCATAGAGGAGTGGAAGAGAACTCCAGTGGCAACCTGTGAAGCTCTGGTGAACTCCATACCCAAGAAGGTCAAGGCAGTGCTGGAAAATAATGGCGGCCACACAAAATATTGACACTTTGGGCCCAATTTGGACATTTTCACTTAGGGGTGTACTCACTTTTGTTGCCAGCGGTTTAGACATTAATGGCTGTGTGAGTTATTTTGAGGGGACAACAAATTTACACTGTTATACAAGCTGTACACTCACTACCTTACATTGTAGCAAAGTGTCATTTCTTCAGTGTTGTCACATGAAAAGATAGAATAACATTTACAAAAAATGTGAGGGGTGTATGTATATATGTGTGTATGTAATAATATGATAGTTCTATTTCTCTATCTAGATAGATGCTAGTTGATCAGCATGTCTGACTCTCTCCTGATACCTCCTCTACCTGCCCTGCTAAGCACTTAGGTAAGAGTGAACCAATATAACGCCAGCCCTTCCCTATGTGGCTTTAGAGTTCACTGCAGGGTAAATTCCCTTCTGGCCAATTTATCAGGAAATAGGTGTGTGTGTGTTTTTCCCAAGATCTAATCATGACTAGCAGGAGGTCATTTTAAAACAAGTTGCTACAAAATAGAAATTGCTAAAGGTATTCTAAATCTGTTATATATTAAATTTGTTTTATTTTGTCATCTGTGTCACGTGGGAGATTTCCCTTCACTTCCTGTTCTATAGCCAAAATAGAAAGCAAGATGAAATCCCTTCAAAGTAAAGCAATCCTGGGTTGCCACCAGAACCAGTGTCCTAATTGGAGATGAGCACAGATGTTGGGACCAAAGTCTAAACCTGCAAGGAAGCTGTCACTGTATTAGGTCAATTATAAGGGGTTGGGGCATTCACCACTTCGAGGGCTCTCATATGCAGTGGATATAGAAAAGAATCGCCCCCTTTTAAAATAATCACATTTAGTTTTGCAGCCTACGATGAAGACAGACATCGTTTTTGTTTTATCTAGCTGTATTTACTCAGTGCAACTTATAACATCCAAGTGAAAGCTATAACCTTAACATGTCAGAAAAAAAAATTAAAAAACGGAATTGGAAAATAAATCGCCCCCCTCCTTAAAAAAGACTCAATCGGGTGTGGCTAATTGCCTTCTCAATGGCACGCAAAGCCATTTGCCTTTCAACTGTGATTAGCTCAGCATGAAAAGAGCTTTCCTGGAACATTTCAGTTCCTAGTAGTGCAGGTGTTAATATCCTGTTGTGGGAGTGTTTTTTCTGCAGCAGGGACTGGAGCACTTGTCAGGATCGAAGGAAAATGGATGGGACAAAATGCCATCAAATTCTTGAGGAAAATCTGTCGCCCTCTGCCAGAAAGTTGTCGATGGGAAGAAGGTTTACCTTCCAACATGACAATGATTACACAGTGGTTGAAGGAGAAACAGGTGAATGTCCTTGCATGGCCTAGTCAGAGCCCAGACTTCAACCCCATTGAAAATCTGTGGAATGACTTGAAGACTGCAGTCCACAAAGGGTCACCATCAAATTTAAAGTGGTTGTAAAATACACACAATAGCCCCTCTGTTTGAAAGTGTCCCATACTGCAGTGTATTTTCTTTGTAAATTTTTTTTCTATATCTATATCTATATATATATATATATATATATCTATCTCTATCCCCATTACTAGCTTATTTCAAAGTGGCGCTTTAACCACTTGCTGACCAGCTCACACCGATATACGTTGGCAGAATGGCACGCCTGTGTAAACTGACATACCTGTGCCCGTGGGTCCCGCGGACTCTTTGGAGAAGCAGAACGAGGCATTTCCCTGTTCTGCCTAGTGACATGACAGATCTTCTGTTCCATGTCATTGGGAACATTGATCTCTGTCATGTCAGTGGTAGCCCACCCCCCTCCCCTACAGTTAGAACACACTGAGGGAACACACGTAACCCCTTGATCGCCCCCTAATGTTTAACCCCTTCCCTGCCAGTGATGTTTATACAGTAATCAGTGGCTAATTTTAGCTCTGATCGCTGTATAAATGTCAATGGTCCCAAAATAGTGTCAAGTGTCCGATCTGTCCGCCGCAATGTCACAGTCCTCTATAAAAATAAAGATCACTGCCATTACTAATAAAAAAATAAAAATGCCATACATCTACCCCCTTTTTTGTAGACGCTATAGCTTTTTCGCGAACCAATCAATATACACTTATTGCGATATATTTTTCTTATTTTTGGTAAAAAAAAAAAAAAAAATGTAGAAGAATACATATCGGCCTAAACAGGAAGAAATTTTTGTTATATATTTTTGGGGAATATTTATAGCAGAAAGGGGTGTGTGTGGTGTTGTTTTTTTGTTTTTTTTTGTTTTTTTTTTTTTTGGTTACAAACCAGTTCTGCAAAGAAAAGAGTGGGCAGATCTTGCAAAGTCTAGATGTGCAAAGTTAATAGAGACATCCCAACCGACTAAAGGCTGTAAATAAAGCAAAAGGTTGTTCAACAAATATATTGACATAAGGGGGGATCCCCTTTTTTTTTTTTTTTTTTTTTTTTTTTTTTTTTTTTTTTTCTCTTCTCTTCTTTCTGACATGTTAGATCTTTCACTTGGATGTTATAAGTTGCATTGAGTAAATACAGCTTGATAAAACAAAAACAGTGTCTGTCTTCATTTCAGGCTGCAAAGCAACAAAATGTGATTATTTTAAAGGGGGTGATTCTTTTCTATACCCACGGTGCCTGCCCCTTGTATATGCGGAGTGGGAAATGTCCTGCCCAGTACAGTTACAGCTTCCTGGTAGACTTGCTCAAGTGGGTTGGGACCAGGATCTGAATGCACCGGAACTCATCCCTAGCCCTCATTGGACTATTTCCCCTTCATCTCTGTTCTGGTGACATCCCAAAATTTGGGACTTTTCACGCAAACAGGATAAATAGAGAGGGTGTATCTCCGTAACACATTCAGCAATAAAAACTGACTGGGGTTGCAATCCCTTCCACTCTATCCAAAATAGAAAAAAATTGCCTTTAGTGTATTATTTAAAGCAATCCTGTTGGCAGTGGGAGGAATACACAGTAATGGTTCCTTTGTATAACAGACCCAGGGTGGTGCCCCGTTATACTTTTACAGCGCCTCTCCACTGCCCCAAGGTTTAAAATGTAACTACACCCCCTGCAGCTTCCCCCCGTTGCTACGCTGTGTAAATGAGTGGCTAGGAAAGAGCACTGATCTGCGGCAGGTGGGGGATGTACTTGGTCCTATGGAAGTTCTGGTTGTCGGTAAATTTCATAGAAGCACAGAAATGACAGCAGAAAAAGACCAAGTGGGCCATGGAGTCTGTCTTTTGTATTCGCCTGTCTGCACAAGCCCTAAAGGAAATTGTACAATCCGATTTGTAACATGAGTGTCCAGTTTTACTCGCTTTTTCTGACTGTTTTACATGAAAGGGTCCGCTCACCGTTACCAAAAAAATGACCTATGCAAATAAGGGGAGCCTGTAGATAAATGCAAACTGTGCAGTTTTGACCAAAGTTGAATAATTCCATTGCTATAGGAGTAGCCTATTTATGTCCCTCATGAAGCCTGGCTGGAAAACTTCTAGGGATGTTGCTAAGAGAAGACTATGGTCAAAGTGATTGTAAAGTCTTGTGGTGGTTTTTTTTTTTTTTTTTTTATTTTAAAACAAAAACGTTATACTTCTTCTTCTGTGCGGTTGGTTTTGCACAGAGCAGCCTGTATCCTCCTCTTCTCGGGTCCCTCTTTGCTGCTCCTGGCCCCTCCCTTTTATCGAGGGCCTCCACAGTCCGAAGCTTCCTATGCGGGCACTGCAGCCGAGTCACAGCTCCGGCCCCACCCCCTCTTTCCTCTGGCTGATTTTTGTCTTAAGATTTACCAAAATCATATAATATGAGGTCAAACTAGTTTCAATTTGTATGCAATCAGGCAGGCCTATGCACTACATGGTTTTGGTAAATACGAAGACAAAAATCCTGCAGAAAATCTAATGGTGTGTATGGGGTCTAACTTTGACAGCCACAGAAGCCAATGGCGCCGCTGCTGTGTCTCAGCCAATCAGGAGGAGTTAGACATTTTGTGGACATCACTGGATAGAAAAGGGGCTCAGGTAAACAAATAGGGAGTGCTTCTGCCTTTTACAACTCCTTTTTATTGCTATGATCCACCATTGCAGAGGAGTGCGCTCTCAAAGGTTGAGCTCTGAGCTACTGTCTAAGGTGGGAGAAAGTGTATGTGAAAGGGTTTTAATTGGAGGAAGAGCTCACGTCTGTGATGGTGTATGTGAGCATAGCAACGTCCTAGAAGTTTTCCAGTCAGGCTTCGGGAGTTATGCAAATGGTCTACAGCTATAGGGAGGTCATTATTTGACTTTGCTCAAAGCTGCACCGCTTGGTTTTTATCTATAGACGCCCCTGATCTGCATAGGTACCTTTTTGGTAAAGGTGAACTAATCTTTGAGCCCCTTGTTCTGTTGGAGTAGCTGATGTGCACTCAAGTACCTGACAAGCTGTGCAGGAAAAAAAAAAGCATCCTGCGTTGCAGCGCAGGTATTTTAAGATGCATGTTATACACACTTCCTGATCGTTCTTTTAGCACATTTTTCTTAATTTGATTCATTGTGTTGCAGATTGGCGAGGCAGTTACAGAAGGAAGCTCAGTCCCCAGCCAATTCCTCCGACTTCACAGAAGATCACAAGGTAAAGTAAGCTCTGGCATGCAGATCCCATCTGATTGTTGGGTGGAAAGCATTCAGTCTTCTGATGTTGCGGAGTCTGTATTGTAATCGAGCAGCCAATGTGCATGTGTGTATGTCAAATACTACGAAACGGGAATAAAAATTCCAATCCGATTCTAAATAAATGTGAAATGTAATTGTGTTTTAGGAAGCTTTACAGAGAACCTGTTCTAGCTGAAAAAGTGAACTTCTCCTTTAAATTTTGTTAAAGCTGAACTCTGGGATAAGTAAATATCGCCTTAACGACTTCAGCTCCGGAAGGATTTACCCCCTTAATGACCAGGCCATTTTTTTGCAATACGGCACTGCGATGCTTTAACTGACAATTGCATGGTCGTGCGACGCTGTACCCAAACAAAATTGATGTCCCCTTTTTTTTATCCCCATAAATTAGCTTACTTCTGGTGGTATTTGATCACCTCCTGAGGTTTTTATTCTTTGCTCTATTAACAAAATAAAGCCGACAATTTTGAAAACTATTTTTTGCTAGAATAAATATCAAAAAAAAAAGTAAAAAAAAAAAAAAAATTCTTCATCAGTTTAGGCCACTATGTATTCTACAAATTTTTGGTAAAAAAATACTGGTTTGCACAAAAGTCTTAGAGTCTACAAAATGGGATATTTTTTTGGCATTTTTATAAAAAAAAATTTTTTTTTTTTTTTGGGGACCAGTGACCTTTTATGCAGTGATCAGTGCTTTAACCACTTGCTTACCGGGCACTTAAACCCCCCTCCTATCCAGACCAATTTTCAGCTTTCGGCGCTGACGAACTTTGAATGACAATTGCGCGGTCATACAACACTGTACCCAAATGAAATTTTTATCATTTTTTCACCACAAATAGAGCTTTCTTTTGGTGGTATTTGATCACCTCTGCGGTTTTTACTTTTTATTAAAAAAATGTAAAAAACTGAATTTTTTAAAAAAAAAAAAAGTTTATTTTATATTTTGTTATAAAAAATTTTAAACGGGTAATTTTTCTCCTTGATGTACGCTGATGAGGCGGCAGTGATGGGCACTGATGGGTGGCAGTGATGGGCACTGATGGGTGGCAGTGATGGGCACTGATGGGTGGCAGTGATGGGCACTGATGGGTGGCAGTGATGGGCAGCACTGGCAGGTGGCACTGATTGGCACTACAGGTGGGCATTGATAGGTGGTACTTGTGGGCATTGATAGGTGGTACTTGTGGGCATTGATAGGTGTCACTTGTGGGCACTGTCAGGTGGCACTATTAGGTGGCACTTCTATTGGGCACTGATGAGGCAGATGTGCCTCTTCCACTTGGGGACCGATGTCCCTCACATCCGATCCGGTGATCGGCTTTTTTTTCTACTCGCGCTGTCAGCGTGAGTAAAAAAAAAAAACGATTACCGATCTTTTGTTTACATCATGTGATCAGCTGTCATTGGCTGACAGCTGATCACATGGTAAGGGGCCGGGACCGGCCCCTTACACAGATCGGTGATCAGCCGAGTCTCAGAGACTCGGTGATCACAACGCGCCCGGCGCGCGCAGGGAGCGTGCACAGGGGAGGCCGTCATATGACGGCCTCCCGGGAATGTAGGTCCGCGCTGTAGCCGTCATTCGGCTATAGCGCGGATGCCAAGTAGTTAACCACTTGAGCCCCGGACCATTATGCTGCCTAAGGACCAAAGGTCTTTTTCCAATTTGGCACTGCGTCGCTTTAACTGCTAATTGCGCGGTCATGCAATGCTGTACCCAAACGAAATTTGCGTCCTTTTCTTCCCACAAATAGAGCTTTCTTTTGATGGTATTTGATCACCTCTGCGGTTTTTATTTTTTGCGCTATAAACGGAAAAAGACCGAAAATTTTGAAAAAAAATGATATTTTCTACTTTTTGTTATAAAAAAAAAAATCCAATAAACTCAATTTTAGTCATACATTTAGGCCAAAATGTATTCGGCCACATGTCTTTGGTAAAAAAAAATGTCAATAAGCGTATATTTATTGGTTTGCGCAAAAGTTATAGCGTCTACAAACTAGGGTACATTTTCTGTAATTTACACAGCTTTTAGTTTATGACTGCCTATGTAATTTCTTGAGGTGCTAAAATGGCAGGGCAGTACAAAACCCCCCCAAATGACCCAATTTTGGAAAGTAGACACCCCAAGGAAATTGCTGAGAGGCATGTTGAACCCATTGGATATTTATTTTTTTTGTCCCAAGTGATTAAATAATAACAAAAAAAAAAATATTTACAAAAAGTTGTCACTTAATGATATATTGCTCACACAGGCCATGGGCCTATGTGGAATTGCACCCCAAAATACATTCTGCTGCTTCTCCTGAGTATGGGGATACCACATGTGTGGGACTTTTTGGGAGCCTAGCCGCATACGGGGCCCCGAAACCAATCACCGCCTTCAGGATTTCTAAGGGTGTAAATTTATGATTTCACTCTTCACTGCCTATCACAGTTTCGGAGGCCATGGAATGCCCAGGTGGCACAAAACCCCCCCAAATGACCCCATTTTGGAAAGTAGACACCCCAAGCTATTTGCTGAGAGGCATGGTGAGTATTTTGCAGCTCTCATTTGTTTTTGAAAATGAAGAAAGACAAGAAAAAACATTTTTTTTTCAATTTTCAAAACTTTGTGACAAAAAGTGAGGTCTGCAAAATACTCACTATACCTCTCAGCAAATAGCTTTGGGTGTCTACTTTCCAAAATGGGGTCATTTGGGGGGGTTTTGTGCCACCTGGGCATTCCATGGCCTCCGAAACTGTGATAGGCAGTGAAGAGTGAAATCAAAAATTCACGCCCTTAGAAAGCCTGAAGGCGGTGCTTGGTTTTCGGGGTCCCGTGCGCGGCTAGGCTCCCAAAAGTCTCAAACATTTAGAAGCTTATGTCACACATCACCCACTCTTCTAACCACTTGAAGACAAAGCCCTTTCTGACACTTATTGTTTACATGAAAAAGTTACCGTATATACTCGAGTATAAGTCGTTCCGAGTATAAGTCGAGGCCCTAATTTACCACAAAAAAAATGGGAAAAACTTATTGACCCGAGTATAAGACGAGGGTGAGAAATGCACAGCTACTGTAAGTGGAAAAGAGGGTCAACAATGCCCATTTGCAGCATCACTGTGCCCATTTGCATGCCTCACTGTGCCCATTTGCAGCCATAGGTCCCCTGAACTTCAAACTCGGTAGTTAATGGTTCCTTGATGCCCCCTAGCTGCAGCCAAAATTTGGGGTCTCTGAACCCAAAGGGTCCCGAAATGACATTGCTGCAGATGGACACAGTTGACCGAATTTGGGGCCCCGTATCTCAGGGCCACTTAGTGCTAGGAACCCCAAATTTGGTGTGCAAACACAGTGGAACTAGCACCATAAAATTTTTAAAGCTGGGGTTTTTAGCACCAAGTGGCCCCGAGATACAGGGCCCCAAAAATCAGTTCAGAAAATGTCAAGCACTTTTCTGCAGCAGAGAATGACATTTTCCGAACCGGTTTTGGGGCCATGTATCTCAGGGCCACTTGGTGCTAGGAACCCCAGCTTTGGATATGTTATGGTACTAGTTCCACTGGGTTTGCACACCAAATTTGGGGTTCCTAGCACCAAGTATTCTTGAGATATGGGGCCCCAAATCCGGTTCAGAAAATGTCAAGCACTTTTCTGCAGCAGAGAGACATTTTCCGAACCGATTTTGGGGCCCCGTATCTCGGGGCTACTTAGTGCTAGGAACTTCAACTTTGGATATGTTGTGGTACCAGTTTCACTGGGTTTGCACACCAAATTTGGGGTTCCTAGCACCAAGTGGCCCTGAGATACGGGGCCCCAAAGTCGGTTCGGAAAATGAAATTTTTTGCTGCAGAAAAGTGCTTGACTCGAGTATAAGTCGAGGGGGGGCACTTTCAGCACAAAAAAATGTGCTGAAAATTTCGACTTATACTCGAGTATATACGTTTTTTTGTTTTTTTTTGTTTTTTTTTGCAAGAAAATTACTTTGAACCCCCAAACATTATATATTTTTTTTTAAAGCAAATGCCCTACAGATTAAAATGGTGGGTGTTTCATTTTTTTTTTTTCACACAGTATTTGCGCAGCGATTTTTCAAACGCATTTTTTGGGGGAAAAACACACTTTTTTAAATTTTAATGCACTAAAACACACTATATTGCCCAAATGTTTGATGAAATAAAAAAGATGATCTTAGGCCGAGTACATGGATACCAAACATGACATGCTTTACAATTGCGCACAAACGTGCAGTGGCAACAAAATAAATACATTTTTAAAAGCCTTTACAGGTTACCACTTTAGATTTACAGAGGAGGTCTACTGCAAAAATTACTGCCCTCGATATGACCTTCGCGGTGATACCTCACATGCATGGTGCAATTGCTGTTTACATTTGACGACAGACCGCCGCTTGCGTTCGCCTTAGCGCGAGAGCAGGGGGTGACAGGGGTGCTTTTTTTTTTTTTTTTCTTTTTTTTAAATCATTTTTATTGTTATCTCGGGGAATGTAAATATCCCCTATGATAGCAATAGGTAGTGACAGGTACTCTTCTTTTTTTGAAAAAATTGGGGTCTATTAGACCCTAGATCTCTCCTCTGCCCTCAAAGCATCTGACCACACCAAGATCGGTGTGATAAAATGCTTCCCCAATTTCCCAATGGCGCTATTTACATCCGGCGAAATCTAAGTCATAAAATGCTTGTAGCTTTCGGCTTCTTAGGCCATAGAGATGTTTGGAGCCACTCTGGTCTCTGATCAGCTCTATGGTCAGCTGGCTGAATCACCGGCTGCATTCTCAGGTTCCCTGTTGAGAAAGGAGAGCCAGAGAAAAACACGGAAGACGGTGGGGGGGGGGGTGGCATTCCCTCCCAAGGCTTGTAAAAGCAGTCTAGAGGCTAATTAGCCGCTAGGATTGCTTTTACATGAAAGCCGACCGCTGGCTGAAAAGAATGATACCAAGATGATACCTAAACCTGCAGGCATCATTCTGGTATAACCACTCAGTCGTGAATGGCGTACCTGAAGACAAAAAAATGGTTAACAATAAAGCACAGTAAACAGTAAAGTATAAAAAATTGCATACCTGAAAAGCAAACATGATAAAACATAACAATAAAACATTGCAGAATAGAATACAGTAAAAAAGAGCAGAACAATAGAGGGAGAGAATAGAGAGAGAGAGAACAATAAAACGACAACTATTTTTTTTTTTATTTTATATATATTTTTTTTTTTTTTTTTTTTTTTTACACTTTTTTTTGTAACTAACTTTTATAACTGCAACCGCTTCCAGGTTCGGGTCTCTCAAAATGCGATGGCATCTTGGGAGACCCTGTGAAAGTGTGTCCTAGTCTGTGGAATGCTGTACCCTACGCTAATACTCAACTAGTGAATGGTAGCGTTCAAAACATTCACCAATGCAAAGACCAGGATTGTCAGGACAGGAGGGACAATAATAGCGGGTGTCACGCCTATATCCTCGCTTGCTGCAGACACATCTTTTTTGGGGGGGTTCGTTGGGTAGGGGTACTCGGGAGGACATAAAGAAAATGCCTCTCATGCAGCCGACTGCATTTGGTTGGGAATGGGGGAAGTACGGGCGCTGCAGAAGTGGTGGGTTCCCAATTAGGATTGGCGAATGCAGCAGGAAGGGCACTATGGGCACGACGGGCCTGTGTTTGTCTTTTTGGTGGCAGCGGGACACTACTTGTGCTTGCCACCTCACCAGCTTGAACTGCACTTATGGGACTCGCCACGTCACCAAGTGTTACTGCAGTGCTGGTTTGACTACGACCGGGGTGTACTAGGCCGCTGGCGCTTGCCAGTTCACCAAACGCTACCAAAAAAAACTGTTAGCGATCGCAGGGATCAGGCCTGACTCTGCGAACGCTGCAGTTATGCGTTTAGTGTTTTGTAAGTGACAGTGATCGATCGATACTGCACTTGGGTGGGCTGGGCTGGGCCGGGCGGAGGGGCAAAACGCAGGTGCTAGAAGGTATCTGGGCTGATCCCACTAATACTGCGTTTTTGGGAACCCTAAACTGCTGGGGACGCTAGTATAGATCGGATCAGATATTGATCCGTTCAGATACTATACCACTAAGGGAGGCGTATGATGCGTGCGTGGGTGTTAGCGGTACTGGCGCTAACCTGACGCTGCCTGGGGCTGGTGCTTGCCAGTTCACCAAAATGCTACCAAAAAAACTGTTAGCGATCGCAGGGATCAGGCCTGACTCTGCGAACGCTGCAGTTATGCGTTTTAGTGCCTTGTAAGTGACAGTGATCGATCGATACTGCACTTGGGTGGGCTGGGCGGAGGGGCAAAACGCAGGTACTAGCAGGTATCTGGGCTGATCCCGCTAACACTGCGTTTTTGGGAACCCTAAACTGCTGGGGACGCTAGTATAGATCTGATCAGATATTGATCCGTTCAGATACTATACCACTAAGGGAGGCGTATGCTGCGTGCGTGTGTGTTAGCGCTACTGGCGCTAATCTGCCGCTGCCTGGGGCGACGCATATCACCGCCGGGCGATCAGGGGGCTAAACCTTTATTCAGTAATAAACGGCGGGTGCCCTGAAACTATAAAAAATAAACGAACTAATCAGCGTCACCCGTAACGGTTATACGGTGATCAGTGATGAAAGGGTTAACTAGGGGGCAATCAAGGGGTTAAAACATTTATTAGGTAGTATATGGGGGTCCCTGACGCTATAAAATGCTGACGGCGAACCTAAATATTTACCTCCCTAACTAGCGTCACCAGCGACACTAATACAGCGATCAGAAAAATGATCGCTTAGTGACACTGGTGACGGGGGGTGATCAAGGGGTTAAAACTTTATTAGGGGGGGTTAGGGGGGTACCCTAGACCTAAAGGGGGGTAACAGTACCTGTCCTAACACTGTAACTGACACCATGCAGTAATCAGAAAAAAAAAAACTGCTGGTGTCAGTTTGTGACGGGGGGGGGGGGGGGGTGATTGGGGGGGGAGGGGGGATCGGGGTGTTTTGTGTGCCTGGCATGTTCTTCTGTGTGTGTAGTGTTTTCACTCACATACCAGTCTTCTCCCCTCGGCGCCGGAACGGAAAATACGGAGCCGAGGAGAGATGACATCATTTCCTTTGCTGCTGTTTAGCATACAGCAGCAAAGGAAATGATCTGATTGGCCGGCGGCGATCGCGAGGGGGGGGCCACGAACGGATGGCCTCCCCCTCACCTCCGATCGCCGGGGGACATAACAGGACCGCCTCGGGCACTGGGGGGGGGGTCCGATCAGACCCCCCACCCGCGGGAGGCAAATCACGTACATGTACGTGATTTTGCCTGCCCGTGCCGCCTTGCCGACGTACATCGGCGTGAGGCGGTCCTTAAGTGGTTAAAAATGCACTGGTTACTGTATAAATGACACTGGCAGAGAAGGGGCTAACACTAGAGTGGCCTGGAGCGGCATGCAGTAAGACACTGGTGAGCTGAGCTCTGCCTGCCACATAGCCTGATTGATTGATCCTGGGACCGAATCACTCGCAATCTACCCGTTTCCTGCCGCCTGACTACCCGGTGCTCCCTGTGAACATGTCCAAGCAAAAGAAAAACTCTGAAGCGGCGACCAAACTGGAGAAATACCACCGGACAGACCAGGACCCCCTGGAGCAAGATGGCAGTGCCACTCTGGTTGAGGGGACTGCTGCAGGGGCTGACACAGCAAGGGTACTCAATGCCATCACTGCCTGCCAAGAAGCCATAATGTCCTGCAAACCACCCTGACTGCCAGGATCGAGGAAGTAAAGGTGGGCATCTCCCTGGTGAGGCAAGACTTTCAGAAGCTGAGAGACAGGGTTAAAGACACAGAAACTCGGCTGAGCACTGTGGAGGACTCCCCCACCCCACCCCCTCCAAAATAATACAGACCGCATGCAGTTACAAGTCAATCAACTGCTCCAGAAGCAGGACAAAAAGGAAAACTGTCTCAGAAGGAGCAACCTAAGATTTATCGGACTGCCTGAGGGAGTAGAGGGAACGGACCTCCCCCTCATTCCTGGAGCAACTCCTGTGCACTACATACGGTAAGGAGGCCTTTTCCCCTACGTTTGTTGTTGAATGGGCCACCTGCATGTCTGGGAGACCACCTCTGGTCAGGGCCCTACCTCGCACAATTATTGCAAAATTCCTTAATAGAGATCAGGACACTAAATTGCGCTTAAGCAGAGAGAAGGGAAATATTCCTTATGGCAACAAGATGATCGCGGTGTCCCCGGATTTCTCTGCAGAGGTACATGGCAGACCCAAAAGTTTCACAAGCTAAAAGACGTCTCCGTATTAAGCACATCAAGTATGCCATGCTTTTTCCTGCCCGCCTTCGGGTGGAGGGTGCCGACAGAGTGCACTTTTTTTGATGATCCGGATGCAGCCATCTCCTGGCTTGAACACAGAGAAACTTGCAGCTAAGTGTCTTTATTGTTCATCTTTGTGCTCTCCCCAAATCTCCCAACACTAGGGGGGCGATCAAGGGGTTGAGTGTGTCCTAGGGAGGTGTTTCTAACTGTGGGGGGAGGGGACTGACTGGAATTAGCGAGAGATCGCTGTGACTGATCTAGGACCAGCTGATTTCGCTCTCCTCCCCTGTCAGAACTGGGATCCGCCTTGTTTACATTGGCAGATCCCCGTTCTGCCTCTCTGTGGAGCGATCGCGGGTGGCCGGTGGACATCGTGGCCACTGGCCATGCGCGCCTCCACTGTATCTTTTACACGAGGCGCTGAACTACGAGGAGCGGTAAGGATGTGGAATTCCCTTCCACAGGCGGTGGTCTCAGCGGGGAGCATTGATAGCTTCAAGAAACTATTAGATAATCACCTGAATGACCGCAACATACAGGGATATGTAATGTAATACTGACATATAATCACACACATAGGTTAGACTTGTGTCTTTTTTCAACCTCACCTACTATGTAACTAGTATGGTGATTCGTGCAATAGAGCCGCCCTGCCGCAGTATAACTGTGGCTGCTGGTCGGCAAGTGGTTAAAGTGATTGTGAGGTCTCGTTTTTTTTTAAAGAATAATAAAAAATAAAAAAAAGATTAACAAACCTGTTATACTTGCCTGCTCTGTGCAGTGGTTTTGCACAGGGCAGACCCCATCCTCCTTTTCTCTGCTCCCTTGTTAGCGCTCCTGGCCACCCCCACAGTAAGCAGCTTGCTATGGGGGGACCTGAGCCCGCCCCCTCTCTCTCCTGATTGTCTCCCGCTGCTCTCAAATTTAGTTAGCCAATGGTACTGCTGCTGTGTCTTAGCCAATCAAGAGTGAGAATCTTGGATGGCAGAGGGACTTGTACAACATTGCTGGATAGAGATGGGTTCAGGTAAGTATTAGGGGAGGCTGCTACACACAGAAGGTTTTTTATTTTAATGCATAGAATGCTTTAAGATTTAAAAAAAAAAAAAAAAGAAAACCTTCTGCCTTTACAACCACTTTAACCCCTTCACACCAACGTAACACAAATATGCAGCTACAGGCTTCATCCCGTCACCGTTTTTTAGAGCCGATGGTCGGCTTTCTTTTGATAACAACCGATGTGGCTAAGCAGCCGCTCAGCTCTTATCCCAAGCAGCGGGAGGGAATGTCCTCAATCCCGCCACCTTCCGCGCCTCACCTGTGCTCTCCCGTCCCACCAGGAGGCACATCCGCCGGCTGGACAGAGACCGGCTTTGATCGGGTCTTGGATCTAGTAAGGAAGCAATGTCATGACTGAAGACTGTTTACTGAAGACTTAAAGTCACCAAATTTTAAAAAATGACAGCATTCTAAACGGCCAAACTTGGAATTTTGAATGCTTTTAAGTGCAAAGGAGGGATTTGGAGTCTTATAGGCCCAAGATTTTTCCATAAAGAGTACCCGTCACTGCCTATTACAGGCACAAGGGATGTTTACATTGCTGTCTCTGCCCCTGTTAGGGAAATTTAGCCTTTATCTTTGTCCTGTTTACTGTTATCATTGAAAGTGAAAAAAATCCCAAATTTTGGATTGTCCCCATAACAGTAATGGAGGGGAAATCTTCCAATGGGGACACTAGTTCCAGTGACCTGGGGGTCTCCAAGGGATTTCCTCACACTTCCTGTTTGTCCTGAGACAGGAAGTGAAAGTAAATCTCCCCAACGGGTTTCTATGGATATTGCCGACAGGGGTTATAACCCTCCCTTATCCTACTCTATCCAAAATAAAAACATTGCGGGCTCCCTGAACAGGTAAGTGTCCTTATATTAAAAGTCAGCAGCTACAGTATTTAAATTTAATTTCTTCATCAATTTAGGTCAATATGTATTCTGCTACATTTTTGGTTAAAAAAAAAATCCCAATAAGTGACTATTGATTGTTAATTGGTTTGTGCAAAAGTTATAGCGTCTACAAACGATGGGAAAGATTTATGGACTTTTTTTTTTTTTTTTTTTTTTTTTTTTTTTTTTTTTTTGCGGGACTGCGACATTGCGGCAGAGGAATCTGACACTGACACTTTTTGGGGACCAGTAACACCAATACAGTGATCAGTGCTAAAAAAAAAATGCACTGTCACTGCATAATTGACACTGGGAGGAAAGGGGTTAAGTGTGCTCCTAGAGGGTGATTTCTAACTTTGTGGGGGATGAACTGACTGGAGGAAGAGAGACATCTGTGTTCCTGATTAGCAGGAACACAAGATCCCTCTCCCAGAACAGCGGTCTGCCTTGTTTACATAGACAGACTGCCGTTCTGCCTCTCCTACCAACGATCGCCGGGTCTGATTGGACGCAGCTAGAGACAATCACATCGGAAGTGCGGCTCCGGCTGCGCGCTCCAGAGCCGACGACGTACAGGTACGTGATTATGCGCTTAAAGGCCGTCCTGCCGCAGTACATGTACGTGGGGCGGTCCTTAAGTGGTTAAAGGATAATTTCACCTTTTCGGGCAGAATTTCACTTTTTATAATAAACTACCGGCCCAGCAATTCCAATGTGCTTTTCTCTCACTTGCCTCATCCTCAGGATATTTAGAATCTTGTCGCTTTTTTTTTTTTTGGTATTTTTAAAACTGATTTTCAAATTCCATCACTTCCTGTAGCTTGCCTCAGCATTTACTTCCTGTTAGGTCATCTCTAAGAAACCTCCACTTCCTTGTTGCCTCACAGAGGAGGGTGTGATAGGGCTAGTTCATCACTCTGGACCACACCTCCCTCATTACAATACTACCTACTCCCTATACAATCTGATTGTACAATCACCTTTAGATCTCCCATCAGCTTTGTAATACAAGGGCCAGTTTTATTGGATTAAAATTGAATGGATTTTTCAGGTGTGTCCTCTTATTTCATAGTTCTGGTAAATCTAAAGGAAATTGTACAATCAGATTGCATAGTGTATGGCCATCTTTATAAAAGTACATAGGAGAGAGTGGACAGAAACGCTCAGTTGTCATGCCTCGTTGACATCTCCACGTAGTGAAAACTCACAATCCCGCAAGCACGATGCACATTTGCAGCATTTCTGAAACACATGGCAAAGTGCGCATTTTCTGTGCAGTTTGCCATACGTTTGGAAACGCACAGATATGAATGGAGCCTCATTGTTGTTTTGTAAAAGCATCCAATTTCACTTTCAGGCCCCATTTGGAGTAGTGGGAGCACATGTTTTTTTGGATTTCAACGGGCTGCGCTCCACCTGGCAAAGTAGCTCATGGGACATTTTTGCACGTTTTTACTACATTTGTCACCTGTTATTTCATTTGGCAACCTGTGTGTTTCCTTCTGTGTTTGGTGTACAGTTAGCAATTAATTACACTGAAAGTGCAATATAGGTACTTTTGGGTGTATAAATGTGGCCATACATTGTACAATCTCTCCTTTCTGCTTTTTAGATTTAGCAGAACTATATACAGTGTAATAGGAGGACACACATCTCTCTAAACACTCTGTATCCAATCAGGCAGGCTCCTGCACTACATCAGGGGTGCTCTGTAGGCTGCATGTAGCCCCAGGATGTTTAGCATGCAACCTGAGTCCGTCTGAAGGGATGCTGAGTAAGCCAGGCAAATGCATGCATGGAGGAATGCTGGTGTTCTGTCAAAAGAGCCAACTCGTCAAAATCTCCAACCACGTCACCTCCGGTGACTCCAGCAGCAGTAAATGAAGATTTTGACGACTTGGCGGTTTTCACAGAACACCGGCAGCGTATACACTACGTTACACAATAGAATGAGTGGACGTTGTTAGTCCGCCCGCTACTAACTAAAAACATGGCCGCCTCCCAAGGCGGCGACAACTTTTTTTACTCCTTAGTCGGAGTTCTGTCAAAACAGCCAACTCGTCATGTACTGTAGTGTATACACTTCCAGTGTTCTGTCAAAACAGTATGCGTGGTCGTGTTCTTCTGATATATATAGATATAATATTTTTTTTTTTTTTTTTTTTTTTTTTTTTTTTTTTGGACGATTACTGTGCTGATTAAATGAAATTCATACAATCTGGTATCGTACAAGAAACATTTTTGGGTTTGTCGCTTCAGATAATTGATAATTTTCGTGAAAGGCTCTCAAAGCTGCGTACTAATGATCAAATTATTGTACAATCGCTTCTAAAGTGGTATTTTTCATCTGAATTTCTGATCGTGTGTGATGGGCTTAAGGATGACAACGCTCGCTCTCTTTTATCTCTTAACCTTATCAGGACAGCCGATAGTACTGTAGACCCTTATGGGTGAGATTCTGCAGTCCTCTGTCATTGATAATCGTCGGCACAGGAAGCTATCAGCAAGATCAACAGGTGTTGTGTTTTATTTTTGAACATCTCAATCAGATATAACCAAACCCCTTTAATAGATATTTGCTCCCTTTGGTCAGTTAAAGGGGTTGTAAAGGTAATGTGTTTTTTTTTTTAAATAACAAACATGTTATACTTCCCTTCACTGTGCAGCTCGTTTTGCAGAGTGGCCCCGAACCTGGTCTTCTGGGGTCTCTCGGCAGCTGTTTCAGCTCCTCCCCGCAAGAACTAACCACCTTAATGCGAGCTCCCTTGCATGGTGGTTAGTTCTTGTGGGCGCGCTCCCATGATACAGCCAGCGGCTATAACCGCTCACTGTATCACTCGGCCCCGCCCCCCGGCGCGCTGCATCATTGGATGTGATTGACAGCAGCGCGAGCCAATCCATCCACTGTAGCCAATCAGCGGCCAGGCTGAGCGGCGAAATGGATGTCGGGAGTGAGCGGCTGACTTTCGAGGGTTCAGGTAAGTAAAACTGGGGGGGCTGGGGGCGGCGGTGTTGTCGGAAGATTTTTCACCTTAATGCATAGAATGCATTAAGGTGAAAACATTTTTACCTTTTACAACCCCTTTAACTATAAGAAACGTTCATTGTCGGGGTTTACATACGCTAAGAATGGTAATCCTTTTTTTTTGAGTGAAGCTCTCCTCACTAAGATTCCAGTGGTGTAAATCAGCCTTTTTAGTGCTCTGCGGGTCCAAGACTTCCGGCTGGATCTCCAGGGGTAGATCTCCTGACCTCTCAGGCGTGGACTGCTATGTATAACTAGGTACTGCACGGAGAGCTGGGAAAAATAAATGCCATTTTGCTGGCCAAGACATTACGAATACATACAGGCTTAAAATCTGCATCTCATTTAGTCACTCTTCATGTCGGATTTGAAGTAAGAAGACAATTTAACATTCTTGAACGATTATCTCAGCCCCCTAAATGAGCTGAAACAGGAAAGAGACATCAAGATGTGAAGTCCTGGATGGCCTGTGAAGGCCTCGCCGGGTCCTGTGGGTGAGTCTCTAGCAGAGCTTGGAGGAGTTTTGATTTGTCATCCATCCAGGCCAGGACCAGCACCTGCACAGCATGGGGGGTATAGGAAATAGTCTGGAACATTTGTTATAGACTGCAGAACATTAAAACAACATATTGGATTAGCTGAATATTTTTTAAAAAGGATCTAGTCTGGCAAAAGATTAGGAAACATTCCTGAACATTTTATTTTTAAATCTGATGTTTAGTTATGGTGACCTTCCAGCTTAGACCATTGTAAGTACGTAGATTCCATACCTGTGAGGTCCTCATGGATGCTGAAAATTGCTGTAGTTGGTACCGCTACTACAGTGCTGGCTGCGAGCTTTGGGTCCCATGATGAGCCGTTGTTCTGCTGCTTACTGAATACAGGAGATCACTTGCTCTGCATGCGCACCATTCACAGAACACATTTCCATTTCCTCACTATATGCAAAACATTCTCTGATTGGATAAGGTGGAGATGGTGACATCACTGCCTTGTCTCTCCAACTTGTGCAATTGGAGAACACTTTGCATTCATTGAGAAAATGCAAAATATTCCCTAAATGGTGGCCATGCCAGGTGAGTGACCTCCTATGTTCACTAAGCAATAGGGCAGTCACTCCGTACAGGACCCTGAAGCTAGAGAAGATCACTGGAGTAGTGTTGTCTGCTACAGTGATTTCCAACTTCTGGAGGGATCCCACAGGTATGGTACATATATACTTGTATTGGTCGAAGCTTAACTAGTGTAATTATGTAAAAATTGCCATAGCTAAACTAGTTTTAACTGCCAATAAACAAAAAATGTATTAAAAGTGCTGCCCTGTGCAAATGGCAAAAAAAAAAAAAAAATACAGTGCCTTGCAAAAGTATTCACCCCCCTTTTGGCTTTTTACCTATTTTGTTACATTACAGCCTTTAGTGCAATGTTTTTTTTAATCTGAATTATATGTGATGGATCAGAACACAATAGTCTAAGTTGGTGAAGTAAAATTAGAAAAATATATACATAAAACTATTTTTCAGAAATAAAAAAAACTGATAATTGGCATGTGCGTATGTATTCACCCCCTTTGTTATGAAGCCCATAAAAAAGCTCTGGTGCAACCAATTACCTTCAGAAGTCACATAATTAGTGAAATGATGTCCACCTGTGTGCAATCTAAGTGTCACATGATCTGTCATTTCATATACACACCTTTTTGAAAGGCCCCAGAGGCTGCAACACCTAAGCAAGAGGCACTACTAACCAAACACTGCCATGAAGACCAAGGAACTCTCCAAACAAGGGACAATGTTGTTGAGAAGTACAAGTCAGGGTTAGGTTATAAAAAAAAAAAAAAAAAAAATCCAAATCTTTGATGATCTCTAGGAGCACCATCAAATCTATCATAACCAAATGGAAAGAACATGGCACAACAGCAAACCTGCCAAGAGACGGCCGCACACCAAAACTCACGGACCGGACAAGGAGGACATTAATCAGAGAGGCAGCACAGAGACCTAAGGTAACCCTGGAGGAGCTGCAGAGTTCCACAGCAGAGACTGGAGTATCTGTACATAGGACGACAATAAGCCGTACGCTCCACAGAGTTGGGCTTTCTGACAGAGTGGCCAGAAGAAAGCCATTACTTTCAGCAAAAAACTAAATGGCACGTTTTGAGTTTGTGAAAAGGCATGTGGGAGACTCCCAAAATGTATGGAGGAAGGTGCTCTGGTCTGATGAGACTAAAATTGAACTTTTTGGCCATCAAAGAAAACGCTATGTCTGGCGCAAACCCAACACATCACATCACCCACAGAACACCATCCCCACAGTGAAACATAATGGTGGCAGCATCATGCTGTGGGGATTTTTTTCAGCAGTCGGGACTGGGAAACTGGTCAGAGTTGAGGAAAGATGGATTGTGTTAAATACAGGGATATTCTTGAGCAAAACCTGTACCACTCTGTGTGTGATTTGAGGCTAGGATGGAGGTTCACCTTCCAGCAGGACAATGACCCCAAACACACTGCTAAAGCAACACTGAGTGGTTTAGGGGAAACCTGTAAATGTGTTGGAATGGCCTAGTCAAAGCCCAGACCTCAATCCAATAGAAAATCTGAGGTCAGACTTAAACATTCCTGTTTACAAGCGCAAACCATCCAACTTGAAGGAGCCGGAGCAGTTTTGCAAGGAGGAATGGGCAAAAATCCCAGTGATAAGATATGGCAAGCTCATAGAGACTTATCCAAAGCGACTTGGAGCTGTGGTAGGTGCAAAAGGTGGCTGTACAAAGTATTGACTTTAGGGGGATGAATAGTTATGCACATTGACTTTTTCTGTTATTTTGTCCTATTGTTTGCTTCACAATAAAATAACAAATCTAATATAATTTTCCCATTTTTGTTGTTTTTCTTTTTTTGAGGGGGGGGGGGGGGGGGGGTTTCACAGTGCAGCACTTTTTTTTTCTTTTTTAATAATTTTTTGGCTCATGGTCCCTGGTGACCTGTATAAAGGGTCAAAGTCAGTATGGTGCCTATCCGCTTAAGTTAAAAAAGTAAGGTATATTCTCCATAATGCACAGGATTCATCTTTAACTAGTCATACACTGAAATTTGCTTAGTGGGTGGTCATATGGGTCCCCTCCCACCCACTGTCATTCAATTAAAAAAAAAATCAAAGGAGTTGGGTGGTAAATTGTCTACCAAACAATAGCTGCGTCCAATCAAATACACACGCATGCATACATAATGATTGTGTTTTTGTATTTGTTTGTTTGTTTTTTTTTTTTTGTCACCTTTGCCTAGAACAGTGGTCTCCAAACTGCCGACCAGGGGCCAGATGTGGCCCTTAGGGTGCTATTTTATTCACTGACCCCAATGAAGGGCACGATTCCTCTCAATAACACCAATGATGAGGCACAGTTCCTCCCAATAACACTCAATGGGGCGCAATGACACCAACGATGAGCCACAGTTCCTCCCAATTACACCAATGACGGGGGATTGTTTACTCCCACTGATGCTGCTGGGACATTATGTACTCCTCATTAGCCACAGTCCGACACCCCCCCCCCCCCCCCCCCCCCCAAATCTGAAGGACTGTTTAGAAACTTTGGAGACCCCTGGCCTAGAATATTTAAATGGATACATTTGAAGAGGACTTTCAACAGGTTGCATTCTTATTTCTAATCTAAAATTGGATGGTTTTGGATGGATGACATTTTTACTTTGCTAAAGCACTGCTGGGTTTATTTTACTAAAATGGGATAGGGCAAAATCTGGTGCAGCTCTGCACAGAAACCAGTCCGCTTCCAGGTTCTTTTGTAAAAGCTCAAAGGAGTTGTAAAGGCAAAAGGTTTTTTACCTTATTGCATTCTATGCATTAAGATAAAAAGCCGCCTGTGTGCAGCAGCCCCCCTAATACTTACCTGAGGTCCCTCTCTGTCCAGCGATGTCCACGAGTGTCTCAGCTGTCTGAGATTCTCCCTCCCTGATTGGCTGAGACACGGGAGCGGCGCCATTGGCTGCCACTGCTGTCCATCAAAGTCAGCTAGCCATTCAGGAGAGAGAGGGAAGGGGCCAGAGCGGGGCTCTGTGTCTGAATGGACACAGGGTGCTGTGACTCAGCTCGGGTGCCCCCATACCAAGCTGCTTGCTATGGAGGCACTCGACAGGAGGTAGGGCCCAGGAGCACCGAAGAGTGACCCGACAAAATGAGGATCCGGGCTGCTCTGTGCAAATCCACTGCAACAGAGGAGGTAAGTATAACATGTTGTTTTTATAGGAAAAAAAAGAAGACTTTTACAATCACTTTAATTGAACAAGCTGAAGTTAAAAGCTGATTGGCTACCATACACAGCTGCACCAGTTTTTGAGTGCTCCAGTTTTAGTAAATCAACCCCACAGTATCTAAACAGCTAAGACAATTGACTCTTTTTTTCATCCTTTTTGTTGTATTTCGGTGCTGCTGATCTCCCTCATCCTTTATGTAGCCACTTCCTGTCTTCTGCGATGGTTGCCTGGCATTTCTTAGGTTGGGTTTCCTGACCCTGCCCCCATAATTTGTACTGAAACAGCCACTTGTACTCTTCATTGGAAGCCAATGTAATAGGGTGACAATGCAGGAAAGATAAGGACAGTGTTGTTACACTATAACAGAAATCATCTCACATGGACCTTCATTGCAGGATCATCAGGTTTTATTTGAATGAAAGCTGCTGATTGAAAATGAAAATTGCATGGTAAAGCTTGAGATTTTTAAGTTAAGGCAGAACTCTAGGCAGATATAAGACACAAATTGATGCAGCTCTGTAATAATGAAGACCTCGTTTAATTTTGTTTTAAAGACAAGCAATGAAAGGACCTGCATTTGACCTGGTATTGCCATTTTTGCAGTCCCTGTACAGCAGAGCTCAGACTGGGAGAGGGAGAAGCCCCACAAGAAGCCTAACCAGAGGCATGCTGATGGGAGGAGAGGACATAGTCACAGAAAGAGCTTACAAGTCTACTTTCAGTGACCATTCACAGGCCGGGGGAGGGACAAGACCTATACCTCACTCCAGCAGGTCTCTTCCATGGTGTATGATGGTCCCTAAAGCCTCTTTTTGATGCTCCGGCTGAAGGATGCACTCTGACTTTCTCAGGTTCAGTGCAGGACCATTAGTCCTGCATTCTTTGTGAGGATGACAAGGACTCAACCCAGAGTGTCAGAGGGAAGAGGAGAGCACTTGGGGAGTGATGAATAAGGTACATATTATTATAGGTTCTTCATCTAACCATAGACTTGGGAAACATTTAACCCTTGGAGTACAGGGGGACCCCACTGCAAGGACATTTCCAAAAGAAATATACTGATATACTGATTCCGGGGTGCCCTGTAGGAATGTGAAGGGATTGTGGTTATTCCTTTGTAATGAGTTGATTTGGGGATCCCAGTCTCTTGCAATGACACCAATTCTCTTAATAGTCCCTTTTTTCACAGTTCTCAACTTCAGTCACATCCCCGTCAGCTCGTACTGGAAACACCACGTGAGCGCTCGGCCTTTATGGCTTTTCAGGGATTTGGAGAGTTGGAAGGGTTCGGTAGAATGTAATATGGAAAGCAGATCCCAGCTTGGCAAGGCACCAGTGAGCATTATTCATAGCTGTGTTGTGAAGCAGTCGCACCCAGTTTAAATGGGGAAATGACAGCTAGTTTATGAACTGCCGTCCAGTATATGTCTGCCGCTATATAGGACTATATACACAGCGCCTTCCTTACAGCCTCTAATTGCTGCATCTGGAGGATTTGGGAGGCTAGCCTTGTAGACGGCTGTAAAACCCTTTCTTGCTCTTGTACCGACCTTTCTGTTTCTCCTGATGGCATTTTTTGCATGCTATTCTAAATTCTGTCTGCAGAAGTATGGACACTGCTACTCGGATTTTTTTGCTTTTTATTTTGTTTTTTTATCAAAAATTATTTTACTTACAGGGCACGAATCTAAAAGTGTTACTAAACCCACAACCGTAAAATCAGTCTGTATATGCAGTAAAGCATGCTTGTTATACTCACTGCGGAACCTAAGGAGTTAATCCTCTGCATTGTGTTTTATCCTGTCTTCTCTGATCCTCCCCTTCTTCCACAGTCCCCAAACCAACTCCTGACAGTACAGGGCCCTAGGAGGCACTCTACACCTGCTCAGTTTGGTGTGTATTGCTGGAGAGTTTTTTTTATTTTTTGTGTGATCAGCACAGGGCCATCGGAGGGTCAGGGGTCCTGCAGCCTTGTAGGACAGTCAGAGGAGAATGAAAACTCCCCCAACAATCTTTAAATAGACACTCATAGAAGTCACAAGACTGCTATATACTGCTGATGAGAAAAAGGGTATTTAGAAGTTTATATTTACTAAAAAGTTTGCATTTCCATGTTCTGTGTACTGTGGGAGACCAGATATCGTGAATGCAGGGTCCTGGGTTTAGTAACACTTTTAAAGCTGAAGTTTTATATTTTGCATTCCTTGGTTCTGGAAATTATTGTGCTTATTTAACTTGATAAAACCTTTTCAGTTTTCATTACATACCTTATGTTAGACCCATTGGCATTATCACTGGGTCTCTGTTTCTGTAGGCAGATCATGGCTGGTTGAAGGGGCTGGCAGGGTGCAATAGTTTACTGAAACATACACTAAAATATATGATGAGCCTTCATGATTGAAAGAACTGAAATCCTGTCTATGAAAGGAGCGATCCACCAGGACAACCAGGCTGGGGAGGAAAGAGCTAGATGACACGGAATGTCCTCCATGAGGCAGGCTCTGTCTGACTTGCTGCAGCCTCTAATGCACACTGAGCTCACAGTGTGCAGTGAAATAAGAATGACAGATTAAAAAAAAAAAAAAACTAAAATGTGGCATTGTCAGCTACTAATCAGTAACATTCTCTTTGGGAGAAATCACAATCTTCATATGTTTTGTAGCAGAACTACCGTCTTTGTTCTTGTTTGAAGGCGCACAAGCTTGTTAGTGTCTTCGGAAAAACCTGTAGAAGAGATCAGCTTGATGAAAATATTCTTATCAGGCGGGCAGTAATTATTTGCAGATAGAGATTGGGGGTGGTGCCTTTTGAATCCCATCAGGACACTATCTGCATGGAGTTTGCATGTTCTCCATGTGCCTGTGTGGGTTTCCTCCCTTACTCCAAAGACATGCTGGTAGGATGATTGACGGTAGTCCAAATTTGCCCTAGTATGTGTACAGCTCTGGACAAAAGTTTAGAGAATAATATATATTTTTACAAAGTCTGTTTCAGTTTTTGTGATGGCAATTTGCAAACACTCCAGAATTTTATGAAGAGTGATCAGATGAATTGCAAAGTTCCTCTTTGCCATGAAAATTAACTTCTTCCCCCAAAAAAACACATTTCCACTGCATTTCAGCCATGCCACAAAAGGACCAGCTGACATGTCATTGATTTGCTCGTTAACAGAGGTGTCAGTGTTGATGAGGACAAGGCTGGAAATCACTCTGTAATGCTGATTGAGTTGAGACTGAAAGCTTTAATAGGAGGGTGGCGCTTGAAATCATTGTTCTTCCTTTAACCATGGTTATCTGAAAGTAAACATGTGCAGTCATCATTGCTTTACACAAAAAGGCATTCACAGGCAAGTAGCTGCTGCTACTAAGATTACACCTAAATCAACCATTTATCAGATCATCAAGGACTTCAAGGAGAGAGGTTCAATTGTTGTGTGGAAGGCTTCAGGGCGCCCAAGAAAGTCCAACAAGAGTCAGGACGTCTTCTACAGTTGATTCAGCTGCGGGATCAGGGCACCACCAGTGCAGAGCTTGCTCAGGAATGGCAGCAGGCAGGTGTGAGGGCATCGGCACACACAGTGAGGGGCTGACTTTTGGAGAATGGTCTGGTGTCAAAAAGGGCAGCAAGGAAGCCACTTCTCTCCAGGAAAAACATCAGAGACAGACTGGTACAAAAGGTACAGGGATTGGACTACTGAGGACTGGGGTAAAGTCATTTTCTCTGATGAATCTCCTTTCTGATTGGGGCATCCGGAGAAGAAAAGGTGAGAGCTACCATTAGTCCTGTGTCATGCCAACCGTAAAGCATCCCGAGACCATTCATGTGTGGGTTGCTTCTCAGCCAAGGGAGTGGTGGGCTCACTCAATTTTGGTTATGTCACTCACAATTTTGCCTAAGAACACAGCCATGAATAAAGAATGGTACAAAAACATCCTCCAAGAGCAACTTCTCCCAACCATCCAAGAACAGGTGAGGGACAATGCCTTTTTTTCCAGCATGATGGAGCACCTTACCATGAGGCAAAAGTGATAACTAAGTGGCTTGGGAAACAAAACATCAAAATTTTCAGTCCATGGCTAGGAAACTCCCCAGACCTTTATCCCATTGAGAACTTTTGGTTAATCCTCCAAAAGGTGGGTGAACAAAAAAAAAACCCCACAAATTCTGACAAACTCCAAGCATTGATTATGCAAGAATGGGCTGCCATCAGTCAGGATGTGTCCCAGAAGTTGATGACAGCATGCCAGGGCTAATTGCAGAGGTCTTAAAAAAAGAAGGGTCAACACTGCAAATATTTGTCTCTTTGCATAAACTTAATGTATTTGTCAATAAAAGCCTTTGGCAATTATGAAATGCTTGTAATTATACTTCAGTATACCATAGTAACGCCTGACAAAAAGATCTAAAAACACTGATGCAGCAGACTTTGTGAAAATTAATATTTGTGTCGTTCTCAAAACATTTGGTCAAGGCTGTACTGTATGAATGTGAGTCAGGGACCTTCGATTGGAAGCTTCTCAAGGGCAAGGACTGATATGAATGTATAGTATGTAAAGTGCTGTGTATATTGTTGGCACTAGACAGATACCTGAAATGTGCCCTTTTAGAGACCTGTGTTGATTTGGTGCAGAACGCGGGTCTCCACACATGGTGTGATCGAGTCCAAAGTGTTAATGTTTGAAAATCCTGTTATGTAATTTTGTAATTCTAGTACACATGGGGGCAGCCATATCTGCTTCCTACTTTTGCAGTGATATTCAACAGTTGAGCTTTACTGTTACTTATTACCATACAAGTCTAGCAGTCGACTAACTCTTTGAAAACCACGCTCTCCCTCTGTGGCTGATGCCTTCTCTCAAAATCTTGTTATTGTACTGACCCACTGATGGCTCCCTCTTGTGACTATTCTATTTTTTTTTCACAAAAGTCACATAAAAAAAATGACTCTAAGGTAAACAATGCAATATTAACTCTAAAGATAGGCTTAGTGAAAATACACCACGCTTTTCTGATGAGGAATCCTTTTATATTTTTTTTTTTTATTATTTTTTTTTTTTTATCTCCAGATGTAGTTTCAGAATAATTTGGTTCACTTCCCATGCACTTAATGTTTTGATCCACCTACATTTCTTTATAAGGTTTTTAAAACAAAAGACAGTTTTGTCTGCAATATTTATCTTCTCTTTGCCACTGTACCTGCGGTTATTCCTTTCTACCACTAGATGCCCTCATTCTCCCGAGTTCAATGGTATCCAGCATCATTCAACCCAGAAGACTGAGAACATCCTGTGAGTGCAGAGAGTCATGAACCTGGCTTCTGAGAGGGATACCGCCACAGTAGCCTGTGCTCGTATACAGTGATAGAGGAAGCATGAGGGGGCAAACATTGGAGGGTGGTGGTGGTCAAGTGGTTCTAAAGGCAAAAGGTATTTTGCCTTCATGCATTCTATGAGATGCAAAACCCTGTTTTGTATGTCTTATGGACACACAGAGCGGGACTTGGGAGCTAGCATGCAAAAGTGCCCCCATGGCAAGTGGCTTGCTATGGGGGCACTTGAAGAAGAGGAGCCAGGAGTGCTGGTGGGGGACCGAGAGGAGGATTAGGGAGGGCTGCTTTGTGCAAAACCATTACACAGCGCAGATAAGCATATCATCCCCCCCCCCACCTTTTTTTAATATCACTTTAATACTATCTTTATCATCTTCTACCAACCAGACCTCCCTCTCCCTCCCTCCCTCCCTCTCCCTCCTAATTTCCCCTTTTGCTCACCCACAGAGCTTTTCCACCCAGAAATCTAAAGCCCCCATACACATGATAGGACTTTGTACAAACTTTCCCTTGGATTTTTGTACAAAGGGCGTTGGCCAGAAGTTTGTCTTGCATACAGACGGCAGGACTTTTCCAGCCAACTTTCACCAAATCACGTGGTTTTCCAGCTCTTTACCACCACCCTTTGGTCAACTTCTGTATTGTTGTCTGATACTGTGTCAATCTCGCTACTTTTACTGGCGAGATTGACACCTTGCGAGCCGTGTTCACACTGTTGCGAGGATCTGAGTTGGATCCCCGCCAATGCCAGGCACTATGTTTGGTATGAATCTTGAGGGGGAACTCCACGCCAAATTTTAAATAAAAAAAGGCATGGGTTCCCCTCCAGGGGCATACCAGGCCCTTAGATCTGGTATGGATTTTAAGGGGAACCCCCTACGCCAAAAAAACAGTGTGGGGGTCACCCCAAAATCCATACCAGACCCTTATCCGAGCACGCAGCCCGGCCAGTCAGGAAAGGGGGTGGGGATGAGCAAGCACCCCCCCCCCTCCTGAGCCGTACCAGGCCGCATGCCCTCAACATAGGGGGTAGGTGCTTTGGGGGAGGGGGCGCCCTGCGGCCTCCCCCACTCCAAAGCACCTTGTCCCCATGTTGATGAGGACAAGGGCTTCTTCCCAACAACCCTGGCCGTTGGTTGTCGGGGTCTGCGGGCGAGGGGCTTATCGGAATCCGGGAGCCCCCTTTAATAAGGAGGCCCCCAGATCCCGGCCCCCCACCCTTTGTGAATGAGTATGGGGTACATCGTACCCCTACCCATTCACCTAGGGGGAAAAAGTGTCAAGAAAAAAAACACAGTACACAGGTTTTTATAGTAATTTTTTAGGCCGCTCCAGGGGTCTTCTTCCGACTCCGGGGGTCTCTCCGGCGTCTCCTACCGGTGTCTGGATCTTCTGTCGGCTCCTCCGCTATCTTCTGCCACTCTTTTGCTAGCGGTGGCCCGGACATCTGTATTGTCGTCTTCCCTCTTCTCTTCCAGAGATGTTGACACAAAGCTCTCTCCGGCTGTAATGCTGTCTGTGCGCTCTGCTATGACTTATAGGCGGTGACCCCGCCCCCTATGACATCACAGTCCCGGGGCATGCTGGGACTGTGAGGTCATAAGGGGGCATGGCCATAGGATGACAAGACCACGCCCCCTTATGACCTCACAGTCCCAGCATGCCCCGGGACTGTGATGTCATAGGGGGGCGGGGTCACAGCCTATATAAGTCATAGCAGAGCGCACAGACAGCATTACAGCCGGAGAGAGCGTCGTGTCAACATCTCTGGAAGAGAAGAGGGAAGAAGACGATCCAGATGTCTGGGCCACCGCTAGCAAAAGAGCAGCAGAAGATAGCAGAGGAGCCGACAGAAGATCCAGACACCGGGAGAAGACGCCGGAGAGACCCCCGGAGTCGGAAGAAGACCCCCCGGAGCGGCCTAATAATTTACTTTAAAAACCTGTATACTGTTTTTTTTTTTTTTTTTTCTTGACACTTTTTTTCCCTAGGTGAATGGGTAGGGGTACGATACCCCATACTCATTCACAAAGGGCGGGGGGCCAGGATCTGGTGGCCACTGTATTAAAGGGGGCTCCCGGATTCCGATAAGCCCATCGCCCGCAGACCCCCGGCAACCACCGGTCAGGGTTGTCGGGAAGAGGCCCTTGTCCTCATCAACATGGGGACAAGGTGCTTTGGGGTGGGGGGGCCCCCCTGAGCCGTACCAGGCCGCATGCCCCCCATGTTGAGGGCATGCGGCCTGGTACGGCTCGGGGGGGGGGGGGGTGCGCTCGCTCGTCCCCACCCCCTTTCCTGACCGGCCGGGCTGCGTGCTCGGATAAGGGTCTGGTATGGATTTTGGGGGGACCCCTGCTCCGTTTTTTCGGCGTAGGGGGTTCCCCTTAAAATCCATACCAGACCTAAGGGCCTGGTATGCCCCCAGAGGGGAATTCCCTCTTGCGCTCGCCGCAATAGGAAAATGTGTTTTTCCTATTGCAGCCAGCGCGAGATGTACAGTGCCTTGTCGCCGAGAACCAGCGCGATGGGTTCGCGCTGGAAACATTCTCGTGGCCGCGTACTGTAGTTTGTACAAAAGTCCGATACTTTTGTGTACACACGATCGGACTTTGCTCCATCTGACTTTTGTTGCCGGAAAGTTTGTCCGTTCGCACAGCCAACAAAAGTCCGATGGAAACAGAAAAAGTTTGTCCGATGGAGCGTACACACAGTCTGATGTTGCTCCAAAACAGCTAATTTGCATGTTTTGTTGTCAAAAAGTCCGATCGTGTGTACGGGCCTTTAGAGTACCTTTTTTGTTTGGAGCTTACACATAATTAGGGACACAGCAGCAAATAATCTGAGCCTGTTACTGTTCCACTCATTGGCTACATACATTGGTACTATAACTATAGAATAGTCCCATTCATCTTTTCATTTTATTTGTTCACAGAAAATCATTGGAAAAATTGCAACATGCCTAGAGCTACGCAGCGCCGCCCTGCAGGTATGTACTGGTAACGCAACTACTTGTACTATTGGATCTGAAAGAAAGACATTTAAGTAAAATATCACTTGTATGGTTCAGTAAATATTTTCCCCTTTTACTATTATTGTGCAGTGTTTAAGACAACTCCAGCCACATGGCTTAATATGCAGTTGAAGCATATATCTGATTTCCTTTATCTGCCATAAGGTTTTTAAGGTGAAGCGCATATTATCTGCTTTGTTCTATGGTTTTATAGAATAAAGAGGGTGACTATACTCGTCAGTCTACAGTTCTGCCTCTGGCCACAGTAAAGCAGAAAAAAGCCCTCCACTACCCCCCTACAATTTACAGCCTTTCCTTTTGAAACAAAAGTATTTACAAGTCATCTCTTCCATAACAAATGGAAAAAGCAAGGAACTCCTGTATTGAATTTTAAATTGTACCTAAACCCAGGAACAAAAATGTAATATATTGCAGCTTGCCAGTCCTTTAGATGTGGTGGCCGCATTCGTTTTCTTATTACAGTATTTTGTCCCTTTTTATCTTTACATGGTAATCCTACGGGTAACAAGCTTCCTATCTTAGGATGACAACACTCCTTCGCTATGTAGGAGCAGCATTGTCATCCTAGGCTGCTTTCTTGATTTGGGCTACAAACCTCTTGCCTTTTTGATCACAGAAGATAGCTGGGAAGGCAGGTAAAATTCTCTGACATTGCAATTTAGTGCAGAAGTACAGACGTTACAAGGACACCATAAAAATCTGTTGATCCTGCCAGAAAACATGAACTTTCAGATAATGTGCTTGGCCTGCAAACAAAAAAGTAATGCAGCCACCACACCTTAGGACTTGTGAGTTGTAATTTATTGTATTATTGTTCTACATGTTGGCTGCTGTGTAGCAGACAGAGCCACAGCTGAAAGGATAGTGATGAACTGTGTGGATTCCAGCTGACTTTTCTGTGCATCCAGTGAGAGGTCTATCTGGCCTCCTGGCTCTCTTCGTTGTCGGCTGTGAGATTCATGGCAGGCAGCCACTACACAACCTGCCTGCAGGAGTTGAATGAAGAAGGGTGTGTCCCAGCTGAACAATCCAGTTTTACATTGAACAATGCAAACATGCCAACATATTGCATACATCTCACATCTGAGCTCCTCCCTAAAGTCATAATATTGGCTGAGCTCACAACACTTCACATATGGAAAAACCTTCTTTCTTTCTTCTTTCTTTTTTCATCTTCTTTCTTCTTTCTTCTTTTTTCTTCTTTTTCTTTCCTAGATAGACCTCCTTTCCTTCAGCACTAACTTTCCCAGTGCACCTGCTGTGTATGGATCTGGCTGTATTTTGCCATAACAAAACAACCACCATAATGGAGGATGCACGTCCCTTTAAGGTCTCATCTAATAATTAGCGATTGGCTCGGGCGTGTTCCATTCAAACCTGCCAGGAAGCTGTCACTGTACACCACCAATCATAGGCAGCGAGGCTTTTCCCGACCGGCAGCTGCACATTCACGCACTGCCTATGTTTGGCGGTGTGCAGTGCCGGCTTCAATCCGAACACACCCGTGCCCATTCCTACTAACAATGGTTAAAAGCCCTCGCTAGAGCTCTGTTCTCGCTGGCAGACCCTGCTCTTCGCCACCTCTTGGCTGTGAACTTGCTTGGCCAAACCCTGGCTAACTGGTCAAAGTCCTTTTTTTTTTTTTTTTTTTTTTTTTTTTTTAAAGTGATCTTGCGACTGTGACGGTTCATCCCTTGGTCATAGTATATTTTGGAGCAAATGGTTGTAGCCTTGTGCATGTATTTTATTTCTCCACTACCACACCACCCATGTCCATTTTAACAACCCCCCCCGCCCCAAGCACTTTCCAGAGTTGTGGGGACCTTTTGTTAACCTTTGCGGATTCTTGGACTGCTTGCATCTCAGACACCTGGGTGTGAAATGTGGTCTCCAAAGCCCCAGTTCTTATGGCAGAGCATTTTCAGGAGTTTTACTCAAACCTGTTTGCTGTTGCCAACCACAGGGGGACATCTTGGATCTTATTGCACTGAATATCTTTATTGAAGCTTGGAATTTTTCCATATGAATTCCACCAAATTTATCGTCTCCTTTCACCAGGGAGACTTTCTGGCTTTGGTGGACATCAAGTACTTGTACCTTCATGTCCTACCAGAACAGAGTGTTGCCAGTGTTTTGCTGTAGGAGCCCTACACTACCAGTTTGTGGCTCTAGCTTTTTGGCTTCTCATCTGCAACTCAGGTGTTCACCTAGGTACTGTACTAGGCTTGATTTCCTCTTATGGCATCCCTGTTGTCGGATACTTGGATGACCTCCTGTTGAGGGAACAGTCAATATGGGGTCTGTTAGACCAGTGGTCATCAACCCTGTCCTCAAGGCACACTAACAGGCCAGATTTGCAAGATAACTGAAGTACATCACAGGTGATATTATTTGCTGCTCAGTGATTTGCAGTATTCTAGTCTGCATCTCCCCAAGGTAATACATAAAACCAGGCCTGTTATTGGGCCCTGAGGACAGGGTTGATGACCACTGGGTTAGACAGTATCACTGTTCAGACATTACAGCATTTTGGATTTTATCCTATACCTTCAGTAAACATCACTGGAACCAGCTCCATTGTTTATCATATCTGGGTCTAGTCCTGGACACAGTACAAAGCAGAGTGTTTTTATTTTTTTCCAAAAGAGAAGCTTCAAACTCTCTAATCTAAGATTAGAACTCTCCAGTCCAGGAGTGTGACTCTGCATTTGCATGAGAGCCTTAAGTCTGATGGTAGCCTCCTTTTTTTTTTTTTTGAGGCAGTCCCATTTGCACAGTTTCGCCCTGGACCTTTACAATTCAACATTCTTTCATTGTGGGACAAGTCCGTCCAGTCCCTGGACAGACCGACTTGTTTGGCACCAAGGACCAATTTTGTCCCTTGTCTGGGGGCTCAGATATCCTGCTCTGGGAGTCCTCCCTCTCTGTCATTTGGAAGAGCCTTGCGATGGATGCCAGTTTGTTGCATTGAGGAAGAGTCCTGGACACCTTTCTGGTGCAGGGGGGTTTGGTCGTAATCGTCGGGAGTCTCGTTTCCTGATCAACATCCTGGTGATTTGTCCGTGTCAGCAACATTGAAGCAACCTGCTGGCGGGTCATCCAATCCATGTTCAATCGAATCGCAGCAAGAAAGCTGGATTGCATCCTGTGCTGGGCAGAACTTCACATCCACGCACAGGTGTGGGGACCACTGGATGTGGACATCAGATTCTGAATCAGCATCTTGCATTTTTAAAGGTCAGGTTACCATCTCGTTTTGGAGACCATTGGCTTCTCACTCCTTAATTACTATCGTTTGTACTGGGAGTTTATGTAGATCCTTCTCCGTTCATTTCCCTGTGACTCCGTGGAATCCTAATCTAGTTCTCTCTGTGCTTCAGAAACCAAGATTTTTAAAACTATAGAGACCTTGATCTGTCCTACCCCATAAGGTGATATTCTTGTAGCCAGCGCCTCTTAGCTAGTGGTCTTAACCTACAAGTAACTTTTTTCTAGTTTTGTATAGAGACAAGGTGATGCTGAGGCCCAGGACTTACTCTCTGCTTAAGGTAGTTTCTGACTTTCATCCCAACCAACTGACCAAAAATACATTTTCCATCCATTGCCTGCCTGGAGTTGGTTCGGGCTGTTAGGCTGGGTTCACACCTATGTGAATTTGATGCAGGGAATTTGCATGATAGGAGATTGTGACCGGGTCTGAAGCCGGTTCATATATATCACCGGTGCAAGTTTTAGCAAAAATTCGGGCTGAAATCAGACCTGAAACGGTGAACGGGGATGCACCGGACCCCTGCTGTGAGGCAATAGTGTGACCCAGCCTAATGCCGCGTACACACGGTCGGACTTTACGGCAGACTTTGCCCGGCGGACTTTTCTACGTACTTTACGACGGACTTGCCTACACACAATCCACCAAAGTCTGTCGCATTCGTACGTGATGACGTACGACCGGACTAAAATAAGGAAGTTCATAGCCAGTAGCCAATAGCTGCCCTAGCGTGGCTTTTTGTCCGTCGGACTAGCATACAGACGAGCGGACTTTTCGACCATACTCTAGTTCGACGGATAGATTTAAAACCTGTTTCAAATCTAAGTCCATCCAACTTTTGAGCAAACAAAGTCCGCTGGAGCCCACACACGATCGAATTGTCCGAAGAAATCCCGTCCGCCGGGCAAAGTCTGCCGTAAAGTCCGCTCGTGTGTACGCGGCATTGGTCTCAACATCTCGCAGCCTTTGCTTTTACAAAATGATTGATTTTCACCCCACTTTCTGTCACTCCCCACAAGGGTGCATTGACTTCCCATTTCACCAACTCTGAATCAGAGCATTTAAAAATAATTGTGAGAAATGTAATGTACCCCTCTTTTTCCCCTTTTTTTTTTTTTTTTTTTTGTGTACTTGAATTCCTCCTGGAAAATAGCAGTGTACTTCAATGCCTAGGCACCACTGTTCTTTGGCCTCAAAACTGTATACAGTAATTTCAGTGTGAGATCATCTTGGGCACCGCTGCCTCTAAACTGCTAATCTTGCTAAATTTTTAGAGCGAAATTTGATGTCACTGCTGTCATAGGCCAGTAGGGTGGTCATCCTAAGGTAAAGATGCTTGACAATCAAGCTAGAGCATAACCAAGCAAAGATTTATGCTGTCTACATATAGGAGGGCTTCACATATAAGTCACAATTGACTGGCCAATAAAATAATCTCACTATTATTTTACTACCTACTGCTCAGCCACCTACATCTGAGCAATCTGTCTTGCAGCACTGGGGTCCTCAGTTCATATTCCTGCCAGGAAACTACCTGTACGGAGTTTGTATGTTAGCCCTGTGCTGGCATTGGTTTTCTCCAAGTACTTTGGTTTCCTTCCATGCTCCAAGCTATGCTAGTAGGTTAATTAGCTCCCGTCTAAATTGGTCCTAGTGTGCGTGTATGCATGTGGTATAGGGGATCTCGGACTGTAAGCTCCTTTTGAGGGCAGGGACTGTTTTGAATGTGCATTATGTAATGTACTGTGTAAATTGTCTTTGCTATATACATGCCTGTAATATTATGTTCACTTTTTCAGTCCTCGCAATCTCCAGAAGGGTTCAAGCTCGAAGATCTAAAGAAACTAGAGCCAAGTAAGTACACAGTTTTAAAGAAAACTTATCACTGAGCAAAATGCCTGTGGGAAAGCGCTGATGGAAGCAACCCTTCCCGAACCCCGAACTCCCTAACACTTACTGGCCCTGAGGAGGTGATGCAGGGAATAGCTTATTTACAATACTGTCCAGAAATGGGTGCTTTCTTGTCTGCTTTGGTCACCTGCTGGTAATAACTAGTATTGCTTTATGACCATCAAATACAGATGGTCCCTGTGGAAAACGCGTAACTTTGCTGATCAGACATACATCCTTTTTAAAACAAGGTTTCCAATGTTGCTGTTTTTCTTAGACTTTTTTTTTTTTTCCCAGACTGGTTCATGAAATTTGCCACTGGGGGCCAATAATTTTTAAGTAGACAGCGAGTGGTTGAAAATTATATATAATTCTTCTATATCTCTCTCATATATATTTTTTTTTTCTAGTTCTAGGCAACCTTCTAACCTACAACAAAGAATTTCCTTTTGATGTCCAACCTGTTACTTTAAGGTGAGTGAACAGTGGCTCCCCGGAGGAAGCATCATTTATACATGTCTATAAAAGGATCTGAACTGGAGCATTTTTCTTTTTGTGACTTTCTTATTTTTATATGCCTGCTCTTCCATCATTTTTTTTATTGCAACAATTAAAGATTTGTAGTAAAGCCCTTACAGGGGGTTTTGTCTCTTACTGAAATTACTGACTGCCTCCTTAACACCTTTTTAATACACTATATTGCCAAAAGTATTGGGATTCCTGCCTTTACACGCACATGAACTTTAACCACTTGCTTACTGGGCACTTAAACCCCCTCCTGCCCAGACCAATTTTCAGCTTTTAGCGCTGATGCACTTTGAATGACAATTGCGCTGTCATACAACACTGTACCCAAATGGTGGTATTTAATCACAGCTGGGATTTTTATTTTTTGCTAAACAAACAAAAAAGATGGAAAATTTTGAAAAAAATCATGTTTAATGGTTTGTTATAAAATTTTGCAAACAGGTAATTTTTCTCCTTCATTGATATGCACCGATGAGGCTGCACTGGTGGGCACAGATAAGGCAGCATTGATGGGCACAGATAAGGCGGTACTGATGGACACAGATAAGGCGGCACTGATAAGATGGCACTGATGGGCATGGATGGATGGCATTGATAGGTGGCACTGATGGGCACTGGTAGGTGGCACTGATGTGCAGCGCTGTTGAGACACTGATTGTGGGCACTGATAAGTGGCGCTGGTGAGCACTGGTAGGCGGCACTGTTGCCTATTGCTAGGTGGCACTGGCAGGGGGCACAGGTGGGCACTGAGGATCTGGTGGCAGCTCGCCGTGATCGGGACTGATGTCCCTCTCATGGCCGCCAGTGATCGGCTTTTTTTTTTTTTTTCACACTGTCAGCGCAAGGAGAAAAAATAGCCGATTACCGGCTCTGTTGACCTCTTATGATCAGCTGTCATTGGCTGACAGCTGATCACGTGGTAAGGGGTCGGGATCGACCCCTTACTCCGATCTGTGATCCAGCGAGTCTCATAGACTTGTTGGTCACAGAGCGCGCAGCGCGAGCCCTACGGGGGACGCGCAGGCGGCACGGGAGGACATCAATGGATGTACATTGACCTTTTATGCAGCCAGTCAAGTTCCTCCACCCCAAACTCGTTTAGCCACACTATTGTCAAAAGTATTGGGCCACCCCTCCAAATCATTTGGTAGAGAGGGGATTTTGGTGTGGGGTTGTCTTTTAGGGGTTGGGGTTGGGCTTGACTCCTTAGTTCCAGTGAAGGAAATTCTTAAGGCGTCGGCATACCAAGACATTTTGGCCAATTTCATGCTCCCAACTTTGTGGGAACAGTGTGGGGATTTGCCCCCTCCCTATTCCAACATGACTGTGCACCAGACATGGATAAGCGAGTTTAGGGTGGAGGAACTTGACTGGCCTGCACAGAGTCCTGACCGCAACCTGACAGAACACCTTTGGGATGAATAAGAGCAGAGACTGTGAGCCAGGCTTTCTCGTCCACATCAGTGCCTGACCTCACAAATGCGTTTCTGGAAGAATGGTCAAACATTCCCATAGACACACTCCTAAACCTTGTGGACAGCCTTCCCAGAAGAGTTGAAGCTGTTCTAGCTGCAAAGGGTGGGCCGACCAACTCAATTTTGAACCCTATGGACTAAGACTAGGATGCCACTAAATTTCATATGCGTGTAAAGGTAGGTGTCCCAATAATTTTGGTGATCTAGTATATGTCAGCCACACAGGGGTGTATTGTTTTCAATGGATCAGCAATTTGCATGATAAAAAAGCAGCAGTAAGGCACAACCACTGTGTGGCAGTGCATAGCAGTTAACAGAGTCTGCATTTGAAATAAGCAAATATGACTTCCCCCCCCCCCCCCCCCCATGTACATATTACAACTATACACTGACATGAGACTTTAAAATTAATGTATTCCGTTAAAAAAAAAAAAATGAAAGACCATGCATTTCCCTTTATCTATATATGGACATTATAGCAGGCTTACCTCTGTGCCGGCCCTTCTCCATGCATTTTTTTTTCTTTTTGTCAGAACAGACTTGCACACACAAAAAAAATATCCTTTTTTTTTTTTCTAGTTTATTTACACTTTAAGGAATATATATTTCCTTTAAACCAACATTTTACGCACTCTTACTGCGGCACTCCATTTTTGTTCATTGGCTTGTAAGTATGATTTCTAACTAAAGAAAAGGAAAATGGAGATGTTGCAGGTGGCACAGATGTTGACTTGTGTTCATTGATTGTTCTGTAGGAGGATTTTTGCACCAGGTGATGAGGAGAATTTGGAAGTGGAGGAAGAGGAAGAAGATGGAGGTGCTGGGGTGGGTTCTCCAGACTCTTTTCCAGCCCGTGTACCGGGTAAGAGCGTTTTCTTTCTCTAGGTATTCTAAAGACGTAAGGTTAAGATGGCAATTATTTTCCACTCATTATTACGCCAGCTCCTGCTAGTTATTTGATTTATTTATTACTTTTTTGTGTTCTTCCCTTTTGTGTTATGTATTTGTGTGATGTTTTTATAATGGATCATGATGAGAGAAATATTATTATATTTGGCATTAGACTTTCAAAGCAGCTGTAGGGAGTACTAATGTGAGCATTGGTTTGTAAAAGTATTGTAATGTCAGTGATCTCTGGCCACCCTTGTAGTATACCCGCACTCCCCAACCACTTCTGCAGTATGCCCGCACTCCCCAACCACTTCTGCAGTATCCCCGCACTCCCCAACCACTTCTGCAGTATGCCCGCACTCCCCAACCATTTCTGCAGTATGCCCGTAATCCCCAACCATTCCTGCAGCATGCCCGCAATCCCCAGCCATTCCTGCAGCATGCCCGCACTCCCCAACCACTTCTGCAGTATGCCCGCACTCCCCAACCATTTCTGCAGTATGCCCGTAATCCCCAACCATTCCTGCAGCATGCCGGCAATCCCCAGCCATTCCTGCAGCATGCCCGCACTCCCCAGCCATTCCTGCAGCATGCTTGCACTCCCCAGCCATTCCTGCAGCGTGCCCGCACTCCCCAGCCATTCCTGCAGCGTGCCCGCACTCCCCCGCCATTCCTGCAGCGTGCCCGCACTCCCCAGCCATTCCTGCAGCGTGCCCGCACTCCCCAGCCATTCCTGCAGCGTGCCCGCACTCCCCAGCCATTCCTGCAGCGTGCCCGCACTCCCCAGCCATTCCTGCAGCGTGCCCGCACTCCCCAGCCATTCCTGCAGCGTGCCCGCACTCCCCAGCCATTCCTGCAGCGTGCACGCACTCCCCAGCCATTCCTGCAGCGTGCCCGCACTCCCCAACCACTCCTGCAGCATTTATCCCATATCGACTGAATATTATTGTGAGGCCCTCATGGGCTGCAGTTGTGCACCTTTTTATATCTGGTAAGCAGAACATCCCTAGTAAAAACTCTCACAGGTAGGATACTTCTACTTTTTTGATTTTTGCAATTTTATTTTCTAAACTGTAAATTGCTGTGTTGACATAGGGAGTAGTGTAATAATGTATGTGCATGCTCTTATTTCTCCCTGTGCCATGACCCCGGTGCTCCCTGCATGCTCCATTTGTTGTGTCACTGCAATGTGCTTATACCCACGCTGCCTACATGCATGGCCTCTACATGTGCTGGTATCGCTTCTATCATCACAGGAGCCTTTCAAGGTAGGGATACATATTTTAAGTTTTTACGTTTTAGTTGTGTTCTTACATCTGCTGCTTGATTTTGAAATTGTGTTTTTAGTGTGCAAATAGAAATTAGTGAAGAGGGTTTTAATTGATGAGGAAAAATAGTGATGTTGCCTGAGTTGACTAATTAAATCCTTTCTTTAAAATAAAAACAACTGCAGTGTGGTTGCTGTGGGTAACAGAAGTTTTTTTCCTGCACTAGCCATCTGAAAGCTGGACTCCAGGCAGATATAATAGAAACAGATGAGTGCAGCTTAGTAGTAATAATAGGTCATGTAAGTACATAAATGTGATCTAGCCTCCTGCAGTCTCCTGTAAAGCAGAGCTCAGACGAAGACTGAAAAGCAGCACAGGGCACCTGTTAGTTGTGCTGAAGTGCTCATGTACAAATAAGGGATGTGCTAATAGGGGAGAGCAGAGTGAGCGAGGGATGAGTTAATCAGTCTGCTGCTTCTCCTTTCACTGCCCAGTCAGAGGCTAGAGGAGGGAAAGTCCTGAAATCATTACCTAGCTGCAGCTGAGAAATTGGATCTCCTGCCAGACAGGGTGGTGCTGCAGGTTTGGGCCTGTGTTTTTTCTTCAAAAGGTTTTGCATGCTCACACAAACCTGTTGGAATGTAAAACCCTCTTAAAACAGATCAAATACAGGTCATAAGGAGGTCAAATGCACTTCTCAATGATATCTGATTGATCTGGGCAGTGTCTCAATGCAACTGACACAAGCCCAAAGCCAGTCAACAGGCCATAGATTACAGTTTTCTTCGGGTTGATTGTGGGGGGGGGCGCGACGCCCTCCTGCATCGCTATTGTGTTCTGCCGGGAATTTCTCTGTGTGTGTGTGTGTGTGTGTGTGTGTGTGTGTATATGTAGATAGATAGATAGATATCATAGTTTTAACATTTCTGTGTATTTAGCAGGAGTTCATCTGCAATTCTTATCAAAAGTTTATTTGTTTAAAAGCCAAGAGCACCCAACATTGAGGTCTAACGCGTTTTAGCTGTACACCTCTACTCGTAGACTTTAAGGCTGTTTAGTCAAAATGCATAAGCGTTCTTGTTGATGTTGGATTGCCCTTTGACTTTTACATTAATAAACATTTATTAGTATTGCAGTAGCTATTTTGCCTATTTGTATGGTTAATGGAAGGCTAACAGGAGTCCAGCTATTTTAATATAATAAATATATATATATAAATTATTAGGGCTGCAACTAACGATTATTTTCATAATCGATTAGTTGGCCGATTATTGTTTCGATTAATCGGTTAATAACATCAAATAATAAGTGTGGTGTATAATTTAGTTAATATGTAAAGTTTTTTAAAAGGCAATTTATTCTTAAATATCTCTATGCAGTGGTAAATATAAATAACCAACTATATGGTTAGGGAGCAAAATCTCTAATCCACTCTGAGAATAACAGACAGAAGAGATATACTGTGTATACTATTAAAGAGTAAATCTGGTAAATATCAGACTTAGATCAAATTTTTGTATTAAAAAAAAACAAACAATGTCTTCCTTCAAAAAAAAAAAAAATGTAATTTTAAGAGCGTTCGTTTTCGATTTTCTAATTGTTAGTGAGGTCAAATTGATTTTGCTGCAATTTGCGTTTTTGCATTTTTTTGGCCAATTTGTTGTTGGGCAGATTAAAAAACACAAATTGCTGCAAAAACGCATTACATGCTTTTCTGCAGCTTCTCCATTGAGGTATATTGAACTAAAAAAGCACTGTTTTGCATTAAAAAAAAGTCCCTGACCCTTTCCAAACACGCAGTGGCCGAAAAAAGCATAGATGTGAATGTGTCCCATAGGAAACTATGTTAATGAACTGTAGTGCGTTTCTGCAAAAAGCACCAAAAAACACATAGATGTGAACCAGGTCTAAGACGTTTAGTAAAATAATGTATAATAAATAAAATACAAAAAAAGCAAATAATCACTACTGTAAGGGGTTCATTTTTTTTACTGTGAAAGTAATATTTACAGTAGCGATTATTTGCTCTTTTTGTACTATAAAGGGCCCATTTTATTTTTATTTTTTTTAACCCCATTATGTTACTGGCCGATTAATCGATTATGAAAATAGTAATCGATTATTTTGATAATCGATTAGTTGCCGATTAATCGATTAGTTGTTTCAGCCTATATATATATATATATATATATATATATATATATATATATATATATATATATATATATATATATATATATATATATAATATATATATATATTCTCTTCTTTAAGGTATTTATGTGGCTTTTTTTCCCCCTAGGAACTCTCCTACCCAGACTACCGTCTGAGCCTGGGATGGCTCTACTCACCATACGAATTGAAAAGATTGGCTTGAAAGATGCTGGCCAGTGTATTGACCCATACATAACTGTCAGCGTGAAGGGTGAGTGTCTGCATGCATCCTTATGGTTTACATTGTTTTACTTTATGTCCCAGTAGAAAAGTTCAGAGGGGGGAGTTTAAGACCGATGCAGGGTGGAGGAAATACCGCTCAGACCATTCTAATCCCTTCAAGCAGTGTGAATGAAATATGTATCATTTGGGAACAGGCATGTGAGCAATAACCAGCAACTGTGAATGTCAGGAGTGGTCATGTTATCTTGCAGAAAATGGATAACTAGAGAATCTCTCAAAGGATAATTTTCAGTGACCTTGCAGTTCCTGTTCTGTGCCTCTCATTAATTTAATTTATGGTGGAGTTCAGCTTTAAATAAATCTGCTGCGTTCCCAATAGAGTAGCCCTGATCCTCTTCCTCTGGGGTCCCTCGCCAGCCTTCCTGCCCCAACCCCCCCCTGTTGAGTGCTCCCATAGCAAGCCATTTGCTATATGGGCACTCATGTGGCCTCGATCCCAAACCATGACCTGTGTGTCCATTGACGGACACAGAGCAACTGAGCCCCGCCCCCTGCTCTTTGCTTACTGGCTGTCATTGACAGCCGCAGAAGCCAATGACTCCCGCTGCTATTTCTGATTCTAAGTAGAGAAAGAATGGAGAGAGACGCTTCTCTTGTGCACAGTGCTGGATCGAGATCGGGCTCCAGTGAGTATGAGGTGGGGGAGCTGCACACATAAGAAATTTTATATTTTTTTTATTAAGCTTAATGCAGAAAATGCATTAAGATAAAAGAAATAAATAAACCTTTTACCTTTTACAACCACAATAAAGAGAAGCTCCAGGCGCCTTCAGAAAAAATTAAGTTAGCAGCTAAAAATACTGTAGCTGCTGACTTTTAATATTAAGACACTCACCTGTCCAGGAATCCAGCGGTGTCCTCACCCGAGTAGATTTTTTAATTGGCTATCGGGTGCTGCCGGTAGTGAAGCCGGGTTCCCTACTGCGCATGCGGGAAGTGTATGGGCCGGGTACGGAGAAGGAGTTTGCAAACCTGTTGCAGCAGGGCGTCTGTGTTTGCAACTTCTATCCTTGCTATCCCACATTACCATTGCATTGCATCCTTTTTGATAATTTGGATAGGTCAGATTTGTGCTGGTAATGTGTCTGCTTTCCTTGTTATATATTCTCCTTTATCCATGACACTGCACTTCTTCTTCTTTTGGACTGGTTTGTACAGCACAAAATTTTTTGGTAATCTAAAAATACAAACCCTGTTTCTGTGCTTAGGATAACTGGCCAGCAATATTGCCTGTCTCTGGAAGTGTTTGTCGTGTGCGTGTTTTTTGTTTTTTCTCTCCATTCCCAGGAGAGCCGTTTATCCTGACTGCCCCTTTCTGGGAATCCTGTCCTCTCAGTCCAAGCTTCACAGCTGCTCACACAAGATTTTCTTACCATGTTGTCATTTTGGCTAACTAACTGCTCCACACCTTTTTGGAAGCAACCTTCCAGAGCATGCTAATGGCAGCAGTGCATTGTGGGAGCCGCGTCACTCGCCTGTCATGTAAAAACCCTGTACAGTCAGAACGTGCTGAATTAAAATGTTCTTTTTGATTTGCAACCCTCTAAAATATCAATGGAAAATTACGCCTGTTTGAATGTTATGTGTTTTTATGATTCTGTTTAACCATTTGCCGACTGCTCGCCGTCGAATTATGGCGGCAAAATGGCACTCTTGTGCAAATAAGCATAGCTGGCGCTTTAAGGAGTATAGGGGGCACACGCCGCCGCGTTCCTAAGGGACCGATGTGCGTGCCTGGCGGTCGCAATGTCCGCTGGACACCCGCGATCACTCCTGACAGAGCGAGAATGGGGATTTGTGTGTGCGTGTAAACACACAAATCCACGTCCTGTCAGGGAAGATTAGACAGATTTTGTGTTCCTAGTATATAGGAACAACGAACAGCCTCTTCTCCAAGTCAGTCCCATCCCCCCACAGTTACAACACACAGTCCCGGTAAAAATCGCAGATCACCGCCATTACTAATAAAAAATAAATACGGTAAATAAAATTATAATAAAAATGCCATACATCTATCCCCTATTTTGTAGACGCTATAACCTTTTGCGCAAACCAATCAATATACGCTCATTGCGTTTTGTTTTTTTGTTTTTTTTTTTTTTTTTAATTTGGGGATATTTATTATAGTAAAAATATTGTTTTTCTCAAAATTGTCGCTCTTTTGTTTATAGCGCAAAAAAAAAACAACAAAAAAAAAAAAACAGAGGTGATCAAATACCACCGAAAGAAAGCTCTATTTGTGGGAAAAAAAGGACATAAATTTTGTTTGGGTACAACGTCGCACGACTGCGCAATTGTCAGGGGGTAAATCCTTCCAGGGCTGAAGTGGTAAACCCCTATGCTCTTTGATGTTGATCCTGTGGGCTGGTACAGACAGCTTTCGGAGTTCTAGAAGTAGGAGTCCTCTTCTATGGCTGCTATGAACTGCACTATGAATTACATTTTCCATCAATTTTAAAGAAGTCTCATCATGAGCAAATCTTAGACTGGTCTCTTGATTGATGTAGAAATACTTCTTTCTGACTGTATAAAGAAATACCGAACAGTTATGCTGTAAGTGACCTTTTTATAGTTCTTTATTGGTCATTATGACCTCCCTTTCTATAAACCTGATTTGTGGGCATTTTTATTTAGTATCTCCAGCAGAGCTCTGTTGCTCTTGTCCCCTCTGTTACCGTGCATCTCAGGCATGCCGACATCAGCACTGGTCTGATATTGTAGTCCATATACAGGAAACGTACCTGCTGGACAGTAGATCTGCCCCTCTACTTTTTCTGTGTGTGTGTTGTTTGTTTTTGTTTTTTTGGGGTTTTTTTACAGGCAGTTGCTTTGTTAGATGGGTTCACACTTCTGCAACTTCAAATCCAACATCCCTGCGTGGCTTGTTTACGATTTATTTAACAGAAGTCAATGCAAATTGTATTGAAATCGCACCAAAAGTAGTGCAGGAACCTTTTTCTGAGTTGTACCAATTAGAACGGTTCCATTGCTGTTAATGGGGCACGACTTGTCATGTGACTTTGAACTCTCAAGTTGTATGGCAAGTCACGGCAGTGTGAACCAGGGCTTATGCCCACTCCCTCTGCACTGTCAATCAGCGCTAATTATCTCCTACAGAGCAGCATGGTTGGGCAGCAGTGGTTGGAGGAAGCTGTGTTGTTCACCACGAGCTCTGGATTTACTGTGCCCGTCATTTCTGGACAAAGTGCAACATTGAGAAAGGATGAAGAAAAGTGAGACTTCTTTAAACTGCTTTTGCAATTCAGTTATTGGATCAATACAACCTACTATCACATAAACTGGTGGTAGATTACTTCATTCCTTTTGTTTTTGTGATCCAGAGCTAGATGATGGTTTTATTAAAATGCTATTGCGTATGGCCAGCATAAGTGACTGTAAGTTTATGATGAATTCTGACATTTAACTGGGAACTGAATGACAAATCACGGGACTCTCCTTTGAGATGCCATTCATTTGAATGACGCCTCAAATCGCGACGCAGGTCTGCCACGATTGTCGCGCTGCAATTGCGATACCACGCATCGCGGGAAGCATGTCGCCTGAAAAAAAGTTCAGGAGCTACTTTTGAGCAACATGCTTCCCGTGATGCGTGGTGTCGCGATTGCAGCGTGATTTATCGCGGCAGATTCACACCGCGATTTGAGGTGTCATTCAAATGAATGGCATCTCAAATGCGAGTCCCGTGATTTGTCATTCACACATAAGCACTTTCAAATCGCAAGCAGATTCACGGAAAATCTGCCTGCAATTTAAAACACTGAAGTGTGAATGCAGCCTTATAGGCAGTGACAGCTACATGCGGTGCATTCGCTTATCTCACACTGCAAAAATGCAACTGTATACTGAGAAATGTACTGCTATTTTTCAGGGAGAATTTAAAAGAAAAGGTACAATTTTAAAGGGATTTCATAGATCAAATGAACTCTTCTGGATGTTCCTAATAAGATAACAAATCTTTGCTTTTTAAGTTCAGGTCCTCTTTAAATGTAATCACACCCTTCTGTGGACCTCCTTTCCAAGTAAATGTAGCTGTAAACCCCTACATATACTCAGTGAAGTGACTGGCCTCAGATGATACACAGAGATGAAACAAAGCTGCCTACATAAGTTGTACCTGTTTATCTCCAGCCTTCTTTCCCCTACATCTATTTAAAGTGCAGAATTTACAAAGGAACTCTCAGCTCTGAAAAGAAGAGGGCTAAGAGCTGAAGTTACACTCAGTCAGGAGAGCTCTAACAGCTAATTGGAGGGAAGGGACACCCCCCCCCCCCCTTTCACACAGAACACAGGAACAGAGCTGAGTCTGTCAATCAGCTGGAGGTCCCTCCCCTGTCACCATTTTTCTCTTGGTGTCAGGAAAATTTGTCAGAAGAGGCTCATGCTTATAGCAGAGAAATGAGGCAGTGGACAAAAGTGACACTTTGTGCTTTGGATTGAGACGAGCACACATTATAGAGGGATATGCTTTGTTCATAGTTCATGTCTGAGGTTTACAACCACTTAAGATGAAATTTGCTGAATGAGCCCCTGTATTGGGGAAAACCAGTACAGTGTAATAACAATGTTTTTTCATGGTTTTTGTTTTGCAGATATAAATGGTATAGACTTGACCCCGGTACAAGACACTCCCACGGCCTCCCGGAAAGAAGACACATATGTTCATTTTAATGTGGAAATTGAAATTCAGAAACACATTGAAAAAATCACAAAAGGTATATTTTTGTCTAAAATGCATGAGAATTGTCATTAAGGCAGCTCCAGTTAAACCGCTACTTATGGAAATTGCAATGGATTTGCAAGATAAAAACCAACATTGCAAAACTGACACAAAAAGCTTGGTAATCATTTTGCAGCCACTCACATCTTGTCTCCACTTCTGTTGAGATACAAAGAGAAGTGGAATGTATAGATGCCAACTGTCTCAGTTGCCAGGACAGTCCTGCATCTCAGTCCTGATGTTACTATATCCTGGGTTCGCCCTGTTTAGAGTTACTGCGCACGCCGAGTAACTTAATGAGGCATTCATTATGGTGTATGAGGGCCAACCAGTGGGTGATTCCTGCATAATAAGAGGCGGATTTTGGGCAAGCCCCTTGGGTAAATCGTCAAAGCCACCTGGTCAATGGGCAGGCGTGAGTCAGACTGCGAATGGGGAAGTGTTTAAATATTGACAAGTATGGAAATGTATCCCTTTAAGTACATTTGAAAACTACTAAAAAATTGAAAATGCCCCATGATTTTGAATAATAGAAGACCAATCAGCAAGCAGTGTAATATGCAGTAACTATTTAGCTCCTCCCCAGTCAAGCTTTTTAGGGAGGATTCAATTCTGACTTCAGAACAGCTGAGATTTCAGCATTGGTGTGCTTTTTGCTTTGTCATAAAACACAACCTTGCACCGTCACTGCTGTATTGTTAAACTCTAACAACCAACCCTTTGTATTAAAAGCTATAAAAAAGTTGACTGGCATTCTCCAATATTTTATAGAGGGGAAACACTAATACATTTAAGAATTATTATTTAACTGTACATGACCCCATTGTGAAGATTTTCCCTCATTTCCTGTCCCTGTGATGCCCATATGAAATGTTGAAGGTAAGGGTGTCACCAGGCCAGGAGGACACAATCTGCAATAAAAAATTTACCAGAACCTTCCCTTTTCCTGTCTGCTAAAATGGTTTTGTTTTATTCTGTGTCCTTGTTGGAGAGATTTACAATCCCTTCCTGTTCTGAAAATAGGGACACAGATAGCAGTAAAAAAGCTGAAAGAGGTTTTAAAGCCCAATTCCGTCTTTTGGTTCAAGCACAAAATTCGTGGGGTGCTCTCTGGCGAGGTGCAGGTCCTGAATGCCGCAGCACTCTCACAGTGACATTGTGTTCTGTGCTGCATTATTATTATACGGGGTTTTTATAGCGCCAAGCTTTGCTGCAGTGCTTTACAATATAAAGGGAGATGGCACATTTACAATACAAGAAAAGGTGGAAAGGGGGGACCTGCTTAAGATTTAAAAAGGAGGGACAAGTGATCTAGGAGGATAGGTTTCTTTGACGAGATGAGTTTTCAGGGATCGCCTAAAATCAGACAGAGTAGGAGATGTCCTCTGAAATTTCCTACCCCAATCTGTCTAGCTAAGAGGTTCTGGTGAGCATGTGAGGTAGGAGACAAGGGAGACAGAGAGCAGGAGGTCTTCTGAGGAGCAGAGAGGACAGTTTGGGTGATCTGTTGAGATGAGGTTGGAGATGTAGATCGAGGCAGAGTTGTGGGAAGCTCCTGTGAACCCCAGGGGTTCTCCTTGACACACAGGAAATGGATTGCATGACCAAGGTCCTGCAAATTTGGAGTGTTCCTTCTGGTTGATTACAAGATGTAACTCCCTTCTCGATCACCTTACTTGGCCACATTATTCTGAGCACTTGTCATGAATGTTCCTCATGTATGATCAGTTCCTTTTGACTTTTAGGGGCAGCTATTTTCTTTGAGTTCAAGCACTACAAGCCGAAGAAGAGGTTTACAAGCACAAAATGTTTTGCCTTCATGGAGATGGACGAGATCAAACCGGGACAGATAGTAATAGAACTGTGAGTGATTCTTCATGTGTAGCTGCATGCGGTGGTCTTCATCACACTGATGAAACTGGATGTCCAGCCACAACTTTTTTTCTTAGTTGTGAATAGTGTGGGGAAGGTTTGGACTCCTTGTGTGAGGTTTGTACTGCTATCTGGGGCCCTGTTGGAGAGATTTAAACTCCTGTCCTGCTGACAATATTTTACCAGGACGGAAGTCTGGTTTTCTAGTGCCTATCTATGGCAACATACTGTTATCCATATAGTTGTCAGTTCTGGCATGTTTCTTCATTTCCAAAAACTTTTGGCAAAAAAAAAACAAATAAGTTCAACTTATGGTGTATTGAGTTTCCAAAAAAGGGTCATTTTGGGGTTTTTGTACAATTCTGGCATTTTTATTTTAACAGAAAGTGGCGTTTTTTTCTTCGGCTTTGCTGAAAGATGAAGGTCCTGGGTGGTACTTCATGTGTGTTTGTTTTTCTAGTCCAATAAAGCTATTCACATAGGATTTTGCTGGAGTGCTAACAGCACTTTTTTGTTTTTTGGACTTTTTTTTTTATTTTATTTTTTTTATTTTTACAATTGAGGCATAGTGAAGGTGTGTCGGCACTAAGGGTTCGGGAGCAGAGTTTACCTGTTTGTATGTCATTGTAAATTATGTTCCATTTTGTGTAATTTGATATTAAAGTCTGCTTGATCTGATCTGCAGCTACAAGAAGCCAACGGACTTTAAAAGGAAGAAACTGCAGCTGCTAACCAAGAAGCCTCTGTATCTGCACTTACATCAGACGTTACATAAAGACTGACCCCCCCCCTCTAGAGTCTTCCACCGATCTGCGCAGAAGACCCACGTCTCACCGCAGAGAACCCTTCCCGATCTGTGACACGGCCGGGACCTGCTGCTGGAAGAGGAACTGACAAGCTGATAGCAAGATGGTTCCACTGCAGTTCCTGATTTTATACCACAGTAGTAAAACCTGTGTAATCGCCCGATCAGCTGTCTAACAATTACAGGGAGATCGCTGTCCCCACAGACCAGCGCATTGAAGAACTTTTTGTGACCGGTTCACTTCTGTATATAATCGTCTAACACACAATTTATGACTATAACGCTAATTGGACTTTCATACCCCACCAAGACAAGTTCTGGATGGAGGGCAGTGAAGTTAATACAACCGTTTGCTCCAGCTGACCTGGAAGAAAAGGAAGGATTTAATAATCTTCCAGGTCTGATTATGGAATAAGAGGGCTTATTTATAAGTCGTGGCTAAAAAAAAATTTCTATCTGCCCACAGCAACCAATCATCTTTTATTTTCAATTTCGAGGTTTAAAAAAAAAATGGCAGCTGATTGGGTGTCATGGGCAAAAGGCTGGGATCTCATTGGGTGTTGTGGGCAATAAGCTAGTTTACCTTTTTAAAGTGGAATTCCAGTCTATACCCAACTAATATTAAAAAATGCTCTCTCCATCTTCCTAACTCCTATGCTGACTAACCTGTGTAAGAAAGATCTATATACTTGCCTATTTTCAGGCTGCTCCTGTCTGGTCATGTGATCCCCTGAGTCAGCCAGTGGTAGCTGCAGGGAAGAGTAGAGAGTACTCAACAATGGCTGGTAATACCTGGGAGTGGTGACACCACCCATAGGCCCCTATGGCCTATCTTTTGGAGCTCCCCCTTGCAGCCACTGCTGACTGGCACAGGGTAAATGTATACATCTTTCTTACGCAGGTTGTTTAGCATAGGTGATAGGAGGGGGGAAGTGAGCATTTGTAAGATTAGTAAGGTATAGCCTGGAATTCCACTTTAAGGCCTGAGCTATGTCAATAATTGTTCACCTGCAGCTAATCGAAGATCCAATAAATCCCTATGGCTTCATCTATGCAGTAGTGTCCTAGGAAATGTCCGCACAAGACTGCACAATGCTTCAAATCCTTAGATGTTGTGGCTGCATTCTTCTTTTTCTTTTTCTATACAGGCTTTTTTGCTCCTTATTTTCACTTTGTGATCCTGCCAGCAACAAACTGCCTATCCCTTCTGTCTGGCTTTCTTTCGCCACTGTATCCTATGGAGGAAACCATGTTTGTCATGGTGCCAGGACTTCAAACATGTCTACATTCGTTCATCTCCCTTACGTGGATTGAAGGCACTAGTAGTTTACATGAGAAAGATCAGGTTATTTGTGTTTTTCTTTTGAGCTGTGACAAATGCCCTGTATTCAGGATCAACAGGTAACTTCTGTGCTGAAAATGTGATTAGCCTGAAAAGTGAAAACAAGTGCAACCAACACATCTAAGGACTGATAATTGCTTTGGGATTTAAGTAACATTACATGCTGTGTAGCCATTAGCAATCAGATAAGCATGCCAGAGCAGTGATTGCTAATGGTATGTGGTTTTAGCCATACAATTTGATTCATTAAAACGAAGTATGGCCTAGCACACTTTTTTATCTATTGGGCCCAGGCTAGACAACTAGAGCCATGAAGTGAACCTCTACTCCATTTTATATTGATTTTGCCGCTAAAATAAAAATGCGCAAAGAACAGACAAATACCCATCTCTCCCATCGCCCTTACCTCTAGGGTTGCCACCTCATCCCTTTAACCACTTCAGCCCCGGAAGGATTTCCCCCCTTAATGACCAGGCCATTTTTTGCGATACGGCACTGCATCACTTTAATTGACAATTGCGCTGGCATGTGACTTTGTACCTAAACAAAATTTATGTCCTTTTTCCCCACAAATAGAGCTTTCTTTTGGTAGTATTTGTTCACCTCTGCAGTTTTTATTTTTTGTGCTATAAACAAAAAAGGACCGACCATTTTGTAAAAAAAAACAAAAAACATTTTTTACATTCTGCTATAATGCACATCCAAAAAAAAAAAAAATATAATTTCTTCATCAGTTTAGGCCAATATGTATTCTACGTATTTTTTGTTAAAAAAATCCCAATAAGCATATATTGGTTGGTTTGCGCAAAAGTTAGTGTCTACAAAATAGGGGATAGATAAAGGGACTTTTAATTATTTTTATTGTTTTCATGGTCATGGCGCCGATCTGCGATTTTTAGCGGGATTGCGGCAGACAAATCTGACCCCAAGTGGCACTTTTTGGGGACCAGTGACACCAATACAGTGATCAGTGCTAAAAAAACAAAAAAACAAAAATGCAGTGATCACTGTATAAATGACACTGGCAGGGAAGAGGTTAACACTAGGGGGCGATCAAGGTGTTGACTGTGTTTCCTGGGTGTGTTCTAACTGTGGGGGATGGGCTCACTGGGAGAACACACAGATCGCCGTTTGTGAGTACTAGGAACTGCCCATCACAGTTAGAACGAGGATCCGCCTTGTTTACATAGGCAGATCCCTGTTCTGTCTCTCTTTATTGTGGGTTGGCCGGCAGACAGAGTCTGCCTTGCGCCCGCCTACATTATCTCACGCACAGACCGACGTACAGGTATGTTGGTTTGCGCAGCCGAGCCACCTTGTCCTAGTATATCTGCGTAAGGCGGTCGGCAAGTGGTTAAACCCAAACGCATATTAATTACACGGGTTCTGAGGCTAATTTAATGCAGATAAGGCACGGTTGACCGTGCGTGACCTGAAAGTCGCACAACTTTGCCAGTTGACTTTGGAGCGCCTTTGAAGCAACTTCAGGGAATGCCTGTGTAAAAATCCTGTAATAACGGATCCAAATCCCATCAATTAAGATGAGGATTCAACTTGGATGCGACTTCTATTCAATTCTATGGAAAGAAGTCAGACCAAAGTGGTGCAGGAACCTTTTCCAAAGTTGAACTGACGCAGGTGGCTCTCATAGGAAAACATTGATTTTTTTTTTTTACATGTCATTTCCACATGCGCACTCAAAGTCAGAGTGTATACAAAAACATATTTGGGGGGCACACCCAATAACGCGTTTAAATTCAAGATGGTGCTGCTATAAGACCTACAAACAGTACAAAATATTTTACAGCGCACACATTCAAGAATGACATTTCCTGCAAGGCTAGTTAAAAACACCTGAACATATTAGAAAAATACGGGGTTTGGTCACACTATATGGTCATATAGTGCTAAGCCCACTTACTGTGACAAACCCCTGTATTTTTTTAATATGTTCAGGTGTTTTTAACTAGCCTTGCAGGAAATGTCATTCTTGAATGTGTGCGCTGTAAAATATTTTGCAAAGTCAGAGTGTATGTCGCACCAATGTGAATCAGGCCTAAGTGAGTTTAATTGAAACCTTAATCAGCCATGGAACTTGTGTAATTAATATGTGTTCGAGTTTAAAGGGATGAGGTGCCAACTTTACTGACCTCTGATCACTGCAGTAGCACAGAAAACTGCAGAAACTGACACTTTTTAGAGTGTCAGATTCCTGGTCACCCGCGGTGTTCAGTATTTCAGCCCATCAGTCCCTATGTCACTACAGAACACGGCGGGTGGGAAGAGCTACAGAGCACAGCGGACGGCCCAGAAATCCACATTCCAGGAAGTGTTGGGTTCTGCGGGATCAGATAAATTCAGACATTTCCAAAATTCTGTTTGTCATCATGGGGTACTGAGTGTAGATTAATGAGAAGAGAAAAAAAATGAATTTAAACAACTGTAGTATCAGGCTGCAACATAACCAAATTGAAAGTGCAGGGTGTCTGAATACTTTATGAATGCACGGTATATGGTAAACACATAGCTACAAATGGAAGGCACTGCATAATACACAATGTATTGCTTTATAGTCAGAGGGAGGTGGATAGAGTATTCCACACTGTACTGTAGTAAGGATGGCAAAACCCACGAGATAATGGCACAGGAAGGTGCTCCAAGAGGGAATGAAGGTGGATACAGAAGTATATGTATATATACCGTATTTATCGGCATATAACACGCAGCCCAATTTTAAGAGGGAAGTTTAAGGAAAGCATTTTTTGCACAGTACACAGCTCCCCCTCCACAGTACACAGCCCCCCCATGTAGTATACAGCCCCCCTCCCCAGTACACCTCCCCCCTGCACAGTATACAGCCTCCCTCCCCAGTACACAGCCCCCCTCCCCCTGCACAGTATACAGCCCCCTTCCCAGTACACAGCCCCCTCCCCCTTCCCAGTACACAGCCCCTTCCCTGCACAGTATACAGCCCCCTTCCCAGTACACAGCCCTCTGAACTCCCAGGAGACCCCCAGTCTCCTGGGACAGCACTGCCAGTATACTCCACAGTTAAGAGTAAAATCACTGCCAGCCCATTCCACACTGCTCCTCCTGTGTCACTCACATTGTAAAACGAAGCTTCCATATACCTCAATATTTCAGTTTTTTTTTTCCACTGACCTGATCACATGACTGCTCTTCTCTGACGTTACATAGATGGTCATGTGACCATTCTCCTCCAATCTAAAACTACACTTGGAGAAGCGGGAGGAGGAGAGCAGCCAGAAAAAAACTGAGCTATTGAGATATTTACAAGCTTTGTTTTTTACATTGACACTGACACAGAAGGAGCCGTGTAGGAGAAGGGGCTGGCAAGTGATGTTTTTTTTCTCAACTTTACACTATGCAGGCAGCGCTGTCCCAGGGCCAGAAGAGGCGGGGCAGCTGGACTGACACCCCCCAGTGGGTGGCTCCCGGAGTGGACCGCCCGATTCCCGCCCCCTGTTGGTAAAACATTATTGGCGTATAACACGCAGGCACTGGTTGCCCTCTGTTTTCAGGGGAAACAAGTGCCAGTTATACTAATATACTATATTACTATATAGTATATACTATATTACTATATACTATAAAAGTGCCAGTTATACTATTATACTGCCAATAAATACTGTGTATGTGTGTATAATATAAAATATATATTTATATTAGCACAGGTCAGGGGTAAAGTAATCCAATGCTTGCCTTAAAGGATAAGTTCACTTTTCATAACATGTTCATAAAAAATTTAGGGTGTGTAAGATGTCATGAATGCACCGGCTTCTGCTGTGCCAGCTAGCGCGGGATCTTCTCCACCCGCTAGCTGTCAAAATGTTTTTTAAAAGACAAAAAGTGGCCATGCGGGGCTCTGCCTACCCAGCCGTATCACTTATTCACGGCGCTTGTAAAAAGTACGAGAAAGCAGATACACTGACAGGTCTGCAGGAGACCTGCATGGCATCAGTGATCTGCTGATGGCTGGTGCAATGCTTTACAGGCTCCTGCAACAGAAAAAAATAAATGCAAACTTTTTTTACCTACAAAAAATGTGCATTTATTCTTTTTTCTGAAAAGGTGAACTTCTATTTTAATCTAGCCATACATTAATCTTCTTTCTTTTTTTCGTTTAACCAAGGCTTTTAATGAAAAAAAAAAATTACCCAAGTACTCCTGCTGTGCTATTGTGTTCTAATAGAGGAGAGCCTTCCCCACCATCAAAATACACGGCACTGGTCGTTCGGGAAAAACCCTACAAGCTGGTTGTACAGAAGTCAAGCGGTAAATCGACTTCTGTACAACCCGTCTGCCCATAAATCGAAATTCAGCTGGTCCCTGCTAAACCGGTCGAATTTTGATCCATGTGTGGCCGCCTTAAAGCGGAGTTACACCCATTTAAAAGTCAGCAGCTACAAAAAGTGGAACTGCTGACTTTTAATAATCAGACACTCACCTGTCCCACAGTCCAGCGATGCGGACGTACGAAGCCCTGCTCCACTCCCCCTCGCAGTCTAACTGTGGCGCATGCGCGTTGTGAATGGCCGGACAATCTTCTGGGACCTGTGACGTGTCCCAGAAGATTGCTTCCTTCTGGCGCCAGGGGAGAAGTGGGAGCTGGGTGCCCGTAAAAACAGGGTACCCGCTCCCCACCCCAAAAAAAAAATGAAATGCCAAATGTGGCACATCAGGGGGTCACCAGCACTTAAAGTGGAAGTTCCATTTTGGGGTGTAACTCCACTTTAAGTGGGTCCTACATTTCTGCAGTTAGGATTACTTGCCCTGCACTGCCCGCAGTAGGGTGCTGATGCCAGCAGACTTTAGTGACGTGGAATGAGTGTTTGGTGCCCATGGCAAAGGGCTACTATGAGTCTCTCTCTAACCTCTCTACCCTACCTCACTTAAAGCCCTATGTCAGTGATGGCGAAACTTGGCACTCCAGATGTTTTGGCTCTACATTTCCCAGGATGCTCATGCACTCTGCAGTGTAGTTGAGCATCATGGGAAATGTAGTTCCAAAACATCTGGGGTGCCAAGGTTCACCATCACTGCCCTATGTCCTAATAAAAAGGTCCGAGCCCAGTTTAGCTCTAAGACAGAAGGAATTCCTTCCTGACAAGGATGGAATTTGGTATTTTTCTGGTTTGTACTACTTTTATTGCCCTCCACCTAACTTTGGCTGGAGTCTTTACCTAAACATGGACTGCATAGAAAAAAAAAGTCTAATATTAAGATATTTACACACCAATAAACACAATAATAGTATACATTTCAGACCATTTTTAACGCCTTTCTCTTTACTTTCTTAAAAAAAACTATATACAAATTATTTGTGAGGTTTCCTGATCAAGGGTGTGTACATTTTTTTATTTTTTTTTTTTATTATTTTTTTACCAACTCCTAAATCTGCCTCAAACTTTTTATTGTACCGCTGATTACATGCTATAGAAATTATTTTACCGTACTTTATTTTGTATGTTTTTTTTCATCTTTGGTTCCCAGTAATGCCCACTACAACCCAAAAGTGATGTTTTTGTATTTGGGTAGGGACTGGTTCATTGAAATATCCAACAGTTTCTCATATCTCTTGGAGGACCCCAATGCTGAAATGTACATGCAGTAGATTGTGTCTCCTTTCCTGCTGCCCACCAGGCTGGTGCCACCCTAACATGGTGTTCTCCTTTTACAATGGGGGGGTGCAATGGAGACTCCTGACTACGACATTTTGCATAAAAGTTCCCTTCCCTAGATTTAGGAAACTGATGTGATTCAACTTGGCAGCAGACCTTACAATACAAAAAAAAAATGTTTTGGATTGGCATTGTTAATTGTACCCTCTAGCACAATATGGCTGCCTGAATGACAGGTACACTTTAATAGAGAAATCAGTTTACTGGTAAAACTGATGGTTTGGGAAGGAATTATCCTCCATGTAATGAAATGTTTCATATTAGAATTTGTAAGAATAGCTTAATCCGTGAATTTTTTTATTATACGTTTTGCATATTGTTTTTCTATTGAACATTGCGTTGTTTGATCACCAGAGGTGTGTCATGTCCTGATTTTTGTGTAATCAAACCCTAAGATCTTAAAAATTAAATACATACTTTAATGAAAAGTTTCATCTATCTTTTTTGTTGCTGGTAAATGTTTTATTTGTAACAAGCAGCCTATTTAGTTACATCAGGAGAGTCCAGTGGTGCGCAGACAGGGAATAGGGGGAGTATAAAATAAAAAAGTTCAACAGATAAAGTATGAAAGATGTTTACTAATATTTGAAAAAGTTTATTCTGCTTATATTGTCTTCCCAATTCCCCCCCCCCCCCCCCCCATTGTATGTCCTCAGCCAGGAAATGAGGCAAACTACCTGAGTTTCTGCAGTTTTAGATGCACGCTGTGACGTATCCATGCACACATGTTCCAGTTTTGATACCCCTTAACCTGTTTTCATGACCAAAAATGTGGTATCTCATAGGGCATATATGTATCTTTTTTCACAGGTTTAACCCACGTAGGAGCATTTTATTTTTTGGTTTTATTAAAGAGATGATATTAGTTTATTTTAAAGGGAAAAAAAAAAAACATTTTATATACTTTCCTGCTCTGTGCAGCGGTTTTGCTCAGAGCAGCCCAGATACTCTTCTTTTAGAATCCCACGCTGGCACTTCTTGCCCCTCCCTCCTGCCGGGTGCCCCCACAGCATGCAGCCTGCTCTGGGGGAACCCAAGCAGGTGAGCTCCCGACCCGCGGCTCTGTTTCCATTCACACATGGAGCTGCGATTAAGCCCCAACCCCCTCTCCTGATTGGCTCACTGGCTGTGATTGACAGCAGTGGGAGCAAATGGCTGCCGCCAAAAGCCAATCAGGAGTGCAAGTCCCCAGAGAGCCAAGGCTCTCGTGAACATCGCTGGATCGAGAAGGGGCTCAGGTATTAGGGGGTCTGGGGGGGGCTTCTGCACACAGAAGGTTTTTACCTTCATGCATAAAATGCATGAAGGTAAAAAAAACCTTGTGCCTTTACAAAAACTTTAAACAGTACTAATAATACTTAAACTAGTAATACCAAGTATCCACCTTATTGATGTAATCTAATGGATTATTGGGTTCTTTATACAAGAGTCACCACCTTCTTATATGGAGAGTGAGACACCACTGACCTGCACTTCCATAAATAAGCTCAACGTGTTAAGGCAGAACGTTGGGCCAATCGATAATTAAAGAAGTGAAATACATATAGGCAAGCTGGTTTACTGGGGCTGAAGATTTGTGTTTTTTTTTTTTTTGTTTTTTTTTTTTGTTTTGTTTTTTGTTTTTTTTAAAGCAAGAAGTGTAAAATTAAAGGATAAATTTACACCCTACACTCTCATTCCACCCCCTGCATTACCTCCAGGGATTATGAGCTGCCACTACCCAAGCAGACAGTGTAGGTGTCCGAGACAATGAAAGCCCCGCTATTCTTTCCTTAGGACTTCTAGTACAGCTCAAAGTGATTTAGCTTGGCCACATGTCGGCAGGTGACTACTTTGATCAATACCTTAAGGCCTAAGGAAAAAAAAAGAGGGCAAGAAGAGTAGAGCTTTTAAACCCCTGGACTGCTGCCTAGGCAGTTAGGCAGTGCCCACTAATGGAGGTTAGTGCAGTGGGGATTGGGAGGAGGTTAATTTTTTTGTTAAAAGGTGAACTTTTATTTTATGATTTTATAAAGGCAAATTAAAAAAATAAAATAAGAAGCATTGTATACTTAACTGCTCTGTGCAATGGTTTTCCACAGAGCAGCCCCAATCCTCCTCTTCTTGGGTCCCCTGCCGGTGCTCTGGGCCCCTCCCTCTGCTGAGTGCCCCCACAACAAGCCACTTGGCTGTCCGTGGCACAGGCCGAATCGGTGCAACGCCACACCGATTCCCAAAAGGAGTTTCTGTACTAATTTGGAGATTTCGGGGTGCAATTTCCATTGACATGTGCAGCAACCTGCACAGATGTCTCTGAAATCGCTGCCAAAGTCGGGACTGACACTGGGGAATGAAATCATGTGAGTTGAGCTAAACTTGCATGATTTCATTCCTGCTGTCAGTGTGAACCAGGGCTCACAACCACTTTAAAGCGGGGGTCCACCTATCTATCGTGTTTTTTTTTTTGGAGTTCATTCACAAACTTTTCTTCTCATGATTATCTACTCACATGTTCTGTGTAATAAGTCCGCCTGTGTCCGATTTTGTTGTAAAGAATAACTTATAAAATTCACTGAAGGCGGTTTCCATCTTCATTGTGGGCATTTGAAGCCCACAAGCATGTATTTCCTGGATGCGGTGAATGCTGTGCTCCCAGCATTCACTGAGATGTTGTGATGACGCTGTTGCACAATGCATGTTGGGAAGCCTGAGACTAGCTCCCAGGGGACTGTGGGAGGTCTGGGAGAGGCTAGAAACACGCCTACTCCCATGGGAGGAAAAGCAGGAAGTGCTAAGAAGATTAGAAAAAAAAGGTAATTACGGCGATTTAAATTTTTTTACACAGCATGTCAGCGTCTAGGCAAGGAAGAGAATGCATAGAGATCATGTTCAAAATTTGGGTGGAACCCCGCTTTAAAGAACACAAAGCTGCATTAATTTGTATCTAGATTTACCTGAAGTTTGTCTTCAACCTGCCAATTGTTTTTTTTTTTTTTTTCAACAGCTGCTCCTAACCTTTTTACAGCTCTACTAGATAGCACAGCCAGGCTGGTCTCCTCAGTATTATCAATGCAGGCAAGTAATACTGCTTTGTCGCCTCTCTGTCTCCAGCCTGTGATTGGACAGTGAAGAGCAGTATATCTAAGCCAAAGCCTTTATCCTAATTGTATAGTACAGGACATAGGCAAAGTATTTATAGACCCTGTGTTATAGGCTCATACCTTCAGGTGATTGGATACTGGCAACGTTTTCAAGGGCATGCCCACTAGGTGCCTCTCCTATATCCCTATCCCCACGTCGTGAGTCTGTGGATTTAGAAGTGTACAAAATAGAGTTCAAAACTCCACCTCCACACCATTTCTTTCTCTTAGGTCAACACACACATCCCCAAGGTCAGTCAGATTTGCACAATGCCCTGAACCATCTCTTGTCCCAGGGTGTAGTTGTGGCAGTATCCATACACAAGACCGGTTCAAAAGTTACTCAAACCTTTTTACATTACCAAAGCCCAATGGAGGCATTCGTCCTATTCTGGACTAAATATCCCTCAACAAATTGAGTGTATATTAGTGTATATTATTTGGTCTTTGTAAAAGTTTTATAGAGTCTACAAACTATGGTGCCAATCACTGAAAATTGAAAACATCTGATCAGGCCTTCAGTACATCAGGTGAATGTAATTTCTTGAGGTACTAACAAGTGAGAAAAGTACAAATACCGCCCAAATGGCCCCTTTTTAGAAAGTAGACATTCCGAGGTATTAAGTAAGTAGCATGGTGAGGTTTTTTTAAGTTGTATTTTTTTCCCACAGTTCTTTGCAAAAGGAAGACTTTTTTTTTTTTACAAAATTGTCATATTAACTGGTTATTTCTCTCACAGAGTATATGCATACAACAAATTACACCCCAAAATACATTCTGCTACTCCTCCTGAGTATTGGGATACCACATGTGTGGGACTTTTACACAGCCTGGCCACATACAAAGGCCCAACATTTAAGTAGCACCATCAGGCGATCTACGAGCATAAATTGCACATCTCATTTCTCAACCACCTATTACACTTTTGAAGGCCCTGGAGCACCAGGACAATGGAATTGCCCACAAAATGACCCCATTTTGGAAAGCAAACACCCCAACATATAATCTATGAGGCATAATGAGTCTTTTGAACGGTTATTTTTTTCTTTCCAGAAGTTTTTGGAAAATGTAGGAAAAAAAAAAAACGCATTTTTTTTTTTTTCTTTTTTTAGACAAAGTTGTCCATTTATATGATATTTCCAACACATAGCAAATACATAGCAAAAATGACACCCCAAAATACATTCTGCTACTCCTCCTGAGTATGGCGATACCACATGTGTGGGACTTTTACACAGCCTGGCCACAAAGACCCAACATTGAAGTAGCACCATCAGGCGATCTACGAGCATAAATTGCACATCTCATTTCTCAACCACCTATTACACTTTTGAAGGCTCTGGAGCACCAGGACAATGGAATTGCCCACAAAATTACCCCATTTTGGAAAGCAAATACGCCAACGTATAATCTGAGTCTATTTTTCCAGAAGTTTTTGGAAAATGTGGGAAAAAAAATAAACGCATTTTTTTTACACAGTTGTCCATTTATAAGATATTTCCAACACAGCAAAAATGACACCCCAAAATACATTCTGCTACTCCTCCTGAGTATGGGGATACCACATGTGTGAGACTTTTATACAGCTTGGCCACATACAGAGGCCCAACATCCAAGTAGCACCAACAGGCGTTCTAGGAACATACATTACATAGATAATTTCCTGGCAACCTATCATTTTTGAAGGGCCTTCATATTTCTAACACATAGCATGTACATACCAAGAATTACAATCCAAAATAAATTCTATTGCGGAAAGGGTAAAAAAAAAAAAAGTATTACCTGTGCTTTTTAGTAGTGTCCACAGAAGAGAGCACTGGTCCAGGCAGCAGTCAGGGATGTGCTTGGCGACAGCAATAGTAATTATCCAGGCAGCAGGCAGGAATATTGTCTATAGTCAGCACAAGGATATTGTCAGCACAGCCAAAGCATTTTTCCATAGAAATTGTCCAGGCAGAGACAGCCAGCACAGCCATAATATTGGTCCTGGTACACTGTTACCTGCAGACACTCATTGTACCGCTCTCCAGCCCTTCATAAACATACTGCCTCTTGTTACAGCTAATTATTTGCATAGTCCAGGTAGCAGGCAGAGGTGTGGTCTGTTCATGCGGCAGGCAAAGGCATGATGGCAGTAAGTCAGCAGCAGGCTGAGGGCCACAATCGGGTAAGACCTGTGCACAGGGGTAGAGGTTTTGACCCACCCAAATCTCTATGAAGCCTCCGGACTCCAGACCCTAGTCCGGAAATTACAAAACCCGGAGAAAACAAAAAAAATTGTTTTCTCCATCCGGAAAAACTATTCTGGAGCCCCTCACATATCTGAGACCCCTGTGTACTACAGTAGCAGGGCAACAGATCAGTCCAAGCGGTAGGCAAAAGCATAGTCCATAAAACAGGCCAGGGTCAGTTCACGTGCAAGCAGTCCAAGCGGTGAGCAGAAGCATAGTCACAAAACAGGCCAGGGTCAGTTCACGTGCAAGCAGTCCAAATGGTGGGCAGAGGCATAGTCAAAAAACAGGCCAGGGTCAGTTCACGTGGAAGGCAGTGGCATGGTTATTTGGGGAAGCATGGGAAATGGTCAGCACAGATGATGAAAATGGGGAAAATATGGGCTAATATTTTAGGACTGTATGATAAAGTTCGAAGCATTCACCAATGCAAAGGCCAGGTTGGGAGGGACAATGGAAGCTGGTATCTTTTCGAAATCCTCTTCTGCTGCACATGCAACATCTTTTTTGCCGTCTTCGGTCTGCTTCCGATGGTGGAATGTTGTACGGGAAGTGGCGTTCATGAAGTCGGCTAACAGCATCAGAGTGAAGATCTTCTGGGGGGGTCTTTGTAGATAGATGAGGGACGTGACTACTTCTTCTATGAATTTTAGGAAGGGGGCAGGGCTTTCTGTGGATTTTGTGTAGACTATGTAGGAATTGTAAACGGCCAAAGGTATGAGATAAATTGCTACCGTCTTGTACCAGAATCGGGACCTCCTTATTGACAAATAAGGCTGAATCATTTGATCATTGAAATCCCCCCCCCCCCCCCATGTAGAGATTTTAATCTTGGACACATGTCAGTTTTTCAATGGGACCTCTTCTTCGCTGAACTACAACTGTAGTGTCATCGTGAATGGTGGATATCATGTGCACGTTCCTGTTATCCTTCCACCTCAAGGCCAGCACTTCTTTGCATCTCAGTGTTGCTCTTTCCCCCCTTTGCAGCTTTTTGTTTACTATAGATTGTGGGAAGCCCTTCCTATTTTTTCTTGAGGTTCCGCAGGCCAGGGTTTTTTCGATATATAGGTGTCTGAAAAGGGGCAGGCTGGTATAAAAGTTGTCAAGGTATATATGATATCCTTTTTTCAGAAGTGGGTAAGCCAGGTCCCATACGATTTTTTCCAGTTGTGCCCATGTAGGCCGGGCACTCAGGGGGCTGGAGCTAGGAATCTCTTCTTTCATATATGCAGAACGTATACAGATATCCCGTGGCTCTCTCACAGAGCTTGTAAAATTTTACTCCATATTTGGCCTTTTTGCTAGGAATATATTGTTTTATTTCTAGCCGGCCTGAAAATGGTACCAGGGACTCATCCACACATATATTCTTCTCGGGGACATAGAGTTCAGCAAATCGTTGGGAAAATAAATTTATCATTGGGCGAATCTTATATAACTTATTGGAATTTGGATGATTGCAGGGAGGGCACTGGGTGTTGTCGTTAAAATGAAAGAATCTCATAATCATCTCCTATCGGAACCTGGGCATTGCGGCAGGATACATGGGCATATGGTGGATGGGGTTGGTGGACCAATAGGCATGTCCTTCTTTTTTTTTTGTAAGCCCCATGTTTAGGGTGAGGCCAAAAAACAATTTGAACTCCTCCAAATTTAGATCTCCCCACTCAAACGGACGGGCAGAAGATGATTAGGGGTTGCTGGCAATATACTGCTGGGCATACAAATTTGTCTGCTCCACAATAAATTGCAGCATAGTGTCGGGCAAAAACAGGTGAAAGCAATCGATCTCTGTGAAATTTTGGGTGTTGGCCTACACACCTGGCTGTGCTGTGAAAGGGGGAATAATTGGTGATCCCGAGTTGGAAGGCAGCCATGTTGGGTTGGCAAGACCATCTGGCATGTACAGTGGAGAAGGAAAGTATTCAGACCCCCTTACATTTTTCACTCTTTCTTATATTGCAGCCATTTGCTAAAATCATTTAAGTTCATTTTTTCCCTCATTAATGTACACACAGCACCCCATATTGACAGAAAAACACAGAATTCTTGACATATTTGCAGATTTATTAAAAAAGAAAAACTGAAATATCACATGGTCCTAAGTATTCAGACCCTTTGCTGTGACACTCATATATTACATTCAGGTGCTGTCCATTTCTTCTGATCATCCTTGAGATGGTTCTACACCTTCATTTGAGTCCAGCTGTGTTTGATTATACTGATTGGACTTGATTAGGAAAGTCACACACCTGTCTATATAAGACCTTACAGCTCACAGTGCATGTCAGAGCAAATGAGAATTATGAGGTCAAAGGAACTGCCTGAAGAGCTCAGAGACAGAATTGTGGCAAGGCACAGATCTGGCCAAAGTTACTAAAAAAATTCTGCTGCACTTAAGGTTCCTAAGAGCACAGATGGAAGACATTTGGGATGACCAGAACCCTTCCTAGAGCTGGCCGTCCAGCCAAACTGAGCTATCGGGGGAGAAGAGCCTTGGTGAGAGAGGTAAAGAAGAACCCAAAGATCACTGTGGCTGAGCTCCAGAGATGCAGTTGGGAGATGGGAGAAAGTTGTAGAAAGTCAACCATCACTGCAGCCCTCCACCAGTCGGGGCTTTATGGCAGAGTGGCAAGACGGAAGCCTCTCCTCAGTGCAAGACACATGAAAGCCCGCATGGAGTTTGCTAAAAAAAAAACACCTGAAGGACTCCAAGATGGTGAGAAAAAAGATTCTCTGGTCTGATGAGACCAAGATAGAACTTTTTGGCCTTAATCCTAAGCTGTATGTGTGGAAAAAACCAGGCACTGCTCATCACCTGTCCAATACAGTCCCAACAGTGAAGCATGGTGGTGGCAGCATCATGCTGTGGGGGTGTTTTTCAGCTGCAGGGACAGGACGATTGGTTGCAATCGAGAGAAAGTTAAATGCGGCCAAGTACAGGGATATCCTGGACAAAAACCTTCTCCAGAGTGCTCAGGACCTCAGACTGGTCCGAAGGTTTACCTTCCAACAAGACAATGACCCTAAGCACACAGCTAAAATAATGAAGAAGTGGCTTCACAACAACTCTGTGACTGTTCTTGAATGGCCCAGCCAGAGCCCTGACTTAAACCCAATTGAGCATCTCTGGAGAGACCTAAAAATGGCTGTCCACCAACGTTTACCATCCAACCTGACAGAACTGGAGAGCATCTGCAAGGAGGAATGGCAGAGGATCCCCAAATCCAGGTGTGAAAAACTTGTTGCATCTTTCCCAAAAAGACTCATGGCTGTATTAGATCAAAAGGGTGCTTCTACTAAATACTGAGCAAAGGGTCTGAATACTTAGGACCATGTGATATTTCAGTTTTTCTTTTTTAATAAATCTGCAAAAATGTCAACAATTCTGTGTTTTTCTGTCAATATGGGGTGCTGTGTGTACATTAATGAGGGAAGAAAATGAACTTTAAATGATTTTAGCAAATGGCTGCAATATAACAAAAAGTGGAAAATTTAAGGGGGTCTGAAAACGTTCCGTCCCCGCTGTATGTAGCAGCCCTGGCTCTTGGGGCACGTGACACTGCAGTAGTTAAGGAAGTTGAATTTCCTGTGCTGGTACTCAGGTGTGATGTGGCAGCACTGGTACTGGGGCTGGGAATTTGTGCGCGGGGCCTATCGCTGGCGGCAGCACTGGTACTGGGCCTTTGTTCCTGGGGCCTATTGCTGGTGACAGCGCTGGTACTGGGTCTGGGAATATAATCCTGATTGCTGGCGGCTGCCTGGTTTCCAGAGTGTTGTGCCCTTTTAGGAGGGACCCATTCTTCATCCGAATCATTACTACTCTCGATTGGTTCAAATGCAGAATTTGATTCGGAATCAGAATTGGAATCTGGTGCTCTAATCAGTCATGGAGAGGATCTGGAACGCCTCCTCACTAGTATATACTCTTTTGGACATGGCTGTGTGGCGGGTAGCTGTACGACGGGTGACGGTTACTGATGGGCTGTGCGATGGGTGGCAGGTGACGTTCACTGAGAGGTGATGATGGTGTGATGGTCACTGATGGGTGACAGGCGATGGTCACTGATGGGTGACAGGCCACGGACGCTGATGGGCGATGGTCACGGATGGTTGACAGGCGACGGTCACTGATGGGTGACAGGGCACGGTCACTGATGGGTGCACCGCTGATGGTCACTGATGGGTGATGGGTGATAGGGCACGGTCACTGATGGGTGACGGGTGATGTGTGACAGGGCACGGTTACTGCTGGGTGACGGGTGACAGGGCATGGGCACTGATGGGTGATGGTTGCACTGCTGATGGTCACTGATGGCAGTCTCTTATGTGACAGGTGCACTTTTATGGGGTGACTATTGGGTGACAGATGACAATGGGGGGGCGATGGGACAGGTGTGGTGTTGGTGCAGACACTACTAAACATAGATCTGTAACTTACTGCTCCTGGCTCTTCTCTCCTCACACTGGAAACGGTGTGTGAGGAGAGAAGAGCTGGTAACAGCTAGTGACAGCTCTATGTTTACATTTAGTGATCAGCTGTGAATGGATCACAGCCGATCATGTGGTACACAGCCCTGGCCAATGGCTGTGTACTATCGTCGGTGACGAGCAGTGTTCCCGGGAACATGCCGCCACCGACGTGCACGCGCAGCTTGCTCACGATCGCGTGCATGCGCTGTGCAATGCGGGAGTTACCATTCGTGATCGGCCGTTCACCCCTGTCGGTGACGAGCGGTGTCTCGGTGACACGCAGCCACCGACAGTACAGGGCCGCGTGCATACGATCGCTGTAACTTCCATAGGTGCAGTTTCTCCCGGAAAGCTGTAATTGGGTCATATGTTGCAGTTACGAGTTGTTTGTGGCCCTGGAGCCTCAGATTCAGTTGAGCGAGATGTTACACAACATGGCAAAATCACACAGCCAGTTTGGATCTGACAATTCAGGAAAGGGCTTCCCTTTACTTTGCAAAAAGAGAGTAATTTCTTCCAAAAGCTCAAAAAAAATCGCTTGAGAACGGTGCTCCTATTTAGTCACCTTACTTCTGTATGTTCCGTGCCCACCTCCTTCAAAAATTGTTGGAACTGATGATTATTCAGGCCCGTGCATGAAGAAAGTTCACTGTTTTCATGACTGGACATTGTTATCCAGTTCCAGAACCCTGCCACACAGTGCTTCTTGGTGGATAATGCAGTAGTAAGTTATCAGCGGCATGTGGCAGTAACTTTTTTTCATTTTCTCTTTCAACAGTGCAACCAAGCCAGATTTCTCTCCGCACATTGCAGGTGCGCCATCAGTAGTAAGCCCCACCAACTTTTCCTAAGGTAACTTCATTGTATTTACAGATTCCTCCACCGCATTGAAGATATCCCTCCCAGTTTTTGTCCCTTGCATGGTGACCACATCCAAGAGCTCCTCACTGACAGACAAGTCTTCCTTCACACCTCTTACAAAAAAAGCTAGAGGAGCTGTATCAGTATTGTCAGTGCTTTCATCAATAGCTAATGAAAACGCCAGATAACTGCATGTTTGTTGTAATATTTCACTTAGGTCTGTGATAGTGTTTCTTGATAAGCTGACATTGTTAAAAGCCTGTCTATGCTCAGGGCTTTACAAATGCACCTTCTGAAAAGCACTTTGAAGCTCACAAAATTTCTTCAACCACAAGAAAGCTGGCTTTCACTGCTGCATCATTTTTTTGCTGTTATTGTTGCAAAAATATTCAGTTGAGAATGCAGACTGCCTTTTAATTCTTTGACCTTTTGTTGCTTTTCTTGGTGGCTAAGGTTAGCATATTTGGCTCTGTGTTTGGTCTCAAAGTGCCGGCGTAAATTGTATCTTTCATCAGTGCCACTGCCTCATAGCAAGTAAGACATACCAACTTCTCTGCATTAAGCACAAACATGTATTAACTTTCCCATCTCTCATTAAATTGACTTCCCTCTGCATCAACTTTTCTTTTCTTGGACATTTTGGGGTTATTTAATATGTAGTTTATGGTCCCTATACCTCTGTAAAGTGACATGGAATTGGTCAGTATATCCAAAGTTTACCGTTCCACTATGGTTGCCACCTCATCCCTTTAAACCCGAACACATATTAATTACACAGGTTCTGTTGGCTGATTAAGGTGGTAAACAAACTCACTTGATGCCTTATGTGCATTTAATTAGTCTCAGAACCTGTGTAATTCAAAGGAGTTCGGGTTTAAAGGGATGAGGTAGCAACCATTGGTATGTATGTAACCATGGCAGTGCTGTGAAGGGCAGGGGCAGACCAGTATGGAGCCCACTCACACTTCTGTAGCAGATGATACAAATTTGAAAAGGAGGATCACACATCACTGGCATCCTCCACAAGAAACTTTATTGGAGACTGCTTAGACCGAACACCATGGTGTTCGGTCTGAGCAGTCTTCAATAAAGTTCTCTTGTGGACGATACCAGCGGTCTGTAACCCTCCTTTTCAACTGGCATGAAATTGTATTATTCTCATAATAATTATAAGCAGACATACAGAGCACCCCACTCCCCATACATCAGATGTCAAGAGCCCTCCCACCGCCAAGAGTATGCTACCTACAGAGTGGAGGGATCAGGAGTGCGCTACGTAGAGCGTGCAGGGATCAGGAGTGCGCTACGTAGAGCGTGCAGGGATCAGGAGTGCGCTACGTAGAGCGTGCAGGGATCAGGAGTGCGCTACGTAGAGCGTGCAGGGATCAGGAGTGCGCTACGTAGAGCGTGCAGGGATCAGGAGTGGTGGCTCCCTCCCTGTGTATTGGGCTATAGATGGTACCTCCCTGTGTGGGCAGATTTCTGTGTTCAGTATCAGTACTCGGTTCTGCCCTATATGGTTTTTTTTTTCACCATCACTTCAAAATAAGAAGCACAACACTGTCTCTCTTCATCACCACAAGTCCTCAAAAAGCCCACCCTCAGGACGCAAAAAAAAAAAAACCCAGCTGTCAGCAATCTCTGCCACTATACTGGGCTGACCGTGCATGCGCTCAGCTCACAAAAAAGCCGGCGCCGCTGGAGGGACTGAGGAGGCGAGAGAGCAGAGACCGAGCGGAGGCGGAGACAGAGTGGTGGTGGAGGCGGACACATAGCAGAAGGGGAGATGTTTATTCTTGTTCTCTTGGAGACCGACCGTCCGGCCGCGCATGTGCTAATACAAAGCCGCGCCGCTCGTGGGAGGATGTTTACCCTTGATGCCTAGGATACATGGCAGAGAAAAACTAACAGCGGTGAGAAAAAGAGGTAGTGGCTAGAGGCTGCTGCAGCGGTCGATGCAACTTTGTCACACCGTATTTTCGCAGCAGTCTTGCTATTTTTTCGGAAATACACTTTTTTGACTTAAAAAATAAGACAACAGTAAAGTTAACCCAGTTTTTTTTTTTTGATATTGTGAAAGATAATGTTACGTCGAGTAAATTGATACCCAACATGTCATGCTTCAAAATTGTGCCCGCTCGTGGAATGGCGACAAACTTTTACCCTTAAAAATGTTAGGCGTCGTTTAAAAATTTCTACAGGTTACCAGTTTTGAGTTAGAGGGGGTCTTCTGCTAAAATTATTGCTCTCGCTCTAACGATCGCGGCGATACCTCATATGTGTGGTTTGAACACCGTTTTCATATGCGGGTGCGACTTGCGTATGAGTTCGCTTCTGTCCTTTTTAAGAAAAAAAAAAAATTGGGTCACTTTTATTCCAATAAATTATTCAATCCAATTATTCAATGTAAACATCCCTTGTAATAGAAAAAAAGCATGACAGGACCCCTTAAATGTGAGATTTGGGGTCAAAAAGACCTCAGATCTCACATTTACATTTAAATGCAATAAAAATAAAAATTTCTCCTTTAAGACTGGAGGGCAGAAGTCACGTATGCCGTCACTTCCGCCCTCCAGTGGTATGGGCGAGCGGGGGCCATCTTTCCCTCACTCGGCATCCAGCCTGTAAGGAGAGAGGATAAATGCATGTACCAACTGCATATAGTCCACAATAGTGTCTCATCAAATGGAAAAAGAAAAAGAAATAAAATGAAGAAGTGACTCCAAATCACCCATAAATAATCAAAAAAAGTCCAGGTGATAAGCAATGATTGAAAGAAATGTCTGTATTTGTATGGTCAAACCGTATCTATTATGTACATAAGACCACTTGCTGACCATGTGTCCATATATCCAATTCTTGCCAACAAGGGTTATCTAGCTGTTATCCCCAGAGTGCTACACAAGATATAGGGTTTACCAACTTCCCCTTTTGGAAGCAGCTAATTTTTAGGTGGCCTTGTTTTATTAGGTTCATTTTCCCCCCTTATTTTATATAAAACATTTTTATTAGAATATTTTTATCCATTTATATATTTTTTATTTTATCCTTTAAATTTTTTGATATATAGATCCCTATATTCAGTATTTTGGGATTTGTATCTTCTGCAGTCTCCAAGTTATCCACCAGATGCCACCTCAATTTTGATAGGGACATCTTGGTGGTCTAACTCATAATAGATGTTCCTTTAGCGCTCTTTAGGTCCATCCACCAGATGGCGCTGTTGAATGTTTGTGGGGACACTTTGATGGAGACTACAGCCTATCAATTACTCCACTTCCGGTTTTTGTACCGTTTAGATAAAGATAGATAGAGGAAAATAGATGTACAAATTTGTCATTTTTTCTTTTAATTTTTCTCTTTGCTTTTTAAATAGGTTTCCGTTAGCTTTTAATTGTGACTAGTGAGGAACCATTTTTGATCTATAGCCATTTATCATAAGTTTAGAATTATATTTTCTCCTTTTTTGCAAAAGTTTTTTACTTTATTTTATTAACTCCTCATTTTGCCTTATATATGCATTTAGGATGATGTTTAAATGTAAATTATGGTTTGTTTCATATATGTAAATCGGTGTATACAAGCTGATATAACATGATGGTTTACTGCTGACCGCTCGTGCTGAGAAATGTACCCGGATGCCAGACTCTTTTGATGCGTCATGGGTAATTCTCAGCACGCACCGGGATCCATAACGAGGCCTGCTTTGTTTTGGTACTATATAAGGAGGTGACGTAGTGCGCCGCCTGTGCCCCTGGAAGACGTGATGATGTCACGAAACGCGTAGGGCGGAGCCAGACGACGCGCTGACGTCACCTCCAAGCTGTGCTGTACTCCAGTAGGACGGGTTTGTCCGTGTTCATTTGGCCAAAGAACCGGACTTAAGGCTATCTATTCTCTGGATCTTTGTAAGTGTCCATTTTATGTATACGAAATTCAATAACTCCTTATGGTTTTACGCTATGTGAGTTCCCTTTTGTGTTTTATGGTGCATCTCTGCCACGAGCTCTGCTGTTGTTGACGGTGTGATGACCCCTAGTGGATGCTGACAGAAGTTCCCACAGCCGGTTTAAAGTTTACCTGCTAGCTGTGATCCTCTGTAGTGGGGGATCATGGCCATTCGGTAAGAAGTAACCCCTTCTATTCCCGGTGGTGGATCTTCTCTGGTTTTCACGGATCAATCATTGCTTATCACCTGGACTTTTTTTGATTATTTATGGGTGATTTGGAGTCACTTCTTCATTTTTTTTTATTTTTCTTTTTCCATTTGATGAGACACTATTGTGGATTATATGCAGTTGGTACATGCATTGATCCTCCTTTTACACATATTGTATGTATTTTTTTCACTTATGTCATATATGTAAAATTGCACATTTAACTAGCGCGATTCCTTTATTTTTCCATGTTTTATTTTTACAATTGATGTTTATTGTTGAAATTGCTGCTTTTTTCACCATTAATTGTTCACATATTCTATAGCGCAATTTTTATCTCTGTTTAATCTGTAAGGAGAGAGGACCCGATCGTCTCCGCCACTACTGACAGCTCCGGTAAGCGGCGGAGACTATTTGAGCGTGGGAGGGGGGGGGGGCTCTTCCACCCCCGATAAAAGCAATATTGCCGTAAATCTGCCACAGAGACCACTTTTATCTGAAAGAGGACCGTTTTCTCCTGAAGAGGATACCGGGGTTATGGCAGCTAGCTGCTGCCATAACAACGGTATTCCTCTTCAAACAGCCGACGTATGATGACAGTGGGCGGTCCGCAATTGGTTAAAACGCCTGTGCAAGACAAAGGAAAACCTGCAAACATGGCCTGTTTGGGGGTACTTAAAGTGGAGTTCCACCCACTTTTACAACTCTTCAGCATCCCTCACTAAACTGTGCACTGTAAACAAATTGGATATTTTTTTTTCTCAGCACCTACTGTATATCTGCTGTATTCATTTTTCACTTCCTCCTCCCTGGCCGCGGCCTATCGCATCATTTCCTGTTTGCAATGCCTTCTGGGAAGGGGCGGCAACTTCCTCTGAAACTGCCGTTGCTATGGAAACCTGACACCTATTGTACTGCTTGTGCTGCACTGAGCATGTGCGAGATCTGCAAGGATGAGATCCAGGAAGAAATACAGTCTGGCTTCAGATGCCCACACTTAAGATGGCCACAGCCTGCTGTAAGTTTATAAAATAACAAACTACTGCTAAAAATAACAAAACTGACCTTAGTTTACAGACTAACTTTACTAGAATACATTAAGCTTGTGTATTATAGGGGTATTTTTATTTAAAAAGTATAATTTCGGCCGGAACACCACTTTAAGGACTGAGGTTGAGAACCACTGATCTAGACAACCTTCTCTTGAAGGATTAATCTCCCTTACAGTCCATAGGACAATCTAGATGCTCCAGGCTTTCAGTTGGGTGATCAGTTTTAAAAATTCTGGCCTCCAGTGTGTCTGGATGACTTGGATCTGGTCCTGGACATATCCCATGCAAAGATTTTCCTTTCCGAAAAGAAAATACTGTCTGAGCCCATGCTCAAAAATGAAGGTCAAAGAGATTCTACTTGAGAGCTCTAGTCCTCGTGGTAGCTTCCTGCACCCTGTTCCATTTCAAGACCCCGCCAACAAAACATTTTGTCAAACTGAAAGCAGCAACCTTCTGTGGACCTTGACCTTCCTATACTCCTTATCCAGCCTAGCAATTCATTTCCTACCTAGGTGGATCTCCTGTCCAGCCTTGACAATGGGGAAATCCTTCCTTCCCTAGTAAGTAATAACATATGCCACTCTTTCAGGCTGGGGAGGAGGGTTTTGGTTCCTCATGGTACAGGGAATATGGCTGCCTGAGGAAACCAAGCTCCCCAGCAACATCTTAGCGCTCAGAGCAATAAAGATGGCTCTAAAACACTGGACCCCCAAACGGGATACAGTCAGACAATGACACTGCTGTGGCTCCCATCAAGCACCAAGGAGGCACCCCTGAAGGAAGTAAGCCAGATAATCTCATGGACAGAAACTTACTGTCCAGCGATCTCTGTAGTCCACATCCCAGGAGTGGACAACTGGAAAGTGGACTATTTCAGATGCCAGTGCCTGGATTAGGGGGAATGAGCCCTTCACCCAGACATACTCAACCTGATCTTCCAGAAATAATAGACCCCCCAATGTAACCATCCTGGTCTCCAGATTCAACAACAAACTACCTCAGATTGTGACCAGGACCAAGGATCCTGTAACACTGTCCTTGGATGACCTGATAATCCTCTGATCTGTGTCCCTCTAGTGCACATGTCAAACACAAGGCTCGGGGGCCAAATCCGGCCCGCCAGGCCATTTCACGTGGCCCTCGCCCCCAGGGTATTGTTTCAACCACTTGTACACAATTAGAAGTCTTCCATGTTTACAAGGCCAGCTTTCCTCTTGGTGGCTCCCTGCCTGCCCTGCACTCACGGCGGGGACAAGGGAGATGCAGGTGCAGTGTCACCTTCCATTCTCTGCATCAGCTAACTTTGTTTTAAGAGGGGGTGCCCTGTTCATTTTATGCTTTTTTTCCATCACCCAATTTTGTGACAATTCTTCTTAAGGACCTGGTCACACCCCAGAAAAGTTCTCCAGATCTGTTTCGGATGCTTTTCTGCATGCGCTTTAACACGTTTTGATGTGTTTCTGGATGCACTTTCACTGTACTGAGGCCCGTTGCTTTTTTTTTAATGCGTTTTACTGCGTTCCAGTATGGTTTATGGTTCTGTGCGGTAAAAAAAAGTAGCATATTGTACTTTTTTTTCCGGAACGCACACTGCACTGGTGTGAACTATGCCATTGGAACCCATATAACCTACTTTCTATGCTGTTTTGATGCAGAAAAATAGTACTGCAATGTATGTGGTGTGAACTGGCCCAGTGCATTTCTGGAGTCAATCAGACACAGCTGAGAACTGGTAGGAGAAAAACATTTAGAGCCCTTGCACACTGGGGCGGTTTGCAGGCGCTATTGCGCTAATAATAGCGCCTGCAAACCGCCCAGAAAGTGCCGCTCCTTGCATTCCAGCGTGAAAGCCCCGAGGGCTTGCACACTGGAGCGATGCGCTGGCAGGACGGTAAAAAAAGTCCTGCTAGCCGCATCTTCGGAGCGGTGAAGGAGCGGTGTGTATACCGCTCCTGCCCATTGAAATCAATGGGACGGCGCGGCTATACCGCCGGCAATGCGCCTCTGCAGAGGCGCTTTGCGGTGGTATTTAACCCCTTCTCGGCCGCTAGCGGGGGGTAAAACCGCCCCGCTAGCGGCCGCATACCGACAGTAAAACGCCGCTAATAATAGCGGCGTTTTACCGCCGACGCCGCCCCCCGCCCCAGTGTGCAAGGGCTCTTAACAATATTAAAAAAAAAAACTAAAAGCCACCAGTAAAGTTTAGACATTTGGCTCCTAAAATGTTTAAAACTGGACTCAAGTTACTGTAAATACAGAGAAGAAATACATTTATAGGTGATGTTTTACCTGCCAAAGAATATTTCTGTCCATCCAGTCCTTAGATTAACACAACACAGCCCCGTGTGGAAGGGCAGGAGACCTGATTTTTCAGTTAAAGCGTTTGTTAAAAAAAACAAAACAGATCATGTTCCCTTAAAGCATGTTGTTGCAGTGCTTGTGCTGTGTCATTTGTCCCCCTGTATAACCTAAAATACCTGGCTGATCCTGTAAGTTTCTGCCCTCCCCCCTGTAAACTGTCCACGGTATATCATGGCTGCTGAGCCCTGACACCGTGGTCAGTTTACGTGCTTCCATCAGCCCTGCTCTCTTTTCTCTTCCCTACACCCACCGTCTGCTCGTGTCAGTGCTCGCCCCCTCCCCCTGCTCTCATTTTAATATAAAATCATTCCATCCCCTCTGCCCCTATGTAATATAACAATAAGCATCCCTGTGTTATAGGTTCCGATTGGCATATTTTTTTTTATATAACACAGGGATGCTTATTGTTATATCACAGAGGGAATGGGATGATTTTAGAACACTATGTGCCCCTGAACCTGTGTTATATAAAAAAAATATGCCGATCTGTACCTATACCAGAGTGGCTCCTGGCGCACAGCCGACGCCTCGGCCTGGCTGACAGCTTCAGCGGGCGGGGCCAAGCACTCACGTGATCGACAGGAGCCGCTCTGATATAGGTGCCGATCGGCATTTTTTAAAATATCACAGCGGCTCCTGGCGATCACGTGAGCGCTTGGCCCTCTCTTCCTCAGTGGCAGCGCTTGGCCCCGCCCGCTGAAGCTGTCAGCCAGGCTGAGGTGTCGGCTGTGCACCAGGAGCCGCTCTGGTATAGGTACAGATCAGCATATTTTTTTATATAACACAGGTACAGGGGCAAATAGTTAGCAGATTTAGATACACTAATAAATTGAAGCCAAACTCCAGCTCACACTTTATAATCAGTTACAGCAGGTTTTTTTTTCCTTTTGGGATAGAGGTTTTGCATGAATAAATAAAAGTTGATCATTTTAATTACTCCTGCCAGCGTTAAGTGGTTTGTCTCATCCGTGTAAACGGATTTATTCTGCTGGAGAGCGTGTGCTTTTGAAAAACAACAGACTTGCTGGCTGGATCACCAGATGAAAATAGAAGAAAGCAAGAAAGTAGGCCTAAAAAAAGAAAATAAATGCAGCCATCATATCTAAGACTTGGTAAGCTGCAATACAATAAATGTTTGCTTTTTGGGTTTAATACTAAGCTGACCATACACTGGTGGAATTTTGTTCATATTTTACCAAAATTTGTTCAATTTTCTAAGCATTATTGGTGTCAACCAACATTCCTTGTCATCTGGAGTGACAGGACAATTCGAAGGTGTAGGATGAAAATTTTTATTTTTGGTAAAGTCCATTACTTCTTATATCGAATAATAAAAGCAAAACTAAATTGAGTAATTTTGAACAACATTCATCAACTCGTCGAATGTACTGCAAATTTTCATATGAATGTTCATTCGAAAATCTACTAGTGTATGTCCTTTCCTGTCACTTGTCCCTCACTGTCACTGGACAGTAAAAAGAAAAGCAGTAAATGAGCTCATCAACATGAACAGTTGGGTTCTATTGGATTGAGGTCTGGGCTTTGACTAGGCCATTCCAACACATTTACAAGTGTGTTTGGGGTCATTGTCCTGCTGGAAGGTGAATCTCCGTCCTAGCCTCAAATCACACACAGAATGGTACAGGTTTTTCTCAAGAATATCCCTGTATTTAGCACAATTCATCTTTCCCTCAACTCTGACCAGTTTCCCAGTCCCGACTGTTTAATTTTAGTCTCATCAGACCAGAGCACCTTCCTCCATACATTTTGGGAGTCTCCCACATGCCTTTTTGCAAAATCAAAACGTGCCATTTTGTTTTTTGCTGAAAGTAATGGCTTTCTTCTGGTCACTCTGCCATAAAGCCCAACTCTATGGAGCGTACGGCTTATTGTCGTCCTATGTACAGATACTCCAGTCTCTGCTGTGGAACCCTGCAGCCCCTCCAGGGTTACCTTAGGTCTCTGTGCTGCCTCTCTGATTAATGCCCTTCTTGCCCGGTCCGTGAGTTTTGGTGTGCGGCCGTCTCTTGGCAGGTTTGCTGTTGTGCCATGTTCTTTCCATTTGGTTATGATAGATTTGATGGTGCTCCTAGGGATCATCAAAGATTTGGATATTTTTTTATAACCTAACCCTGACTTGTACTTCTCAACATTGTCCCTTACTTGTTTGGAGAGTTCCTTGGTCTTCATGGCAGTGTTTGGTTAGTGTTGCAGCCTCTGGGGCCTTTCAAAAAGGTGTGTATATGTAATGACAGGTCATGTGACACTTAGATTACACACAGGTGGACATCATTTCACTAATTATGTGACTTGTGAAGGTAATTGGTTGCACCAGAGCTTTTTATGGGCTTCATAACAAAGGGGGTGAATACATACGCACATGCCAATTATCAGTTTTTTATTTCTGAAAAATAGTTTATTTATATATATATATATATATATATATATATATATATATATATATATATATATATATATATATAGTTTTCTAATTTTACTTCACCAACTTATAATTCAGATTAAAAAAACATTGAACTAAAGGCTGTAATGTAACAAAATAGGTAAAAAGCCAAGGGGGGGTGAATACTTTTGCAAGGCACTGTAAAACAACAATGCGAAACAGCAAGCTTTGATAAAGCATTTGCAGCGCTTTCAGCAAGCTTTCTTGAAGCTTTTAACCACTTCAGTCCCGCAAGATTTGGCTGCTCAATGACCAGGCCATTTTTTTGAGATTCGGCACGGTGTCACTTTAACTGACAATTACGCGGTCGCGTAATACCCAAACAAAATTGATGTCCTTTTTTTTACCCACAAATAGAGCTTTCTTTTGGTGGTATTTGATCACCTCTGCGATTTTTTATTTTTTGCGCTATAAACAAAAGAAGAGCAACAATTTTGAAAAAAACCCACTATCTTTTACTTTTGCTATAATAAATATCCCACATTTTTTATCAAAAAAAATTATTTTTTACGTAGTTTAGGCCAATATGTATTCTTCTACATATTTTTGGTAAAAAAACCCCCCAAAAAACGCAATAAGCGTATATTGATTGGTTTGCGCAAAAGTTATAGCGTTTACAAAATGGGGTTAGATTTATGGCATTTTTATTATTATTTTTTTTTAATAGTAATGGCGGTGACCTGCGATTTTCATCGGGACTGCGACATTATGGCAGATACATCGGACACTTTTGACACATTTTTTAAACCATTGACAATTATACAGTGATCAGTGCTATAAAAATGCACGGATTACTGTATAAATGTCACTAGCAGGGAAGGGGTTAACACTAGGGGGCGATCAAGGGGTAACAGTGTTCCCTATGTGTGTTTCTAACTGTGGGGGGAGGGGACTGTCTAGGTGGAGAGAGAGATTGGGGGAGCCCGGCGGTCATCATGCCTGCCGGGGCACTCGCATCAGCTCCGGGCACACGCCGTGCCCCTAGTGGTCAAAAGGCGAAGTGACATAAGGTAACGTCGTTTTGCCCAGCTGTGCCATTCTGCCGCAGTAAAACCGCGGCGGCTGGTCGGCAAGAGGTTAAAGTACCATTCAGCTCCAGTGTGTAAATGTTGAACATAGATCCGAATAGGAGTTCTGATTGCCACTTTAAGCAAGCTGCTAGCAGGCAATTTCTTAAAGCTTGTTGAAAGCCTGCTAGCAGCTTGCTTAAAGTGGCAATCAGCACTCCCATTAGGATCGGGTGTTCAACATTTACAGACTGGAGCTGAATGGTACTTTAACCGCTTGCCGACCAGCCACCGACATTATACTGTGGCAGGTCAGCACGTTCCCACGAGCCTTCGTAGCTGTACGTCAGCTCCTTTAAGTCGGGATAGCATGTCATCTCCTCTAATCCCTCCCATCCCCCTACAGTTAGAACACACACGAGGGAAGACAGTTAACCCCTTGATCACCCCCTAGTGTTAACCCCTTCCCTGTCAGTGGCATTTATATAGCACTGATCGCTGTATAAATGCCAATGGTCCCAAAAATGTGTCAAAAGTGTCCAATCTGTCTGCCATAATGTCGCAGTCCCGATAAAAAGCGCAGATCACTGCCATTACTAGTAAAATAAAAAAAATAAATAAAAATACCATAACTCTGTCCATAGTTTGTAGACACTAACTTTTGCGCAAACAGATCAATATCTGCTTATTGCGATTATTACCAAAAATATGTAGAATACATATCGGCCTAAACTGAGGAAAAAATTTGCCTTTTTTAAAAAAAAATTGGGGATATTTATTATAGCAAATGCATAAAATATTGTGTTTTTTTTTAAATTGTCGCTCTGTTTTTTTATAGCGCAAAACATAAAAACCGCAGAGGTGATCAAATACCACCAAAAAAAAGCTCTATTTGTGGGGAAAAAAACAGTCAATTTTGTTTGGGTACAGCGTCGCACGACCGTGCAATTGTCAGTTAAAGCGTCGCAGTGCCGTATCGCAAAAAATGGCCTGGTCATTAAGCAGGCAAATCTTCCAGGGCTGAAGTGGTTAAAAGCTTCAACAAAACTTTCTGAAAGCTCTGCAAATGCTTTGTCAAAGCTTTCTTCTCACAATACTTGTATACAAGCGGAACCCCTTGTGAAACAGGGCTAATGCTTTGCAAGAACCCGCAAATCACTGAGGCACACAACTTTAATTTTTAATTCTTTATTATTATTTTCAATATACATTTATGATCTCTTTCTGGTTCCTCAGTCCCAGATGTTAAAAACAAGTATCTGTCCTATGTAAACCAGTGGTATAGAATAGAATTAAGCTAGCCAAGTGTGGAAATCAGTCAAAATAACGATATTCTTAAAAAAATGTTATTTCCACAGGAAATGTTTTTCAAAGATTTTAGACATTCATTTCTTTCCAACAATCATGGCTACATACAGAACATTTAAATAATAACTTTAAAAAAAAAAAAAAAATCTGGCAACAAAAAGAGCATAATTAAAACTAAAAATGTTGAGTTTTGTATTGCACGCTTGGAAAAAGTTTACAACAAAACAAAAATACCTGGTTTTAGAATTCAATATAGCGAAACAAAAATGCAATTTGCTGTAAATAATTAACCATTAAAATTTCTAAGGAGGTTGAATGGAATAAAATATTTATTGCAAATATAAGACACGTGAAATAATAAACTGGAAGTTTTTGTAAACTGGTAACTTTATCCATTAAGAAACAAACTGTGCCAGTAAATTTGTGTCAAATTTTAGACTTTTTTATGAGCTGTGTCTGTCTGTGATGGTAGATTATGACTCTGCGAAATAGGTCGATGATCAGGTAATGAAGGCCCAGCGGGTACTCCAGGATGTGGTCCTGCTACAAAGTCTCTAGTTGGGGGACCTGGAGGAAAGTCTCTTGCTCCAGGTGGTGGAGGGCCTGGAGGAAATTCTCTAGGACCTAGTGGTGGCCCAGGTAGGAAATGCCTGGCTCCAGGAGGTGGTAGGCCTGGGACAAACTCTCTTGAACCAAGAGGAGGTAGTACTGGTGGGAAGTCTCTAGCGCCTGGAGGAGGGAGCCCTGGTGGAATATCTCTGGCGCCTGGAGGTAGTGGACCCGATGGGAAGTCCCTCATTCCTGGAGGCAACTCCTGAGCTCCTGGGGGTGGAAGACCAGGTGGGAAGTCCCGAGCGCTTGGTGGCGGACCTGGAAAGAAATCTCGAGGACCAGGTGGGAAATCTCTAGGAGGCAGAGCACCAGGAGGGAAGTCCCGAGATCCAGGATGTGGTGGACCTGGTGGGAAGTCCCTGGGTCCAGGATGTGGTGGACCTGGTGGGAAGTCCCTGGGTCCAGGATGTGGTGGACCTGGTGGGAAGTCCCTGGGTCCTGGAGGTGGCAGTCCTGGTGGGAAGTCTCTGGCTCCTGGTGGTGGCATTGGGTAGTCTCTAGGGGCATGCAATGGAACAGGGCCTGGAGGGTAATCTCTAGGCGGTAACTGGCTTCGAATCAGGCCTCTTGAATCAGGTGGATGTATTCCACCAGGTGGCATCATAGATCTTGGAGGAAAATCTCTTGGAACTGGAGGGCCGTGCACTGAAACAAAGAAAACCAAGAATAAGAAAGGTTGCCAGTGTGCATTATCATAGAGCTTTCTTTTGGTGGTATTTGATCACCTCTGCGATTTTTATTTTTTGCGCTATAAACAAAATAAGAGCGACATTTTAAAAAAAAAAACGCATTATTTTTTACATTTTGCTATAGTAAATATCCCCCAAAAATATATAAAAAAACATTTTTTTCCCTCAGTTTAGGCCGATCGTATTCTTCTACATATTTTTGGTAAAAAAAAAAAAAATCGCAATAAGCGTTTATTGATTGCTTTGCGCAAAAGTTATAGAGTTTACAAAATAGGGGATAGTTTTATGGCATTTTTATTAATAATTTTTTTTTTACTAGTAATGGCGGCGATCAGCAATTTTTATTGTGACTGCGAGGTTATGGCGGACATGTCGGACATTTTTGACACATTTTTGGGACCATTGTCATTTATACAGCGATCAGTGCGATTAAAAATGCACGGATTACTGTGTAAATGACACTGGCAGTGAAGGGGTTAACCACTAGGGGGCGGGGAGGGCTTAAGTATGTCCTAGGGGAGTGATTACTAACTGTAGGGGGATGGGCTAGCTGTGTCACTACGCTGATCACTGCTCCCGATGACAGGGAGCAGAGATCAGTGACACTTGTCACTAAGCAGAACGGGGAGATGCTGTTTACATCAGCATCTTCCCGTTCGTCCTCTCCGTGAGGCGATCGCGGGTATCCCCGCGGCGGTTGAGTCCTCGGGACCTGCCACCCGACTCACGGAGCTCCCGGCCGGCGGGCACGCATGCAATGGCATGGCGGGGAATTCAAATGGACGTAGCTGTAAGTCCATTTGCCCAGCCGTGCCATTCTGCCGACGTACATCGGCGTGCGCCGGTCGGGAAGTGGTTAATGTACACACAGCACCCCATATTGACAGAAAAACACAGAATTGTTGACATTTTTACAGATTAATTAAAAAAGAAAAACTGAAATATCACATGGTCCTAAGTATTCAGACCCTTTGCTGTGACACTCATATTTAACTCAGGTGTTGTCCATTTCTTCTGATCATCCTTGAGATGGTTCTACACCTTCATTTGAGTCCAGCTGTGTTTGAATATACTGATTGGACTTGAATAGGAAAGCCACACACCTGTCTATATAAGACCTTACAGCTCACAGTGCATGTCAGAGCAAATGAGAATCATGAGGTCAAAAGGAACTGCCTGAAGAGCTCAGAGACAGAATTGTGGCAAGGCACAGATCTGGCCAGGGTTCCAAAAATAAACTGCTGCATTTAAGGTTCCTAAGAGCACAGTGGCCTCCATAATCCTTAAATGGAAGACGTTTGGGACGACCAGAACCCTTCCTAGAGCTGGCCGTCCGGCCTAATTGAGCTATCGGGGGAGAAGACCCTTGGTGAGAGAGGTAAAAAAGAACCCAAAGATCACTGTGGCTGAGCACCAGAGATGCAGTCGAGAGATGGGAGAAAGTTGTAGAAACTCAACCATCACTGCAGCCCTCCACAAGTCGGGGCCTTATGGCAGAGTGGCCCGACGGAAGCCTCTCCTCAGTGCAAGACACATGAAAGCCTGCATGGAGTTTGCTAAAAAAAAACACCTGAAGGACTCCAAGATGGTGAAAAATAAGATTCTCTGGTCTGATGAGACCAAGATATACAGTGGCTTGCGAAAGTATTCGGCCCCCTTGAACTTTTCAACCTTTTGCCACATTTCAGGCTTCAAACATAAAGATATAAAATTTTTATTTTTTGTGAAGAATCACCAACAAGTGGGACACAATTGTGAAGTGGAACGAAATCTTTTGGATTTTTGAAACTTTTTTAACTAATAAAAAAATGAAAAGTGGGGCGTGCAAAATTATTCGGCCCCCTTGCGTTAATACTTTGTAGAGCCACCTTTTGCTGCGATTACAGCTGCAAGTCGCTTGGGGTATGTCTCTATCAGTTTTGCACATCGAGAGACTGAAATTCTTGCCCATTCTTCCTTGCAAAACAGCTCGAGCTCAGTGAGGTTGGATGGAGAGCGTTTGTGAACAGCAGTTTTCAGCTCTTTCCACAGATTCTCGATTGGATTCAGGTCTGGACTTTGACTTGGCCATTCTATCACCTGGATACGTTTATTTGTGAACCATTCCTTTGTAAATTTGCTGTATGTTTGGGATCATTGTCTTGTTGGAAGATAAATCTCCGTCCCAGTTTCAGGTCTTTTGCAGACTCCAACAGGTTTTCATCCAGAATGGTCCTGTATTTGGCTGCATCCATCTTCCCCTCAATTTTAACCATCTTCCCTGTCCCTGCTTAAGAAAAGCAGGCCCAAACCATGATGCTGCCACCACCATGTTTGACAGTGGGGATGGTGTGTTGAGTGTGATGAGCTGTGTTGCTTTTACGCCAAACATATCGTTTTGCATTGTGGCCAAAAAGTTCGATTTTGGTTTCATCGGACCAGAGCACCTTCTGCCACATGTTTGGTGTGTCTCCCAGGTGGCTAGTGGCAAACTTTAGACAAGACTTTTTATGGATATCTTTGAGAAATGGCTTTCTTCTTGCCACTCTTCCATAAAGGCCAGATTTGTGCAGTGTACGACTGATTGTTGTCCTATGGACAGACTCTCCCACCTCAGCTGTAGTTCTCTGCAGTTCATCCAGAGTGATCATGGGCCTCTTGGCTGCATCTCTGATCAGTCTTCTCCTTGTCTGAGCTGAAAGTTTAGAGGGACAGCCAGGTCTTGGTAGATTTGCAGTGGTCTGATACTCCTTCCATTTCAAAATGATCGCTTGCACAGTGCTCCTTGGGATGTTTAAAGCTTGGGAAATCTTTTTGTATCCAAATCCGGCTTTAAACTTCTCCACAACAGTATTACGGACCTGCCTGGTGTGTTCCTTGGTCTTCATGATGCTCTCTGCGCTTTCAACAGAACCCTGAGACTATCACAGAGCAAGTGCATTTATACAGAGACTTGATTACACACAGGTGGATTCTATTTATCACCATCAGTCATTTAGGACAACATTGGATCATTCAGAGATCCTCGCTGAACTTCTGGAGTGAGTTTCTGCACTGAAAGTAAAGGGGCCGAATAATTTTGCACGCACCACTTTTCAGTTTTTTAATTGCTAAAAAAGTTTAAAATATCCAATAGATTTCGTTCCACTTCACAATTGTGTCCCACTTGTTGGTGATTCTTCACAAAAAATAAAAATTTTATATCTTTATGTTTGAAGCCTGAAATGTGGCAAAAGGTTGAAAAGTTCAAGGGGGCCGAATACTTTCGCAAGCCACTGTAACTTTTTGGCCTTAATTCTAAGTGGTATGTGTGAAGAAAACCAGGCACTGCTCATCACCTGTCCAATACAGTCCCAACAGTGAAGCATGGTGGTGGCAGCATCATGCTGTGGGGGTGTTTTTCAGCTGCAGGGACAGGACGACTGGTTGCACTCGAGGGAAAGATGAATGCGGCCAAGTACAGAGATATCCTGGACGAAAACCTTCTCCAGAGTGCTCAGGACCTCAGACTGGGCCGAAGGTTTACCTTCCAATAAGACAATGTCCCTAAGCACACAGCTAAAATAACGAAGGAGTGGCTTCACAACAACTCCGTGACTGTTCTTGAATGGCCCAGCCAGAGCCCTGACTTAAACCCAATTGAGCATCTCTGGAGAGACCCAAAACTGGCTGTACACCAACGTTTACCATCCAACCTGACAGAACTGGAGAGAATCTGCAAGGAGGAATGGCAGGGGATCCCCAAATCCAGGTGTGAAAAACTTGTTGCATCTTTCCCAAAATGACTCATGGCTGTATTAGATCAAAAGGGTGCTTCTACTAAATACTGAGCAAAGGGTCTGAATACTTAGGACCGCGTGATATTTCAGTTTTTCTTTTTTAATAAATCTGCAAAAATGTCAACAATTCTGTGTTTTTCTGTAAATATGGGATGCTGTGTGTACATTAATGAGGAAAAAAAATGTGCTCTTTAACCCTCAGATGCTTCCACCCTGCCAAGGAATCTGTAGTAGAATTCCTCGCCTGACAGGTCAGTGATGGGCTCTCCCTGCTCTCTTCTCCAATACAAGAGTAAACAAGGTAGGAGTAGCATGGGACAAGCTGCTCTAGCCACAAACACATTCTGATGGCTTTATTAGGAAACTATTTCTTTCTGTGGTCTATCGCATTGTGGTCATTATATAATGTGGAAATATTTATAAAATGGAAAAATAAAAAGATCCACCTTTAAAAAAAGAAGCTGCGGGGCACTTTTACCATATTTTAGTTTAAAGTTCACCTTTTTAAATTCTTTAATGCCTAATGAGCATACAATACATAATCCAGGACGGGAGTGGAGGTTACATCACAACATCACAGTAATACAAGACTGTATCAGAGCACAGTAGTGTATACAAATATAAAGATCATCTGGAAAGATTAGGTGACGGGGGCCCAGAGGTAGAGATAGTCAGCGCGGAACATCTTCCAGAGAGTAGTATTGGGGGCATTAGTGGAAGGTTGACTAAAGCACATAAACCCAAGGCAAGTATAGTAACAAGTCCTAGTTGCAATCTTGGAACACTCAATAAGAGGACAGTATGCGACCGTTCTAAACTATGTGGCATGTTCACCAATGCTAGAAGCCTGGTGGACAAGATGGATGAACTAGAGATACTGCTGTACAAGGAGCATTTGGATTTTGTGGGAATTTCAGAGACTTGGTTCAACAGCTCTCATGATTGGCTGGCAACCATTCAAGGGTATATCTTTATCGCAGGGATAGAGAAGGTAAAAAAGGGGGAGGGGTATGCCTATATATCAAGAATAATGTACAAGTGAATGTGAGAGATGACATCACTAAGGGAGCTAGGGAGGAGGTGGCACCCCTATAGGTAGAGCTCCAACGGGATGAAGCTAAGGGAAAAATATTACTGGGAGTATGCAATAGGCCCCCTAACCTGAGGGAGGAGGGGGAGACAGATCTCCTATCACAAGTTTTAGCAGTAGCAGCAAGGATAGGAAGTGTTATAATGGGGGATTTTAATTATCCAGACATAGACTGGGCAGAGGGAATCACGCATTCATCTAAGGCTCGCCAGTTCCTAAATGTCTTGCAGGGAAATTTAGGAAAAAGCGATCACAGGTCAATTGTCTTCAGTATAAATCACACAAATAGGGAACATCAGGTGAATACACAGACACTGAATTTCAAAAGAGCCAACTTCCCTAAGCTACGAACCTTGTTAGAAGGCATGAATTGGAATAAAATCTTAGGAACAAAGAACATGGAAGAGAGATGGGTTTGCTTTAAGAGCATATTAAATAAGGGCATTAGCTAATGCATCTCATTGGGTAATAAATTTAAAAGAGCGAACAAAAGTCCTGGATGGCTTAACTCCAGTATAAAAATGCATATACAAAGGAGAAGGCCTTCAAAAAATACGAGGTTGAGGGATCATCATCAGCATTCAGACTTTATAAAGAATGCAACAAGAAATGTAAGGGTGCAATTAGATAGAAGATAGATAAGCTAAGCTAAGATAGACACATAGCGGAGGAGAGCAAAAAAAAAAAAAAATCTCAAGAAATTACCGTATTTATCGGTGTATAACACGCACTTTTTTCCCCTTAAAATCTGGGGGAAATCGCGGGTGCGTGTTATAGGCCGATCCCCGCCAATTTTGTTTGATCGGAGCAATCGCCGCCGACATACACAGCCGTGTGTAGATTCAAATATGGCGCAGAGACTGCAGGGACTCGGCGGAGCTGCAATGACACTGACAAGGCTGCAGATGGACACCGATAATGCTGCATTGATGGGCACTTTAATGTAAGTTTTTTTTCCTTAAACTTTACTCCTAAAAGTTTTTTTTCCTAAAATTCCCTCCTAAACTTGGGGTGCGTGTTATACGCCGACGCGTGTTATACGCCGATAAATATGGTATTTAAGTATGTAAACAGTAAAAAAGGAGGACAGACCATATTGGCCCCATAAAGAATGAGGAAGGACATCTGGTTACAAAGGATGGGGAGATGGCAAAGGTATTGAATTTATTGTTCTCCTCAGTCTTCACGATGGAATCAAGGTGCTTCAGTAACCAAAACTGCAGTGTATATCCTTATGACACATCACAGAAAGCACCTCCACGGTTAACAGAGGACAGAATTAAAATACTTGGGAAACGTAACATTAATAAATCACTGGGTGGCTTGCATCTGAGGGTACTTAGAGAACTCAGTCAAGTAATTGCCAGACCGTTGTTCCTAATTTTTACTGACAGTCTACTGACTGGACTGGTACCAGATGATTGGAGAAAAGGCAATGTAGCACCAATATTTAAAAAGGGCCCAAAATACATCCCTTGGAATTACAGACCAGTTAGCCTAACATCAATAGCATGTAAACTCTTGGAGGGGATAAGGGACTATATACAAGATTTTAGTAATGAGAACGGTATCATTAACAGTAATCAGCATGGATTCATAAAGAATCGTTCTTGCCAAACCAATCTACACCCTAAATCTACACCTAAATATAGATGTAAGGTGTAATATGCAACAAAAGGTGAACTTATCCTTTAAAATATCATACACTGCCTGGTAGTCTACTATATCCTATGGCTGTGCCTGGGCAGTATAACAGGATTGCTGACTCCAGGAAATAATTTACAGGCTTCCTGGTAGAGTAGAATAGAGGTTGCTTTATTATAACATAAATTGATAGCGCCGGGACTGAAGCACCCAACTGAATCTCCTGTGATCACACAATACTGCAATATGATTGCAAAGCAAATACTAGTAGTTAATCGTCTTTCTTCTGCTCTATACCTCTTAAAGTGAAGCTAACCGCATTGATGTAATCATTTACCAAAACAATTACATTAAAGGCATGCTGTGAATAACTTTCACAGCTGCTTGTGCTCTCCACCAAACTGTCAAGGCGTCAAGTGGCTGGTGTCATAACTGGTGACACATGCATCATAGCAACTGCAGATTAAACAGACAGCTTCGTTGCCTGTAAAGGATTGGAGGGTTTAGTCCCTTTTAAAGTGATTGTAAAGTCTCTATTTCCAGAAAAATAACATATACTTACCTGCTCTGTGCAGTGATTTTGCACAGGGCAGCCCAGATCCTCCTCTTCTCGGGTCCCTCTTCAGTGCTTCAGGCCCCTCCCTCCTGTTGAGTGCCCCCACAGAAAGCAGCTTGCTATGGGGGCACCCGAGCAGCTCCATGTATCCATTCAGATACGGAGCCACGGTTTGGCCCCACCCCCTCTCTCTCCTGATTAACTGACTTTGACAGCAGCGGGAGCCAATGATGCAGCTGCTGTGTTTCAGCCGAACAGGAGGGAGAGTCCCGGATGGCCAAGGCACTCGTGGACATCGCTGGATAGAGAGGGGGCTCAGGTAAGTGTTAGAGGGGTGCTGCTGCGCACAGAAGGTTTTTTATCTTAATGCATTAAGATAAAAAAAAAACCTTCTGTCTTTACAACCACTTTAATCTGTGTTTGGAGAACCCAGACAAGCTCTAACGTGGCAAAGAACTGGAATGTCAGAGGAACAAGTTGCAGTGCCTTGGGAGGGGTGTTGCTTTGCATTTGTGCTAATACTTGAGAAGTCTTTAGCTTTCAAACTTGCTGAGGAAAGTGATTGGTGGGCATATAGTGCTCAATACAAGAAACGTGAATTAAGATGTTAAAAGGCAAATGCAACCAATAAAGTAAATATCTGTATGTAAAAAAAAAAAAAGGAAAACACAGAGGGGTAATCTGCTCAGAAAGCTAGCATAATATTCCTACTTTGTCCAGGAGGCAGTGATCGAGACACGAAGTGTCCTCTTGGCGGAGTTGGACCAATCAAACGGCCAGGAGGTTGTGACATCATAGGAGCGCCTGCTGGGGAATTCATCACTGGAGTGCCAGGAAATGATGGAGGACCTTTAGCTACAGGCATAACCTAGAAAAATATAAAACAATCTCACTCTTCCACCTTTGTACAAGTCTTATTCACTTGGATATCTTAAAATATAAAACCACTCAAAAGCAAATATAGTAAGTTAGCCACTTTCATTACACACCATCAGAGAAGTTAAGAAAAGCCAGCCAATTACCCACCAGCATGCTGCACTGCAATACAGGGTTGAAATATGTCCAAAGCAACGCAACATAAACATGAAGGCTGCCACTGCTAACGCCCCCTGAAGAATGCTAAATACCTGACCCGCCATAGTGATCCAATGGCTTTAAGTCACAGACCCAGAAATTATACCAAGAGTTCTGACTTACTGCATATGCCTGTTCTGGGTCAGAGACAGCTGATATTTAAACCAATAAATTAGTATGAATATTAATTTTTAGGAGAGACCAACAACTAAGACCCTGTACACACCATTAGATTTTCTGCAGATTTTTGTCTTCAGATTTACCAAAACCATATAAAATGAGGTCAAACCTTAAGCGTTTCAATTTGTATGCAATCAGGCACACCCTTGCACTACATGGTTTTGGTAAATCTGCAGAAAATCTAATCACGTGTATGGGGTCTTAGTTGCTGATCTCTCCTAAAAATTAATATTTTTTCATATTTTTCTCAGCCCCTGTATGCACATCTGGGCACAGACATACATATCGGGGCTGAAAAAAATATGCTGCCCAAGGAACTCCTCACCCTCTCTTCATCTACATAACAAAAGGGTGAGGTGTTTTTAGTACAGAAGGGAAGAACCAGGCAGGGTAGACAAAACTGTTTTAAGTGCAGGAAGTTGGAATCTCACTAGATTTCTGGCAGATCACCAGGTATTTTTCTGTACTTGCAGCATTTTAAAAGAGACAACACGTGGGGAAATGTGCATGCATTGCAAATTTACTGAATGTGTTGTTAAATGTGCCCAGACAGACATACATGTTAAAGGCCAACTTAAGGCTCAAATAACTTACCAGCGTTCAGTTGTATATTCCATTCCCTATTAAAAAGCCACTCCCCCTCACGCCAACTTTCTTCTACATTAGGCAAATCTTGTTTACATGTGGAGGAAGTACAGTTCCTGATGGAAACAAGTGCTACAGGTCCAATAGTCCCCAGAGCTATGGTTGTTTTTTTGCCTCCCTCTCCCCCTGGCATTCATAAAAACCAAACCTGGAGCTGCGTTTTGTGAATGGCGAGCAGAAAGAGGAGGCAGAGAGAAAACCAGAATGCTAGGGTATGTGAGACCTGCAGGACCTACATCTGAGTGGCCCAAAAGTGCAGCAGCTGTTGAACTTCCCCCTGCATGTAAATAAGATTTTCCTAATGTAGAAGAAAGTCGGCATGATGACAGGAGGACCGCTCTTTAGGGAACAGAATATATAATCAGTTGAATACTCTATTGAATACTGGTAAGTTTTTACAAGCCCTGAGTTGAGTTTTAAAATGACCCACTGTTCCAAAAAATCCTAACTTCTTTCTTGTAGCAATATGTATAAAGAGAACTTTTCACTTTGCAATAAATGTAACACAGCACAGTAAGAGGGTGGGAGGGAGGCACTGGTATTTCTGGGAGGCAAGTCAATAAGAAACTGTAGGGTGAAATATAATCAGGGCATACTACAACTAAATAATGTGTGCGAATCTATCAATAATTGTTTGCCCAATAGCGAGGTTAGGATTGCTGCTAACCTTTCTAGAGTGTGTCCACCATCCACTCTTCATAAACATAAGGAGCAAGTGGGAGGAGCCGTTGTCCGTGATGTCACTACTTACCTTTGTATCAGCGTGGTGAGCTGAGCTTGTATTGCACATAGCTACGTGAGTGTTTTTATTCCCTTTTATCAGTTTTAATAAATAATTTCAAGAAGAGAACACTATGGTTTCTTCTTTTCTATTCTATGATGTGTCACATGATTGATCGAGACTTAAAGTGGTTGTAAACTGCTGCATTTTTTTTTGGCTTACCTGCAAGGCAAAGGCATAATGTGCTAGTAGTAGTATGCATCGCCTTTCAGCAATGCGACGTAAATCGCTGGAGACAGCATCCATCTATACCCGGTCTTCCTTCTGGGTTCGTGGCTCCAGCTTTGTGACTGGCCAGAGCCATGATGACAACAGTCCCCTGCATGCGCGCGAGAGACGACAGTCACGGCACACTGCTCTTTAGAATTGGCACACATGCTCCAGTGACGTAACTGGCTGCCAGGACAGTAAATATGTCCTAAACGGTGCATGCTTGGGAGATATTTACACTACCTATAGGTAAGCCTTAATATAGGCTTACCAATAGATAAAACTTAAAGATGGAAGTTTACTTCCTCTTTAAGAAGTGGGGTAGCGAGTTTCAGAGATGATTCTTGCAGGAGTGTTCCAGTACCATCCTGAATGGAGTTCACTAAGGCTATTATGACTCCGTAGGGGGGTCATAGACTGGAGGTGAGCAGGCAATTTATCTGGAGTTGGCAGTCACGGAACACATTGGATGTTACTATATGAACTATCACTTTGAGTTGGCACAGCGGTGAAGTATTTATATTTGATACTGTCGTTTACCACATCAACTATTGGAGCCGTTGTATTTTTGTTTATTATTTCACTTAGCTATATTGTTTATGTTACTGCTCTGCACTTATAACTTGCACTTAAGTCAAAAAGAAAGTTGGGGGTGATTTGCACTAATGTTCTCCTGAGATGAAGCAATGAAGACCAAATTAGAAGAAAAGGTAAATTCTCTCTTTCCACCAGCCTCTCTCCAAATGCCCATACAAAGTCACGGGTGATTAACTTGGTAGCTGGACAGAGAGTGAGGAAGAACTGGAATTTTTTTCAGATTCGTATTTGTGTGTTAACCCTTTTGTAGAAATTGTTCCCCGCTCCCTCTCTCTTTCAAATCCTGTATGGGTAAAGCAGGCATTACCGTGTCAAAAACTATTTAACCTAAATGTTACCCACTCTTCCAACAATGTGTTTTAGCCCTGTTCATTTTGGAGAGATTTCCCATCACTTCCATTCCTGACAGGAACTGAGGGAAAAATTTCCCCAATAAGGATGCAGATGAAAAGAAAAAAAACTTGACAGACTTTCAACCTTTCCCTCCTACTTCCAAAATTACGTAAAAAGTTTAAGTTGCAGTTATGCTTTAAGAAGAGAAGCAAACACTCTGGCCCCATCCCACCAACCTAAAGCAAAATTAAAGCTGCCAATACTTACCTCCCCCCCAGCGATGCAACGACTGTGAGCTCCTTTGCCACTGATGACATCATCTTCCATGTTTGGCATCTTCAGCCTAACTCCCTCACATGCACACCGAAGTTATATCATCCCTATACACTAAGCTTGGGGGGGGAGAACTCCTTCACATGCACACTGGAGTTATATCATCCGTATACACTAAGCTTGGGGGGGGATAACTTCTTCACATGCACACTGGAGTTATATCATCCCTATACACTAAGCTTGGGGGGGATTGTACTTTAAAGTACAGGAGGGATGCCAGTTACTATATACAGGTGCATTTCAAAAAATTAGAATATCAAAAAGTTTTTTTCAGTAATTCAATTCAAAAAGTGAAACTCATATTATATAGATTCATTACACACAGAGTGATATAGATCAAGCATTTTTCTTTTAATTTTGATGATTATGGCTTACAACTAGTGAAAACCAAAAATTTAGTGTTTTTAGAAAATTAGAATACTGTGAAAAAGTTCAATATTGCATGTAGACTCATGGTGTGATACTCTAATCAGCTCAATAACTCAAAACACCTGCAAAGGTTTCCTGAGCCTTTAAATGTTCTCTCAGTCTGGTTCAGTAGTACACACTTTAAAAATAGAGGACACAGCTATCCATTCTCTACCACAGTGTTACTCCACATCCTGCAATTTACAGCCCATACATAAAATGCAGGGCACAGAATGTATGCAGAACATGCTTAGGGCTGTGGATAGAATTCCATGATTGGAGAAGAGACTGGTCACATTACTTTAACAGGTCACCTGACCAAGATCTTGGCCACATTGCTGCTTTATAAATAGACCATCAAGGCCCGCACACATAATCAGAAAATCGTAAAAAAAATACAGCTTTTACATCTGATCGTTCGTACGCGGCTCTCATCCAAAATTTTGCGAAGGGACAAACAGGAACATTTTCCTCGTACGATACCAGATCATATGATTTTTGTTTAATCAAGCCTGTATGACTACAACTATGCTTGTGTACAGATGCTAAAACGTTACAAAAGAAACCAGGTGCCAACTGCCAGAAATCCCCCAAAAATAAAGGAATCTGACAAGCCCCACAGGGATTATTCGCAGAGCGATAGGGTGCTTCAGGTCTTCAGAAGCGATTGTTGTGATTGAATTTTCAAACGAATTGGAATTTTTCCATGTTCAATCGTTAGGGAGAGCCATCTCAATGATTACACAGTCAATTAACAGTTAATCTCTATTAAAGATTTTCCAATCTCTGACCAATCCTAGTCAACAGGAATCACTGAGAACAGAGATACGCAGTGTGCTATTCCCTAATCCCTTCTGCTATTCTCACTAACATTTTCAGAAGGGGGCTGTGAATAAAGTCTTTTCCCCCACAACAGCATCAAAAAAAAATAAAAGAGAAAATTAAGATACCATTCCTACACAATGGCAGGCACAAGGCTGGATAAAGTATAAACAAAAAAGTCAGTGATACTACCCATACAGCACATAGGTAGCAGAGCTCCCAGGTGCACGATCCACAGTCGCCGGCTGAGTAGAGCAATGTGGAAAAAACAATCCGCACTCAGGTTGTTGCTCTTAAAATTTCTTCATTCTATTGAATAGCCACAGTGAACAAACGCAGATTAAGTCAGTTGACGCGTTTCAGCATAGAAGGCCTAAGTGGGTTATGACTAAGGCCTTCTAGGCTGAAACACGTCAACTGACTTCATCTGCGTTTGTTCACTGTGGCTATTCAATAAAATGAAGAAATTTTAAGAGCAACAACTGGAGTGCGGATCATTTTTTCCACAAGCCTGGATAAGGCTTACCTTTGTCCAAATTTGACATTTTCAGTTTTTTTTTTGCATGCTCAGTTTAATCACTCGGGGTCATTACAATAAACAAAAGTTTCTAAAGGGGAAATCAATCTGCTATCCCTGAGACCCCAACCACAGAAGCAACATTTATGTAGGTTACCTGATCACAGGGTGTCACCTACCCCCTACTGAACTCCCTGGAGAATTGCTTTCTAACTACACCAAGTTGTTCCGATAATTAATTTTTCATTTGATGGCTCTGCAGGGTTCTAAAAATCCAAAACAGACTAGTTATGTACACGGATTCATGTCCAGGGTTCAGAGGTAAACTTCAGACAAACAGCCTGATACTGTACACAGATGAAGTACAAGGGAGAAGCAGCAGACTGATGAGCTCATCTCTCTGTCACTCTGATCCCTTCACCTATCAGCAGATGGCATATGATCACTGCAGCACAGCTGGCTGGCTCATTGTGCTGCTTCTCCATCGCTCACTGTGAGCTCTGATGTACAGGGAATTGCAGAAGTCTAAAACCAGGTCAAATTCAGATACTTACATTAGTTGCTTTTAAAATACACAATGTTTTTACTGAATGCATACATGTAGGAAATCATGTTTTGTTTATCTGCCTGGAATTAAGCTTCAAGCAAAGCCTGCTAATTTCTGTACTTTGTTCTTACACATTGAACACTGGTGGCATTTGTCATTTTAGGTGTTCCAACCCTTCTTTTACAGACCAAAAACTTATTAGCCCATGTTCTGGTATGAAGCCAGAATCTAAAAGCAGGCCAATTTCCCCATTTATTAACTTCTTTTTTAAAAATGGTGGGTGATTAAACTGTCCCATTCACACCCAAAAAATGGTAAATGCATGTCTCCATAGAGCAACCCAGAGTAGAGATGATGTCCCTAGAAGTCATTCTATGTATTGTTAGTTGAGAAAGACAGAGAAAAAGCTCTGCCTTCCTGGCAGAATGGTTTGGTCCATGCAATGTTAGTACCTGCTGCACCCCACCAGATAAATTAAGTGAGCACCCAAACCAATGCACAGCTTCTCATACTCACTGCTTGGGATTCCTCCTGCTGCAGAGAACTAGCAGACATAATGGGAGCCTCAGACTCAATGGATGGGTTTGGCTTTTTGTTTTACAAGAAGAAAGGGATTTAGAGAGACTAGTACACATACAAACAGAAACAGGAAGAAATATAATAAGACAGGGAAGATCATGTATGTCAAAACTACTCACCAATCCATCCACAGAGGGAGACGATGTCCTGGGGCCACTATTCAATACAGTTGCGGAGTGCCCCAGATCCACTGCAAGAAAGAGTAAGGTCACATGATGAAAAAGGAGGCATGGCAGCTGTGAAAATGTTTCCTTATGAGCAATTAAAAAGTTCTGCACTTGTACGTATATATAGACCTTTTCCCAGATTCTCATGACCCATCTCACAATTGGAGGCATCCTAGTTTTCCTCTGCAACTAAGAGTCACGGCCTGACAGGCTCACAGAAAACTGTGCAAAAGGGTGAAGAGAATGAGGCAAATGGGACAATAAAAAAAAGTCCATTTACTTATGTTTAGCTCTTTGTAACTAGAAGTCAAAGAAACCTAAATGTCTTGGCTACATTTAGCAGCAATGGAATACATCAGTTGGCATGGTGAAAATTAAGGACAAAGTTACCAACTTTAAAAGGAGTTGTAAAGGCAAAAGTTTTTTTTTTTTTTATCTTCATGCATTATATGCATGAAGATAAAAAACCTTCTGTGTGTAGCAGCCTCCCCAGCACCTCCTAATACTTACCCGAGCCCCATCTCTGTCCACGATTCCTTCGGCCGTCTGGGACTCTCCTTCTGATTGGCTGAGACACAGCAGCAGTGCCGTTGGCTCTCGCGGCTTTCAATCAAAGTCAGCTTGCCAATCAGGAGAGGGGGCGGAGCCAAATGGCAGCTCCATGTCTGAAAGGACACACAGAGCTGCAGCTCGGCTCGGGTGCCCCCATAGCAAGCTGCTTGCTGTGGGGGCACTGGACAGGAACGAGTGGCCAGGAAGAGCGAAGAGGGACCCGAGAAGAGGAAGATCCAGTCTGCTCTGTGCAAATCCACTGCAACAGAGGAGGTAAGTAGAACATGTTTTTTTTTGTTTTTTTTAAATAAAAAACACGAGACTTTACAATCACTTTAATATAATCTGTCTTTTATGTGGTACATTGTTTAATTATAGGCTAAGAAATGCATAAAGACATTTTTTAACACTGTAATTATATGACAATTACAGAATTAAACAGAGTCACACTACCATCTTCAGACTGCAGTGGCATCCGCTGGCTGAAGGTTTATTTTGTAAATAAAACTTCCCAGCCTGCAGGTGGTCACTATGTCACACATTACATTAGGGATAAAATACCACTCTGACCAGTTACTGACTGTCTGATTAGAAACCCCAGTCTAATCTAGACAATCAGCAATCCTCCTAATCTTCACCAACAATGGTGTGGCTGCGCACAGGTACTTCCTGAAACTGTTGTTGGTGTCTGTGTGTCCATCCAGCCCTGCCCTGCCCCCTTCTCAGTCTGCCCCGCCCCATCCCACTTGGCCCTGCGCCCCACTCTTCTGCCTGGTGTCCTGTTACTATAGAAATGCCTTCAATGTTAATGCCCACCAGCTAGGCACTGTACATCAGGAAATTACAACACAATCAGGCAATAGACATGCCCAACAGCTGCCAGACTCGTATGACCTCACAAGCAATGCAGTCATGTGACAGGGAAGAAAAAAAAAGGTAGAAAGAAACATCAATTACACATTTAAAACACATCAATGTTGTAATATGTTCTAAGTTATTGCAGGGAGGTAATTTGATAGCAAGTCTTTACTTCCACTTTAATGTAACAACGCAGAGTGAGAAAGAAAGCAGGCTAGAAAACAGTGACCACATGAAGGAGCCATTTACCAATCACATATACTGACCAGGAGCCGATGTTCTTCCAGACATATCATGTGGAGGACGTCTGGTCCCTGAGGAAGCATCCATCCTACCTGCAGGATACATACAATATACATATTCAGCATAACATTTTTAGACAAAAAAATTTGCAACAATCATGAGTTCTCCTGTCATAAGAAAAATTATATTGGCTGCCATTGTTGATCCCCTCTTTTTAAAATGCTAGTTCTGTTTTTTAGGATTTTGCTTTGATGAGTTCCGAGCCCCTGATCCAAACCAGCATAAAAAGTTTCATGTGCTGCCTTGGCTTGGGTCAATGAATTAGAAGTATTGAAACCAGACCCCACTTTCTCCTGAGTTCCAGTTTGCCTCTCTCCTCAGACCTGTATAGGCTTTATATGGCACCACTGTATGGTTATTGGTGGGACCAGGAGATGCCCCACCGGTTTCGGGAACCTTCTCAGGACCCCTTGGTGGCCTCATGAAACAGGCCTATCCTCTACTGGTGTGTTAGCCCTCATTTTCTCTATGTTTACATTACCTCTTTTGGCTGTTCTTTGGCTAACCTGTGTGATAACTGTCAATGCTGGCTCCTGCGTGGGTGCAATTATTGCATGTTGGCTACTTGCTAAACTCAAATAAAATTATTGAAACAGAAACCAGACCCAACCAGTAGAAGAAAAGCAATGGCATCTTCCATATGTCTTTCATGCAGGTGCACTTTATCTTGATTTAAAACAAAAACCCAAATTTCTCATGCTAATAGTATCCTACTATAATATTTATGAGGTTTCAGACATTTACCTTAATCCGTACACTATCTTGAAGGGTTTACAGCTATTGAAAAATGTCAGGGCACCCAGTTTGTTATCAACAGCCCTTTAAAATACCATGATCTAATATGAAATATGAAGAGCAAAATTTAAAATGAAAAATTCACGTTTTTTTAACTCTGTTTTTTTCTACACAAGCCCTCACTGACACTTGTAGCTGCTTGTACTGTGATATAATTAATCTTCAAAGATCACACAAAGACTATGAAGTCAGGTTTCAACAGCTTACAGCACCCGCGGTGTGTATTTATATCCAAATGTTTTTTGTCACCTGGAGAGCAAGTGATGGGAAATCCAAATAATTCATACAGCAACTAGAACAGAAGGAGAGCGGAAGTCTTCCAATGGGGAAGACTATCAAAGTTACAACTGGCTAAAAGGAAATTTCCCCTCAGTTCCTGCTCTGCCTTTAAGACAGGAAGTGAAAAGAATTTGCTACAATAAGGTATTTGCTAACAATTTAAAGCTGAACTCCAGTCGCTTTCAAGCAGCTTACTTTGTGGAGACGGGCTCTTGGTCTTCATTACAGTCTCTTATGAACCCGATGGGCTCTTACAAACTGGAATTTTGGAGAGCTCTACAAATCCATAATTGTATTCACTCTCACCCCCCTTCGAATAGCTTCCAGCATAGACTGACTACACCAGAAGAGTATTGCTCAGACAGGGGTGCTCTTCCTCATGCTCTATTAGCTTTTGGTTCTGCCTCCAGAGGATTTCACACTGCCCTATTTTGAGAAATGGAAAGCGGATTTGTGGGAGGACTTTTACGGAGGAGTCACAAAAAACTACTACTATGGTACAACTTGCTTTGAAATTTTCACTTTGCACAAAGAATCAGGAGAATAATTTCAAGATTTTGACGCAATGTTATAGAACCCCTTCAATTCTACAGAAGTTCTTTCTGGCTACTTCAGATAGGTGCTGGTGCTGGACGGGATGCCGGGGGACACTCCTACATGTCTTTTGGTCCTGCTCTAAGCTCAGTCACTACTGGAAGGAACTCCACCGGATTGTTCAAAAATTGTCACTAGCATATAACCCAAAATCTACAAAAGGTCAATCCCTGTGCCATTTACTGAATGCTGCCAAATCATGCATCTCCCTTAGGTGGAGAGATCTACGCCTGCATCTATTGGGTTCTGGCTCCGCAAGATTGGAAGAGTTGTATCTAATGGAGGATCTCGTACTGACTCGCTGTGAGTCCCACTGGCTGCTAGTCACTGGCGCTCCTTTTTTCGTGCCAGCTGCACTTATAATCCATCATTCTACCCACCCCCTCTCATCCCCCTTTTGTTCCCCCTCTACCCTGCCCCTTCTTTTCCCCTCTTTGCCCTATTCCTCCCCTCCTTTTTTCTCATTCTCCCCCTTCTTTCTCTTTCTGGTTCAGTATCAGAACAGTGAAAAAATGTTAGCATAGTGCCCGTCACTGTCCACAATCACTATAGTTCTCTCAGCTTGGAGTCCCCTTTAAGAGCCCTTCGCCTTAAAGGATACCTGATGTCTTCAGGGATTTCATGTTGGACAACTGTGGTTGGCTGCACCTAACAGGGCAATTTACTACACTCCACTGTACTTTGGATGTACTCTGTTTTAAAGCAATATTTAACGTTGTTGGAAACTGCTGTTTTATAAAATAAAAATAAAAAATAAAAAAAGCTGAACTCCAGCCACACAACTAAAAAATTGTCTATCCAGTCCTGAAATTTACACAGGTCTGCCACTAAACACAGTCCTGTCTGAGAGGGTAGGAGACTTGATTTTCCTTTGCTCTAGCTGGAAAGTGAAGAGAGAACTAGCAGATTGATCGGCTCAATGCTCTGCCACTTAGCTCTCTTTTCCCATCAGCATGTCCCTTGTTACAAGCACACCAGCATTACTGTTGCTGCTTCTCAATCTTTCAGTCTAAGTTCTGCTGTACAGTGACTGCAAAAGGGTGACAGCAAGTCAAAATCAGATACTTACACTGCTTGCACTTAAAAAAATACATTTGGTGATTTATTAATAAATACACAGCTGTATTAATTTGACTGCATGGAGTTAAGCTTTACATTACAGGTAAGATACTGTCAGCTTTCAAGGTTGTAAGTGCCCCTCATACAGCTTTCTTTGCCTGCACTGTACCTCTAATACTACATGCCTAGTCCCTGGTATATTTTTACTCTTAACTTAGCGCAGCCTCACGCGAACCTCTGGCACACCAGAACTTTGTCTATAGATTACCATGGTATATTAGAAGCAGGAACACATGGCGTTAATAAAAGCTCCAGCATGGATATTAGGAAATGTGGCAGGAAGAAACGAATTATTTATTTAATGAAAGTGATATTGAAGCAGTGATTCAGAGATGCAACCTTCTCCTGACCTCCGCTGGTGAAACGCTTGCTATTTAGGGACAGAGGTCAGCTCTTTTACTTGCTGCTCCCAGCTCTCCCTATGGGTCCGTGTTTTGCCAGACAAAGCATGAGTAATATGAAGAGAAACACACTATTAGTTGAGTCCCTCTACAAGCTTTCTGGGTGAGATCATAAAGGAGTATCAAACAAAATGCACATGTAGCAAGCCAAAGTGTCTCTGATTGTTTTCCTCCCTCAGATAAATTGGATGTCACTGGTGGGTCACTGGGGATTCAAGGGATTAGTGGAAAAACATAAAAGCTGCAGTACAATTTCTTTATGAGAAAATTCACATTACAAAGAAAATAAATGTCTTTTTTCTGGCAATGGTTTTCAAAAAATAAATGACAGATTGAAAGACCTTATATGATTTATTAAATGTCGGTCAAACACAAACTTAAATCACAGAAAGGTCTTTATTTAATAACATGTAAATCCCAACAAAGTGCTGTAACCCATAGCAACTACAAACTAGCTTTCTTTGGCTAATTGGGGACCTTGTTTAAAAATGCAGATCGGTTTATATTGCAGCCCCCACCAACTGAACTAAAATGCTCAGTGAAAGCAAAAAAAATGGGAAGAAAAACGTTCATACTTACCTAAAGCCATACACTGAGCAGTTTCTAATGAACCAGAAAAAATTTACTTTGTAGGTGGCCCTCCAGCCCAACATCCTTCAATTGAAACATCGAAGGGGCAGGGTGGAATGTTGTTGGCCGAACAGCAGTTGTATTTAATCAGTCAGACGTCGTTCAGGTATTCTCACAGCCACCGGCACCAATAGCTGGCACTGCAGATTCGTCTATCTGCACTGTATAGTATAGATGGAGGAATGATAGATTGCAAGCTGAACAAAAAAAACAAAAAGATCCTAGCAGTGTATGGCAAGTTTTATACTGCTGCTTGTTCTAGACGTTGGTGATGTCTATGGGCCTCATTGTGGGATTCTAGGAAAGTGGAGGATGCCAAATCTTATGAGAACACACTCCTGTGCAGTGCTTCAGCATCTTCTAACGAGATTAGAAAACGCAGTCTTACAATTTCCTTTTAGGGCCGTTTCACCCCGGCAATTGAACAAGAACACACTGTGTTCCTGTATGATTCACATGCAGTTCTGTGCAGTTCAAATTCAGATCATTCATTCAGATACTAACCAAAATTTCCATCTGATTTGTTAAGGTTAGCAGAAGCCGATCGGAGAGACACATCCATCATCATGGGAGGGGATGGGGCACCTCCACTCACTGGTGAAGGCCCAAACGAGCCATCCCTGCTTAGGGCACCTGCAGTTACAAAGAAACAAAAAAAAATAAAAAAAAATGGTATTCCATATTGTATTATACAAAACATTCAATTGTATTGTAGGGGTGGGACCAATTTTTGAATTCCAGGCTCTAACTAAAGCTGGTCATATGTGAATCAAAATTTGCTGGTTCATCAGGGACTGACCAAATTTCGATCCATGTATGGGCAAGGTGATCTACTGATCGACTTCTGTACAACAGCCCTGACAGATTTTTGGCACTCAATCAGTGCCGCTGGCAGTGCTGATCAGTGTATTCTGGATAGCGGGGAAGTCTCCCCACTGTCAGAATACAATAGCTCAGCTGGCTGAACAAAAAAATAGGATTTTTATAACAGGTTACCTGTAAAATTATTTTCTTGGAGTACATCATGGGACACAAAGCCTTAAGTAATTACTTAATGGGTTATAGCCTACCGTCAGGTGTTGACACTGGTAAACCCTAAATAAGGAAGTTTAATCCCCTATATAACCCCTCCTCCTTCCAGGAGCACATCAGTTTTTGTAGCAAAGCAATATACTTGTATCCCAAAAAAGAGGGGAGGGACCTCTCTGTCCCATGATGTACTCCAAGAAAAGGATTATACAGGTAAGCTGTTAAAAAAATCCTAGTATTTTCTTTATCGTACATCATGGGACACAGAGCCTTAAGTAATTACTTAATGGGACGTCCCATAGTAATGCCACATGAGAGGTGGGAGAAAACAACCCGCAGGGTACACACAGACTTGAGGATTTATACTGCTGCTTGCAGCACACTGCGCCCGAAGGCGATATACTCATACCTTCTTACATCCACCTGATAAAATGTTGTGAATGTATGCACTGAAGACCAAGTTGCGGCCTTACAGATCTGAGCCATGGAGGCCTGATGACGCAATGCCCAAGAAGCACTAACCGACCTGGTAGAATGCGCCTTAACTTGAAACGGGGGAATTTTACCCCTTAAAATCATAAGTTTGAATTATCACTTGCCAAATCCACTTAGCGACAGTGGATTTCGACGCTGCCTGTCCTTTCTTAGGACCCTCCGGCAGAATAAATAAGACATCAGTCTTGCGAATCTGAGCAGTTTTCTTTAAATAGATTTTCACTGCTTTCACCACATCAAGACAATGTAGTGACTTTTCTTTCCTGGAACATGGTTTTGGAAAAAACGATGGCAGGACAACATCCTGGTTCAGGTGAAAACCTGAAATGACTTTTGGCAAAAAACCTGGGACGAGTGCGTAAAACCACTCTGCCCTCATGAAAAATCAAATATGACTCTTTACAACAAAGGGCAGCCAAATCCTCCTTGCTGAGGATATAGCAACCAAAAATATCAACTTCCTTGTCAGAAGAACTAGGGGAATCTGTTGTATTGGTTCAAATGGCTGTTTTTGTAACACAGACAAAACTAAGTTTAAGTCCCGAGGGTTCAAGGGAGGTTTGACGGGCGGATTAAGCCGCGTCACCCCTTGTATAAAGCCCCGGACTAAAGAATCTTTGAAATAAGACCGATAAAGCTGAGACTTGGCCTTTAATAGTACTTAAGGCCAATTTCATTTCTACCCCTAATTGTAGAAAGGCAAGAATTCTGCCTATGATATATTCTCGAGGGTGCCAACCTTTGGATTCACACCAGGAAACGTAAGCCTTCCAGACTCTATAATATATGGTTCTGGAAGATGGCTTCCTAGAATTAAATCAGGGTAGAGATAACTGACCCGGAAAAGCCCACGTTTCTTTAGAATGTGGGTTTCAATAGCCAAGCCGTTAAATTTAGAGACCGTAAGGAAGGATGGAATATCGGTCCCTGAGAGAGCAGATCTGGCCGTAGTGGGAGGGACCATGGGCCCTCCACTGCCATCTTTACGATTTCTGCGTACCATGACCTTCTGGGCCATGCTGGTGCTACCAGAGTTGTTGGCTTTCTTTCCAGCTTGAGCCTGCAAAGAAGTCGAGGCAGCAACTGAATGAGGGGGAATGCATAGATTAGTGAAAACTGATCCCATGGGGTACCTAACGCATCCGTTCCGGATGCAAATGGATCCCTTGTTCTGGCCACAAAGTTGACCAACTTCGTGTTGAACCTGGATGCTAGAAGATCCACGTCCGGAGTACCCAATCTTTGACAAACAGCCGGAAATATGTTGGGGTGAAGAGACCATTCCCCTGGGAATAACTGCTGGCGACTTAAGTAGCCCGCCTGCTAATTCTCTACTCCCAGAATGAAGATTGCAGAAAGGCATGGAACATTCCTTTCTGCCCAAGTTAGAATATGGTTCACCTCTCTCTGCGCTGAGAGACTTTTGGGCCCCCCTTGGTGAATGATACAGGCCACAGCTGTGGCCTTGTCGGATTTAATTCTGACAGGACAATCCCGTAACCTGAAAGTTCAGGCCTTTAAAGCCAGGCGTACTGCCCGAATCTCTAGGATATTGATGGGCAAGCTTCTTTCGGTACTTGACCACTGTCCTTGGACAGTTGTTTTTTCTAGTACTGCTCCCCAGCCTGGCATCTGTCGTTACCACTTTCCAGATGACTGGTCTGAAGGATCTTCCCTTCAGCAGATTCTGGGTTAATAACCACCAAGTGAGGCTTTGGGCCACTCTTGGGGACAGCCGCATTGGCAAGTCTAAAGCTTGAACTGTTTTGTTCCAAGCAGACAGGATACTGTTTTGCAACAGTCTTGAATGGAACTGGGCATAGGAAACTGCTTCAAATGAAGCTACCATGGTTCCTAGCAACTTCATGCAGAGGCGAATGGAGAGATTACCATTTGACCTGACCCTCCACACCAGTTCTCCTATGGCGTTGATTTTTGCCTGAGGCAAGAACACCCTTTCCTGGGCTGTATCTATGATCAGACCCAAGTACTCCAGCCTTCTTAGCGGTATGAAGGAAGATTTCTCTAGGTTGAGAATCCAACCCAGGTTCGCTACAATTGTTATGTCCTGTGCCCTTAACCTGGCTAGAGGTGGGGCCAGCACCTTGGTGAACACCCAAGGTGCTGTGGCTAGCCCGAAGGGCAGGGCTACAAATTGAAAATGCTGCCGTTCTAGCTCGAACTGCAGAAACTTTTGATGAGCAGGAAATATAGGGACATGCAGATATGCATCCCTGATGTCAGAAGTTCTCTTCCTAGAAGGATAGAAACTACCGATCCGATTGTCTCCATGCGAAAGGAGCGGATCTTCAGGAATTGATTTAGCTTTCTTAGATCTAGAATGGGTCTGACATCTCCACTTGGCTTTGGTACCATAAAAAGGATTGAATAAAATCCCAGACCTTGCTCTTTTGTGGGTATCTGTATGATCACCCCTTGATATATTAATCGGTCTAGTGTCTGAAACAGAGACTGTTATTCCTCTGGATTTTTGGGAAGGCTTGACCTCAAGAAGCAAGACGGTGGAAAATCCCGGAATTCCAGCTTGTACCCCAGCGTTACCGTGGAAATGACCCATCTGTCCTGGATTTCCTTTTTCCAGACTTCTAAAAATTGCAGAAGTCTTTCCCCCACCTTGGTGAGGGGGGTTGCCTCTTCATGATGAGGCTTTAGGATTCTGTTTTGCAGATTTCCTACACAAGGCTTCTTTTGAGCCTGGGTCTGACCCCGAGTCCTTCCGCTAGAGTCTGACGGAAGTCTAGAGTCTGACGGCAGAGGCCGTCGCCACTGCCAGAGGAAAGAGTCCGTTTAAATGCAGGGCGTTTATATTTTCTTTTGACTGGTAAAAAGGTACTTTTCCCAGCAGAAATTGTCTTGATATATTTATCCAAGTCTTCTCCAAATAGTCGCTCCCCATGAAAGGGGAACCCAGTTAGGAGGATTTTACATGGTGTTTCAGCTGCTTTTCAACCACAGGATTCTGCGCATATGTACAAGCATAAGCATGAGGCAGGATGCTTGGTGAATAGAGTCTTTGATGGCATCTATGGCAAAACAAAATGCCTTAGGTAGTTCAGCCAAATCTTGAGCTTGTTGTGTAGGAAGCTCTCTAAGGGCCTGTTTGAATTGGTCCTTTAGGGATTGGCAGACGCCTATAGCGGCGATTGCGGGCTGGGTGATGGCACCTGCTATGGAAAAAGCAGACTTTAGCAGGTATTCCAACTTCTTATCTGTTGGATCTTTAAGCATCTGTGCATTGTCTACAGGACAAGTGAAGTTATTATTCACATTGGAAATTGCAGCATCAATTGCTGGTACTGTCCATTTTTTTGAGAATTTCTCCTCCAGAGGATAGAGAGTTGGGAACCTCTTAGGAGGGAGAAAATGTTTATCCGGTTTATCCCATTCCGAAAAAATAAGCTGTTCAAGTAATGCGTGCGCAGGAAACGCATGCAAAGGATGGAAAGGTTTTAAAGGAACCTAAGGAAGAGGCCACGTTTTCATGAGACTCTGTTAGAGGCAGCATGAAAGAGGAATGAACTATCTCTGTAAGAGTTTGTATCAGCAATTTTTCAGATTGAGACGCCGAAAAAGGTTCATCTACCATTGTTTCCTCAGTAGAAGAGTCATCGGTAAGCTCTTCTTGATTGATTGAGGGTATAACCTCATTGTAAAGCTGAAGCGAGGGTGGGGGACCCAGTATGTTTCCTATCCATTTGAATGGAGGATGCGATTAAAGTCGCTAGTCTTTCTTCCAGACTCTGGAGGGAGGAGGAAAGGGTTTCTTCAGTCACGTATGCAGGTGCTGAGATGTGAGAGGCAGCTGCACCAACAATTTGCTCTAATGGCTCACCCTGAGTTGCCATGATTGGTAATTCAGGCGAGGAAGACAGCGTGGAAATACAGCTTGAAATCCCAATGCCTGGGGGGTGAAACCTTTTTGGCTTTTGTGGTGTCTTTTTCGGCAGGCATAGTCCTAAGTACAAAAACAGATGCGCTAAACACATTGCACTAAATCGCTGAAAATAGTCAATACTTTTAAAATTGCTATACAGGTCAGCTTAGTGCTGGAAAAGGGTGTCCTTCCTGAATCAGGAAATGCCAGTTTTGCAACCCATATGTGTCCCACAGTTCGTGTGTCCCTGTGTGTAGGCAGCTTGTTTCTTCCTCATCAGCAGAGGAGAGACTGACACAGCTGTATTTATCTGCCGTTCGTCAGTGGACGTTTCACGGCACCTGCGTTAGGTCCCGCCCCCTCCCCAGGCCCAACAAAAGGGGGGGGGGGGCAGCAGAGCCTCCTGCAGTGAGGCACAGCCCTGGGTAAAAAATACAGCTACAGTAACAAACTTTCACTTGTATAATAGTGGAGCCCTCCATCCCACCCACGGCGGGGGTAATGCGCTGCTGTCCCCCTAACCCTCTGGTCCCATCAGGGGAAGAAAAAAGACATTTTTTGCAGCTTTTCCTACCTTGCAAAAATCTGCTTCCACACGCTGTACAGCCAGGCACGGAACTGAGCAAACAGTGAGACAACAGAGTAAAGTATGTGCATAGACTCCATCTAGTGGAGATTTTAAGGCATGACAACATTTTTCCTTCAATGAAAGAAATGTATAGATGTTTTTAATATCTAAGTCTCTCTTTCCTTACCTTGTCCCCCTCGTCGCAAGATTTTGTTCATTTAACAGAAAATCCAGCTTTCACCCATCACGGCGGTTTACGTTTAACAATCTTCAAGGACTGGGTCCGTTAAAAACAGGGTCCAACTGCCTTGGGCCTTGTATAGCACCCCACATCAGAAAGCTTGAGGTAATGTAACAAGACCTAAGCCCTGGGTTCCAGCCCTACTAAGAGAGGCATTACAGGCAAAACCTCGTGCTTCGGATACGAGGTACCAGGTATCATCCATTTTAGGCCTCAGTGGCACAACTGGATGGATCTGGTTTCTTTTTATGGAGGAATTTAAATCCAGCATGGATCCCTCCTGGAGCTCCTCAGAACACTTCTTCACTCGTGACCAACACCTTAGACACTAGCGAAAAAACTGATGTGCTCCTGGAAGGAGGAGGGGTTATATAGGGGAGTAAACTTCCTTAATTAGGGTTTACCAGTGTCAATACCTGACGGTAGGCTATAACCCATTAAGTAATTACTTAAGGCTCTGTGTCCCATGATGTACAATAAAGAAAATTATTCAACCATGAGCTGCCTAAATCTAAATTTGCTCCCACTCCTTTCTAACTCCTATTCTAACTACCCTCTGGAAGGAAGATGCTTATACATACCTATTCTTAGGGTGCTCCAGTCCGGTCAAGTGATCTCCCCAGAGGCCTGTTTCAGGGGAGAGAGGAGAGAACCGACAACGAATGGAATGCCTGGGCAGCGACGTCACCCATAGGCTTACTATGGGGCATCCCTTGTCGGCTGTCCCTCCTCTCCCCTGAAGCCACCACTGGGAGCTGATCACGAGTGAACCGAAGCACCGGAGAATAGGCAAGTATAAGCATCTTCCTTCTACAGGGTAGTTCGAATAGGAGTTAGAAGGTGGGCAAGACCAGTTTTAGGCTTAATTAGTTAGAGCCTAGAGTCTGATGAGAAGTGGTGTCAGACTTTGACCTGTACCTCTCCTTGGTGGGGGCTGATGTTCAGGTCTCCCAGGAGTTGGTTTTACAATGGATGGTCTCTGAAGAGCTGTAACCCGTTGGTTTACTTCAATTAACCTGGAAATAGAAAGACTGACAATTATTACAAATCTCTAACTGGCTATAAACAAATAATCGGTGATTATAATAAACAACGATGGACTCACTTTTGTCTTAAGTTTGCACATTCTCGTTTCTCTTCTGCCAAGGTCCTTTCAGCTGTGCGAGCAACAAGCTGTGAAAATAAAAAAGGAGCCAGTTGGCAGCTGTCGTTGAGATGTTTTATTGGAAAGCCTAGAATTAATTTTTAAACTTACACAACCAATAAAAAATAAAAATAAAAAGTGACAGAAGGCCAGTTTTTTGAACATTTACAAAATTAAAGAGCACTCACCAAAAACCTTTAAGGGCTCTTTCACACGGGGCGGATCAGTGATGATCCGCCCCGTGAACATCCGCTTGCTCAGTGGGGATAGCTCCGTCGATCCCCGCTGAGCAGAAAGATGACAGGTGCATCGCTGCACACTGTGCAGCGACGGACCTGTCAGAGCGCCGCTCTCCCCTATGGGGGGATCGGATGATGACGGTCCGTAGTGTCCGTCGTCATCCCATCCGATCCGAAAACGGAGGGAAAAGTAGGTTTTTCCTCCGTTACACTTTTCGGATCGGAGCGGGTCGGATGTCAGCGGACATGTCACCGCTGACATCCGACGCTCCATAGGGATGAATGTATGTCCGTTTTTCATCCGAAAACGGAAGGATGAAAAACGGACATACGGATCCCTCGTGTGAAAGAGGCCTTAAGCGGAAGTTTAATTTGCTTTTATTTTGTCTTCCCTTGTTCATCTTTTCCCCCTAATCAGCAAGCTAATGAAATTGTGGCCTTGGTGCTGGATTATGAATGCCGCTCAGGCTGAGGAAGCCAAACTCCCGCAGTCATCAAGGAAAAGGGTGCAGGCTGCCAAAGTAGCTCATCCAAAGAGATGCATGTATAAAATAAAAAAAGTGCCACACATCCTAGTGTAGACTTCAAAATGGCCTCAGACCACAAGCATCTTTCAAAGCCATGCCCCGACATGTCTCGCTCCGCCCACCATAGTTTAATCATAGGGTACTACCCTACGATTTAGCTCAGGTGGAACGTGGCTTTGGCGGAGACTCATGGGCTGAAGCCATTTTCAAGTCTATACTTGGTTGGCTGGATGGGAGTGCAGCTCCTCTTTGATTTATGGTTTTCATTACATACCCTATTGTAGCCCCAGTGATGTCTATTGTTTTTTGGCCTATCCATGCACAAACTGGATCAGTGGGTACCAGTTCAAAAGAGAATGGGCAGATTGTCTCTTCTAGTGCATTCTCAGTCTGCCTGGCCAGCTGCAAGCCCAACTCCAGCCAAACATTTTTATGAGACACAAATGCAGAGTGAGATAGGGTTAGAACTTCTGACAATACTTGCTCCTTCCTGTCCTGGTGACAACTACTTCCGCCAATTAATGTACAGGTGTCACAGGAACTGGAAGTGAGGGAAAATCTACACAGTGGGGTCAGAGATGGAAATAAAAACTTGAAAGGAATGTTTTAGTTTTGGCATCGATACTAAGCATTTGCATACCAAGTACGAGTACTTGTGCAAATGCTCCAGTACCTGAAATCAAAATTTTTGTGGTTCGATTTGAGCCCATACAAAATGAATGGGCTCAAATCGCAATGCAAAGAATCGCATGCGATTTGAACAGGAATGCGGTGCGATTCCTGTCCGAATCAAATGCGTATTCCCCCACTGCACCTGTGTGAACCCAGGCTTGTCATAGGGACTTCAGCCTGGGTTCACACAGGATTGGTGCGATGCTTTGCAGTGCGATTTGAGCCCATTCATTTTGTATGTGCTCAAATTGCACCGTAAAGGTACCAGTAATCGGTACTGGCGAGTACTTGACCAAAAGTATCAGTACTCATACTTGCCGATAAAAAATTTGTATTGGTGGCGGTGCAACCCTAGTTTTAACTTTTCCCCACTCTAATGCCCTGTACACACGATAGGATTTTCCGACAACAAAATCCATGTTTTTTTTCCCGACATATGTTGGCTCAAATTTGTCTTGCATACACATGGTCACACAAAGTTGGTCGGAAATTCCGAACGTCAAGAACGCAGTGACATACAACACGTACTACGAGCCGAGAAAAATTTATTTCAATAGCCAGTGCTGCTCTTCTGCTTGATTCCGAGCATGCGTGGAACTTAGTGCGTCGGAATTGTGTACACACAATCGGAATTTACGACGTCGGATTTTGTTGTCGGAAAATTTGAGAACCAGCTCTCAAATTTTGTGCGACAGAAATTTAGATGGAAAATGTCCGATGGAGCCTAAACTCGATCGGAATTTCCGACAACAAGCTCCTATCAAACATTTTCCGTCGGAAAATCCTATCGTGTGTACGGGGCATAAGACAAGCAAAAAAAGGGCTGGCTGGAGTTGGACTTTAATGATGCCCATACACTAGGCGAAAAATCATTTGAAAATCTGTCATTTGGACAGTTTGTTCGTTCATCGCCCAGTTAAGGGCCACAAATCAAAATTCGCTTGTGACCTTTTTAAACCCAAAAATAAAGATTGAAGGAAAAGTTTGAAAAACTTCTGCCAAACGGGCGATAAATTAACAGGGTTAATGTGTTTTTCGCCCAAACATTTTGCACTAGGCAAAACTGTGACAAAACAAACGAAAAACGAATTAATTTATGTCCATTGAACGAACTATCGATTAAAATTTGGTCATTAGATGATGGCAAAATCGTTTGATCTCATGACCGTGTGTTAGTTTTTCGAAAATGCATTTGAACGATTTATCGACAGGTGTATGGATACCATTAAAAAATTGAATCCAAACAAAGCAGAACAAAACTCGCCTCCCCTATCTCCCTCACTATTAGCTTCACCTTCTTCTCCTAGGTGTGGGATCTAACTGGCCAGGCCAGAATGGCATAACTCCAAGCATGCACAGCTCAGTGTACTATTCCAAACAGGCAGGTGAGTTTGTTTAATCGCAGAAGAGATAAATCATGTCTTTTCTGCAATACAGAGCCTGCCTGCCTGCGTGCATTTTTTATATTTAACCTTTAGTTCTACTTTATTTTTATTGTTTTATAGCAGAACTAATTTTTTTTTCTCCTGAGTATATGTCAGCAAATCACTATACTTAGTTCTGCAGCAATATCATCAGTCACAGTGACCCTAGTAAGCTTCATGTAATCAAACACTCACCCAGTTTTCATGGGCCTTCTTCTCGTGACTTGCAATCTGAAAAAATTGAGCAGGCAAAAACCATCAGGGAAAGGCGTTACAATCTCTGAAAATCTGTCTGAGCTCTCATCACTGTATAGCTGAAAACAAAGAGCATTAACTCTTTCTTACCTGGTTCTTAAAGGATCGCTCTGTTTTCTGCAACTCTTCTTCCATTTCCTGAATTCGCTGCCTGCAAATTAAAAATACCTTATAGCAAATCCTATTTTACGAAAAAAACTTTTCATTAAAAGGCTCATGCCATCTCTGAATGCTGAATTAGAAGATGCTGATCTGCATCAATATCCAGCACAAGTGTTGCATAAAAATATACTATAAATACTCTTTCAACCAATTTGTAAACAGTAATCCCATCCACTACCTACCACTAAGATGACCAAAGACAATCTATGGTCATCTTTATTTGAAGGATACATAACAATAAAAAAAATAAATAAAAAAAAAAGTACATCTCCGCAATACATGCACATTTACCCATGTTTTATCCGTTTAGCAAAAGACACTGGGCAGGGATGACAGTGCCCAGTCTACAAAAAAAAGCTGTGTGTTGTCAGCCCACAACAGGATATAGAAGCCGAGTGCATTTATGGTAGATCAACAGGGATTTTTCTGTACTTACAGGATCTTTATAAAGGATAAAACATGGAGGAGATTTACTGCATGTTTTTATTTTGTCCTGACATACGCTTTAATGCAACTGTGCGTCTGTGTTTCTAAGTTTCTGTTCAAAAATTCTCAGAGATCCTGAAAATATTACTATGTACAGGTGGAAAAAAAGAAAGGCATATCTTGCACACAATATTGTAAGTCGAAGCAGAATATGGTCTTGATGTTCCAAATGGTGGAGGAAAAACCACAACTGTAATTACAAACAAGAGAAGGGTGCAATGACCTTGTGCATTACCTCACCTAAATGTATTAGAAATAGAAAAAAAAACCCTTCCAATAAGATAGAGGAAATAATGCTTTAAATCAGTTTTGCATCCTGATAACACAAGTCCACCAAATGTATAGAAAATGGCCTAAAGGTTCTCCACCCAAAACAGATTATTCAGCAAAAGAATGTTAGTGATCATTGGCTGACTTGTCACATATGAGGATCATTTGAAGTGTTATTCTGTCTGTCTTATTGTGATGGAATATTTCCCTTTTTTTATGCATGTACTTGAAATACACAAGGTTTTTGCATCCGTCTCTCTGTTTTTTTTAAGATCATTCAAGGATGTTAGTTACAATGTCTGGATTAAACACAGACACTAGAGAGGAATGGTGCAAGCCTGTCTAAGAAATGTTTTCATCAGAAGAAGCAGCAACAAACATGTAAATGTTATTTTCATTAATAAAGTAGTGACTTCAACAAATCTAGTACCCTAAAGAAGAGAAATAACACAATAGCATCGAACACATAATTGGGATCCAGAGATGATGATTTTTTGATCTAGTTTAACCTAGCTGATTGTATCAGGTCTTTTGTAATAGTGACAAAAACAAAAATAAATACTGTACTTGTAGATTTTCACTTCTTCAACGGCAAGGATGGCTTTTTCATCTGCTACAGATAATCGTTGTTCCTTCTCCTGACGCTCATACTCCTCTTGGGTCAGTTTTCTAGAGAAGAATCACATGGGGAGAATCAGTGCTGGTAACCTGGAATCTACAACAGTGCTGATTCTGACTGGAGCATAAAAGTCTGTGCTAAATGTTAAAGTGATTCTGGAGGTTTTTTACGAAAGGCAAATCCACTTTGCACTACAAGTGCAAAGTGCACTTGAAATTGCACTTGGAAGTGCAGTCGCTGTAAATCTGAGGGGTAGATCTGAAATGAGGGGAAGCTCTGCTGATTTTATCATTGAATCATGTGCAAGCTAAAATGCTGTTTTTTATTTTTCCTTGCATGTCCCCCTCGGATCTACAGTGATTGCACTTCCAAGTGCAGTTTCAGTGCAATTTCAAGTGCACTTTGCACTTGTAGTGCAACGTGGATTTGCCTTTCGTAAATAACCCTCAATGTCTCTAAAATAACACTGGCAACCCAAGGGGTTCATGGAGAGAAAATAGCAAATATTCAGTCTGACCAAAGACTGGACTTCTGGACCCTGATGCGCTCTGTGGTTCCTCGCACTGACCACTAGAAGCACAGAAGAGCAAGGATAACCACCAACTACTACTCTAGTTCTCCAGGACTGAGCGTCACATTCACATGATGTGCGAGTGCTACTCAGGCCTGAAATAATGCATGCCCCCCCCCCTATTTTATATATATATATATATATATATATATATATATATATATATATATATATATATATATATATATATATATATATATATATATATATATATATATATATACACACACACACATACACGCACACGGTTTTATAAATACCAGTAGGGAGGAGAATACGGTGGTGACACTCATCTCATATGAGAGTGATGGGTTTCCCGTGAGCCACACACCAAATAGACTATATATACGCCTATCAGTAAATGTAGAAAAGGGTACTGAAGATATAGATTTGTGTATTTGCACATTAATATTTACTTTTGAAGTGCCATCTCCTTCTGCTGATAAAGCTCGGTGAGGATCTCTACTTTCTGGCGCAGGGTTTTACTTTCATTGTCCAGTCGCGTTTTTTCAGACTGCAAAGAACTGCCGTCATGCTGAAGTTGCTTAATTTGCTCTGAAAAAGACATAGGACACAAATAAATAGAATACTTGTTTCTTCAAAATAAAGTCAGTTTGTTCATTCAGCCTATCTGAGTGAACAAATTTCAACAAACAGCCTAAAATGGCTAGGATTTCACCAAAATCTCTTAAAAGCTTTCACAGGTTAATGTCATTTCAGTAGATGTTTTCAGCCTTCTTAAAAATGCAGCTTTCTATAAATAACATCTGGACACCCTGTCATGTGTTTTTTTCATGCACTTTCTGTTATGGGGTGACAACTGTCTCCAAATTTTGCTTGACTAATCACCCTGTCACCTGCACCTCTGGAGACTGTAAGTAGCATCGGAAACATACGTTGCACAGGAAATCCATGATGTGCAGACAATTCTGGAATGCATATAGACAGTAAGGGGCTGAAAGAAGCTGGAGAAGATCAGCAGCATTTTATATAATCAAAAATGTAAAACATATATTGTGTAAAAAAAAAGAAAAAAAAGCAATTGTTTATGATGCCTAGTACTTTAGAAAACAAAATGTCATCCAATTAGGATTGAGATCTACTGTAAGATTTTTTTAACAATACCATGTTTTAGTGGTTAGCATTCTTGTTTTTCCAACTACAGGGGGTTCTTGGTTCAGTTCCAACAAGGCATGTTGCTTGTATTGGTTTCCTCAAAACATTTGTGTTTTCTTCTTTAGTTCCAAAACATACTGGTACTTTTAGGCTCAAACTGGCAATACTGGTGTGTATGGTTGTGTAATTGTGGTGAGGACATCAGAGTAAGATACTATCTGGTACTGGTACTGATGTGAAAGGTTTTTTTGCAGTGTGTAGACAAAACAGAAATAAGGCAAAAAAAACAAATAAAATGATTACCAACCTTCTAAATCATGTCTTGCAGAAATCTCATCTGTTAGCTTCCTCTGGTACAGATCTTTTTCTTCCTCAATTATTGCTAGTGTTGTTTTCACCTAACACAGCCAAGAAATGATTTAAAACCCAAATAATGAAAGCAGTCTGATTAATTCCTACCAACATAATACAGATAAGCCAGATCCTACAGTTCTATCTACCCATACAGAGTTTCCCATAGAAGACTGCTTGACTTTGGCCATCACAGTTCTCAGCTGGGAGACTGATTGAAGGACACTATCTGCATGGAAGCTTTAAATTGCACTGATTTTTTTTCCCCATGTACCCTGGCTTCCCCCTCTATCCCAAAACCTTACTGGTTCCACCAGCCTGCTTACTAATTAAAACAGAAGCAGCCAAATAATGTCTCACAAAAGACCTTGCTGCATCCAGACCCAGAAAATGTGGGGAATTAGTGGGCTTGTCAGACCCAGAGGCAGATAGCTTCAGCGAAAAGGTAAAAAAAATACTAAAAGCAGAAGCGGGGACATTACAGCCAGCCATGAACGGTTTGAATCTCGGCCTGTGCAACAGCCGAAATTCATATCATGTATGTGCAAGGCTGAACGTACCCAAGTTGATCGTTCAACTTGGATAAAACCAGCTTGTCAGATTTTTCAGATTATGGGCAGTGGCTACAATCACTGCGTGTTCTCCCAGCCGGGACAGCTCTCCCTGGCCCCCCATTGGGAGAACACAATATCACAGCAGGAGGGATTCGGCCATCAACACTGTGTTGATGGGGGAAATTGAGCAATTTTCATTCCTGCAACCCGTGGTTACAGGAAAGAAAATCAAATCATCTATGGCTGGCTTAAGTAAAAAAAAACAAAAAAAAAAAAAACGTATTTTTCTGAACTGCTAGCATAACATTGAGGCAAAATTAGGTTGCGTAGATGAAGGCACAGGTGCCTCTTTTTTTTTACAGTTTTGCAATTGCAAAAATCCAAATGGCATTGTGTTCACTTGACATTGGATTTGCACTATGCCAGACAAGCCGACTTATTAATGCAGCCCCAACAGTATTTTTGCAACACGTTGAGAAAAAAAAAAAAAAAAACTGTCCAACTCAATCACTGTCATCCAGAGGCACTCACTTTTTGATATCCCTAAATCAAACACGTGTGCAGGAGGGTTAATTAGGTTGTCTAGTTGAATGCTAATTTAAGTGTTTTTTTTTATCCCTGCATGCTTTTGCAATATATCACTGAAAGAGGACTAAAGCCCTCTTAAGATAAAACACATACCTTTATGTTGACTTTGAGATTTATCATCCCACTGTGTTGATTATTTATTGGAGGTAAATATATGGGATTGCTAGCTTGTATTTATGGTGGTTATGTCAAATGTTCTATCCTTTTGATTGGTGCCTGCTGCACCATACATTTGAATGTATATCCGATTTCTTATGCTCAATAAACTTCATTTTGATTTAAATATATGTGATTGCTCGATATGAACACATTGTATTAAGGAAAAACTTACAGGAAGATTTTATTTTTTATTTGTTTTTGTCATTTATTCCTAACAAAAACCAAAAGGAAATAAATATATGTATAAAAATCTGCTACAAAATTAAAACCCTATCTGTCTAGGAAAAAAAATGATGTATTATAGTTTAGCACAGACTACAAACCCTAAAAAAAGTATAATTTATGTAACCAAGATTTTGCAAAAAAAACCCCTCTGAGACTCAAGGGAGTTTAGGGAGAAAAACGCCTGGGAATTCAAATATTTAGAAAGGCCATGTGACACCAAGCAGGCTGCAAAGCGAAGATTCAGCGGAGCACGGACAGTTACAGTATGTGCGAATTTTGAGCTTAACACCACTAAAATTGGAGATAAATTTTAAGGATGAGGTGGAAAAGAATTGACAAAAATCACACTTTGTATGCCCAGATCATCATGATGTCTGAAGTAATTGGGCTGTTTGTTGCATTCAGCATTTTCTCCACTGCTGAGCTGAAATCAGAATGCAGTGGATCGAATCTTTACACCAGGCCGTATAGGGTACATGAGTGGGTAATACAGGTTATACTTAGAATGTCATGTTTTCATGAAAGGTCCTTAACATCATAAGTGATATCAGTAATAATTACCCGTGAGACATCCATCATCTGCTTAATCTGCAGCTTCATCTTTTCCTTGCGTTTATCTAAATAAGCAATAAAGGGACACTGAAAATCATTCATCGGACTGTGAAGGGACCTAAGCAACAAACTGTCCTGAACCTGAATTCTAGGCAAACAGCTAAATACACAGATGAAATACATATGGGAGTTGTTTTACATGGCAAAGACTGTATTTCGGTCCATCCAGTTCTGAGACTTACACATCTCTGCCACACAGCACAGCCCTATCTGGTAAACAAAATGACCCGATTTTTTTTTTCTGCTGTAGTTCGGAAAAACGTACACATCTTGTCTCTTCCCCCCCCCACCTGTGACTGGACAGTTATAGGAGAAGCAGCAGAATAATAATCTCAGCTCTCTGACTCTGAACTCTATCAGCTTGTTCATTGTTCGCACATAAGAACACATAAGTAATGCAGAAAGCTCAATTGTCTGTGCCGTACAGTAGACAACAAGATGGTGATACAGAGCAAAATTTAAATACTTACACAGTTTACAATTACAAAACACATTTAATGAAATATTAATGAATACAGAGCTGCATTTATCTTGTCTACCTGAAGTTCAGCTTTAACCAAACTGACAATTACCTGGCAACTCTCCGTTTTCCAGCTCTCCATCACCGCCCGGCTGCCAGTTGCCATCTTCCCCAGCCACCGAGTCTTCTTCCAGCTGCTTCAGTTGCATGATGCAGTTGGTCAGCACCTGACAATATACTTCTTTTAACATCTTCCTTTATTTGCATAGCACTATCATACTGTCTACCTAACCCTTTACAACAGGAAAACACTAAAAACACCTACAAATGGAACTTAGACAAACGGCTAAATACACAGTTGGAAACAAATACGTGAATCGATTTACCTGCTAAGATAGTATGTTACAGGGAAAAGGTTCTGCAAAGAGGAGTGGGACAAAATCCCTCCTGAGATGTGTGCAAACCTGGTGGCCAACTACAAGAAACGTCTGACCTCCTGTGATTGCCAACAAGGGTTTTGCCACCAAGTACTAAGTCATGTTTTGCGAAGAGGTCAAATACTTATTTCACTCATTAAAATGCAAATCAATTTATAACTTTTTTTAAATGTTTTTCTGGATTTTTTTGTTGTTATTCTGTCTCTCACTGTTAAAAAAACACAAATGGGCAAAGTCTGTAAACTATTTGGAGCCCAACGATAGGTTTCCCAATAAATGATATTAGGCTGGATTTTAAAAAAGTGCTAACGGCCTTTTTTTTTCTTTTTATTCTTCCCCAGCAGAAAGCTCCAATTGCCAGAAGGAACATGCTGTAGACCACAGTGATCTGTGTCATAGTTCTCTCTGCACGGTGGTTTGACCACCCGCCCCCTGTAATGTCACCATTATTGCACAGCTTATGCTCCCTGCTGATCGCAGAACTGCAATACTTACAAGGCAGGGAGCACGTGAGACTGCTGCACAGAGGTTCTCAGCTGCACATTCCCACTGGCAATGTGAATTTTCTGCTGTAGAAGAATTAAAAAATACTGTAAGGCGAGGACAATTAAAACTTCCTTTTGTGATTCAACTGGAATTCATTACCTTTATTAATGAAAAGACTACAATTTTGCTTTAAATTTATGAGTAGACAACGTGGCCTGTGATCCAATATGGCCCTCCAAGACAGGACTGTTCAGCTGTGAGAACCTGCTGTGACTTACTTCGATCTCATTTTCTTTGTATGCCAGAGCTTCCTCCATATCCTTGTGAGATTTCTGCTGCAGCTGTATCTGCTCCTCCAGCTCTCGCTGTCTCTCACTCCAGCCTTCTGTTTCTTTCAGCAGCTAAAACACATTTACAATAGTGTTAAATAATTCATATCTTAGACCACCCTTAAGCGGCGATGTAAACTGTAGACTTTGCATATGTCATAATGTGGACCGGTGTTTATTGCTCAGTAATAAACAAAAAAAATGACATTGTAAGCTGAAGAGCCTTATTGGGGAAGTTCCTACAGCAGTCACATTTTTTTATGATAATTCTGCACTTTCTATATCAGATACTTTATATCATAACTGTTTGATATTTATTCTGTTCATGCTGCCAGTATTTTATGTGCTGCATGTGATCAGCAAAAATATTACCCGCTGAGCAGGCGGAGCCATTGCCGGAGTTCTCCCATAAAATGATTTAAAATGAGGACAAGCAGATTATCTTTTTAAAAAATGCTTTATTCACATATTATACCTAAACCCTTTTTTCTCTATTCTTTAACACAGGAGAAAAACTAAATTGCCATTCAAGGACCCGACATTGTGAGAAACCCTATGTCCACATTCTGTCCTCTACATCATGTTGACTGATAGTTAAAGCGGGGTTCCACTCAAATTTTTAACTTAATCTTACCCCCTTCAGTTAATTGCAGATGTTCAAATGCCGCACAATTTTTTTTTTTATCGCTGTAATTACCTTTATATTGTACTTTATTGTGGCACTTCCTGTCTCTCCTCCCATGGGAGTAGGCGTGTTTATTGCCTTTCCCCGGCGTCGCACTGTCTCCTGGGAGCTTAGTGTCAGGCTTCCCAAGATTCAGTGCGGGAACAATGACCATGCATGTGAACAAGCTGTGAATGAACAGCATTCACCACATCCAGGAAATCAATGCTTGTGGACTTCACATGCCCACAAGCAAGATGGAAACAGCCAGCATCACATTTTTAAAGTTATTCTTCAGTACGAAAACAGACAGAGGCGGAAATATTACACCCAAACTGAGTATTATTTTGGGATTAGCAAAGTGTCTCAATGACCTAAAAAAAAAAAAAAAAAAAAAAAATAGGATTTTTTAAAACAGCTTACCTGTAAAATCCTTTTCTTTCGAAGGACATCACGGGACACAGAGCCACAGTAATTACTGATGGGTTATATAGGTATCACTGGTGATTGGACACTGGCACACCCTATCAGGAAGTTCAACCCCCTATATAATCCCTCCCCCTTGCAGGGATACCTCAGTTTTGTAGCCAAGCAATATAGTGTATTAGAAGAGGGGCGGGACCTCTGTGTCCCGTGATGTCCTTCGAAAGAAAAGGATTTTACAGGTAAGCCGTTTTAAAAAATCCTATTTTCTTTCTCGAACATCACGGGACACAGAGCCACAGTAATTACTGATGGGATGTCCCAGAGCAATGCTACCTGAGGGGGGGGAACCACGACCAAGTAGGGTGCAATCAGACCTGAGGACCCTGTACCACTGCCTGCAGCACACTACGCCCAAAGGCGATATCCTCATGCCTTCTCACATCCACCTGATAGAATCTGGTGAATGTATGAACTGAAGACCAGGTTGCGGCCTTGCAGATTTGAGCCATAGAGGCCCGGTGATGCACTGCCCAAGAAGCACCAATAGCCCTTGTGGAATGTGCCCTGATCTGAAACTGAGGAATCTTCTGTTTCAAACCGTAAGCTTGAATGATCAACTGTCGAATCCATTTAGAAATGGTAGCTTTTGACGCTGCCTGTCCTCTATTGGGACCCTCTGGCAGCACAAACAAAACATCCGTCTTGCGGATCTGAGCAGTTGCCCCTAGATAGGCCTTAACTGCTCTTACTACATCCAACGAATGTAGAGATCTCTCTTCCGGAGAAAAGGGATCTGGAAAAAAAGGAAGGTAGAACAATGTCTTGGTTTGAATGAAAATCAGAAACCACCTTCGGTAAAAAACTAGGATGAGGGCGTAGTACCACTCTATCCTTGTGTATAATCAAATAAGGCTCCTTACAGGAAAGAGCTGCTAATTCTGATACTCTTCTAGCAGAAGAGATGGCCACCAGAAAAAATAATTTCCTTGTCAACAAGACCAAAGGAATCTGACTTATTGGTTCAAAAGGCTGTTTCTGTAACACAGCCAGGACCAAATTCAAGTCCCAGGGGTTTAGGGGCGCTTTAACCGGAGGATTAAGACGCATCACCCCCTGCATAAAGTTTCGGACCAAAGAATGTGAAGCAAGTGGCCGCTGAAATAATACTGATAAAGCAGAGACCTGGCCCTTGATGGTACTCAAGGCCAGCTTCATCTCTAATCCCATCTGTAGAAAATCAAGGATTCTACCTATGGCATATTTCCTGGGATGCCAACCTCTGGATTCACACCAGGTTATATAAGCTTTCCAGACTCTATGATAAATCATCCTGGAAGCTGGCTTCCTTGCATTAATCAAGGTAGATATGACAGGAACTGAGAGCCCACGACTCTTCAGAACATGGGTCTCAATAGCCAAACCGTCAAATTTAGCGTTTGTAAGGCAGGATGGAACACTGGACCTTAACAGGTCTGGGCGTACCAGTAGGGTCCACGGGGAACCCACCGTCATCCTTACTATTTCTGCATACCAAGTCCTTCTGGGCCAAGCGGGGGCCACCAGAAGTACCGACTTCCTTTCCTGCCTGATCCTGCGAAGGAGTCGTGGTAGTAGCAGAATAGGCAGGAATGCGTAAATCAGTGAGAACCGATGCCATGGAATCACCAACGCATCCGTCCCGCATGCAAGAGGATCTTTTGTCCTTGCCACAAATCTGTCTATCTTTGTGTAGAATCGGGATGCAAAGAGATCTACATCTGGAACCCCCCATCTTTGGCATATGGCCCAAAAGACGTCGGGATGCAGAGACCATTCCCCTGGAAGTAACTGCTGGCGACTTAGATTGTCCGCCTGCCAATTCTCTATTCCCGGGATGAAAACTGCCGATATGCATGGCACATGCATCTCTGCTCAGACTAAGATGTGGTTCACCTCCTTTTGAGCAGCTCGGCTCTGGGTGCCTCCCTGATGATTGACATAAGCCACTGCTGTGGCATTGTCGGACTGGATCCTGACCGGACAACCCTGTAGCCTGATAGTCCAGGCTTTTAGAGCTAAATGTATCGCCCGGATCTCCAGAATGTTGATGGGTAAGGTCCTCTCTGTCTTGGACCATAACCCTTGGACCGCAGCCTGTTCCAGAACTGCTCCCCAACCTGACAGACTGGCATCTGTTGTTACCACCGTCCAGGTAACCGGTAGAAAGGATTTCCCCTTCTGCAGGTTCTCGGGTATGAGTCACCAATTGAGGCTCTGACGCACCGCATGCGACAGGTGCATTGGAAAGTCTAATGCCTGAACCTTCTTGTTCCAGGTCAACAGAATACTGTGTTGCAGCATTCTTGAGTGAAACTGAGCATAGGGAACTGCTTCAAATGAAGACACCATCTTCCCTAGTAGCCTCATACAAAGGCGGACTGAGGGACCCTTCTTGGTCCTTACTGTCAAAATCAGCTCTTCTCAAAGCAGTGATCTTTGCCTGGGGTAGAAATATTTTCTCCCGGCTTGTATCTATAATCAGACCTAAATACTCCAGTCTTCTTACTGGTTTTAGGAAAGACTTTTCTAAGTTGAGGATCCAACCCAGGTGTTCTAGATACCTGACTGTGGTCCTCAAGTTTCCATTTAAAGAGGCTACCGACCGGTCTATCAAGAGCAGGTCGTCTAGGTATGCTATGACAGCTATACCCTGAGCCCTTAATCTGGCCAGAGGAGGAGCCAAGATTTTTGTGAACACTCGAGATGCAGTGGCTATCCCGAAAGGCAGAGCCACAAACTGGAAATGGCGCCCTCCTACCTCGAAGCGCAGAAACTTCTGATGAGCAGGAAAAAATCTGCCTGAACGGCTATCTTCAGAGATGGTGGCCATTAGGCCGCAGAGCCCGGGTGGTATAACCACTTTCTAGACCCCTGTGGCCCCTCTCTAGCCTGGGGGGGAACATTCAAACATGAGAAATCCCCCTTTCCATCTTACCTGCTTGCAGCCTGCTTGAGACGCTGGGACATAATCAGCGATGAAAACACCTGAGACAGACAGTCAGCATGTGTAGGTTTGTGCTCTTGGCAGCCCCCGGTGGTCACAATAGGCATAGCATGCATTTACCTTAAAAGGAGAAAAGCCACTAGAACTCAAAAATTCTGTGGAATCTCCTCTTACCTTATCCAGCCGCAGGGTGCTGTTTACACAGACCCAATCTTCACCTCTCACGGTGGGCTCAGTTTGAAAAAACCGTCAGAGACTGGGGCCCCCATCAGTAGGGGGATCCAACAGTTCTGGGACCGTAAAGCACCTCGCCAGAAATTAGGAAGTTTAAAGCCATTTTCTGATCTGCGGGGTCCAGCTCTCTAAAAAGAGAAGCGTTACGGGTAAAACCTCGTTTCTTCGGACACAAGGCCCGGGTACCATTCAATTCGGCCATGAAAAGACACTTTGAATGGATCCGGTTCGCCTGGCTTGCCCCAGTATAGGATATCAGGATATTCCCTTTGGAGCTCAGCACAGGACATCTTTACACGTCCATCACCTAAGACACTGGCGAAAAACGGAGGTATCCCTGCAAGGGGGAGGGATTATATAGGGGGTTGAACTTCCTGATAGGGTGTGCCAGTGTCCAATCACCAGTGATACCTATATAACCCATCAGTAATTACTGTGGCTCTGTGTCCCGTGATGTTCGAGAAAGAAAAAAAGATTGGTCGCCGGACTCCCACTTTAATGTCTTCTTACAATAGAAAGGGCCTGTCCAAAATGCACCATAGAACACTAAGGGGTGTGGCTGCTAATCAGCAATGCCAGCAGAGAGTACTGTAAATCAGAAGCAGCATTCCAACAGGAAGGCCTCTTTCATATGGGCAGTAGTTTTTACTGCCCCCTCAAAAGCTAACCGGGGTGGATTGCTTTTTAGAAGACATCAGAACAGCAGCTTCCAGGCATTCAGGAGGCAATCCTGAATGCCTGAGGTTTATTTTTTTTGGCCATTTGTTTTTTCCCCCCATACGAATGAGGATTTTTCCATTGAAACATCATGCTGCAACAGCGAACCAAGTGTTTGGCTTGTGGCTGCAGCATGGCCGTATTGACAATAATGGGTGAGTTTGACAGGCGGTGGTGTTCTCTGGCCACCTACGTGAAACAGCCCTAAAAGCTTGTGTAAAGTGTAAAGCCGGCCATATACGGAGCAAATTACTTTCCTGCAATTACGGTTTGCAGGAAAGAAATCATCTTGGATTGACCTATCAACACAGTGTTGACAGGGGGAATCCCTCCTGCTGAACCAGTCTTCTTCCGGCAGGGGACAAGGGTAGCGATCCCCGTCGGGAGAACGCAGTGATAATTGCTAGCGGCTATACCAGCCACTAGCGATAATCGCATGCAAAATCCAGCAGGCTGGTTGTACCCAAGTTGATCAATCGATTAACTTGGTATATTCAGCCTGCCCATACATGGGTTGAGATTCAAACCGTCCATGGCCGGCCTTAAACCTCGTACACACTACTATTTTTTTTCGCTCAACCCAGTGGGGTGAACAAAAAAAAAAAAAAACCTGACAGCTCAGGTCGGAGCCGCTATACTATTTACACGATATCAGTACAGCGATCTCCCCTGCTGTTCTATGGTGTTCTGACAGGGGGACGGCCCACCCACCAGAACACTCCGGTGAGCGCTCTAAGCCATTGGCTGAGAGTGCTGGTAGGGAGCCGGTCAGCAGACCTATTATGGTCATGCCCTCTCAACAGAAGTTTGGCTGGCTTCTGTCAGACCAACTGCAGTACACCCGGGCTGAATGTCGGCTGGTTTCTATTGAACCGGTCAATGACGCCTGACATTCGGCCTGTGTGTACTAGGCTTAAGTGTACTCTAGTGAAGAGGTCAATAAGACAGGTAGATGGTTTGGACTATCAAGTGCTGAACAGACAATCAATGCAAATATATCAGATAACATGGGGAGATCAATCTGGTACATACCTGCTCCTTCCTGTCCTTCAGACAGGTGTTTTCCTCCTGCACACTACGAAGATCAGAGCGCACCTTCTGCTCCTTTAGTTTTGTTTCATTTAAAGCAATTTGCAGCTGAAACCAAACAAAAATATAATAAGAAATAAACAGATGCAACTTAGATCAGGGCTGAATAAAGTGCTAAAGCCAGCAAGCACAACATTGTTACCTCTGAGAGTTCCGCTGAATGTTGCTCATACTGCTGTGTAAGTTGCTCTATGGATTTCTGTCCTTCATATATCTAGGGAGATATGCGATAATTAGCTTTAGAATAATCAAAATGCCTTCTGTGAACAAAATTGAATTCCTCTGCTTGATAAAAAAATGGCATAATGTTATATTACCTAGAGACGATTGAACTCTTTTGCTACCAGATCAAGGATTACATATCTCAAAAACATGGGGATTTAATATTTACTAAAGATCTTCTTAAAGCAGAAGACCTATAAAGAGACTTAAAAGATGGTAGCCAATGGGGCTACAGGGCTATTTCTGCCACGGCGGTTCTGGCTTTGAGAGAGGCAACCTTCTCATACTTACTTTGCACCCCCCCCCCCCCCCCCACCGCTTACTACTCCTTCACCATTTTTTTTGTTGTTTTTTTCCCCTGGTGACCCCCGGCAAGACAGGAGAAGTGCCTTTCACCTGCACTGTGTGGTGTCGCTGCAGGTAGGCATTTTTTTGTCTACACGTTTATCCAACTGCATGCTTAGTGATCTTGTCCTTGAACTACAGTTAAATGTAAGGGTCTCAGGGCCCAATTCTGGTTTTTGCTACATCAGGATTCCTTTTTGCACCTGATATAGGGTTTACTATTAATGTGTCATTTTGGTTATATTTGTTTTTTTCTCTGGTATGTACAGTGGATATAAAAAGTCTACACACCCCTGTTACAATGTCAGGTTTCTGTGATATAAAAAAATTTAAGACAAAGATAAATCATTTCAGAACTTTTTCGACCGTTAATGTGACCTATAAACTGTGGGAATAAAACAAAAAAAATAATAATGATGTAGCATAACTTATAACTGGGGATGTAGCTGTGTTCAGAATTAAGCAATCGCATTCAAACTCACGTTAAATAGGCGTCAGTACAGACCTACGACGTGACAGCGCCATGGTGTGAATGACCAAATCCGGGACACGCATCTGAGATTCCATTCATTTGAATGACACCTCAAATCATGGTGCAGGTCTGCTTCGATTGTCGCGCGATAAAACGTGCTGCAATCGCAAAACGCATGTCCCTCAAAAATAGTTCAGGAGCTACTTTGGAGCAACATGCGTCTGGCAATGCGAGTTGCCGCGATTGCAGCACGACAAACCCGCACCGCGATTTGAGGCGTCATTCAAATGAATGGCATCTCGAATGAGAGTCCCTCATTTGGTTATTCACACCTCGGCGCTGTCAAATTCAAAACGCTGTAGTGTGGATGCACACTTCTGCAACCATATAATTAATTTTTTTTATTTTTACTTCCCTCCACCTAAAAGATTTCAGTTTGTTATTCAACGGAGTTGTACGGTTTAGAGGGCACATTAAAAAGGTGGAAAAAGTTCTGAAATTATTTATTTTTGTCTCATTTTGTGTAGACTTTTTATATCCACTGTAAATGTTTGTTTTTTTATACTAACTGCTAAAAAAATATTGAAAAATCGTTTTGTAAAAAAAACCAAAAGCAGTAGCCCAAATTTTTTTTTATCTCATGATGTATGCATTCATTTTTACTTTTTAATATCAGTAAGAAATGCTTTTTTTTTTTTTTTTTTTTTTTTTTTTTGGGAATAGACGCAGTTATAAAAAGACGAGACTGTGAGGAGTTAGCAAATATGAAACTATTTCTGGCCTCAAAATAACATGATACAGCAAAAAAAAAAAAAAAAATTGCGATACCCAAAATTGTACTAACTGTTCCTTAGTTTGAAGTTAAAGCCCAACTCTAGCTTCAGAGGAAAAAAAAAAAGCAGCTTTTGATTCAATACTTATTCTGTCTCTGGTACTGTTTCTTATAGACTCGCCTCTAGGCAATCCAGTGGCGGTCCTGATCCAGGTTGAATGATTTCTACCCTACTTCTTCTGAGCCGAGGGTGTCAAGGACTCTACACCCCCGGGGTGTGACTTCAAGCCACTCTGGGTTTACAGAAGAATGCTGCAGGCAACAGCAATGCAGATTTCAGGACCAGCCAACCACTGGACAAAGAGGGCCTTTGACAAAACTATATGCATTCAAAAGCTTACAAAAAAAAAAGGAGGTCAGTGCTCCAAGCAGGGAAGATAACAGAATGGTGGAGGCCAACCTTGAGTTGGGGGGGGGGGGGGGAGGGTTTAAAACAAAATGGCCCTAAAATGATTCTGCTACCCTTGGCGTGTATGGGGGGGGGGGGGGGGCACCTATGCTACACTAAATGTCTGTCTGTATCCAAAGGAATGTTTCTCTCAACCTCTGGTAATGCTAAGGGGATCTAGGTGATCCAGATTATGCTTTTCTATGCAAGTTTACAATTAACTCAATAAAAATGTATATTTTAAAAAAAAATGTCTGAATCCAGAAGTGCTCAGAATGGTAGGGTTAATATGAAAGGAGTTAAAGAGTAAGTATCACCAAAAACATTTGCTGTTCCTTCTACCCTCCAGTGGACAAAATCAATGTGGCACTTTGTCCTATTTTGATAGCTGCAGTGGATGCTAAGCTAGTATAGTCAACTACTCCTGCAGGAGGAGGAGGCATGTCAACACACAGATTCATAAAGCAGTAATATTTATGCAGGGGGGAGAGGCCATGTCAATTTATACAGATACATAGGGTTACATTACTTATGATGGGGAAGAGGTTCGTCAGTGAGGAGGAGCAGGGGCACATCTGAATATGCAGATCCATAGTACGGTTTTCAGTGGGCAGCTTCTCTGAATCATCTAATAAAATAATGATGTCAGCAGGCATGGCAGATGCGCTCACAGCTCAGGCACCATAGGGGACAGTAGCGACTGGGCACTGCTGAAGCATAGGAACCTACCACAAAGTGGGCTCACATCCAATAATGACAGTCATCAAGGTGTGCTTTCTTTCACAATTGTTCAGCAGTTTCTCAAGTGCAGGTTATTTTTAAACATAAATCACTAGACCAACAGGTAAGTTTTTACACCCAATGATGCTTCTTTAGAAAACCTTCCATCTCTTTAATCATTTAATCTCCCTGTACACCACTATAGGGGCCCTTTACATACAGAAATGGGAGCTCTGCCACAAAATATACAAAAAAAAAAAGCTCTGCAGTAATAGAGAGCAACTGGCTACACAGATCAGACTGCCTTCAAAAACAAAACTTCCAGCTGTGGATCTTTATGAACTGATGTGACCAAAGACTTACCATTTCCTGTTTCCTCTTGTTCTGACTTTTCTGAGAGTCCAACTCTTGCAACAAGTTCCTCATTTTGGTATCCAATTTTTTGTTGCAGTTCTTCAGCTCCTTAATTGACACCTTATAAAAAGTAAGAGAGATTGCATTAACATAAAGTACATTCATACTGGATTGCACTCACCATTGGCGTTCAACCAGAGTACCAACTCGGGTGGAGTGCGTAGCAGAGATGGACCACACTGAACATATGGAAACACTTTTGGTACAGGAATTGGGTACTCGTGAATGTTGTCATCACACCTGGCTCTCCAGAAATATGTACAGAGAATCTTTTGAGCTTCAGGATATGATAGCGGGTTGAAGGCAGACTGGCCTCTCTGGTTGGTGGACCCTTCCTGCACCTGAGGGCACTCTTCTTGGGCTATGCCATTTCTTTCTTTCTTACTCTTCTTCTTTCATTCCATTCCTTCCTCCCCCCTCCCTTTTTTTTCTCTCTCTCTCATTTTTATCCTCATCAGTGCTATGGTTAGTTTGGTATTGCTTTTTTGCCGGCTGGTATGGCGATATAGAGGTTCCTATATCCATTATAGAATGTGGTTATTTTTCTCTAGGATATGATTATGCAGCTTGTGTTCTATCACTTGTCTCTCAGTCTGTTACAGTGCCTTGAAAAAGTATTCATACCCATTGAAATTTTGTCATGTTACAACCAAAAACATAAATGTATTTTAGGCCCCTTTCACACTTGTACGACCTGTCCTACAATTTCGTATGACAAGTTGTTCCCCATGATTTCCATGATTTTCCGACTTTGATGCTACTTCAGCCCATTGAAGATCACTGAAGTCGGATCAAAGTTGGATCGCAGTCTTAACTGATCCGACTTTGGCATGCGACTTGTGCTCTGATGATCTTGAAGGGGAACTCCACTCCAAATAAAAAAAATAAAAAAAAAAACACATGGGTAACACCTTCAAGAGCATACCAGGCCCTTCGCTCTGGTATGGATTTTAAGGGGAACCCCCAAATCCATACCAGACCCTTATCCGAGCACACAGCCCGGCAGATCAGGAAACAGGGTGGGGACGAGCGAGGGGCCCCCCCTTCCTGAACCGTACCAGGCAGCCTGCCCTCAACATGGGGGGGCTGGGTGCTTTGGGGCAGGGGGGGCTCTTAACCTCCACCCCCAAAACACCTTGTCCCCATGTTGATGAGGACAAGGGTCTCTTCCCAACAACCCTGACCGTTGGTTGTCGGGGTCTGCGGGCGGGCGGGGGCGGCCAGATCCCGGCCCCCCACCCTATGTGAATGAGTATAAAAAAAATAAAAATAAAGTGTCAAAAATAAAACACAGAACACATGTTTTAAAGTAGTTTATTAGGCAGCCCTGGGGTCTCTTCCGACTTCTTCTGCCTCCTCCGCTGATGTCTTCTAGCTCTTTCCGGTTCTTCTCCCTCTGTCCGCTGTCTTCTGCCTCTGTTGTTCTTCCGATGTTGACTAAACGCTCTCTCCCGCTCTAATGCCGGGTGCGCCACCACTTATATTGGCATGGGGCGGGAGTCACTGGAGGCCCGCCCCTTATGACCTCACCGCCCAGCATGCCCCGGACGGTAATGTCATAAGGGGCAGTCCTCTGGTGACCCCACCCCATGCCAATATAAGTAGTGGCACACCGCGTACCCGTCATTAGAGCGGGAGAGAGCGTCGAGTCAACATCAGAAGAACAGGGGGAGAAGACAGCGGAGAAGACCCAGCAAAAGAGCGAGAAGATAGCGGAGAAGACTCACAAGAGGAAGAAGACAGAGGGAGAAGAACCAGAGAGGGCTAGAAGACATCAGCGGAGAAGACGTGAGAGGGGAGAAGAACCAGCAGAGACAGAAGACATCAGTGGAGGAAGCAGAAGACGTCGCCAGAAGAGCCAGAGACGAAGTCGGAAGAGACCCCGGAGCTGCCTAATAAATTACTTTAAAACATGTGTTCTGTGTTTTATTTTTGACACTTTTTTTTTTTTTTTTTTTTTTTTTTTAGGTGAATGGGTACGGGTACAATGTACCCGATACTCATTCACATAGGGTGGGGGGCCGGGATCTGGGGGCCCCCCTTGTTAAAGGGGGATTCCAGATTCTGATAAGCCTCCACTGCCCCAAAGCACCCCCCCCATGTTGAGGGCATGCGCCCTTTAAGGTTCAGGAGGGGGGGGCGCTCGCTCGTCCCCGCCCCCTTTTCTGACCTGCCGGGCTGTGTTTGCAGATAAGGGTCTGGTATGGATTTGGGGGGGGGGGGGGGAGGGGGACCCATGCCGTTTTTTTTTTTTTTTTTTTTTTTTTTAATTTGGTGTGGAGTTTCCCATAAAGATTCATACCAGACAGTGCCTGGTATTGTTGGGGATCAAAGTTGAAGCTGTGGATCTCTGCAGCTCTTCCAGAATTACCATGGGCCTCTTGGTTGCTTCTCTGATTAATGCTCTCCTTGCCCGGCCTGTCAGTTTAAGGTGGACAGCCATGTCTTGGTAGGTTTGCAGTTGTGCCATACTCTTTCTATTTTCGATTGATGAATTGAACAGTGCTCCGTAAGATGTTCAAAGCTTGGGATATTTTTTTTATAACCTAACCCTGCTTTAAACGTCTCCACAACTTTACCACTGACCTGTTTGGTTGTGTTCCTTGGCCTTCATGATGCAGTTTGTTCACTAAGGTTATCTAATAAACCTCTGAGGGCTTCACAGAACAGCTGTATTTATACTGAGATTACACACAGATGGACTCTAATTTACTAAAGGTGACTTCTGAAGACAGGTGGTTCCACTAGATTTTAGTTAGGGGTATCAGAGTAAGGGGGGCTGAATACAAATGCATGCCATACTTTTCACATATTTGTAAAAAAAATCTGAAAACCATTTATCATTTTCCTCCACTCTACAATTATGTGCCACTTTGTGTTGGTCTATCAAATAAAATCCCAATAAAATACATGTACGTTTTTAGTTGCAACATGACAAAATGTGTAAAATGTCAAGGGGTATGAATACTTTTTCAAGGCCCCATGGAAATGTACCGGTAAATATTTTGGAATTTTGTAAAAGAGATCTTGGATCTTATTTCTTTCATGGTTTGTTTTATACAGGACCCATTATATTATATGTGTATTTTTGAACTACTTTTTTTTATTTTTTTCTCTTTTCTTTTTTATTTTTTCTACCCGCCCTAGATTGTCGGAGTGTATGTCTTGACTTTTGATATTTTGTATGTTAAAAACTTTATTTTTCAAGAAATTTACAGGACTGCAACAGTTTATTACCTGCAAATTTGGGGATATATAGCATGGTTCCTTAACGCAATATTAAACTAAAAACAAGCATGTATTATATTGTAGCTCACGAAGTCGTAAATGTGGTAGCTGTATTTTTTATGCTTTCTTTCTTCTATTTTCATTTGGCAAACCAGTCAGAAAGTCTGTTACTTTTCAAGAGAAAAGTTACAGGGATAGGACAAACTATTTAGCACTGACAGGGGTGTATAAAATAATCAGCTTTTATTTATGTAAAAACCTTTATCACAATAGGAAAATACTGTTTGCTGTAAATGCAGTGTGAGCTGGAGATTGCCTTAAATTTGTTGCATCTAAACCTGCTAGTACCACGCTGCCATTTCCCCAGACTGACAATGCTGCTGTCCATAGGTGCCCCCTGTGCTCCTTCATCCAGAGTGGGGACACCAATACAGGCGGTATGTTACTGGCCAGATCACCAGGTGAAAACAGAGTGAAAAAAGCCAAAAAAAAAAAAAACAAATGCAACCACCTCATCTAATGACTGGAAAATCTGAGGAAGCATCACTCCATTTCTCCTGGAGACAGATTTTTTGCCACATTAGCACTAAACCTGCTTGTGGCCTAGTCCAGGGAAATTAAATGGAATCTCCCCTTTCACACTGTCCTCAGTGAAAGTTCTGTTCACCTATGGCCAACTTATAGAGAAAAATAAATAATTTGGGACAAAGAGATGTCACCAGAATGGTCAAAAGAGGAAGGTCAACTACAGCATAATTGCAAAAAGTTAATAAGACTTTATTGATGAAACATATATCACAGGCGTAAGGTTCACTAGAGGCAGTATGGCAAGAAACCACCACCTCCAGTGTACTACGCTATCACACTGTACCAATTTATTAGATTAAAGTGGATGTAAACCCACTCTCATCAATTATAAACTACTGCCATAGTGCTGAACTATAAGGATATACATGTCTCCTGCATGTATCCTTACCTTTTGAAGATTTCATCTCTTTCTCTATTTAGAGCCCCCAAAAACTCCGGATTCAGTGGGCGGGTGTGTTATCCGTCGCTCGGTGGGTGGAGTTGTGATGCCAGCAGACTCCCCGCCCGCCTCTTCACTCCCCTTGGCCAGAGCGTGCACAGGAGAGGCAGAGCGCATTCTGGGTAAAAGCAAAGCGCGCTCACGGCCCCCTGTCACTTTTGCACACATGGATGTCCAGTGACAGTCGGTGATGATCGGTGTGGCGGGGACAGCTGTAAGCACCGATCTCCCTGCATGGCTTTTCATCATCTGCTTCTCCTCCCCCTCCCGCGGCTTTCACCTGAAAAGCCATGCAGGGAGATCGGTGATCACAGCTGTCCCCCGCGGCACCGATCATCCCCGACTCTCCTCTGTGTCTTCCTCCTCCAGCGCCTGTGTCCTCATCTGCCCGCTGTGTCTTCCACATCCACCCCCCCTTGTCCCCCGCAGCTGGCTTCCCTCCTCTCCTGTGGGCTGGGGGGGCGGTGGAATCTTTCAGGATGGGGAGCAGAGAAAAGGGCCGGAATGTCATATACTGGCCCCTTTCTTTTCTGAATGGGACACAGTGAGTGTTCATTACTGATCGCTCCTGTGATAGCCGAGCAGAGTAACCTGTGTGTTACCCTGCTTCAGTTTATCTTCAATGTAGAGAAAAGGACTGGGGAATATTTGTGTCCTCTGTCCCTTTCTCTGTCTCAAATGGGAGATGTCAGGGGTCTCGGTTTAGACCTCTGACATGTCACCAGAGCCCCCAACAGGGCTGATAAAAAAAAAAAAAAATACATAAATATTACAAAATAAAATTGTAAATAAAAAACTACTGACACTACAACTGCCCCCCCATACCGACACAGTCCAGAGCCCCAAGCCCCCCACCCCCAAAAAGGATTGTGAAAAAAAAATTAAGAACCAATTAACTTGTAAAAAGAAAATACATGAAAATAAAAAACTACTAACACTGTCCACTGTCCTACTGACACCGACCAGGAACATCCAATCCTGGCAGAGCAGCAGAAGAAAGGAGTGGGGAGGGAATTAAAAAATAATGCATGTGTCTTAGGCTAGTGCACGAGATATGTAAATTACCTGTCACTCACAGCAAGGGGGAGGATTTGACAAAGTTTTTCTCTGTTTGTCAAGATTTATCTCACTGAACAATAAAAGAGGATTGCTCAGAGATGGATTAACTTTGTGTGGCAAGACTGGGCTCAAATGATAGGAAATCTTATACTCTACAGTATCAGATAAAAAAAAATAAAAACAATTCAGGTTTACATCCACTTTAAAATAAAATAAACACTAGCAAAATTGACACGAATGTCATATAAAAAGACTAGGCTCACATAACCCCCTGTACCAACTGAACTGTAATCCCAACCCTTAATGTGGAACGACAAAGGTGTATAAATACTATGAAAATCACATATGAATCCACTCAAGCAAAAAACTGTCCCACAGCGATCATAGTTGGGTGACCAAAGTCCAAAAGACCGTCTAACAATCACCGCCAGCAATAGCTAGTATAAGAAGGTGGGACAGTGGATACTGGATGGTCATGAAAACGGCTGATGCTGGTAGTTGTCCGCTCAAGCTAAAGCTTGTTTACCTCCCATCTGCGGTATAGTGTTACGAAAACACAGGGACGCCATGAGCGCTCACCGTTGGTCTGCAAGGAATTGTTCACAAAGCACATCCAGTTTCAGAGGCTGGAACGCAAGGCTACAGTGGCCGATTTTATTTTATTTTAATCTAATAATTGGTACAGTGTGATAGCGTAGTCCACTGGAGGTGGTGGTTTCTTGCCATACTGACTCTAGTAAACCTTACGCCTGTGATATATGTTTCATCAATACAGTCTTATTAACTTTTTGCAATTATGCTGTAGTTGACCCTCCTCTTTTGAACATTCTAGTGATATCTCTTTGTCCCAAATAATTTATTGTAATTAGTTGGTTCTTGAGGAGGTATCCCGTCTTAAGGACGAATCAGCCATTGCTGAAGTATTGTTCATTAACTAATCGAGTGGTACGGATTCAGAGGTTTTTTACTGTTCCAAACTTATAGAGACCCTGCAAGTAGAAAGGCATCTGACACTCCCGAAAGTGTCAGGAGCTGAAGAGTCTGCGGCACTTGATGGGAGGCAGAAAACGTCACTGTTCCATCAACAGGTCACTTCCTGTCTGCTATCACATAAAGCTCATTTAAAATTCACAATATCAGTGAATTAAAGTAGAACTAAACCCATCAATTTAACTTTTCCCCCCAAAACAAGTACATTCAAGGTGTGCGGTGAATAATAACTGTCATAGTTACATCTGCTCTCAACCAAACTGCAAAGCCATCAACTGGCTGATGTCAAAACTGACCACATGTGTAGTACCATGGTAAATGCAGGTCAAGAAGGGACTAAGATGGTAACTCAATGGTTGTAATGGATAGGAGGGTTTAGTTTTACCTTTAAAAACACTGTGCTCTGTGGTTCCTCCTGCCTACTCCCACATTACATCACTACAGTACAGGGAGAAAGCACAGGGCAGGATAGGTGACCAGAAATCCGACACTCCCGGAATGTTGTTTCTTTTAGGTTCTTAGCCAGTGACAGCAGGAGAGATATCAAAGTTCTCCTTTACAGGGGCAGCTTTATTTACACTTTACCTTTTAAAATAGGTTCTAACCTTTTCCCACAAATAGCCATATTACAAAACAAATGCCTTTATTATTATTTTTTTTTTACTTCAGTAATCGAGCCACACAGGAAATCCACAGACACGTCATTATAAGAGTTGCTTTCTGTTACCTTTAGGGAGGCAGTCTCTTCCTGTAGATGGGTGCTCTTCTCCTGCGTTGTGCTCTCAGACTCTTTAGCTTCTTTTACCTGCCAGCGACAGAGACAAGTTTATCAGATTCTGTTATTTATTTATTCCAGGTACTTGTATAGCGCCGTCAATTTACGAAGCACTTTACATATACATTGTACATTCACATCAGCCCCTACCCTCAAGGAGCTTACACGCTAAGGTCCCTAACTCACATTCATACATACACATACTAGGGACAATTTAGACAGGATCTAATTAACCTACCAACATGTCTTTGGAGTGTTATGAAGTAATGCCTCTCCAGATCTCTGAGTGATAACTACCTTTTTCTCCAAATCAGATATTTTCTCCAAAGCCTCACTCTTCTCCTTCATCAGAGTAGCAATCTTCTCCACAAGCTGCTTTTCGCTGACTGCAAGAAAGTCAAAGCATATATAAAAAAAAAAATAAGATAAAAAAATAAGAAAATCTTTATTAATAATTTTTCTATGTTTGCCTGCAGACCTTCAGGATAATAATATAAAAAGTTGTAACAAATACATTTGATTATTATTAAATAAATAAATGTGAGCATTCCCTGATCTGTACATGGTTGGTCTTGTAATCCATTGTACCAACAGACAACAAATAAACAAATATTTTTATGTATTGCTCTTATTTGGCTGGATTATTTTACACCCATAAGAAATAAACAACATGGGACACAGGTCAGGGCACGTCTGATAACAGTGCAGCTGGCAGTTGCAGTTTCACAATCCAGTAACAGGAAAAGTTATTATCACACCAAGTGTATAGAACTCCACTATAAGCTTCTTTCTGTGCAATTCTACAAGGCTTGTAAGTGTTCACTAGGCACAATATAATAATCTCCAACCAAACTGGCAAACTGCTTTTTGTTCAGGGACAACTAGCAACCGTGCAAATATATCTAGTTTTAATTTTTCTTACACTGTGTTGAGCTACCACCTTAAGGTCAGGTGGGTGTAAATCTTGCTCTGTTCAAGCAATTGTCTGCAATCTGCACTGTAGAGAAGACTATTCCTGCAGATCAGGACTTGGAAGGTGTCAAGGACCTTCTAGATGTGAATTCAGCTTACTATAATAACATAGGAAGGACAGTGTTTATATAAATATATGCAGGGGCTCCCTTCTTACAGTAGTTTGTGACTTGCTTCTCAAATAGGAGCTGTATAGAAATAATTTGTGGCACCTAACACTTACATGTGTTCCAGACAAGGGTCTCTCCCCAGGGCTGGGGAAAAAATCGATTTGAATCTTGAATCGAGTTGAGAGGTCAAATCGATTCAAATTTTCAGCAAATCAATTTTTTTTTTTTCACCAGGACTGGTGCTGACACCGCGCCGGTCCTGAGGAGCTGTGGGCAGGGGTTACTAGGCGAGGTCGCGGCTACGGCCTAGTCAGCGAGGCCGGATGCCGCGGACTAGGCCGAACCAGCGGCCTCGCCTAAAAACTCCTGCCCGCAGCTCCTCAGGACCGGCGCGGTGTCCATCAAAAAAAATAAAATAAAAAACTCGATTCGAATCGTGACTCGAGTTTTAAAAAAAAATATCGCAGATTTATTTATTTTTTGGAGAAAATCGCCCAGCTCTACCCCCCCTCCGCTAATTGCTGTGGCAGTTCTAAAAATCTTATATATAAGCCCCAGTATATGGAGAGCTGGGTCCCAGGTCTTCTCTCTTTCTCAGTGCAGAATGGGATGGTTCTCATTTGGTTGTCTACTGCCTGGTGAGGTGGCATTCCCCATTGGGAAGAGGAGGGGAGAAGACAAAGCCGGTCTGCAGCATGGGGTCACCTCTGCACACTAGCAAAACAGGCACCAGCAAGGGACACATGACGGCGGAAGCAGGTAAAAAAATAGTCTTTTTTGTTATTTTTTATTTTAAAGCTGAATGGGAGGGAGTATTGAGCTTTAAAGAGATTTGATTTATTTATTTTTTAATAAAATAACAGAACATGTCATACTTACCTTTTCTCCTGCCAGGGCTCTGGGTTCCTCCCCGCTCATGAATGCCCCCATAGCAAGGGGCTCTCAAGCCCTGCTCGGTGTGTCCATTCACACACAGAGCACAACTCGGCCCCGACCCCACCTCTCTTCACTGGCTGTGATTGACAGCAGCAGGAGCCAATGGCATCCATGCTGTTGAACCACTAGTCTTTGGCAGATGAGAGCTTTTGAAATGAAACCACATTGCATGGGGTAAACAATCGGGCACGGCAAAGACCTCGTAAAACTTGGAAGAACATCGTTTGTTTGAAGGGGCTTGTTGGGAAGCACACTTAGGCCCCTTTCACACAGGGATCGCTCTGTTGATCCCCGATGAGCAGGCGGACGACAGGCCCGTCTCCGCTCATTGTGCCGAGACGGACCTGTCAGAGCCCTGCTCTCCTCTATGGGGAGATCGGATGAAAACGGACCGCCCTTACGTTTTCATCCGATCCAATTCGATGGACGGATGGCGAACATATCGCTATACGTCTGTTTTGAGTGGATCTTGTTGGAACAAAAAGCAGGCGGGTGTTAGCTAACCCATATCTGCTGATATCCGCCTCCCCATAGAAGTCAATGGGTGGCCCGGTCGGATCCGCCTGAAAAACAGACAGGCGGATCAGATTGGTCCGATCGTGTGAAAGGTGCCTTAAAGTGATTCTAAAAAGGCAAACTTTTTATTATTTCAAAATAACAAAACATGTTATACTTACCTGCTCTGTGTAATGGTTTTGCACAGAGCAACCCCGATACTCTTCTTCTCCAGTTCCCCGCCAGCAATCCTAACAAGCCACTTGCTATGGGGGGGAGCAACTCTGTGTGTCCATAGACACAGAGTGTGGCTCAATCCTGCCCCCTCTTCACTGGCTGTGATTGACAGCAGCCGTCTCTGAGCCAATGAGGAGAGAGAGGGCTGAAAAAGCCGCTGCTCTTGTGTACAATGCTGGATCGAGATCGGGCTCAGGTGAGTATAAGTGGGGGGTGGGGGAAGATCTGCATGCAGGAGGTTTTTTTACCTTAATGCAGAGACTGCATTAGGGTAAAAAAACCTTATGTCTTAGGCCCGAGATTAAAGTGGTTCCTATGTAGTAATGCTATTTACCTAGAATTTCTCTCTCCTTTAGGAAAACCTTTATTTGTACTCAAGGCTGATGTAGCATTATTTAGCAATACGTATTTTCTAGATCAGTGGGATGAAAAACTATTATGTTATTTTAACAAAATAAAAATGCACTGTATATGAAACATATTTATGGATATCAAACATTACCTTGATAAACTCTGCTCTTTACCTGCAAAAGAAGAGAGCTTGTTACATGACAGCAGAAAATAAAACCCAGTAAGTTGTACAATCAGCACATGTCTACAGTGACTGCATACAAATGTCAGGATCTGCACAGGCCAGCTAGTGTAAGAGAACACGGCAAATAGGATTAACAGAGTGCTAAGAAAAGCTGCTCAGTAAATGCTCTGTGCCTGTGTGGAATACTGGCTGTGAGCCTTGACCTCTATACTAACAGCAAAATAGAGAGAGACTAAACTTGAAACGAGAGGACATTGTGCATTCTTAAATTGGAATTCCCAGGAAAACCGATTTTTTTTTTTAAGAGCGCTTTGTATTCACTAAAAAAAACCCCCAAAAAAAACAAACACAAAAAAACAAAACAAAGAAAAACCAAGGCTTTTTGTGAATTGAGGGGAAAGGAAGAGGAGAGTGACTGACACAATCTCCTCTTTGTACACTAGCTCTAACGGTCAGTTGCAACACTGACTAAAGAACTACTGGAGAAAAGCACTAACTGAATTTTACAGCTATTTTTAGAACGCATTTGTCATTTTTACCCCAAGCAGCAAAAACTGAAGACTTAGGATCACCATTAGAGACAACTCATTTTTAAAGAGCGTACAGTACTTAAAAGAAAAAAAAAAAATCCTGGAATTCCACTTTAAAAAAAAAAAAACAAAAAAACAAAAAACAAAAAAAAAAAAAACACTATAAAAATGATAAAGTGGGATCAGTACGCTGCACGTCATGTGACAGTGTTTCAGTCACCAGGAGAGGGTATTACACTGGCCATGGCAACTGAGGTTTGCTCAGAATATTATATACTATATAACTATAAACAAACACTCACTGGCCACTTTATTAGGTACACCTGTTCAATTGCTTGGTAAGGCTGGGTTCACACTGGTCCGACAAACGCTCCGACATTGGGAGCTCATGTCGCATGACGTGTGAAATCCAATGTTTCCCTATGGGAGCCGTCCTAACTGGTCCGACATAAGTCGTTCCGACTTTAGAAATGCTCCCTGTACTACTTTGGTCCGACTTTGATCCTACTTCAGCCTATTGACTATCATTGAAGTCGGATCAAAGTCGGATCGCCGTCTCGCATGATCCGACTTCGGTACGTGACTTGTGCTCAGATGATCTTGAGGGGGAACTCCGCGCCAAATTTTAAATAAAAAACCGGCATGGGTTCCCCCCCCCCCCCCAAGAGCATACCAGGCCCTTAGGTCTGGTATGGACCTTGAGGGGAACCACCTACGCAGAAAAAACGGCGTGGGGGTCCCCCCCAATCCATACCAGACCCTTATCCGAGCACGCAGCACGGCCGGTCAGGAATGGGGGTGGGGACGAGCGAGCGCCCCCCCCCTCCTGGACCGTACCAGGCCGCATGCCCTCAACATGGGGGGGGTGGGTGCTTTAGGGCATGGGGGGCACCCTGCCGGGCCCCCCCACCCCAAAGCACCTTGTCCCCATGTTGATGAGGACAAGGGCCTCTTCCCGACAACCCTGGCCGTTGGTTGTCGGGGTCTGCGGGCGGGGGGCTTATCGGAATCCGGGAGCCCCATTTAATAAGGGGGCCCCCCACCCTATGAGTATGGGGTACATCGTACCCCCACCCATTCACCTAGGGAAAAAGTGTCAATCAAAAAAAAAAAAAAAACACTACACAGATTTTTAAAGTAATTTATTAGACAGCTCCGGGGGTCTTCTTCCGACTTCGGGGGTCTCTCCGGTTCTTCTCCGCGCTCTCCGGGTCTTCTGCCGTGCTCCTCCGCTATTTTCTGCTCTTTTGCTATAGCGGAGGAGCCCGGTCTTCGGTCTTCTGCCCTCTTCTCTTCTTCTGATGTTGACACGACGCTCTCTCCGGCTGGAATGCTCTCTGTGCGCTCTGCTCTGACTTATAAAGGCCACCCGATGACCACGCCCCCTTATGCCGTCACAGTCCCAGCATGCCCAGGGACTGTGACGGCATAAGGGGGCGGGGTCACCGCCTATATAAGTCAGAGCAGAGCACACAGAGAGCATTCCAGCCGGAGAGAGCGTCGTGTCAACATCGGAGGAAGAGATGAAGAGAAGAAGCGGCGAGACAGCGGCGACAAGACAGCGGCAGCAGACCGGGCCCCTCGCTGGCAATAGAGCTGGAAGAAGATAGCGGCGGGGCCCGGGAGAAGAGGCGGAACACCGGGAGAAGTCGGAAGAAGACACCCCCTCCCCCCCGAAGTCGGAAGAAGATCCCGGAGCTGCCCAATAAGTTAATCTTGAAATCTGTGTACTGTGTTTTTTTTTTGACACTTTTCCCTAGGTGAATGGGTAGGGGTACCATGTACCCCATACTCATTCACATAGGGTGGGGGGTCGGGATCTGGGGGCCCCCTTATTAAAGGGGGCTCCCGGATTCTGATAAGCCCTCCGCCCGCAGACCCCGACAACCAACGGCCAGGGTTGTCGGGAAGAGGCCCTTGTCCTCATCAACATGGGGACAAGGTGCTTTGGGGTGAGGGGGCCCGCAGCGCGCCCCTCTCCCCCAAGGCACCAACCCCCCCATGTTGAGGGCATGCGGCCTGGTACGGTTCAGGAGGGGGGGGGCGCTCGCCCGCCCCCACCCCCATTCCTGTCCGGCCGGGCTGCGTGCTCAGATAAGGGTCTGGTATGGATTTGGGGGGACCCCCACGCCGTTTTTTCGGCGTAGGGGGTTCCCCTTAAGGTCCATACCAGACCTAAGGGCCTGGTATGCTCTTGGAGGGGGAACCCATGCCGGTTTTTTATTTAAAATTTGGCGCAGAGTTCCCCCTAAAGATTCATACCAAACACAGTGCCGGGCATTGGCGGGGATCCAAGTCGGATCCCCGTTCATTGAAAGTCGGACACATGCCGGCTTCATGTCGCAGGGCAAAGTCGGATCCAAAGTAGGACGGCTGTTGTGTCGCACTAGTGTGAACCCAGCCTAAAACAAACTGCTAATCAGTCAATCACATGGCAGCAACTCAATGCTGGTGGTGGTGTAATGGTGTGGGGGGATATTTTCTTGGCACACTTTGGGCCCCTTAGTACCAATTGAGCATCGCTTAGATGCCGCCTCAGTATTGTTGCTGACCATGCCCATCCCTTTATGACTTCAGTGTACCCATCTTCTGATGGCTTCTTCCAGCAGGATAATGCACCATGTCACAAAGCTCAAATCATCTCACCACTGGTTTCTTGAACATGACAATGAGGTCACTGTACTCCAATGGCCTCCACAGTCACCAGATCTCATCCAATAGAGCACCTTTGGGATGTGGTGGAATGGGAGATTTGCATCATGGTTGTGCAGACGACAAATCTGCAGCAACTGCGTGATGCTATCATGTCACTATGGACCAAAATCTCTGAGGAATGTTTTCAACACCTTGTTGAATCTATGCAAGGTATAACTAATAAAGTGGCAGGTGAGTGTATATTTACTGTACATATACAGTACACAGTATATATAACCCAGTGAACTAGATATTGTGTAAGAGACTGATGAGCCCCACATCAAAGAAAAGGAAAGTCTGAATTTTTCATAACCGTGAACACAACTGCTGTCCTCATTTCTTCAACCACATCGTAGAGCATTAACTTAAACGTGATTGGTTGTTAGTGGCAGCCTGCAGTTCAGGGGTAGGCAACCTTGTGAGCACAGAGTGCCGAAAAATGTCTTCAAAGAAATTGAGCGTGACGATTTTAGAACAAAAAAATCTCTGGACTTGCTTCTTGATTGGCCGGGAGGAGGATCAGTGCGAGAATAGCAAATATTAAATTTGCTATTGTCACACAAATGGGAGGGCTCGAGCCAACCCTTTTTTGAAGCCTATTAGGCTTAAAAACAAAAACGAAAAAAAAAAAAAAAAAAAAAAAAATCACCTTCCGGTGTTCTGTCGAGAAAGTTCCAGTCGGCGGATAAGGACCCCCCTCTACTGCGCAGGCCTTGCGCAGTAGGAGCTGGCGGAAATAGCCGAAGCCGAAAAGAATAGAAATCAGCTGTAAACGGCGCCTGTAAGAGGGAAGCTCGCCACGCTTCGGGCAGGGCCTTGCTTCACTCTGCACTTTTTTATTCTCCTTTTAGGTCCACTTGGATGGTGGGGCTTGAACCTGGACCTAGGGTGCAGGCGCCGTGTACAGCTGATTGAAGTTTTTCAGCTTCGGCTATTTTCGGCGGCTCCTAGTCATTCGTACTGCGCAAGTGCTGCGCCTGCGCAGTACAGGGGGGTCCTTATCCGCCGGGGGAACTTTCTCGGCAAGACACCAGCTCTAATCGCGTGCTTCAAAAAAAAAAAAAAAAAAAACAAACAAACACACCCCTATTGGAATCCATGCGCCCGGCACCCTCTTTAGGGGGCCGAATGAATGGATGGCGCCAGTGCACCCCCAATGGTTGGGCCACTGGTAGTCGATATCAGTTTTCTCTAGTGTTCAAGTTGCAACCAGAGGACGACACAGATATTTTTGTAACATTCACTTATAAGTAGCATTGTTATTTGGGTCACAGGCCACAAGGGTGCACTTCTATGGAGGGTCTTGTTCAAATTATGTAAGTAAATAAGTAACTGCACCAAAAGGACAATGAAGAGAACAGGAGGGGAGCTCAGAAGAGGGGCATTCATACAGTGACAAGATCAAAAGGGAGTAAACTGACATGGCAAAGGTCATGTTGAAATGTAGATTGTGCACATCTATCAAAAATTGTTTTAGGACACATTACCATAATCTTCTTAAGCTTAGTACACACGGGACAAATTTTGGGAGACATCTCGGCCGGTTCAATAAACACCGGCCAACATTTGGCCTGCGTGTGTGGACACCTGGTCCGACAGAAGCTGGCCGCCTCCTGGAAAACCAGCAGCCGACCGGCTCCCGATCAGCACTCTCAGCCAATTGCTGATCGGAGTGTTCTGGCGAGGTGGACCACCCCCCTGTCAGAACACAACTGCACAGCAAAGAAGATCGCTGTACTAACATCAGATCATTAGTACAGCGGCCCTGACCAGAGCTGTCAGGTTTTTTTGTTCAACCCACTGTGTTGAATGAAAAAAAAAAACAAACAAAACTTAGAGCGTACCAGGCTTTAACATGTTTTAATTAGGGTTGTCCCGATACCGATACTAGTATCAGTATCGGCACCGATACCGAGCATTTGCCCAAGTACTTGTACTCGGGCAAATGCTCCCGATGCTTCCCCCGATACCTAGAGGACAGCTGTGATCGGCGCGTGGGGGAGTTACAAGATTCTCCCCCAGCGGCTTTCACCAGCTTTAGTGACATACAGCGGTGATCGGTCACAGCTGACTGTCACTGCATCCTCCTCCATGCCCCCTCCTTTCCTCTGTGCCTCTCCGCTGTCCCCTGCATTCCTCTCTCCTTATTTGTCCCCCTCCGTACTCCCCCTTCGTTCCTCTCTCCTTATCTGTCCCCCTCCGTTCTCCCCCTCCGTTCCTCTCTCCTTATCTGTCCTCTGCATTCCTCTCTTCTTATCTGTCCCCTCCGTTCTCCACCTCAGTTCCTCCGTCCTCCTCCTCCTTCCTTTGTTTATGGATAGAGTCAGCTGACTCTGTCCATTCACATAACTGAAACATTGTAATCTTCTGTGATTACAATGTGTCAGTTTATGAATGGAGAGAAGCGCTGTCTTCTCTCCATTCATTCTCAGTGCAGCTGACGCTGCAGAGAAAGGGACTGGGGAATCTCTATCCTCTGTCTCTTTCTCTGTCTCAAGGGGGAGATATCAGAGGTCTGTTAAGACCCCTGATATCTCACCAAAGCCCCCCAAAAGGGCTGATTAAAAAAACAAAAAAAACAATAAAGAATAAAAAAATATTATTGTAAAAAAAAAAAAAATAGCAAAAAAAAAAAAAAACTGTCACGTGACATTAAAAAAAAAGTATCGGTAATCGGTATCGGCGAGTACTTGAAAAAAAAGTATCGGTACTTGTACTCGGTCCTAAAAAAGTGGTATCGGGACAACCCTAGTTTTAATTATTAAGAAAGCTAACACTGCCTGCATTTTGGTAGTTTGTATAAACTGACTGGCTGAAGTCCAACTCTAGCTTTTGAGATCAGAACTGGTTTAAAAACTCACAGAAAGACAGGTCCTCCAGAAAAGGATCATGATGGAGATCATTCCCACCAAGAGAGTAATGATGACAGCTTCCCATTGAACACCAAACCAGTTAGGACCGGGCTGCATGTCTTCCGGTAGAGCCGACATAAGCTGTAACAGAAAGCAGTCAATTTAACTTATGTAATCACAGAAAATAATAAAAATTTGCAATAGGATCACAATAGGATCACAATAGGATCACAATAGGATCCAGGTCACACTAGTAACTTTGTAGCAGCTAAAAACGTATATAACAATTGGTAGCTGGATACAGAAATGCTGCAATAGATAAATACAATCGTTATCTGGGCAGCTACAATGAGAGGCTACTCACTCCTCATGCACACTGGGTGTAAAAAAAAAAAAAAAAAGCTGCTTCTAAGGTCGCTTAACTCTTCTTTTTAGCCTCTTAATGCCCCTCTATGTTAGCCTATGTGGCCTTACACACATAGGAATTTACAGGCGTATTAGAGAATAGAGAAGTGTTTAGATGTTGAAAGAAAAAACATCACTGACAGTATGGCAAGCGATATGGTCACAATTATAAAAGCTCCATTTGCACATTATATAAGGAAATCCAACATGAAATGATTTTTCATTGGTATCTGACCCCGGGCCTACTCCACTCCTTATATCCCTCCGCTGTAGAAAAGATTGGGGAACACTATACCATATACAATATTTTGATCCTGTCCCATTATCCACATCCTATTGGGACATCCTCTTATTTGTTCTCTATTTGGATCCTGGATCCCCTTTAACCCTAAACATTTCCTCTTGGGACTCCTCCCTCCAACACTTTCTAAACTTTTTTAAAAAATTATTAACTCGTGTGTTAACAGCAGCAAGGTGCTTTGTAATGCTTAAATGGAAAAAAAAAAAAAAAAAACAGAAACCCCCTTCCCTGCTTGAGTTGCATGCGAGGATCCAGGATGTAAGGAGAATGGAGTATCTCACAGCTTCCTTGAATAACTCCTTAGATGAGTACAACTGAATCTGGAAACCATGGAATCTTATGGATACCCCACTCACTTGATTTCCCCTCAGTGGACCCAGAACTGAATCTGGGGTGGGACATACGGTGGTGACCAGCTCTGAGGTCGGTATGGGGGGAATGATAATTGGGCACTCTCTCTTTCTCTCTCCTTTTCCTTTTTTTCGCCTTTATTTTCTGTGTTTCCTTTCATCTGTACTAGGGCTGCAACTAACAATTATTTTCATAATCGATTAGTTGGCCAATTATCATTTTGATTAATCGGATAATAACCTTAAAAAATAGTGTGGTGCATAATTATTTAGTTAATATGTAAATTTTTTTTTAATTTTTTTTTTTAAAGGCAATTTATTTCCTAAATATCTCCATGCAGTGGTAAATATAAATAACCCACTATATTGTTAGGGAGAAAAATCTCTCATCCACTCTGACAATAGCAGACAGAAGAGATGTATATACTATTAGGCCCCTTTCACACTGGGGCGGTTTGCAGGCGCTATTGCGCTAAAAATAGCACCTGCAAACCGACCTGAAAGTGCCGCTGCTTTGTCTCCAATGTGAAAGCCCCGAGGGTTTTCGTTCAGAAATTAAATTCATTTTAAAACTGAATGTTAAAAGCAAGTGAAGTTTTCAAATGACATTCTTTTATTCAGCAAACGTACAAAGATTTTTTTCATTTGAATATTCTCGTCCCAAAATCAATACATGTATGGTCAGCATAAGGCTCAGTTCACACCTATGCATTTTGCTTTCGATCCGTTTCTGCAGTGCTTTTTGCTGTGCGTTTTTGCTGCGATTTCCATTTTTGCTTGTTGTTGGGCTGATAAAAAACGCAAATTGCTGCAAAAACGCACTTCATGCTTTTCTGCAGCTTCTCCATTGAAGTCTATTGAACCAAAAAAAAAAAGCACAGTTTTGCGTTGAAAAAGTCCTTGACCCTCTCCAAAAGCGCAGCGGCTGAAAAAAAGCATACATGTGAACGTGTCCCATAGGAAACCCATGTTAAAATGAACTGTAGTGCGTTTCTGCAAAAAAGCACCAAAAAACGCATAGGTGTGAATCAGGCATAAGACGTTTAGTAGCAGCAGCATGCTTTTTTTGTATCATCTGTCATCATGGTGTTAAAAAAACTAAAATTAGCCCTTAATAATACAAAAAGAGTAGATAATAGCTACTAGAAGGGGTTCATTTATACTGTGTCTCTATATATATATATATATATCTATCTATCTATCTATCTATCTATCTATCTATCTATCTATCTATCTATCTATATATATATATATATATATATATATATAGTATAACACGCACCCCAAGTTTAGGAGAGAATTTTAAGGAAAAAAACTTTTAGGAGGGAAGTTTAAGGAAAAAAGACTTACATTAAAATGCCCATCAATGCAGCCTTATCTGTCCATCTGCAGCCTTTTCAGTGTCAGTGCAGCCTTGCCCCAGTGCAGCTTTGTGATAGATTTAAATATGGCGCCGAGACTGCAGGGATACTTCAGAGCCGAGATACACATACCCGAGTGTTCTCGGCTTTTTTCGGCGCCGCCGTCACGCCCAGTCCCGCCCCTGGACCTGTGTTATGTCCATCATAGGGTGGGACTGGGCTTGACTGTGAGCGGCGCCGAAAAAAGCCGAGAACACTCGGGTATGTGTATCTCGGCTCCGAAGTATCCCTGCAGTCTCGGCGCCATATTTAAATGTACCCACGGCTGTGTATGTCGGCGGCGACCGCGGCAATTGCCGCGATCGCTCCGATAAAACACAAAATCGGCCTATAACACGCACCCACGATTTTCAGGGGAAAAAAGTGCGTGTTATATGCCGATAAATACGGTATATATTCTATATCTAAAAAAATAAATACACCCAGAAGTAGGTTATATGGGCATTATAACTAGGAGTCAGACATGAAGCTATATGAAGGGTGGAAGGGAGATATAAATATTTTATTTGAAAAAAGTACTAAAAGCTGAGACTATTTTTATAATGGATATGATCATTTTAAATATAATGCACAATACTGGTAAAAGTTTACTTTAAATGTAATTGTAATGCCTTATATTTCCTCCAGTCTATCCGCCTCCACCTTCTCTGGGTTCAGATGCTGATCTTCCCTGCACAGAGTAAGTTTTTTTTTTTTTAAACAATGTGATAATTGGCTGCTCTGTGCAAAACCATTACACAGAACAGCCCTGATTCTCCTCTTCTCGGGTCCTCCACCGACACTTCTGTCTCCTCCTGCCTTCAGAGTGCACCGATAACACGCTGCAAAGTATATTATAGAGCTATAACAAGGTAAAAAAACTTCTGAAATCAGAACCACTCACTTCCTTCCCAGGACTACATGTCCCATGAGGCATTGCTCCTCACAAATTCACAAAGGCACTTACTGACATGTATGGATGGTGTACTGAGATGTATGTGTGCTGCACTGTATTTTCTGAAATGTAAACAAATAATGCATTCTGTAACTGTATGCAGGCCAACTAATCGGCTGACCGATTATGAAAATAGTTGACAACTATTTTCATAATTGATTAGTTGTCGATTAATCGTTTCGGCCCTACTCTATACCTTTTTGTTTTCCACCCACAACTGGCTCCTCTCTATGTAGCGGAGGACTTGGTGCAGATTTACAGCGACACCTACACGGTCTCTAGTTTTTTCAATGCTTCAGAGACTAAACTCGTTATTCTGTTAAACTGATGTATTTAACACTGCTACATAGATTGGCCAACTTTTCCCTGGTTTTGTTGTACTGGTATTCTTTAGTACTATGCACTTTGAAACTATGATGTTCATGCATGGTTGTTCTGTATTCCTTGTGAAAATGAATAAAAAAAAATTGTCAGCTTTCATCATTTGCAGCATTCAGGAGAGGATTGTTTGAACAGAAAAAAAAAAAATCAAAAATAAAACCATTTGGTGCACCTAATTGCTAGGCGAGTTTAACACTTATGCCCTGTACACACGGTCGGAATTTCCGACAACAAGGTCCTATCACACATTTTCCGTCGGAAAATCCGACCGTGTGTACGGGGCATTAGTCATTTCAATGACCAGAACAAATAACAAATATTTTGGCCAGTGGAATGAATGAAAGCCCAAAAACTTGATGCAGCTAAAAGCATTTTTAAAAACGTGGCTTTAGGCGCGGCTTTTAAGCTGCTTTCAGAGGAACTGTGCAAATGACCTGTATGCATGAGGCATCAAGGTGGCATAAGCTGAAGCTAGCTCCAAATACTGAAAAAGTAAAAAAAAAAAAAAGAAAAGTAAAATCGATCAGTGACTCAGTTTAGAATCACAAACACATAAACCGTTCCTATTCTATATCCTACAAGCAACAAAACTGAGTGGCACGGCTCCAACTCTGCATGCCTAGTTTAGTAATCCTTATGAGTAACCATGCAGCTATCTATATAAATGAATGCTATACATATATAAAATAATAGGTTTGAAGCACAGAGAGCATTATTTATTACTCATTAAGGGCTCTTTCACGCGTTTTGACGGACTCCGCTTGCTCAGCTCAGTTAATCCCCGCTGAGCCGGCCTATGACAGGTCTGTCTCCGCTCACTGTGCAGGGACGGACCTGTCAGAGCCCCGCTGTTCTCTATGGGGGAATTGGATGAAAAAGGATCCGCTTGTCCGTTTTCATCCGATCCACCAGACGGATGGAAAATAGGGTTTCCATCCGTCTGGATTTAGCGGAGCGGAAGTCAGCGGACATGTCACCGCTGACATCCGTCACTCCATAGAGATGCATGGAGCGTCCGTTCAGGTCCGCCTGAAATACTGACAGGCGGACATGAACGGTCCACATGTGTGAAAGGACCCTAGGAGGTATAAGCATACATGCTGTATACTTATGTCTCTTAAAGTAGAGCAGAGGGCAAACCCTTTTGCCATCTGTGCCTCATTAGGATTTACCTTCACTTCCTTTCCCATAGCCCATACAGGAAGTGAGAGAAAATTCCTCCAAAGTGAGCAAATTCCTGGTTGTCATCAGGACCAGTGTCCCTACTGGAAAATTTCCCTTCTATTCCTGTTCTGGTAACAACTCAAAATGTGGGATTTTCTGCAGTGATAACAGTCACCAGGGCAAGCAGGAGGGTGAATGATTTTAATGGCACAGACTGAAAAAAGAAAAAACATGACAGGTGTTCCAATTCCTTTCTACTCAAAAAGTTTTGCTTTCAGTTGAGCAATAAAGATATTTGTGCTGTAATCCCCTTGTTATTTTTTATATATTTGCTGGTTGCATGCATTATATGTATGTGTTTATAGCTTCAAGAATGTTACTGAGGGTTTTTAGGGGCCTATCGTTTGTAAGTATATATGATGATATGTACTACATGGGCCAGATATATTTGCTCTTTAAATCCACTCACTGTATTACCGGAGTAGTAGTGCTGCACAGTGATCATGTTTTACACTTCCTGTTTCGCAAAAAGGGCCTTAAATCTGTATAGTATGTATGTCTATACACCATAGCAAAGCAGCTTCCTTTATGTTTCATACATAGGTCTGAGTGTCCACGTAGATGTTTGTAACTGTAGTCTATGCACTTTTTTTTCCTTTGTTGACTGAGAAATATCTGGTGATCCTGCTAGTCCCCCTGCATGTGCACACGCAACATAGAGCCTGCTCGCTACACAGCTAGGCCAACCCAATATGCGGGAAAATAACTGAACAAGGGGCTGTGCAGCCATGTAATCACCAAATAACACATGAAAATAACATTAATAAGTATTTTTAATACAGTAAATGTGAATATTGTCAGATAGTGATTTTTGCTGTAATCCAATGGGCTTTTCTATTCATGCAGACACAAATACTTTAACCTCTGTTCTGAGCTGCATAAGGGGCTGAGAGCGCTGGGGGTGGAGACTGTAGAGGGGTGAGTCCGCAGGAGGCAGAATAACAGCAGTACACCGATCTTCCCAATGAAGAGATGTGTAGGGGAGCATGTCAGCAAAAAGAGTCTACTGGGGTACAGGCAGGCTGTGCTCCCAGTTAGAATGTAAAGATGAAAACTGACCATGCAGGGATGGATGTGCTTCCATGCCTGGCATGGTCACTTTTAGGAAAGCAGTGGAACTGGAAGTATTTCACACAAAGGAAGCAATGCAAAGAGAACAGGATACTTTTAAATACAGTACATTGTGTAACAGACATAAATCAGAAAAATGAAATGCTGGGGCAACATAACTTGTGTCATTTAGCAGGATGCATTACTATTACTTGATATGAAGGTAGCCACTAGTAGGAGGGTCTACAGACCCGTATATAGCATCTAAAATCACCCAAGCCTGGAAAAGTATGTATAAATATGAATATTATTCAAAAATTGCTTTCAGGCTAGGCAACTTTTGCAAGAACAGCTCAAACGTATCCACTGAAAACACACAATAGCTCTAATGCACTTAACCATTTGGCTATTGGTTCTCTTGTTCCCAGCCAAGTTGTCAGTGAAGGTTCTCACTTATCGAGGTCATGGTATATCTAGTAGAAATTGGTCACATTCAACTGGACTTATTCTTTAATGTTGAAAACTAGGGTTGTCCCGATACCGATACTAGTATCGGTATCGGCACCGATACCGAGCATTTGCCCAAGTACTTGTACTCGGGCAAATGCTCCCGATGCTTCCCCCGATACCTAGAGGACAGCTGTGATCGGCGCGTGGGGGAGTTACAAGATTCTCCCCCAGCGGCTTTCACCAGCTTTAGTGACATACAGCTGTGATCGGTCACAGCTGACTGTCACTGAATCCTCCACCGTGCCCCCTCCTTTCCTCTGTGCCTCTCCGCTGTCCCCTGCATTCCTCTCTACTTATCTGTCCCCCTCCGTACTCCCCCTTCGTTCCTCTCTCCTTATCTGTCCCCCTCCGTTCTCCCCCTCCGTCCCTCTCTCCTTATCTGTCCCCTGCATTCCTCTCTCCTTATCTGTCCCCTCCGTTCTCCCCCTCCGTTCCTCCGTCCCCCTCCTCCTTCCTTTGTGTATGGAGAGAGTCAGCTGACTCTGTCCATTCACATAACTGAAACATTGTAATCTCCTGTGATTACGATGTGTCAGTTTATGAATGGAGAGAAGCTGCTGTCGTCTCTCCATTCATTCTCAGTGCAGCTGACGCTGCAGAGAAAGGGACTGGGGAATCTCTATCCTCTGTCTCTTTCTCTGTCTCAAGGGGGAGATATCAGAGGTCTGTTAAGACCCCTGATATCTCACCAAAGCCCCCCAAAAGGGATGATTAAAAAAACAAAAAACAATAAAGAATAAAAAAATATTATTGTAAAAAATAAAAATTGTAAAAAAAAAAAAAACAAAAAAAAAACCACACACACATACAACGTTCACCCCCCCCCCCCCCCCCAAAAATAGCAAAAAAAAAACCTGTCACGTGACATTAAAAAAAAGTATCGGTAATCGGTATCGGCGAGTACTTGAAAAAAAGTATCGGTACTTGTACTCGGTCCTAAAAAAGTGGTATCGGGACAACCCTATTGAAAACATTTGAGCGCTTCTCCAAACCACTTAATCAGTTCTAAAGACCGCCACACACACCTATTAATCAAATCACAATGGAATGTGTAGATGTTGAATGTCCAAGAACAGGATGAGAGGTGTAAAACACGTAGAACCATCATGTTCTAGTTACTTAATCCCCCCCATTGGAGGTATGACTGTTTCTACAACCTTCACCCCTTCCATCCCATTCTTGTACAAATCAACACATTTCACAGAGACTGAATTACGGGTATTTGGGTTTTCTCTATGGATATAAAATGCTGAAAAAATTTCCTGACACCCAATGGAACTGAAGCAGTGTCTTGGAGAAGCTACAAATACCCAGTTCAAGGTAACTAACTAATACAAGCTATCTCAGCTAAATTGCTTCTTAAAGCGGAGTTCCACCCAGAAGTGGAATTTCCGCTTTAAGCACTCCTCGCCCCCTTACATGCCACATTTGGCCTGCAATTTTATTGGGAGGGAGGGAGTGGGTACCTAGTTTTGACATGTACTTCCTGCTTCAGTCGCCTGGCCGCCTAGGTGACTCCTCCTCTTCCTCTCAGCAATCTTCTGGGACACGTCACAGGTCCCAGAAGATTGCCTGGCCACTAAGAGAGTGAAGCGCGACTCGTGCATGCGCAGTGCGCGCCCGGCTGTGAAGCCACAAACTGTCACAGCTGGGTGCCCACAGTTGCAATGATGGCGCCACGGAGAGGAGGGGGGAGAGGAGCAAGGCTTCGGGCACCCGCATCGCTGGACCAGTGTCTGTTTATTAAAAGTCAGCAGCTACACTTTTTGTAGCTGCTGACATTTAATAAACTGAAAAAGGAGTGGAACTCTGCTTTAAAGTGGAAGTAGACTTCCATGTCTTGCTTTATACCTATAGGTAAGCCTATAGTAAGGCCTATAGGTAGTGTAAATATCTCATAAACATGCACCGTTTGGTTGATAATTACTGTACATGCAGCCAGTGACATCACTGGCACATGCACCTGAAGGAACGGCCACCCGTGCCGTTTCTTCAGAGCCCAGTGCCGTGAACGGCGGCTCACACATGCACATGGGAGTGACGTCATCGCGGCTCCGGTCAGTCACAGAGCCGGAGTCCAAGAATCTGGAAGCAAGATGGGTGAAGATGAGAGCGCCTGCAGCGCTGACATCTCGGCACGTGGGGGGCTCGTTTTAAGGCAAGTTTAACATAATATGACATTACCTTGCAGGTACAAAAAAATTAAAAAATGTCCAACGGTTTACAACCACTTTAAAAAAAAGAAGAAAAAAAAAGGTGGAAGAAGCTTTTCCCTATCAACTCAGCGGACAACAAAAATGAGGCAAACACAATTGTAATAAGGCATGCAGTAACATCAATAAAGTTTAGAGACAACTTTCCCTTTGCCTCACTAAAAGGTGAGCAAGATTATAGGAGAGAAGGGGAGGTCAGCCGGCTTGATAATGGAAGCTCATATACAGCAGTGTACAGTCTTCCAGTTGTTAGGAAATCTTTTTAATAAATAGACTATGTATAGTTTCTTGTTACACCCCCATGGAAAATGAGTTCATTTCAGCAATTACCTCCCTTTATCCATTAGGCCTCATGCACACTGGGTGTTATAATAACGTTCTAAAAAATGCGAGTAGCTTTGCAGTGAGTTTTTCTGTTTTTTTTTTTTTTTTTTTTTTTAACATATTTATTTATTGATTTTGTTCATGAAAAAACAAGTTATAGTACATAACAGAAATATATAGACGGTTACATCTTGTACCTATTTCACATTTTTCCGTAACATTAGCCGAGCAGGGCTTAATAGTAACGACCGGGTGTCAGTAAATTCTGCAGTGAGTTTTTCAACGTTTTTGCAATAGCGTTTTTTCCAATGGATGAAAAACAGCTGAAAAACTCCTCTCAGAACCCACTAGTTTTGGGTTTTTTTACAGCCAAGAAAACACCCCAGCCAAATACAGTTGATAACAGCCTATGTGTGCATGGACACATAGGATAACATGCTGGAGCCAAAAACGGCAGCTGTAAAAATGTCCAAAAAACATCCAGTGTGCATGAGGCCTTAAGCTGACTATATAAATAAATACTACACACCCAAGGGGCACAAATTTACCAGCTGACTAGGCTAAACACAGCTGATAATAAAACAATTAAACTCATTAGCTAGAACAACAGAGAAGGACAATCTAGGCACTGAATATCCTAGAACTCCAGACCTGGGTTTCTCAACTCCAGTCCTCGAGGCACTCCAACAGGTCATGTTTTCAGGATTTCCCTCAGATGAAATGGCTGTGGTAATTACTAAGGCCGTGAAACTGATCAAATCACCTGTGCAAAATAGTGGAAAGCCTTAAAACATGACCTGTTGGGGTGCCTTGAGGACTGGAGTTGAGAAACACTGCTCCAGACAATGCCACATACTAATGATTCAGGAAAATAATGTATACCAGCAGTTGCAGATTCATATCAGTATATACTAACCTGGAGAAGTCTGGAGATCAGAAGGCTGTATAAGGTGGGGAGGGTCCCCAGAACAGCTGGGTCTGCTCCCACTCCCAATGAGGAGGAGGAGGAAGATAGAGGGTCCGTTTGTTCCATCTCATCCATTTCCACCTGGATAAGTGATGGTCAGTCAGTCATAGACCAACACAGGTTACTCATTACTTCTCTAATGACATATGAAGGTAACAGATACACTGCACACACGAACACATCTAGACCCACACATACTGAAAATGAGGCAGTTTCTGCATTTTACAAATTGTTATTTAATTTTATATATATATATATATATAAAATTAAATACACACACAGTTGTTAGGTGGGTGTGGGATAGGCTTCCCTGAATAAGTGAGTTTTTAGGGATCTCCTAAAGGTGGATAGGTTAGGGGCTAATCGGATATACCATATATATATATATATATATATATATATATATATATATATATATATATATATATATATATATATATATATATATATATATATATATATATATATATATATATATATATATATATTTATTAATTAAAGACATTGTCCATTCTTAAGTGATAGCTTGGTTCCAGCTTAAAACAGATCATAACTCAAGCAGTGATGTTTTGCTTTCTAAGTTTTACTGCCTAAGCAAAAAAAAAAACTCAATAAATGGATGTAATCCCTGAGTTTAGGCACTCCTGTTCCATCTCATCAGATTTGGGATGAGATTTAGTAATATTGCTACTGCTGCTCACTGTTCTTGCTGGAGAAAAATGTACCCCCCCCCCGCTTCATGACCAGGCCATTTTTTGTGATACTGCACTGTGTTAATCTAACTGACAATTGGGCGGTCGTGCAACGCTGTACCCAAATAAATTTGATGTCCTTTTTTTCCCCACAAATAGAGCTTTCTTTTAGTGGTATTTGATCACCTCTTTTTTTTTTTTTTTTTTTAGCTTAAAAAAACAAAAAACGCAACGTGTGACAATTTTGAAAAAAAATAATATTAAATTATAACATTTTTTACTTTCTGCCATAAAACATATCAAATGAAAAAATAAAAAAAATTCTAAAATTTCTTCATCAATTTAGGCCAATATGTATTCTACTACATATTTTGGGTAAACAAAAATAACCCAATAAGCGTATATTGTATAATATATATATATATATATATATATATATATATATATATATATATATATATATATATATACACACATATATATATACACATATACACACATTGGGATTTTTTTATTTACACATACACCAATTATTATTTTTTTGTACTAGTAATGGCGGCGATCAACGTTTTTATCATTTTTAAATCATTTTTAGCGGTACTGCCACATTGCAACTGACAAATCGGACACCTAACTGACACTTTTTGAGGGGCCAGCGACACTAATACAAGGATCAGTGCTAAAAATATGCACTGTTACTGTACTAATGACACTGGCAGGGAAAGGGTTAACACCAGGGGTGATTCAAAGGGCCGTGTCCCTAGGGAGTGCTTACTGTGTGGGGATTACTCTGACCGGGAGAACACAGAGATCCATTTTCCTGCTTAGCAGGAACACAAGATGTCTATGTTCTCCTCTGTCAGAACGGCAATCTGCCTTTCTTACATAGGCAGATCGGTGTTCTGCCTCTCTGGGGAACAATTGCGGGGAGCCAGCAGACATCGCGTCTGTCGGACCCACTGATTGGCTCCGAATTTGTCCAATCAGAGTGCACCTCCAGCGGCGCTCGCGTGCCCCCAGAGGCTACTGCACAAAGCAACGTACAGGTACATTGTTTCGCGTAGTCGGGCCACCTTGCTGCAGTAAATGTGCACTCCGGAAGTGGTTAAAAGGATACGTTCACCTTTTAATAAAAATAAACGCACATTTTTTTGAAGCTAAAAATTAGCATATATTTTATTTTTACTAGGAGCCTGGAAAGCATTGCACCTGCGATCAGCAGATAATGGGTGCAAAGCAGGGCTCTTGCAGACTGTCAGTGTAAGCTGTCTGCTTGTACCTCGTACGGGAAGAATCAATTGAGAACTACAAGCTGACAGCCGCAAAGGATGCTGGTACAGTACTTGTAGTTCATTTTTTTTCAAAGAACTCTGAATGAATGACACAGCCATGTGGGGGCGGAGCCCCGCACGGCCACGTTCTTTTTTAAATAATGACAGCAGGTACGACAAGAACAAGCTGTCAGTTTTTTTAAATCAGGGCCGCCCACACAACTGCGTCATTTATTCAGAGTTCTGTGAATGAATTACTTAATTCCTTTGCAAATGTTGGCTTGTAGTTCTCAATGAACTACCATGTGGAGCGAGCTATACGGGCAGACAGATACACTGACAGATCTACAGGAGACCTGCATATGGCACCAGCGATCTACTGATTGCGGGTACAATGCTTTACAGGCTCCAAAAAAAAAAAAAAAAATGAATGCACATTTTTTTAAGTGTTTTTTTTCTTTTAACAGCTTGCTGCCCCCGTCCACCGTCAAATGATGGTGGAGCGGTGCAGCTCTTGTTCTGGGACGGCGTCCCAGAACGGCCGCTCTCGCGCAGCCGCGCCATGTTGCTAGGACACGCCGTGACCCCGATCTGTGATCCCATATTTAGTGTGTAACATGTAACCTGTTCAGCATCAGTCACCTCTAAACCCCCCCCGGCAGCAGGATCTTCTCCCGGCCCCCACAATTGGCCGTGCGGGGCTCAATGAACTACCATGGAGCTGTTGAGGACGCTGGTAGTTCATTAATTCTTCCTGCCCATACGATGTACAGGGACACAGCTTACACGGACAGTCTGCAGGAGACCTGCATGGCACCAGTGATCTGCTGATTGCTGGTGCAATGCTTTCCAGGCTCCTAAAACTAAAACTAGTAAATGCACAAATTTTTTTAACCTTCAAAAAAATGTGCATTCATATTTTTTTTGTTAAAAGGTAAACTTATCCTTTTACCACCCTCCCCACAACCACCGGTAACAACTGAAGGTTTGCCAACTAGATGCAGGGAACATCTTTTGGGGCACAGATAAGCGATCTTATCCTTTTTCTTTTAGCAGTGCACTGTATAAATGGAAGGCCTGAATGGACACAAATCCATTGGCAAGTAAAACCGCTTCCATATACACTATATTGTCAAAAGTATTGAGACATCTGCCTTTACACACACGGTCTTTAGTGGCATCCCAGTCTTATGCTGGCCATACACTATACGAAAAATCGGCCGGAAAATCGTTCGTATAGACACTTCGTTCGTTTTTCGGCAAGTTAATGGGCACAAATCGATAATCGTTTGTGACGTTTTTGTGGTAAAAAAACGAACGGGAAGTTTGGTAAATTTCTGCCGAACGTACGATAAATTGCAAGGTTAATGTGTTTCCCGTCCGAACTTTCTGCACTAGGTATATGTAAAAAAACGAACAAAAAATTATTTATTCATGTCCACTTTACAATTTATCGGTCATTATATGATGGCACGATCGTTTGTGGTCACGGTCGAACGTTCGTTTTTCGAAAATGGGTTCGGCCGATTTTCTGTATAGTGTATGGCCAGCATAAGTCCGTAGGGTTCAATATTGAGTTGGCCCACCCTTTGCAGCTATAACAGCTTCAACTCTTCTGGGAAGGCTGTCCACAAGGTTAGGAGTGTGTCTATGGGAATGTTTGACCATTCTTCCAGAAGCGCATTTGTGAGGTCAGGCGCTGATGTGGATGGGAAGGCCTGGCTTGCAGTCTCCGCTCTAATCCCAAAGGTGTTCTATCAAGTTGAGGTCAGGACTCTGTGCAGGCCAGGCAAGTTCCTCCACCCCAAACTCGCTCATCCATGTCTTTATGGACCTTGCTTTGTGCACTGATCCAAATCATTTGGTGGAGGGGGGGTTATGGTGTGGGGTCGTTTTTCAGGGGTTGGGCTTGGCCTCTTAGTTCCAGTGAAGGGAACTCTTAAGGCGCCAGGACATTGGACAATTTCATGCTCTCAACTTTGTGGGAACAGTTTGGGGATGGCCCCTTCCTGTTAAAACAAGAGTGCACAAAGCAAGGTCCATAAAGACATGGATGAGCGAGTTTGGGGTGGAGGAACTTGCCTGGCCTGCACAGAGTCCTGACCTCAACTTGATAGAACACCTTTGGCATGAATTAGAGCGGAGACTGCGAGCCAGGCCTTCTCATCCACATCAGCACCTGACCTCACAAATGAGCTTCTGGAAGAATGGTCAAACATTTCTATAGACACACTTGCCAGAAGAGTTGAAGCTGTTATAGCTGCAAAGGGTGGGCCAACTCAATATTGAACCCTACGGACTAAGACTGGGATGCCACTAAAGACCGCGTGTGTAAAGGCAGATGTCTCAATACTTTTGACAATAGAGTGTATATGGAAGCTGTTTTACTTGCCAATGGATTTGTGTCCATTCAGGCCTTCCATTTATACAGTCCTTTCAGATAGTACAGCTATGTTGCTGATTTGATTTTTCTCAGCCTTCCCAGAAGAGTTGAAGCTGTTATAGCTGCATAGGGTGGGCCAACTCAATATTGATCCCTACAGACGAAGATTGAGATGCCATTAAAAATCATGTGCGTGTAAAGGCAGGCGTCCCAATACTTTTGACAAAATAGGGTGCGTATTGCTATAGTGTTTTTGGCTGTTTGCCTGAAGTTTATCTTTAACTCACAAGAAAAGTTGCTGGAAAGTGTGCAATGATGGTGTAAATAAAATACATTCATATAAAAAAATTGTAGAATGCAGAAATTACCTGAAGAAAGATTTGTAAACGCCCAGCCACATCCGGTCCACCCGACACTAAAAACATACAAACTCTGCCCATCAAATCATTCTTACTAAAGGTGACTATCCCAGGGGTAGTATTACAGATCCAAGCTTAGAAATACATCTCATACAACAAAATCACTGACTTATTTTGCACCACACCAAGCATCAGAGTGGGGGAATAGAAGACAGTTGGGTTCTCCACTAAGACCTCTTTCACATTGGGGCGTCAGCGCCGTCAACAGTAAATCGCCCCCATTTTTAGCGGCGCTTTACCGTTGTTTTGCAGGGGGGGGGGTTTCGGCCGCTAGCGAGCGCTTTTAACCCCCGCTAGCGGCCGAAAAAGGGTTTAAAAGGCTTTGCTGGCGGTTTAGCAGCAGTGCCCATTTATTTCAATGGGATGCTGCTTGCAGGAGTTTATGTAAGGTCCTGCCAGCGCATCGCCTCAGTGTGAAAGTCGGAGGGTTTTCACACAGAGACTGCAGGGGAGACGTTTTTCAGGCGCTATTTTTAGCCCAAAAGCGCCTGAAAAACAGCTCAGTGTGAAAGGGGTCTAATGTTAAAGAAAACTGTAATGTGAATGTAAGGAGTACAAGAAAGATTTCTAAAAATGTAATCTAGAGGCACTTATCCTTAAACCAGGAAAGCTCCAGAACCATTTCCATATTTCATTGAAAGGCCTGTTGATTTTGTAATACCCGTCACTGCTTATGATACAAAGCAATATACACCATATCGAGTATCTTCACTTTTTTTTTTTTTTTTTTTTAATCACATTCATACCTTTTTTGCACTTTTCCACAAGCCCAGCTGACCAGAAAAAGTGACAATGTGAAGGTTTGGGACATAACTTAGCCAGGTGTGCTTGAGCACCGCCATACTGCATATTGTTATGTATGGTCGGGGAGGTGGACATTTCTGGAGTGTTGTTTATAAATGTCACTTCCAAAAACATAAGCAGCCAGTAAGCCCATGAATGGATGTGATCTGAGTTGTCATTGAACATCCCAGATCACAGTCACGATGAAAAGTGCCAATCAGAGTGGCTCTGTACCTTGTTAATCACTGTGAATCAATCACAGCCATTACAAGTGTAAACAATACTAGTGCTCACAAATATTCACAATGAAGGTGGGGGGGGGGGGGGAGGTCTCACAGAGCAACTGAAAACCAATGATGATGGGATCATTATTTATTAGGGGGTGTTTAAAGCGCCAATGACAACCAACAATTGTGGAATCTTTTTTAAACTAAATGAATTTTCTTCATACTCACTGAGTAGTTGTCATTCAAACTATTACAACAATAAAAACTGAACAATGATCTGGTAATAAAGGGGTACACACAGGCTAGTGCTTAAGTAAAGATTTGTCTCAATTTACAAAGTAAATAAAACAGGATAAGGATATTTTACATGAAAAAATGTTGTCATGTGACCGTTAGGAATGAGAGTCACGTGACTAAATTAGAGAGCCTTATCCTTTTGTTAAAGCTTTGTGAATGGAGCCTATTGTCACTCTGCCCCTTCAGGATAAAGTGACGGTGTCTGTGTAATACTGCTCCTCTCTGACAACTTTATACTCACCTCTCCAGCAATCTCCCTCTGCTCCTTCCCCATCTCAGCCACCCAAATGCCTCGTGTCAGCTGGTGTTGGAGAATACTGATGTCACCACCTTTAAATGTGACAGTGCTCAGGCCCGGAAACTGGCTGCTAGGACCAATTACTACATCATGGGAAGAGGTTATGTGCTCTCCCATGCCTAGAAATACCGTAAGTAGGGATCACTGGAAAAGTACAATGGACAAGTGGGTGTCTTTACACAGAATGAGCACGGTGAGACTAAATGAGCAAAGGGAGTGTCTCTTTAAGGGAAATCTTCCCAACAAAAAACAATTAGTAATAAAAACCTGACTGCAGCTCTAACCCTTCCATTCTCTATTCGGGGTGTTTTTTGGGCTTTGATTATCCTTTATTTCTTTCATCAAATGCACCTAGACTCTAACTTTACTTGATGTGCATTTCTACAAGCCACATCAACATTAGTAAGCATTTTCTCACAGTTTCCTGTACATGCCACGTATTTCTCATTATCTTCTTTGTCAAATATTTACTTTCTTTCTGCAACTGCAAATCACTCACTAAGGCCAAATCACTGCTGCATGGTGGCACTTCACAGAGGAGCACAGAGAAACTCCACCCTTGCAGGACCTACAGGGGTATGCTCAGACAAGATTACATTACAAGCTTTTCAAAGCACAAAAATGTAATGGATCTAAAAACAAAATCAGATTTGTTCACGCAAAAAATGTGCAGTAACCTTTGTTCCAAAAAAATAGTACCTGGTAAATTTTAGCTGAGCTTTTTTATTTAGTTTATCTAAGGTTTAAACTACCCTGCCAATACATCTCTTCTCAATGAGAAATTGGACTAATCACTGGCAGTCATCTCATTGGGCTAGAGCAGTGGTTGTCAACCTCCAAGGTATAAGGGGCCTGAACTGTGGTCCCTGATGTCAACAAAGGGCGCACACAATAATCAGCATATTCAATACTAAAGAAGGCCCCAGAGAGAAAACACATGCTTGGAAACATGCTGCGGCTTGGAAAAAGGAAGAACGCATCGGGTACAGAGTGGCCTTAACTTTGTAGTTTCTTTAGTAACATTTTTATCTTTTCTACAAACCAAGTGAGCCTTGAAAGATAGTTCAGCAACCTTTCAAACCCAAGGAGAGGCCAGGGAGATAATAACTGCAGCTGGGAGTCAGCAACGCTGGAATATAACTTAACCACTTGCAGACTGACTAATGCTTTATTGCTGCGGCAGTGTGGTTCCCGCTGCGCAGGATCACGTACATTTACATGATCCGGCATTTGCAGGTAAGGGGCGAGCTCCTGCCGCCTCATCTGTGCTGTGATTCGGTACAACACAGCCGCTTCTAGAAAAATCTTTTTACCTCACTGCCAGCAACTCTTTCATATCCTGGCAGAACACACTGTACCTTTCTTTTAGAAAAACAAGCATTGTAAATACTGTCCTAGCGCTGTCTTCAGGCCGGTCACGTGACTCTCGGGTGGTTTCCATGGCTACTGCAGGAGAGGCTGAGCGGCCATGTGATCTCCCCGGCTGACGTCAGAGGGAGATCACGGCCCCTCCTGCAGTATCCATTCAGAGCTGTACAGCAGCCGCGAGTCATGTGACCGGCCTGAAGACAGCTCTAAATCAGTATTTACAACGCTCATTTTTCTATAAGAAAGGTACAGTGTGCTCTGCCAGGCTCTAATAGAGAGTCCGGCAGATATGGATGGATGAAGAGATCTGGACAGCCGCACACCAGAATAAATTATGTTCATCTTTATTTGTAAAACAGGATCATGGGGTACACAGGGCACCATTGTGGGTGGTACAGAGTAACAGCTGAGAGTCTGGCAGAGTTTGAGTTATATGGGTTAACAAACCCTTTAATGCATTCTACGCATTAAGATAAAAAGCCTTCTGTGTGCAGCAGCCTCCCCTGAGGCCACTTTGACACGGGCGTTCCGATCAGGTACACCATTCAGTTTTTCAGGCAGTCCTGATCAGATGCTCCATTCACTCCTATGGAGTGGCAGATGTCAGCGGTGACATGCCCGTGTGAAAGAGGCCCAATACTTACCTGAGGTCCCTCTAGATTCAGCGATGTTGCACAAGACACACTCGGCTGGCTGGGACTCCCCTCCTCATTAGCTGAGACAGCAGCACCATTGGCTCCCGCTGCTGTCAAAGTCAGTCAGCCGATAAGAAGACAAAGGGAGCGGGGCCAGGCCATGGCTCAGTGTCTGAATGGACACCAGGAGCTGTGGTTTAGCTCGGGTGCCCCCATAGCAAGATGCTTGATGTGGGAGCACTCAACAGGAGGGAGGGGCCAGGATCACTAAAGAGGGACCTGAGAAGAAGAGGATCTGATCTGGTCTGCTCTGTGCAAAACCACTTCACAGAGGAGGCAAGTATAACATGTTTGTTATTTTTAACTAAACAAAACAAGACTTTACAATCACTTTAATATGTACAGTCTGAATGAAAGAAGGAAAAGGGGAGATACGATTAAAACCTTTAGGCCTCTTTCACACTGAAGCGGTGGCCACGTTGGCGGGAAAAGCACCTATAGTTTTAGCGGCGCTTTACCGTTGTTTTAGCTGCGTTTTTCAACCGCTAGTGGGGTGCTTTTAACCCCCGCTAGCGGGGTGCTTTTAACCCCCGCTAGCAGCTGATAAAGGTTTAAAAGCGCCCACAAATCGCCAGGGCATCTTGGGAGCGCTGCATACAGTGCTTCTAAACCACCCCAAAGATGCTGCTTGCAGGACTTTTTTTCCTGTCCTGCAAGCGCACCGCCCCAGTGAGAAAACACTCAGGCTTTCACAATGGACTGCAGAAGAGGCAGTTTACAGGCGCTATTTTAGTGTAAAAACACCTGTAAAGCACCTTAGTGTGAAAGTGGCCTTAACGACTTTCCGTCTGCCTGCAATAATTTAACTGCAGGCGAGTGGCTTGTAAAAGGCACAATCATGTACCTGTACCCCAGCACCTTCTTCTGGGTTCAAGGCATGCACATCCCCCCAGGCCATCTCCTCCTGTGATTGGACATAGCAGGAATTTTTGTGAACAGGTTTCAGCCAATGATTCATGGCTGAGACCTGATGATCGGCTGCCAGAGCCGTGTGGTATAGAGGGAATCATCTGTTTCTTCTCCCTGCAAAGCTGGGAAAAGGAACAAACAAATATTTAGTAAAAAGCACACATTACATATTGTTAAGCACAGAATTAACCCTTTGATCGCTCCTAGATGTTAAAGTAGAACTATAGGCAAAACTTTTTTTTCCCCATTTTGGATAGAGTAAGGAAGGGTTATAACTCGTCAGTTTTTTTTTTTCACCATCTGTGCCCCATTGCAGAGATTTCACTTCCTGTCTCATAGCCAAACAGTGAGTCAAGTGAGTCACCAGAACTAATTTTTTTTACTTTCACTTTCAATGATAATGGTAGGGTGAATCTCCTTAACAGTGATACAGACAGCAATAAAAACTAGAGGTCGACCGATATATCGGCCGATATTTGGCGTTTTTTAATTAATCGGCATGGACTGATTGTGCTGATAAAAAAGGCCAATTATAACTTCAGCGCGACTTGCAAATGACTTCTGTAATAGAAGTCAATGCAAGTTGCCTGAAGTCTTCTGTGAAGGGACTTCTCTCCTCTCTGGGCAGCCTGCCAAGTCTGATAAAAGAAGCTAAAAAGATACAATGTTTCTACTTATCAATGAACTGAACTCTGTGTGTAGGAGTTCTCAGTTTAACCATTTAAAGACTAAATCTTTTCTGACACTTGTTGCTTACAAGTAAAAATCCTGTATTTTCTGCTAGAAAATCACTTAGAACCCCCAAACATTATATATATTTTTTTTAGCAGAGACCCTAGGGAATAAAATAGCGGTTGTTGCAAAATTTTATGTCACACAGTATTTGCGCAGCGGTCTTTCAAACGCAATTTTTTTAAAAAAAAATACACTAATGAATTAAGAAAAAAAAAAACTAAGCAGTAAAGTTAGCCCATTTGTTTTCATCCAAAAGTTTTGATTAACTGTCTTTGTGTATTTAATATTTAAGATATAGTTTTTTTTAATCTAAATTATACATACAAGTGAACTGATTGGAGGTTTGTTTTGTTTAATAAATGTTTAAATGTAAAAAAATTTCTGTATCACTTATTACTTAAGGCTGCTTTCACACTGGAGCGGGCATGCGTTGACGGTAAAACACTGCTAGTTTTAGCGGCGCTTTACAGTCATTTTAGCGGCGCTATTCGGCTGCTAGCCAGGCGCTTATAACCCAGCTACCGTCCGAGGAAGGGGTTAAATGCGCCCGTGAACCGCCGTGTCCAAAATGCTTTGCAGGCACTTCGGCAGCGGTGCGCATTCATTTCAATGGGCAGGAGTGGTGGAGCAGCGGTATACACCGCTCCAAAGACTTTTTTTTAACATCCTGCCAGCGCATCACCTCAGTGTGAAAGCACTCAGGGCTTTCACACTGAGACTGCAGGGGAGCCAAAAAAAAAAATCGGTCTAACATATCGGCATCATATATCGGCCATCGCGATTTCTAAATATCGGCATCGGCCAGAGAAAAACCCATATCGGTCGACCTCTAATAAAAACTGACAAGAGTTCTAATCCATCTCCACTCTATACAAAACTAAAAAAAAAAAGTTTTGGTTTACTTTTACCACTTGCTCACTGGCCACTTATACCCCCTTCCTAACCAGACCAATTTTCAGCTTTCAGCGCTCTCACATTTTGAATGACAATTACCCAGTCATGCAACACTGTACCCATATGAAATTTTTGTCCTTTTTTCCACACAAATAGAGCTTTCTTTTGGTGGTATTTAATCACCACTGGGGTTTTTATTTTTTGCGCTTGTAATGGAAATTTGTATGTTCTGTAAATAATTGTATTCTATTTTGTATGTATTGCACACTGCCCTCACTGTGCACACAGCACTAATAATGTTTTCAGTAAATGTTTACATTCTTTCGAGTCCTGATTAGAATTAGCCTGCCTATGTTACGCCCCTTGTTACCATAAACGTACAATTGTAATATTAATGTGATACCTACGTAATCATGTGTATAAAAACCTTCAATTGCGTCATAATAGAGCAGAACAGTTATTTGGAAAGATGCGGAGTGTATCTTTTGTGTCTGTTCCCTACTGCAGTAGTTAATTATTAATTTGGAACCACTAATCAATAAGAGGATAGGAGTTGCCTATCATCAATTTAACCAAGTCAGCGCTATAAATGAAAAAAGAGAATTTTGTAAAAAAAAAAAATGCATTTTCTTTGTTTCGGTTATAACATTTTGCAAATTACTAATTTTTCTTCATAAATTTTGGCCAAAAATTGAGCAGTTGGGGGGGTGGGGCTCAGCAGAGCTGGGGGGTTACTACTGAGTGGGAGGGGGATCAGCAGAGCTGGGGGGTTACTACTGAGTGGTGGGGGGGGATCAGCAGAGCTGGGGGGTTACTACTGAGTGGGAGGGGGATCAGCAGAGCTGGGGGGTTACTACTGAGTGTGAGGGGGATCAGCAGAGCTGGGGGGTTACTACTGAGTAGGGCGGGGATCAGCAGAGCTGGGGGGTTACTACTGAGTGGGGGGGGGGGGGTCAGCAGAGCTGGTGGGTTACTACTGAGTAGGGGGGGGGATCAGCAGAGCTGGGGGGTTACTACTGAGTAGGGCGGGGATCAGCAGAGCTGGGGGGTTACTACTGAGTGGGGGGGGGGGTCAGCAGAGCTGGTGGGTTACTACTGAGTAGGGGGGGGATCAGCAGAGCTGGGGGGTTACTACTGAGTAGGGGGGGGGGGATCAGCAGAGCTGGGGGGTTACTACTAAGTGGGGGGGGATCAGCAGAGCTAGGGGGTTACTACTGAGCGGGAGGGGGGGGGGGATCAGCAGAGCTGGGGGGTTACTACTAAGTGGGGGGGGGATCAGCAGAGCTGGGGGGTTACTACTGAGCGGGAGGGGGGGGGATCATCAGAGCTGGGGGGTTACTACTGAGCAGGGGGGATAAGCTCTGACATCTCGGCACTGGAAAGGTTTTGTATTCCGATAAGTTTAACATAATATTCTAGTATGCGCTGCATACTACCATATTATGACATTACCTTGAAGGATACAAAAAAAAAAAAAAAGTACAGCCGTTTACTACCGCTTTAATGCAATAGTCAATAAAAGCCTTTGACACGTATGAAATGCTTGGAATTATACTTCAGTATACCATAGTAACATCTGACAAAAAGATCTAAAAACACTGAAGCAACAGACTTTGTGAAAATTAATATATTTGTGACATTCTCAAAACTCTTGTCCCACGGCTGTACATAATGTACGATGCGTTGCACTGCCTGACATTGCAGAGTGATCCGGGGCGCTGTGATAACATGCAGCACATCTACATTCTATTGCAGAACGCTGAGCGCTAGGCTACTTTGCAGTGTGATTGGGTCACATACAAAATAATTGTTTCCAGTGTGTCCCTGCGCTGACAGATGTTTTACCAACATAGTGTGAATGGGGCCTAACACAGTCTGCTCACTACTCTATACAGAGCCGGGTTCACACTTGTGTGACGTTAGACATCGCATGCGATTCGCACCGCACTGCTGTGCGGATCACATGTGTTGTCTGTGCGAGCCGAACTCAGTGATTCGCATCGCATTCGCGTCAAAATGGTGCAGGACCCTTTGTTTTGGTCCGCACTGGAATCGGATCGCGTGGGTGTTCACACCTATGCATTCCAATTCCTGCACCATTTGACAGTTCCCACTGTGATCTGCAAACTGATCCGGGGGTGTCATTGACTTTCTATTGACACCCGCAGTGGTCCGCATAGGGCAGTGTGAATCTCCGGCTGGTGACATGTGATGCGGGAACAGGCACTGGAATCACACGGGTTCTCACATCACATGTATGTGAACCGAGCCTGAGATCTCTATATATATACACAATACATGTGTCTCTGTCTGTCCTCCTCTCTGTATTTCAATTATCCCCCTTTACAATATACAGGACTGTCTCATCACCATTCCTCCCTGTCATACCAAGTCACACATCCGCTTAGGACAGTTCTACAGGTCATTCTATCCATCCATCATCCATACAGCCTCAGTCTCCTCATCATATAACATACATACACACGTATCCAGTCAGGGCTCTGAGCTCCTCTCTCACACACAATGACAGAATAGAAACATAAAAGAGAACACACATATATACACACGCGCTCCCTCGGTCTCACCGGCGGCTCTCCTCAGCGTTCTGTCAGCCGCTCAGCACTTCTCCTTCTGTCATAACAACACGTCACCGCTGTGTGACCCGGCGCCACCCGGATGCGCTGACGTCACTGGCCGGCGACACCCGGAAGTCAGCTCTGCCACGTGACCCACCCCGCACAGCATGCCGGGAGCGGTGTAAGTCCTGTGTGAGGAGACTGTCCCTGAGTGGGTGTGCAGTAGCAGCGCTCAAGCTATGGAGCTGAGCTGTGATTGGTTGCGGGGCACCAGGGTGGTGCCTCTGTCACCTGAGCCAGCAGCTATTTAGCACGATGACAGGTCTCCTCACATATTGCTGACACACGATAACACCCAATACAGCTGTGCACAGGGGAAGTCCTCAATACAATTACAAATAAAAAATTTGCTTCACCCCCTCCCCAGTCATCTGTACTGTGATCCTACAAAGGCCCCGTTCACACCTGTGTGTCACACTTCTGCATTAAAAACTGTCCGGGTTCATAATTATGAGAATTGGGTCCGGATTTCCCTGCATCCAATTTGCATGAGATGCGAGTGTGCCCAGCTTGCAATGGCGCCGGTTCACGCATGTTAAGGGCGGCCACGGTCCGCATTCCATAAGGGTACTGTGCGTGTTCAGGTTCGGTTCAGGTGCGAATTCAGGCAAAAATTCTGACCTGAACCGGTGAACGGGATCCGCGGCCGCACATATGTGAACCCGGCCATTCTCTAGCATGTTTTTCATGCGGCAGCATAGAGCTGCCCTCTGTGCAACAAACACAGCAAAGTAGCATACAGAACATTTTGCCACGTTGCAGTTTTCCGCATATTTAATCACAACAAAACACACCTTTCCTAGCTGCATTTGGAGTGCTATTAACAACAATGGCACCACAAGTACGCTGCACAGGCGTGAAGGGGGCCGGTTCACACTAGATATGGGAAAGTTGCGTTCCTCTGCACATTTCCTGCACCGCACGAGAACACATTGTCCTTGCCAGGAACGCATGGGTGAAAAGATAATGCCTCACCAAACACATCTAGCAAACGTATCATATTTGCAGCCACCAAGCTACATGGTACCGCAGCAACATGAGATTTAGTGCGAACTTTAGGCAGACATCCCAAGTCTCCCGCAAGGTATGGGAGTCTCTCGCATTTTGGCTGCGGCTCCCAGACACCCACGAGTGCCGTGCGAGCTCCCGGCTGCAGGGCCGATCCTGGGTGGCAGTGGCGTATCATCCCCACACTGCACACATGGTTGGTCCCCTGGTTCACAGCCGGGAGTGATCAGTGGGGCGGGAGGGACAGCTGTGAGCACCAATCTCCCTGTATAGCTTTTCAGCTAACAGCCGCTTCTCCTTGTCTCCCGCCTGCAGCTATTCAGGGAGATCGGTGCTCACAGCTGTCCCTCCCGATCATTCCCGGGTGTTTTCCTGTGTGCTCCTCCGGCCCCCTGTCCTCCTTCTCTGGCCCCCTCCCTGTCCTCCTCCGTCCCTCCCCACCCTCGTCCCCCACAGCCGACTTCCCTCCTCTCCTCTCCCACGGGCTGGGTGGGTTGGAACTGGGTAAGGATGAGCTCCGGCGTGTTCGCATGCTGAACGTGCCGAGCCCGCCAGGAAGCCGGTACAGCGAAGCGCTAATCACAATCAGTGAGACATTTCCCGATGTGCGGCTGCAGAGATCGGGAAATGTCTCCCTACCTGTGATTAGCGCTGCGCCGTGCCGACTTCCTGGCGGGCTCGGCACGTTCAGCATGCGAACACGCCGGAGCTCATCCTTAGAACTGGGATCCCGAACATGCCTGAGCCCATCTCTACCTGTGATTGGTGGTGTGCAGTGTCAGTTTCCTGGTGGGAATACTCAAGTGGGTTGGGACTACGATCCCGAACATGCCTGAGCCCATCATTAGGAGACACCATTGGACATCAGCATTGTCATTCTGGGAAGAGGGGAGTGCTAGATGTACTAGCAGGTTTTAAAAAATTTAAGTCAAACTTCAGATAACACTTTTTCCCTTTTAGGATAAATGATTTGTCTCAACCCTCTAACTGCTACTTTGTCCGTGCAGCATGGTCTGTTAAAGGTAGTTAAAAAAAAACAACCTTAGGCTTCTTTCACATTGGCAGTAATACTGCCCTCTGAAAAGCTTTCCGCAGTGGATTGCTTTTCAGTGGGCGGTATAAGAGTGGCTGGTAGACAATGAGGGGGCAATCCTACCACATCCTGCACTTTTTTTTCAATTACAAGAGAGATTTTGTGGTTAGAAAAAAAAAAAGAAAATTGCACAACAGTCAAGAGCTGAGCGTTTGGTGCACTCTAACTGGACTCAATGGGCAAGTTTAACAAGTGAGTGTGTCCAGTGCGAAAAGAAAAAACGGATATAGATTTTAACCCTTCCCATACTCTATCCAAAACTAAAAAGTGTCTGGCGTTGGACTTTAAATCTGCTTATATTTTGTCTTCCCTGCCCCCTCTCCCCATTAACAGGCTATTTAAATTGTTAAATAAAATCTCTCTGTTTTCATGACATATCTTCTTCTCTATGCAATGTAGGCAGATCATGGATGGTGGGAGACTCCTGGAAATATCACAGCACCCTGCCTCAGCACTCCTCTCAGGAGCCCTCAGCTCTGATGCAAACAGTGGGCTCGCTATTGGGAGGAGTTATGTAAATATCAAAATGCCTTAAAGCTCTTGTTAACCCCCCCAAAAAATGAATCCTGTTCCTTTAAAGCATGTTATATGACACAGTGCTTGTCCTGTATCATTTGGCCCCCCGTAACACCTAAAAAACCTGGCTGATCCTGCCATCCCCTATGTAAACTGACCACGGTGCATCATGGCTGCTGAGACCTGACACTGTGGTCAGTTTACGTGCCTCCGCCATCCGCAGCCCTGCTGTCCTGTGTCTGTGTCCTCCTCCCCCTCATCTCTCTGCCTGTCAGCTAGTACCAGGGAACCCCCCCCCCCCCCCCCGCTCTCTTCCTGCTGGTATCATAACATATTTTTGTTGCTACCATCCTCTCTGCAATATTAAATGATATGCTGCACTGCATGTGCTTTCTAAAAAATCCACTGTTAAATACCTCATTCTATAGTGGTTGGTGGTCACGTGACCAGTTGTTCCCTCTCCTCTTCTCGGCTGAGGTCAGCAGGGGGGTTCTCGACTCCGCCCACTTTCCTCTCAGTTCAAGAGACGGCCGGACACATTAGCGTCGAATGGCGTTATAAAATAAGGTATTTAGTGGAGGATGTTTTAGAAAACACATGCAGTGCAGCACATTATTTAATATTACAGAGAGGATGGTAAAAACAGCACCAAGTGGGCTAACAACCACTTTAATAGGCAGATGTCAGTCTGGAGGAGTGGATGTTTCTAGGCTGGATTTACATGCAGGCCTCCCTAGGTAACGCCTGCATGTGATGCTGAGCCTCCGTGATTGAAAGAACTGAAATCTAAGAAATGAAAGTGGTGGGCCATTTATTGTCAAGCTGGGGAGGAAATCGCTAGATGATGCTTGATGTCCTCCTGTCAGGAAATGAGGCTATCTTACCTGCTGCAGCTTCCTATGTACATTGTGAGAAGCTCACAGTGTGCAGTAAAATCAGAATAAATAATTTCAGTACAAGAGAGGAGTCTGTACAACTGTGCAAGACTGAAGATAAAAGGTGGAGTTCATATGGGATAGGTTCATATGGATGCCAAAAGTGAGCAGGTTTTCATTTCTGTAAAACACCGGGAAATGAAGGGTGTAGCCAGACATTCTACATTTATCTAGCACTGCTATGCTTTGCACCAATCTGAAGATTGCTGCACTAGCCATCTGCTTCAAATGTCTTCCCTGGGGGACTTCTCTCCTTCTTTCTTAGGAGAGGTACAGCAGCCCAGCCCAAACCTTAATTAAAACGGAGTTCCGCCCAAAAGTGGAAGCTCCTCTTATCTGCCTCCCCCCCTCCTCCAATGCCACATTTGGCACCTTTCCGTGGGAGAGGGGACCCATCCTCACTTCCAAAAGATTTTCCCGCAGCAAGATCACTCGGAAGATCAGCCCCCCTCCTCCTTACCCCACCACCAGGCCATTCAGAAAGCACAGCGCGCTGCGAGCATGCGCAGTAGGGAACCGGCTGTGAAGCCATAAGGCAATGGCGGCGGCAGCACCCGAGAGCCGATGGACACATGGAACTCCGCTTCAACTTAAACAATACAGGTGCTAGATGCTCTTGATCTCCAGTGTCCTTGTGAACATAACCCAATATTTAATTTATTGATCAAAAGTACAATATACATGATAACAGTAAGTCAGTGACATCAGGGCTAGAATTTCCTTAAAATAAAATTCTGGACAAGTGTCCTTATTTTCACACTTTTTTCGCAAGTCATAGTGCAAACACGGCAGGACATTTGAGAATTCACAATATATTCACGCTGCTCTATGAATCTCATGGTAAAAAGGTACCCAGCGCGCTACAAGGCCACGACTGCCCAAGTTGCAATCTGCAATTGACATTTCTCTCACAATGCAGTTTGCAGAAATCAGAAATATGTGTACACAATCCATACTAAACACAGAGGATTACATGATCTTATCTATATTTACTTTCACTAAATCCCTAATTGGTTAGTTGTCTTAATTAAATAAGATTAAAGAGCCTCCAGTAAAACGAGTCAGACAAGTTTACTTTACTACATTCATAGCAACACTATACCCAGCCTGAGAAATATTAAACTGATACAAGCAAATATATGCCACTAGGATCTTGGGCCCCTTTCACCCAGGCGGACCAATCGGGTCCACCTGTCAGTTTCTCAGGCAGACTTGATCGGACCATACATTGCTTTCTATGGAGCGGCGGGTGTCAATGGACATGTGTCTGTTGACAGCTGCCGACATCTGATCTGCCTAAAACAGACGGATAAGGATCCGTTCCCCATCCGTCTGGCGGATCAGGTGGCCAACGGGTGTAAACGGACAGGTGGTCAGTTTACACCCGACCACCCATAGAGGAGAGCGGGCTGTGTCTGTATTTGCTCTACATAAGCGGAGCGGATATGGACAAGCTATCCGTCTGCTCAGCGAGGATTAGTGGACAGATTCCCCGCTGCACAGGCAGACTCCTGGTGGAGTCCCCCCCCTTGCCTTAAAGTGTTACTAAACTCACAACAGTCAAATCAGTCTGTATATGCAGTAAAGCATGCTTGTTATACTTACTGTGGAACCTAAGGGGTTAATTCTCTGCATTGTGTAAAAAGCCCGTTTGATCCTTTCTTCTCTGATCTTCCCCTTCTTCCTCTGTCCCCAATCTATCTGCTGATAGAATTGAGCCTTGGGGGCAAGCTGCACATGCTCAGTTTGGTGTGTATTGCTAGAGTGTTTTTTTCTGTCTTGGGAGGTTGCATGTGATCAGCACAGGGCCAATCAGCACTGTCCAGACAGAGGGTCAGGTGTCCTGCAGCCTCATAGGAAAGTCAGAGGAGAATGAAAACTCCTCCTACAAGGTTTAACCAGACACTGATAGAAGGCACAAGACTGCTATATACTGCTGATGAGAAAAGGTATTTGGCAGTTTATATTTACTATAATAATTGCATTTCCATGTTCTGTGTACTGCTGGAGACCAGATATAGTGAATGCAGGGTCCCGGTTTTAGTAACACTTTAAAGATAAGTATTTAATCTGTTATATATTTAGCTTTCCTTGGTTCCCCCTTCTCCCTTCATCAACATGCTAATACAACCTTTCAATAATACCTTTTCTATTTTAGACCCCAAGACATAATCTCCAGGTCTCTGTGCTTCTCTATGCATTGCAGGCAGATCATGGCTGATGGGAGGGGTCAACAAAGTGGTGTACATAGCTTCCAGAAAAAAGCACAGCACCCTGCCTGGATGGGTGGATTTCAGTCTGGAGGAGTTGGAGTTTCTGGGGCTCTTGGGGCTCTGACTTGCTGCAGCTTCTATTACACACTGCGAGATGCTCACAGCGTGCAGGGAAATCAGAGTAAGCTATTTCAGTACAGTAGAGGCGCTGAAGACTAAAGGGAATGAGTTTGGTTTTAAGTAATGTGGGATACAGCGATCTGGCAGCCTGGTTTTCCAGCATGCCCCTCTGATAGAAGTCGCTCGTTAGATCGGCTTCTGTTTGATGAGGAGCTGTACCCAAAAGTCAGCCGGTTCCTGCCAAACCAACCATTTTCAACTGATCTTCGGCCCGTGTATACCCAGATTTAGGCTGTTTTTCTAAAGCTCCACTGCCTTTGTTTTTTGTGATTTGCTGAACTACAAACATCACAGAGAGGGAACATCAGATTCACACGTGATCATTCCATACAATGAAGCAGATCATTAGGGAAATTAATGAAAGTAAATCATCATCATCATCCTACACACTTTAGTGACTCATTTATAGAATGCGACTCCCAGACATCGCAGACAACAGATTCTCTAGGATATTATTTCATTAGTCATCACAGAGACTGATCATCACTTTCAAACCTGAACAAACTACACTGAGGATTCCCATTCTAAAAGGAAAACCATAAAGCTCCATTTTATTTATTTTTTTAATTTTATTTTTTACATTTAATACTTTTTAACACTTTAATGATTAAATATGTAAATCCAACATTTCATATTCCTGATATGTGTCTGCTGTACCATGTCCTTGAACAAAAAAGCATCCTGTTCTATTTGTATTGCTTCCTTTGTGTGAAATACCCGATGATCCTGCCAGTCCCACAGGCTTTTCTACTTCAAACTGACCACACTAAGCATTGAAGCTCATCCATCTCAGTGTGATCAGTTTTCTTCTTTGCATTCTACTTGGGAGCACAGCCTGCCTGTCCTCCAGTGGTCAGACTTGTGCTGACACATCCCCCTGCAAAGCTCTTCACTGGGAACACTGGGGAGATCAATGTACTGCTGTTTCTTCCATCTCCTGCTGGCACACCCCCACCTCTCTAAGCCCCTTTAACAGCTGAGAACAGAGGTCATGTGGTCACTTAAAAAATAAATAAATAAATAAAGATATATCTATATATATATAGATATATATCTATATCTATATATATAGATATATATCTATATATATCTATATATATAGATATAGATATATATCTATATATATATATATATATATAGATATATATCTATATATATCTAGCTATATCTATATATATAGATATATATATCTATATATATATATATATATATATATATATATATATATATATATATATATATACACACACACTGTATATATACACACATATACAGTGAGACAGTGAGGGAAAAAAGTATACGATCCTCTGCTGATTTTGTACGTTAAGAAAAGACCAGTCTATAATTTTAATGGTAGGTATATTTTAACAGTGAGAGACAGAATAACAAAAAAAAAAAAACGCATTTCATAAAAGTTATAAATTGATGTGCGACGTGCTGACGTGACCGTGTTCGCGCAGGTCCCAGAGTGACGGCCTGCAAATTTGAGCCGGCCAACTTGTTTTTATGTTCGATCATATATGCTTAATTGTACGTGTACTACATTTTTATTATTAGAACACCCTAAAAATGTTATGCTATGTAAGCTTTCATTTGTTTTTGGGATCCTGTGCCATTATGCCCTCTATGGGGGATGGAATCTTATGAAGACCCTGTTGCTGTGTCCATTAAAAGGCCTTGGCTGGGTCTAAAGCCGAAAGCGCTTGTGATCTCCCGTAATAGGAGATTATAGGGAGTGGGTAAGCAGCAGTGAAATCAGTGGTGGAAGTTATCCCTTTACACATCATGTTTCTTGGGTGTACTGTCATTTATGGCCACGTTGATGTCACTTCACCGGATGGACTTTATTAGTTGTTATTACTGATTTATATTTTGTACTCCCATTTGATCATTAGCGCAACTTATTTTTTGAAAAGTATTTGTTGCTGTGTGTATCTCACAGGAAGTTGATGCTTTTCGTGCATGTATATTCTTATTTCAGCCTGGCCATTGCCTTGTATTTAAAATTGAAAGTATTGTACTTGGCCACTAGATGGTGCTAAAGATCACAGTAATTTCCTATGATTTCACCATCTAGTGGCCAACTTTTTTTTTTTCTAGTGGCCAACTTTAAATCAATGAGCAATGCTTGTGCAGCAAAGGAAATAGCCTAATAACATTCGCTTTTTGCCCCAGTTATACAAAACAAATATACTTGCACTTTCACTGGATGAATTGCTATGCAAATGTTTTTATAAATACACCCCTAAGTTTACATTTTTACAGTGATATTTTATGATATACGTTTTCTTCCTGCCATCCTTGCTTTTTGGGGGCCTTGCTAGTTAACTTCTTTCTTTTCTTTTTTTTTTTTAAGGTGCCACACCCTGGTGATCTTTGATCTCTTCCATGTTTTTGAGGTAGACCTCCAGCCCTCCAAGATTCCCTTCCCACATTTGCAATCAAAAACATACGCATTAAGGCCATTATTGCACTGTGAGTAAAGTTTTCCAAAAGGAACGACAAAGCTTTAGAAGCTTCCTTGGATTTTGTAACTTCCTTCTCCCCCTGTGTATTCTTAGTCAGCAAAAAATACGTTTCTTTTCATTTAAATGTGAAACTCCTCCAATTTAATATACATTTTCTCCATTCTTGTAAAACAACCTCCCCCTGCTGGACTACCCAGGTACTGTATATACAGAGAATCTAATTTGGTCTCAGTGACCCTGAAGCCTAAAGAGAACTTGTCTTAAACATCTATAGCTGGCTACACATCTTACAATCTGACTGTCCCATGACCTCTGGATTTACCAACTATATAGTGTGAAGGTCAGGCTTGGATTTATCATTAGGCACAGTAGACTTATGCCTATAGGTGACAAAAGCAAAGAGGTGGCTGCATCCTTCTATAGTCACTGGTCAGAGTTTTTTTTTTAGAATACAATCATTATACAGAAGCTTATTTACACAATTCTACAAATTATAAACCAGGCTAGGACCGGTAAAATAAGAAAACCTGTAAAGGAGGTGATCTTAGCCAAGCCAACCAGAGCTGTAAACAACAGGCCTTGGCCAGGGTGTGATTATACATTCAATTTCTATCGTATTTCACTGCAGCTGTGCCAGACAGGTCCTATGTGACCGAAAAGAATGACACTCTACAGTCTCCAATAATGCTAAACACTCACTATGATCCTGTTAGTCTCAGATCACATGATCTTTAAGCTTGTTCTAAGTTGCTTGAGAGAAGTGCTTTGGATTTATGACAAATAATATCTTAGCTGATGCCATTTCAGAAAACAGAAATCAAATTTGTTTACTGCATTTTGAACGCCGTCATTCTTTGCACTGCTTTATGAAATCAGTAATATGTCATCTTCTAAACCAGGGGTCTCCAAACTGTGGTCCGGGGGCAGGATGCGCCCATTTGCTTGCCTCTTTCTGGCCTTTGGGGAACTTTTCCTTCCACTGATAGAATACACAATTCTTCCCACTGACACCAACATTTGGGCATTATTCCTCCCAATGACACCAATGATGAAGCACTATTCCTCCCAATGACACCAATGATGGGGCACTATTCCTCCCAATGACACCAATGATGGGGCACTATTCCTCCCAAAGACATCAATGATGGGGCACTATTTCTCCCAATGACATCAATGATGGAGCACTATTCCTCCCAAAGACATCAATGATGGGGCACTATTTCTCCCAATGACACCAATGATGGGGCACTATTCCTCCTAATGATGGGGTAGTATTCCTCACATTGACACCAATGATGGGGCACTATTTCTCCCATGGATACCAATGATGGGGCACTATTCCTCCCACTGACACCAATAAGGCACTATTCTTCCCCCTAATACCAAAGAAGCATTGTTTACTCCCACAGACGCCAGGACAATTTCTACTCCCAATGGCCACAGTCCGGCCCCCCTAAAGTCTGAACCTGGCCCTTTGGTTAGAAATTTTCAGACCCCTGTTCTAACCCATTGATAAGAAGTTATGTATATTGTACTCACCAGGCTTGCAAAAGGACCCAGAGACCTCTTGGCTGAAAGCAGGGCACTGCCCATGCTGGAGAAGGTCTGCAGTATTGATGTGAGCCAGGATTCAGATTCTCGGGGTTCTTCAACTCTGCCTCCTTTTAAAGCAGCATCTAAACAAAGAGTAACAATTATGGGTTATACATTTTAGTCCAGAGATTAGAAAACCTAAGAGATTATCATCTATATATAAACAAAAAAAACTCCTAGACAACAGTTGAGAAGCATATGGGGTAGACTACTTAAAGAGAAAATGCACTTTTGTTGAGGAAGAAAAAACAGACACCCCCCCCCCCCCCCCCCCCCCCGGTGATCAATGTACATTGCAGGGGTTTTAACAAACTTTGTGTCAGATTCCTATCTTTTGTTACTGTGAAGAAATATCTGTCACCAGACTGTCTTAGTACTGATTCTGAATGGGAGGTCTGGTTCATTATAATCAGCTGGTGCATTTTCTGTGTTCCAATAAGGAAAGCTGCAGTGTCTGCATCCTTTTAGAAGTATTTAACCCTTGGAGAGTATCTCGCCAAACTTAAAGGAGTTGTAAAGGCAAAAGGTTTTTTATCTTAATGCATTCTATGCATTAAGATAAAAAAACCTTTTGTGTAGCAGCTACCCCAGCACCCCCTAATACTTACCCTGTGCCCCTTCTCTATCCAGCGATGTCCACAATTCCTTGCCGGCCCTCTGGGACTCTCCTCCTGATTGGCTGGGGCACAGCCGCGGTGCCATTGGCTCCCATGACTGTTAATCAAGGTTAGTTAGCCAATCAAGGAAGAGAGGGGGCCGGGGCTCTGTGTCTGAATAGATACACGGAGCTCCGACTCGGCTCAGGTGCCCCCATAGCAAGCGGCTGGTCTATGGGGGCACTCGTCAGGAGGGAGAGGCCAGGAGCAGCGAAAAGGGACCCGAGAAGAGGAGGATCTGGGCTGCTCTGTGCAAAAACACTGCACAGAGAAGGGAAGTATAACATGTTTTTTTTTGTTTTGTTTTTTTAAAGCGAGACTTTAAAATCACTTTAAATAATTTTTACAGAAAGTGACTAAAATTTGTCCTGCATCTTAGTGCAGACCTCTGAGAAATCAGTGAGCCAATCAAAGAAGCAGGAAATTACAATTTTAAGTGGTTTTGTTTATAAATGATGTACAGAATCCCTCCAGGCTGTCATATTGCATTGAATTTTACAGAAAATTACAGCTCCGCAGATTGAAATGAGAAAAGTCATTTTTAATAACAATAAGATAAAACATAGCTTTTATAGTACTTGTATATGCTATATTAGTTTTTTTATTTGCCATATTTTCTTTTCCATGAAAGTGGAGTTACCTTTTAAGGTGACCATACACTATACAATCGGATTTTACAATCTTCTTTGAATCTGCCATCAGATATGTAGTGTAAGGGCCTGTCTGATTTGATACAAACTGAATAGGTTGTTTAGGTGTGTCCCCGTATTACATTTTTACAGTTTTGGTAAATCTAAGTAGATTGTGCAATCAGATTGTAAAGTGTATGGTCACCATTAGGCAGACTTCCCCAAGGTGACACAAATATGCTCCCCTATTACTGTCACATGGGAAGGCCCAGCTAACCATGTTTTCTGCCCTTATTGCAACAGGACTGGTAAAATGACTACTATATGCCAAAGCAACATGTTGCAAACTACCTATGGTGTAAGTGGTGGGAGGCTATAGAGGCATAACTATGTATTTAGCAGTTTGTCTGGAGGTCAGCTTCAAGCTCCAAGTCAAGTTTACACAGAACTTGTTCTCTTTACTTCTGGTGGCCAAACAGATTGTCAGGAGAGCGAATTTAAAGTAAGTATAATTACCTGTGGGGTTGACATTAAAATTAATCTGCTAACGGGACAAGGCAGGGGTGTCCCTTATCCCCATTAATATTTATCTTAGCATTGGAGCCCTTTCTCCGTACGGTGAGAGACAATCCTAACATATCAGGGATACACCTGAAGGACTCCTTGTCTCCCAAAATAGCGGCCTTCGCGGACGACCTGCTCTTCTTTATATCTAATCCACTAGTCTCCACACCTAACTTGATGTCAGAGCTCAGGGCATACGGTAAATTATCTAATTTTAAAGTTAACTTCCAAAAATCGGAAGCCCTAAACATATCCATGCCAAGTTCATTGGCTAAACTGCTGCAAGCAGACTTTCCCTTTAAGTGGGCGGATTCCTGTATCAAATACTTGGGCATCCGTCTACCAAAGAAGGTGGAAGACGTATTCACTTTTAATTTTCCCCCGATGCTGAGAGACATTAAAAAAGATCTGCAGAAGTGGCAATCGGGTTTGTTCTCCTGGTTTGGAAGATGTAGCATAGTAAAAATGAATGTTATGCCCCGCATTTTATACTATCTCCAGACTCTACCTGTTAGGATTCCAAAGGCATTTCTAAGGGCAGCAAATAGGGAGTTGACCCTGTTTATTTGGGCTAGAAAGCCCCCACGGCTCGCCCAATCAATCCTACGGTTACCAAAAATGCTCGGTGGAATTGCTCTTCCAGATGTGGCTCTCTATCATTCAGCTTGCCATTTGACAAGAATAATTGACTGGTGTCGCCATGGGACACTAAAACAATGGATTCAAATAGAAAAGTGTTTGACGGGTGTGGAGCTAGAGGGACTGCCGTGGTGTCAGCAGAATCTACCAGTCCGCATAACGGACCATCCTACAGTGGGTAAGACGTGGCGAATGGCCCAAAAAATATTTAGAGAACACTCGATTGTGCCCACTCCCTCACCACTAACCCCAGTAACGGATAATCCTGCCTTTAGCCCAGGAGTGAACGAACCCAGATTCCAAGCTCTTAAGGGGTGTAACAGGTCTCAGCTCCGTCACTTCATTGGGAATGGGAAATGGAGGAACAGGGAGGAACTAATGGATGATCCCCTCCTGGCGAGCCTATCTTTTTGGCAAAATGTCCAATTAGCACACTTTCTTAGAACACAGCCCTCACCGGCACCTTTCTTGCGAGCACTGACAGCATTCGAACTTCTTTGTTCGGAGCAGGAGCCGTTGCGCCATGCCATTTCATTAACTTACCAGCTCCTCATCTCACCCCCCGAGGGATTTAGACCCCCTTATCTAGCTAAGTGGGAACGAGTCTTGGGAATAAAGCTAAACGAGAGACAGGCAGAGAGAATATTTCTCTTTACCTACAAGACTTCGATCTGTGCGGCCCAACAGGAAGCGGGGTTCAAGGTCCTATCACACTGGTATTACACACCAGACAGAGTGCATCGGATGTTTCCTCAGAGCGCGGATATTTGCTGGAGGTGTGGAGAGGAAGAGGGCTCTCTTCTTCACATATTCTGGTCTTGTAGGCTTCTTGCACCTTTCTGGTCAGAAGTACACCGGATCACACAGAAGTTTACAGATAGGGAGCTGCCCAAGACCCCCGAATTCTTTTTATTACACCATCATGAAATACCAAGCAAGGCATACAGGAAATCAATCCTGCCCTCATTGATTACGGCGGCGAAAAGTTGTATTCCCCTATTCTGGAAAAGGACGGAGCCCCCGGGTATTGCGGTATGGTTGAAAAAGATAGTTGATATTCACAAAATGGAGGACCTCGTGGCCATTGACCAGGGACGTGGAGAACAGTTCTCTAAGAAGTGGTATTATTGGCTCCAATTTTTCTACTCAGAAGAGTATGCAGGGCTGGCGGCCTAGATATTTAGTAAGTTGGAGAAATTGAATGTGGAGACACTGTAGGTGTGGCTGGAGAGGGGTGGCTCTCCCACCTCCCCCCCCCTTTTTTTTTTTTGTTTTTGTTTTGTTTCTCTTTCCCTCTCTCGCTCTCTCCTCTCTCCTTCTCATCCCTCTTCCCCTCGCTCTCTATGCTTTCCTTGTCTCCTTCTCTTTCCGTTCTTAGTTTATCTTTGTTCGTATACTACGGTATACAGATAAGGGAAAAGGAGGGAGAACACAGAAAATTAAGAAAAGAAAATACAACAAGAGGTAATACGTAATAGTAAACCTGGCACAGCGGGCCTCCTTGAATTGTAAACCAGTTAACTAGGGTAAAACTGTATAGGATTATACACGTTATCAGGTTGTATTGCTAGTCAGTAGGATTAATCAGTAGAACTGTACGTAAAATGTGGAAAATTGATGTGCCCGTTCTATTGATGTTTGTATATTGCTGTTTTCATGCCTCTTTGCAAATAAAGAATTTGAAAAAAAAAAAAAAAAATGAATCTGCTGTTTTTCCCTGATTACAGCAAAACAAAGTTTCTGCAAACTGCTGTCAATGGATGAAATAGGAGCAACAAAGGTGACCCAATTCATTAAACACTATTGGGTGTAATTATTTTGCAGTAACTATAATGAGCCACAACAGCTAATGCACCTGGTCACCACTTTGTATGTACCCTCAGCAGCCCAGCCTTAAAGGAATCATTATTAAAAATGTGATCGGATTGAGGCTGTGCCCCTTACCTATGCCAGCATCCTCTTCATTCTGGGAATAAGCTTCATCTGGCTTATGCGGTATGTGATCCAGGGGGTCCTGGGTGGGAAGGACAACCTCTGCCTCTACCTCTACTGGAGGCTGATTCACTGAGGACTCCTCTACTGATGGCACTTCTTCTGGAGTCACTGTGGACTCCTCTACTGGTGGCTGACCCACTGTGGGCTCCTCTACTGGTGGCTGATTCAATGTGAAGTCCTCTACTGGTGGCTGATTCACTGTAGAGTCCTCTACTGGTGGCTGATTTACGATGGACTCCTCTACTGGTGGCATTTTTTCCTGAATCACTGTAGACTCTTTTGGTGGCAGTTCTTCTGGAGTCACTGTGGACTCCTCTACTGGTGGCTGATTCATTGTGGAGTCCTCTACTGGTGGCTGATTCACTGTTGAGTCCTCTACTGGTGGCTGATTTAGGATGGACTCCTCTACTGGTGGCATTTCTTCTTGAATCACTCTGGACTCCTCTTTTGATGGCTGAGTCACTGTAGACTCCTCTTCTGGTGGCAGTTCTTCTGGAGTCACTGTGGACTCCTCTTTGTTGGCGACAGGCTCTGGATCTGATTTCTCCTCCTCTGGATTCATTTCATCAGAGGTTGTCATCTCTATGGAAATAATTAAAGTGGACATGTTAATAAAATTCACACTTTGCATTTATCAACATGTTAGTGTTACCAAATTACATTATTATTTTGAATTTTGAAAAAGTAACTCTTAATAGCCATGAATAAATTAAAGGAGAAGTACATGAAAATGAATGCAGCCTTTACAACTAATAATTGGTAAGCTGCAATATATTAAATGTTTGCTTTTGGGTTTAATACTGCTTTAACACTGCTCCCATGGCAGCATCTGCTAATGATTATACATAACCATTAAAGTGTCCATATGACTGCAGACAGCAGAGCCTGTTGTTTTCAAACTGTCCAAGTGACATGCATTGAGATAAACAGGATCAGCAAGGCATATTTAGCCTAGGTTCACACATGTGGCGCAGGAAATGCAGCGATCCCTGTGTGTTTTCCCACACCGCATTGCAATCGCACTGAGGGTATCAGTACAAAGTTAACGACACCCCAAACGCATCACAAATGCAGTGCAGTTTGCCTGCACCAGATCTCATGGTTCAAAACGAACTTGCAATCCGGTTGCGATGTGCCTCCAAAGATTATGCCTGCCCTTTTTTTGGTGCGATTTGAGCCCATTCAAAAGAAGTCAGCACTACGAGCAGATTTGAATCTCTATTGTCTTCACCATGCTTCCCCGCCACTGGAGCACCAAGAAATACCTGTTACTTCTGCGTATGTGTAAATGTATGAAACGTTACCCTGCCTCCCCATAATGCGGCATTAGGTGTCTGGGCTGCCCATTTCCAGGCCCAAGTACCACCACGTATGAGGATGGGGCAGGATTGGGGGGGGAGGTGTTGTTAGAAGCATGCACAGCCTTATGCAGCCATATGCAGACTCTGCTTACAGCTCTGTGGTTCTGCACAGTGCTTGTGCCCTACAGTTTCTCTCTCACAGTACATGAATTATAAATATTGGCTCTGCCACTGCCATAGAATTCTGATGATAACTCTACACACAGATTCCATACCATCTATTGTTCTCAGGGGGAAGTCTCTTCATTCATGGCCATAGTTGCAAAGCATTTGTAGCTGTGGGTAAGCAGAAACCATGACCAAACATTTAGACCTAAAGTAGAACTATAGGCAATTTTTTTTTCATTTTGATAGAGCAAGGGAGGGTTATAAGCCCTGACAGATTTTTTTTCACCATCTGTGTCCCATTTCGGAGATTACCTTTCATTTCCTGTCCCATAACCAAACATAAAGTGAGAGGAAATCACTGCAAATTAGGGAATTCCTTGGGGATCCCCAGCTCATCAGAACTAGTGTCCCCATTGGAAGATTTCACCTCTATTACATTTCTGGGGACAACCCAAAATTTGGGATTTTCTTTTACTTTCACTTTCAATAATAATGGTAAACAGGACAAATAGATAGGATGAATCTCCTAAAAACGGGGACACAGAGAGCTATAAAAACTGACAGATGTTTTAATCCCTCTTCATTCCATCCAAAGCTAAAAAAAAAGGTTTGCCTTTAGTTATACTTTAAGTTTTCAATATTGATAAAGGGTAAACCCAGTTGAATATGTGTTATTCTGTACACAGTAAATATAACTCTTCTGTGATAACATGAAGTCCTTCATCTACAGTACATAACGCCCGACTCTCCTATGTTGCAGTGGAACTGAACTCACAGAGGCATTGCAGAGGATAGGGGAGGGGAGGTATTACGAGCATATAAGTAGTAGACCACTGGAACAAGGAATGAAAAAAAGTTGATTTAAAATACTTACCTGTCCTGCTGCATGTGCCTCTGACTTGTTTTCTTCCAGACCTACACCTGCTAAAGAATATTCAAGAAAGGTCCTCCCAGGTGTTTCAGATTCCCACTGCTTGCTGTGCTTCAATGTGCCGGCAGCTATTTCACTACTGTGTCCCTGGGATACAGAACGGTCATCCACATACTCTCCCATATTGGTCAAGACACTACTGATATCAGTGCCCAAGTGCACTAAATTAACTCAATCCACATGCTCCAATGCCCACATTCTCCCTCTTTGATGCCTCCTAATTGTTTAATGGTTTACACTTGTTTTAAAGGAAGTCTGTGCTTTGCCCATGCTAGACAAAGAAACAAACTTGCTTTAATGTCCCTATCCCCAGTGCATGGCCAACATTCCTACACCACCCCTCACTCTATTAAGCTGTTGGGCCCAAGGAAGGGTAGCTTTGCGTAGGCTCTAGTCAGAGGGCTTTCCCTGCCCTGTGGGACAGCGCAGGGCCAATAAATGAAAGCACCAACACTCTTATATGAGAAGAGAGAACTGAGTTACACACTCCAAACCCAGAATTACCAACTATTTTCTTTCCTCACAACAGCTGAATGTGGAACTGAGGTGGTGATGGAAAGGATATATCCTGTTAGAAAAGAAACCTATTGCTTTGTTTTGCATAGGCAGGTTTGCTTCCAGTATATCTGTATCCACGGAGGCGAACAAAAAAAAGCCTTTGCTTGTTTACTCACATGTTCGACCAGCTACTTGACAGGTACTACCAAAAATATTATACAATAGTGTAACTATGACCTCCTTGAGAGATCTGCAGATAAGGGGTATTTGTGGAAGCCACAGTTTGTTAGGATCTGGATCTGAACCTAGAACATCTGCGGTGTCTAGCTGTAGCCCTCATCGCTGTGCCACCTGAGATGCTGGACAGCTCCCTGCTTGATCAACCTTGCCTTGTTTCTTGTTTGTGATGAACATTGAACTCTTTGTTCTCCCCATGAACTTCCTAACTTAAGCCACGTCTCTGCATGTCCTTTTGCTAGATTATTATGCCCTCTCCAGCCGATATCTTTCTCCTTATGTCCCTGCAGTTTACCTATCCCCCACTACTACTCTTTACTGATCTTCAGCTTTTTCTTCGGCTATGCTTCTACTTGATCCCTATCTGTTACCAGCTTGCTCACCTCCTGGTGGGGTGATTCTTCACCATCAGGAGCCCTGGAAAAGACCGGTTAGTGCTTAGGTGCTTGAGTACCACATCCTCTACCAGGATGACCTGCTCATGTACTTATCCTGCAGGTCAGTTTGAGCCTCTCTACTGCTATAGCTACTGTATCCGAGCCTGACCCCTGACCATGACTGTTTGGTATGAAAGACTGTACAATGTTGTAGAAGAACAAAGTCTAACACCGATCTTACCCTCTTTTTCTTCTGTTACCAATCCAGATGCAAGCAGAGAACTGTCACTTCGTGTGGAAGGTTTATGTCTAAGCCTATATGAGATCTTCTGGACATCATCTATCAAGCCTGCTTTTTCACCAAATATTTCTTCATCGTGGTTTGCTTCTTGAGGTTTCAAAACACTCTCCACAAAGTCAAGAATATTTGTTGATGATAACTCTAAAATCTGATCTAGAGCTTTGTGAATATGATCCAGATGTAAACTGTCCCTCCAAGCCAACTGCAGCTTAGAGTCCATGTCCTGAAACATGGCTTCCAGTCTCATGATGTTGCCTGGACCAAGGTACTTTGTGAACTGTGCTATACGTTTCTCATCCAAATACTCCCTCATAATACTCAAGACTTTAATGTTTTCAACATGAGTTGCTTCCTGAACAGCATTGTTCATTGGAAGTATTGAATCGTCAGGAAGCTCTCCAGTGAATGGTTCATTCTTTTCTATAGGAGCTATTTTGTCATCAGTCTTGTCAGAGATGTCTTCCTGTTTATCTCGCTCGGTTATTTCAGCTTTACTTAACACCTCAACAGTTGCTGTCTCTTTTTCTATTTTGGTATCCAAAATATCAGAATTATTTTTTTTCTTAATTGGATCTTCAGTAACCACGACTGGTCCTACATTTACTTCACTGATTTTCTCTACATTTGTTTCTGTCACAATACCTACGTTTACTTGAAGTGAATCTTGATTTTCTTGCTTGCTTGTGTCCTTACTTTCTAGAGAAGAATGGTTTAATTCTTGGCTAAGATCAGATTCCTCAGATACTTTAGGATCTGCCTTTGTTTCTGTCTCAGTTTCTGCAAGAATTTCTCCAGCTGGCTTATCACTTGTGGTATTCTCATCTTCCAGAAAACCATCTACATTTTTATGGTCTTTTTCTTCTTTATCAATAGTCCCTGGGGGACGCTCAACATCTACAGCAGCTTTTTCTGCAAGATCCTGATTGCTTAAAGTAGAATCTGTTGACCCAACGTTAAAACTGTCTGCACCGTTAGTATCTATTGGCTCACGTTTTTCGTCCCGATAACTTGAATAGGGCTGCTCATGTTCTGTTTCCTTGTTGGTCTCACTTGTGTCAACAAATGAATGTATAGTACTGTCTTTGTGCACTAGAACATCTACATTTATAACTGGTAACTTTTCTAATGTTTGTTTGTCTGTAGGATTACAATGCTTTACGTTTATTTTTTCTTCATTATCTGCTGCTATTGGAGATTCTGTTTCTTTAACAAATGGATCTGAAGACCGCACCTGTGAATCTTCCACTTCTCCTGGATGATCAGCAGTAACAGAATCACTTGCCGATTTGACATCTGCTGGAAACTCTGAAGTCAATGAAGGACTTTTGTCCTGTTCAACTACTTTAGTCTGGTCTTGATTACTGTTAGAGCTTCCCAGGTTAGATTTCTCTGATAGGTTTGGCTCTCTTAAATCCTTTAATTGAATGTCTTTGTTTTCTTGCAAATCTTCTGGTATTGGCTTATCACTGTGATCAACATTTACTTCCTTTACACCACTTGTTTTGGTTGGCGTTTGGCTTCCCTCTGTAGTTTCCCTGATCTTAGAATCTACTCCCTCAGATTTTGATTCAGATTCTTGTGTCCCACTTATAATTTCAGGTTGCTCCGGTACATCTGGTTCTACTTGTACAGAATCAGTATCAGTACTACTCTTGGGAAGAGGGGTTCCATCAGCTGAAGACAAATTTATTGTATTTTCCAATAACTTATTTGCAATAATATTGGTCTTTTGTTCAGATGTTAAATCTTTATCTTCATCAACAGCTGGCAAGGTTTTCCATAATCCATCATTTTCCATAATCCATCGAACAACTGTATTATACTCAAAAGGAGGTTCTAAATGTCCATTGTCACGCCTGTTGTTCTTCTCCATGCCAAGTAAGTACAAGTTCTTACTTTTTTCTCCCTCTTTACTTGGTTCATCATCATCTTGTTCTGAATCATTTCTGTCTAAGTCAGTGACATCTTGTGTACATTCCCCTCCACTGACAATAGCAAAGAATGTGTCTCCCAATGATGTTAGAATGCTATTTTCTTGCTTTATGGTTGTGGCATGACCCGTGTCAACAGAGACTTGTACCTCCTCTTTGGATGGGGATGCCTTTGATTTTGATGAAATGCTGGCACTAGAATCATCCTCAAAAGCTGTCTGATCTGATGAAATCATATCACATTTTTCATCAGATAACAAAGATATTTTTGCTGGCTCTCCAACATTCCTTTCTTCTTTCGTTTTTTCACTGATCTCAGAATCCACTGCCTCAGCCTTTGATTCTGACCTTTCTTTTACATTTCGAATTTCAGGTTGGTTCTGTACATCTAGACCTACTTGTACAGAATCAGTATCAGTACTACTTTTGGCACGAGGTGTTCCATCACTTGAAGATATATTTACTGTGTTTTCAGATAAGTTGTTTGCAGTAATATTAAATTTTTGTTCAATTTCCCGTAATCCCTCTTCTCCTAGAACAAGTGCATCTTCATCAAAAGGGAGTTCTAATTGTTCATTTTCATACTTGTTGCTTTTCTCCATGCCAAGTAAGTACAAGTTCTTATCTTTTTCTACCTCTTCACTTGTTTCAATGCCAATTTCTTGTTCAAATGAATCAGTTCCATTTAGATCAGTGATATCCCGTGTGTGTTCCCCTCCACTGACAATAGCAAAGAATGTGTCTCCCAATGTTGTTAGAATACTCTTATTTTGCTTTATGGGGGTAGCATGGCCCATGTCAACTGAGAATCTGACCTCCTCATTGGATGGGGATGCCTTTGTTTCTGATCCAGTGATGGGGGTAGAGTCATTTTTAAAAGATGTCTGATCTGATGACTTTATATCAAGTTCTTCATAAGACAACAAAGGTGTTTCTGTTGGCTTTGCAATATCCCCTTCTGTTTGCAAATCATAAGGTTCAAAATCTTTGTCTTGATAATTGATATCAAATGTAACAAGCCTGGTCTCTTCATCTTCGGTTACTACTGCATCGCCCGTTGATCCTACGTCTGTCTTTAAGTTTACAATCTTATCTTTGTCTATCAGAGTAAACGATTTTTTGTGTTTGCTTTCTTTAGAGTTTTTAGCTCCTTTCTGATATATGCTATGAGCTTGCTCACTATCTGGCACTTTTAAATCACTCTTTGCATGTTCATTTTCTGAATAGGTATATCCATTGAGACTTGATAATGATTTCTTTAACCCCTCGTAATCCAGAACGACATCATCATCAACAGGGGGTTTTAAATGTTCATTTTTAGGCATGTTGCTTTTCTCCATGCCAAGTAAGTATAGGTGCGCATCTTCTAACTCTTCACTTGGTTCATCATAATTTTCTTGTTCCTCTAAATTAGTTCTGCCAGGATAGGTGACATCTTGTGTGCATTCCCCTCCACTAATGACAGCAAAGAATGTGTCTCCCAATGTTGTTCGAATACTTGTTTCTTGCTTTATGGGTGTAGCATGGCCCATGTCAACTGAGACTTTGACCTCCTCTTTGAATGGAGCTGTCTTTGCATCTGAAAAAGTGGTAGAATCATTCTCAAAAGCGGTTGCATCTAATGCCTGCATTTTATATTTTTCATAAGATAACAAAGGTGTTTCTGCTAACCCACACACACCATCATCTTCTTGTGGCTCATAGTGTTCAAAATGTTTGTATTGGTATTCACCATCAAATGTAACAAACCTGGTCTCTTCATCTTCAGTTACAGCATCACCTGTGGAGCCAGCTTTTGTCTTTAGGTTTACAATTTGTTCTTTGTCTATTAGAGTAAAAGATTCTCTGTTATTTTCTTTAAACTCTTTAGCTCCAAGAGAGATCCTGACATTCGTGGGTTGTTCACCCCCAGGCACCTGCGATTTGCTTTTTGCATTTTCCTTGGTTGCTTCATGTGCAACACTTTCTTGCTGAGAATCTTTGGATTTGCCATTTACAGCTGTTGTATGTACATCATTTGTAGCAAAAAGAGTATCTTCAATTATTTTGTTTTCATCTTTTCTCTGATCATTCTCCAATTGTTTTTCTAGACTTCCAAAAGGTGTAATCTGCTCTTGAGATGGCGAAGCAGGTACCTCCACCAATGGCTTCTCAGACACTGGAACAAGCAGCTGTCGTGTTTTTTCACTAGAAGATTCAAGCACCAATGCTGTCACATGAAAGGAAGATGAATGGGTTACTCTCCATGTTAATTCCCAGAAGTAATGTGTATTTTCTTTGTTCTTGGCAGCTGAATATAGCAACTGGGCAGCATGGCAAAGGTGACAATGTGCTGCTAGGGAGAGGGGCTTTAACCAAACCTGTAACTTTGCTCTGCATTGGCAAAGTACTAGTTTGTTTTAGATAAAACATGGAGGATGGTGGGACAACAGAGAACAAGTACTTACTGTCATACCCCCCCCCCCCCAAACACATCTCTATGAAGGTTCCACCATATTAATGATGGTGTGTATGTGCCGGGCTACAGACCAGGAAGAGGAGCTTCAAAAAGCACCTCTTCCTGCCCGGTGCCAAGCCAACACCATTCCTCCCCAATTTTTGGGCCAAATGCTAGGTCACCCAAATGCGGGTGAGAATTAATATAGCTTTACAAACATGGCAGACAAAGGATTGTGACAACTTGTGCTGCAATAAGCAAAGTAAAAGCCTAAACCTGACAGGATAAGATATAAAACATCAGTTTAAAAAATATATAGTTGTAAATATATAAAAAATAGATCATTAAAAACATTGCTGAGTATACGCAGTAAATTTCTGTTTCTGTTTTACCCGGTGAACCCGCCCCTTATGACGGCACAGTCCCAGCATGCCCCGGGGCTGTGCCGTCATAAGGGGCGAGATCACCGGGTGACACCCGGTGACCATGCCCCATGCCTATATAAGTCGTTGCGCACCGTAAACACAGCATTACAGCGGGAGAGAGCGTCGTGTCAACATCGGAAGAGAAGAGAAGAGGGAAGAAGACGATGGAGAAGACCGGGTCACCGATAGCAAGAGAGCGGCAAAAGAGCAGAAGATAGCAGAGGAGCCCGGCAGAAGAACTGGAGAGCGGGAGAAGAACCGGAGAGCGGAGAAGAGGCCGGAGAGCAGGAGAAGAACCAGACACCGGGAGTTGAGGCCGGAGAGCGGAGAAGTCGGAAGAGACCCCCGAAGTCAGAAGAAGACCCCCAGAGCTGCCTAATAAATTACTTTAAAAACCTGTCTAGTGTGTTTTTTTTATTGACACTTTTTTCCCCAGGTGAATGGGTAGGGGTACGATGTACCCCATACTCACTCACATAGGGTGGGGGGCCGGGATCTGGGGGCCCCCTTACTGAAGGGGGCTCCCGGATTCCGATAAGCCCCCTGCCCGCAGACCCCGACAAGCAACAGACAGGGTTGTCAGAAAGAGGCCCTTGTCCTCATCAACATGGGGACAAGGTGCTTTGGGGTGGGGCCCCCTTCCCCAAAGCACCCACCCCCCCATGTTGAGGGCATGCGGCCTGGTACTGTTCGGGGGGGGGGGCGCTCGCTCGTCCCCACCCCCTTTCCTGACCGGCCGGGATGCGTGCTCGGATAAGGGTCTGGTATGGATATTGGGGGGACCCCCACACCGTTTTTTCAGCGTAGAGGGTTCCCCTTAAAATCCATACCAGACCTAAGGGACATTGTCACCTCTTTCTCGCGCTCGCTGCAATAGGAAAATGTGTTTTTCCTAATGCAGCGAGCGCGAGATGCATAGTACCCTGTCGCCGAGAACCAGCGCGATAGGATCGCGCTGGAAACATTCTCGCGGGCAGGTGCTGTAGCTGCCCTTGTGTCGCATTTGGTCCGTTGGACCAGCATACAGACGAACGGGCTTCCCGATAGGAACTGGGTCCGGCGGAGTTTCGGCGGGAAGACTTGAAACATGTTTTAAATCTAATGTCCATCAGATTTTCGACTGAAAAGGTCCGTCGGAAGTCCGATGAAGCCCACACACGGTCGGATTGTCCGACGGATTCGGTCCGTCGGACCAGTCTGGTGGAAAAGTCCGCTTGTGTGTACAGGGCATAACAGGTTTTCTTCTACGATCGCTCTGTATTTGGCTCCATCCATCTTCCCATCAACTGTGACCAGCTTCCCTGTTCCTGCTGAAGAAAAGCATCCCCACAACATGATGCTGCCACCACCATGTTTTACAATGGGCATGGTGTGTTCAGAGTGATGTGCAGTGTTAGTTTTCCGCCACACATAGCAAAAAGTTAAATTTTGGTCTCATCAGACCAGAGCACCTTCTTCCACATGTTTGCTGTGTCCCCCACATGGCTTCTTGCAAACTGCAAACAGGACTTCTTATGGCTTTCTTTCAACAATGGCTCTCTTCTTGCCACTCTACCATAAAGGCCAAATTTGTGGAATGCATGACTAATAGTTGTCCTGTGGACAGATTCTCCCACCTGTGTGGATCTGTGCAGCCCGCCCAGAATTACGGTTGTGCCATTCTCTTTCCATTTTCAGATGATGGACAATGCTCTGTGAGATGTTCAAAGCTTGGGATATTCTTTTATAACCTATCCCTGCTTTAAACTTCTCCACAACTTTATCCCTGACCTGTCTAGTGTGCTCCTTGGCCTTCAAGATGCTGTTTGTTCACTAAAGTTCTCTAACAAACCTCCGAGGGCTTTACAGAACAGCTGTATTTATACTAAGTTGAAAATTACACACAGGTGGACTCTAGTTACCAATTAGGTGACTTCTGAAGGCAATTGGTTCCACTAAATTTTAGCTAGGGGTATCAGAGTAAAAGCTGCTGATCACAAATATAAAAAAAAATTATAACCATTTATCACTTTCCTTCCACTTCACAATTATGTGCCACTTTGTGTTGGTCTATCACATAAAATCCCAATAAATTACATTTACATTTTTGGTTGTAACATGACAAAACATGAAAAATTTCAAGGGGTATAAATACTTTAAGGCACTTTAAATCTGTGACCTGAAATAAGTATCAAGATTAAGATTTCTAAAATGTTTTTGATACTAATTTAAAGCATGCTGTATGTATCGGCATATAACACGCACTTCTTTCCCCTGAAAATAAGGGGCAAATCATGTGTGCGTGTTATACGCCGATATTGTACCTGGCTGCCTAGGAGGGGAAGGGGCGAGCGCCGCCACATTACACAAAGCCGGGATCTTCTGTGTACTCGGCACTCACAGTCACACACAGTCCCGCCTCCTGGACTGGCTCATAGGATAGACGTCACATGTCCCGACATTGGACCAGTGTTCTGTCTATCATAAGATCTGGCCAAGGAGGCAGGACTGTGTGTGACTGCGAGCGCAGAGTAAACAGTAAAATAGAGATCCCTCTGTGTAATTAGGCACAGATCAGGCTGCAATGATGGGCAATAGTGAGGCTGCATATGAGCACATATCAGGCTGCAATGATGGGCAAAGGAGAGGCTGCATATGGGCACAGATCAGGCTGCAATGATGGGCAACGGTGAGGCTGCATATGGGCACAGATCAGGCTGCATTGATAGGCAATGATGAGGCTGCATATGGGCACAGATCAGGCTGCAATGATGGGCAATGGAGAGGCTGCATATCGGCACAGATCAGACTGCAATGATGGGCAATGGTGAGGCTGCATTGATGGGCACTGACCCTTATGTTGTTTCAACGTTCTTTGTTTAAAATGTACGTTTTCTTCCTGAACCTTCCCTCATAATTATTTAATAATTAAGGTGCGTGTTATACACTGATAAATACGGTATATACCGTATTTATCGGCGTATAACACACACTTTTTTCCCCTTAAAATCAGGGGAAAATAGTGGGTGCGTGTTATACGCCGATCCCCGCTAATTGTGATCTATCGGCGGCGATCGCCGCCGACATTCACATAGCGTGTCGTTTTAAATATGGCGCCGCGGAGTTCGGAGGGACTCGGCGGAGCTGAACGAGCGCCGCTGAAATCACAGTGACTGCTCGGAGCCGAGATACACATAGTCGAGTGTATTCGGCTCTTTCCGGCGCCGCTCACAGTCACGCCCAGTCCCGCCATTGGACCTGTGTTATGTCCATCATAGGGAGGGACTGGGCGGGACTGTGAGCGGCACCGGAAAGAGCCGAATACACTCGACTATGTGTATCTCGGCGGCGTTCGTTCAGCTCCGCCGAGTCCCTCCGAACTCCGAAGCGCCATATTTAAAACTACATGAAGCTATGTATATGTCGGCGGCGATGGCAAGCATGGACACTGGGGGCAAGACTGCACTGACCACTGGGGCAAAGCTGCACTGGGGCAAAGCTGCACTGACAAGGCTGCACTGGGGCAAAGCTGCACTGGGGCAAAGCTGCACTGACAAGACTGCACTGGGGCAAAGCTGCACTGACAAGACTACACTGGGGCAAAGCTGCACTGACAAGGCTGCACTGGGGCAAAGCTGCACTGACAAGGCTGCACTGGGGCAAGGCTGCACTGACAAGGCTGCACTGGGGCAAAGCTGCACTGACAAGGCTGCACTGGGGCAAAGCTGCACTGACAAGGCTGCACTGGGGCAAAGCTGCACTGACAAGGCTGCACTGGGGCAAAGCTGCACTGACAAGGCTGCAATGGACACTGGGTCAAGGCTGCACTGACACTGAAAAGGCTGCAATGACACTAACAAGGCTGCAGATGAACACTGATGAGGCTGCATTCATGGGCATTTTAATGTAAGTTTTTTTTCCTTAAACTTCCCTCCTAAAAGTTTTTTTCCTTAAAATTCTCTCCTAAACTTGGGGTGCGTGTTATACGCCGGCGCGTGTTATACGCCGATAAATACGGTATGTCACACACAAACAAGCTACATGCATTTTCAGCAGAAGGCCAGCAATGGAAGCACCCATACTTCTCTCCATACAAAGTCACTCTAAACCAAACCTGTGGCTTTGATTTGTATAGCCAAAGCACAGATCTGCACACATTAAAGGTGAACGTGTAAAAAAGCTTTTTACTTCCATATTCATTACCTGCTTGACCACAACTCCTAAAAAACATCCTCGATATTGCAACTGTGGCCTCTTTGAGAAATTTGCAGTAAAAATATATATAAACTGAAAAAAGGCAAAAATATTACATTTTGCAGCTCATCAGCTCTTAGATGTTGGGGCTGCATTCATTTTACATGTCTAATGCCGCGTACACACGGTCGGACTTTTCGTCTACAAAAGTCAGACAGCCTGTCCGACAGACTTCCGGCAGACTTTCGGCGGACTTGCGGCGGACTTTCTAACGAACAGACTTGCCTACACACGATCACACAAAAGTCCGTCGAATTCTTACGTGATGACGTACACCGGACTAAAATAAGGAAGTTCATAGCCAGTAGCCAATAGGTGCCCTAGCGTGGCTTTTTGTCCGTCGGACTAGCACACAGACGAGCGGATTTCGGGGTCCGTCGTAGTTACGAAGTAAAGATTTGAAGCATGTTTCAAATCTAAAGTACGTCGGATTTGAGGCTAAAAAAGTATGTTGAAAGTCCGGAGAAGCCCACACACGATCGGATTACCAGCCAGCTTTAGTCCGTCAGCGTCCGTTGGACTTTTGTAGACGAAAAGTCCGACCGTGTGTACGCGGCATAAGCTTTTTTTCCCTCTGCTATAGAGGGAGCAGTAGTTATCACACAAGCTGAACAACCAACATGTCTTCCTTTGTTTATCTCCACTACATGGTGGACTGTTGGGATTAGTAGTTTACACAAGAAAGATATTTTAATTAGTGCTTTCTTTTAAGCTCATGGTAAGTGACAATGGCAGTGCATTTTTGTCACGATATACAGGTATTTTCTTTGTGAAAACGTTCCTTGATTAAACAGAGTAGAGGTAAGCTTCACGCTCAGGATAAAGTTGCAGCCTCCCCTATTCAGTTCCCGGCAGGAACTTACAAAGAATAAAAACAAAATGAGTTGGGTGAATGGCGGTACCTTCCTAGCTGTCACGTGGGGGTGAGTAAAAACAAGTGTATATAAATGAATATAACTGCCTATAAGCCAAGGAATTGACCCTAATAATGCAAGCAGCATACAGTCATATCAATATAAGTGACATAAAAGCAAACAATAATAATAATATTAACCTAGTGGGCCTATTCATGTGCAAAATGAGGTATAGATAAGTTGGTGAGATATAATCAAAGTGATGTAATTCGAAATATTAAAGCCTGAAGTCATCAAAAGCGATCATAAAAATAATCTCAGAAAATTGTATGTAACACACAAAAAATTATATATAAAAAATTATATATAAAAAAACCACAAATCTCAGATGTAGCAAAATCCCAAATTGATATGGAAAACCATAAAATACTGTGATAAAGAATAAAAAAGAAATATACTAGTACAAAAGAGATTATATGTGAAGCTCCAAAATGGCCAAATGTCCAAAAGCATTCAAGTGACTCTTGTGTTCAGCAAAAAACGGGTGACTCATGTGCTCCCCCTGATGGGTCCCCACTCACCAGCTCCCTGTACCCCCTACAGGAGTAAAGGCATGTAGGGTAACTTTAAGTGGTGTCCCTTGGTGGCTCCACTCGTGGTCCGTCTCCAGCTTGTGGTGATCTGTAGGACCTCTGCTGTTCTGTCCACCCCGTCAGGGCATCCGGAGGGGTTTCACCGATCACTTGTTCCAAACAGCTTGTCAGGGATGGGTCCTCTGCATCCTCTTCCACAACTGAGAAGTGAGCCTGAGCAAACCCCTCCGGATGCCCTGACGGGGTGGACAGAACTGCAGAGGCCCTACAGATCACCACAATCTGGAGACGGACCACGAGTGGAGCCATCAAGGGACACCATTCAAAGTTACCCTACATGCCTTTACTTCTGTAGGGGTACAGGGAGCTGCTGAGTGGGGACCCTTTAGGGGGAGCACATGAGTCACCCGTTTTTTTGCTGAACACAAGAGTCACTTGAATGCTTTTGGACATTTGGCCATTTTGGAGCTTCACATATAAACTCTTTTGCACTAGTATATTTATTTTTATTTATTTTTTATTTTTTATCAAGGTATTTTATGGTTTTCCATATCAAATTGTGACTTTGCTACATCTGAGATTTGTGTTTTTTTATATATAATTTTTTGTGTGTTACATACAATTTTCTGAGGTTATTTTTATGATAGCTTTTGATGACTTCAGGCTTTAATATTGTGAATTACATCACTTTGATTATATCTCACCAACTTATCTATACCTCATTTTGCACACGTATAGGCCCACTAGGTTAATATTATTATTATTGTTTGCTTTTATGTCACTTATATTGATATGACTGTATGCTGCTTGCATTATTGGGGTCAATTCCTTGGCCTATAGGCAGTTATATTCATTTATATACACTTGTTTTTACTCACCCCCACGTGACAGCTAGGAAGGTACCACCATTCACCCCAACTCATTTTGTTTTTGTTCCTTGATTGAAAACTAAAAATAAATAAATGCAGAGAACACATCTAAGAACTGGTAAGCAGGAATATATTTCATTTTTGTTTTGGGGTTTTCATATTCTGTAAGGGATTTTTGGGGAAGCCACAGTTTGGTATACAGGACTGTACCATGCTGTAATAATAATAATATATATATATATATATATATATATATATATATATATATATATATATATATATATATATATATATATATTTATTTATTTATTTATTTTTTTTAAAATACAAAAGTCTAAAGCAATTCTTACCCTCTACTTCTTCTACTTCTTCGTTTTCTTGTCCTGGTGCAAGTGGAGAACTGTCACTCAGTGTGGAATGTTTATCTCTCAGCCTATATGAGACCTCCTGGACATCATCTAACAGAGCTGCTTCTTCATCAAACATTTCCTTTTCCGTTACCATTTCCTCATGGTTTGCTTCTCGAGATGCCAAAACCCTCTCCACAAAGTCAACAATATTTAACTCAGATGCTTCTAAAATCTGATCCAGAGCTTTGTCAATATAATCCAGACGTAAATTATCTCTTCGCGCTAACTTCAGCTCAGAGTCCATGTCCTGAAACATGGCTTCCAGCCTCATAATGTTGTCGGGACCAAGGTACTTTGTGAACTGTGCTATGCGTTCCTCCTCCAAAAACTCCCTCAAAATGCTCAAGGCTTTGATGTTTTCAATATAAGATGCTTCCTCTACTGTTTCACTCTTTGAAAGTATGGATTCTACAGAAAGATCTTCATCTAATGGTTTGTTCTCTTCTACCTCGGCTATCTTGTCATCAGTCTGTTCAGAAAGGTCTTTCTGTACATCTTCCTTGGATGTTTCAGCTTTATGCTCCACTTCAGCAGTTTCTGTCTTTTCATCCTCCTTCTGTATTTGTATGCTTGTATCTGCAGAATCTGAATTTTTATTTTTCTCAGTCAGATTTTCAGTAACAACCACTTGTTCTTCACCATTTCCTTTTTCAATTTCCTCCTCTTCAGTTTGAATCACAATATCTTTTTTCACTTGAAGGGAATCTTCAGTTTCTTGTGGGTTTGTGTCCTTACTTTCTAGATCAGAATTGTATAATTCTTGGTTAGGCTCAGATTTTTCAGACACATTGGGATCTATATTTGTTTCTTGCTCAGTTTTTGCAAGCATTTCTCTAGCTAGCGATGCATTGGCAGCATTTTCATCTTCAGGAAAGCCATCTACATTTGCTTCATCTTTTTCTTCTTTATCAGCAGATACTGGGGGACTCTCAATATCGGAGGTAGATTTTTTTTCAAGATCCTGATGGCTTAAAGTTGAGTCTGTTGGCCTTTCCTTAAAATTGTCTGCATCAGTATCTTTTGACTCTTGTTTTTCCTCTTGGTCACTTGACTTGTAATGCTCATGTTCTGTTCCTTTGTTGTTCTCACTTGTTTCAAGAGGTGCATCAACAGAACTGCCTTCTTGTACCGGAGCATCCTTTACAGCTGGGACCTTGTCCAATGTTTGTTCATCTACAGGTTTTCGATCTTCTACATTTTCTTTTTCTTCATTGGTTCCTGCTTCTGGAGGTGCAGTTTTTTCAACTACTGGATCTGAAAATTGTATCTGTGTCTCTTCCACTTCTGGATGTTCACTTGTTGATTTGACATCTTCTGGATTCTGTGGACTTTTGTCCAGTTTTACTGCTTGAGCCTCCTCTTCAACACTCTTGGGATTTTCCAGATTAGATTCTTCTGATAACTTATTTTCAGAATGCTCATGTTTTAAAGATTCTTGGTCTAGTAAACCCCCTCTCACCTCCTCTAATTTAATGTCTTTGTTTTCTTTCAAATCGTCTGGCATTGGCTTATCACTGTGATCAATAACTACTTCATCTTCTTCATTTGTTTTTATCTTAGTTTCTTTAACTTCAGAATCTTCCAAAGGTGCATCATTTGGGGGTTGTTGGCTTTCCTCTGTAGTTTTTTCACTGATCTTAGAATCCACTGCTTCACTTTTTAATTCAGATGACTCTTTCACATTTATGATTTCAGGTTGGTCTTGTGTATTTGGGTCTACATGTAGTGATTTAGCATCAGTACTACCCTTGGAAAGAAGTGTTTCATCAGTTGAAGACATGTTTACTGTATTTTCTTGTGAGTTTGCTGTAATATTGATCTTTTCCGTTTCTAAAGATTTATCTTTGACAACAGCTAACAATGCTTGCCGTAATTCCTTTTCTTTCACAACAAATGCATCATCATCAAAAGGGGGTTCTAAATGTTCATTTTCACGCATGTTGCTTTTCTCCATACCAAGTAGGTACAAGTTCTCATCTTCTTCTAACTCTTCAATTGGTTCGTCATCATCATCGTCATCTTCTTCTTGTTCTTCCGAATCAGTTTCATCTAGGTCAGTGACACCTTGTGTGTGTTCCCCTCCACTGACTATAGCAAAGAAAGTGTCTCCCAACGTTGTGAGAATACTCTTATCTTGCTTTATAGGTGTAGCATGACCCATGTCAACAGGGACTATGACGTCCTCTTTGGATGGGGATGTCTTTGCTTCTGATGCAATGGTGTAAGTGGAATCATTCTCAAAAACTGTTTGATCTGATGACTGCATATTAAATTCTTCAGAAGATAACAATGGTGTTTCTGTTGGCTCTTTCATACCCTCTTCCTCTTGTGGCTCGTAATGTTCAAAATCTTCTTTTTGGGATTCACCTTCATTTGCAACACGCCTGGTCTCTTCATCTTCAGTTACTACTGCATCACCTGTTAAACCAGCTTCTTTCTTTAAGTTTACAATCTTATCTTTGTCTTCTGCAGCAAAAGATTCTGCAATGTTGTTTTCTGTAAACTTTTTTGCTTCTATCTGAGTGATGCTGTCATTTTTGGCTTGTTCGCTATCTGGCACTTGTGATTCACTTTTTGCATTTTCCTCTGTTGCTGAATGAGCAACCTGTTCTTCCTGAGAATCTTTGGATTTGCTACTTACAGTGGTTTTATGTACATCATCTGTTGCTGGAGATTCTTTGCTTATTTGGTGTTCATCCTCTTTATGATCGCTATCAGATCCTGTTTCTGGAGTTTCAGAAGGTGCAATCTGCTCTTGGGATGCTGAAGCAGGTACTTCAACTGATGGCTTATCAGACTCTGGAATAAGTGGCTGTTTTTCATTTTTTTCACTTTCAGAATCGTATGGATTCTCCTGCTTCACCCCAGAGTCTGAACCAGGGGGTTCTTCAGTTTGTTTATCAGTTTCTGTAGTTAACACTTCCTCTGGCTGTGTTCCAGTCCCTGAGATACCAAGAGAACTGTCAACTTCATTCTGTGAATGGGTTGTCGATGTTTCTGATGACAAATGTAGCTCCTCTGGTATTGGCCCAGAGTTTGAAACAGATGGCTTATCTTGAGGTACACCTAATTCTGAAGCAGGCTGGTCTCCTAAATCTACTTTAGATTCTAAAATAGACAGTTCATCTGAGGGCTTTCCAGAGTCTAAAGAGGATGGCTTTTCAGGCGGTTCTTTTGTTTCTAAGGGCTGAGGCTCCTTTTGTGATTCTCCAGCTTCTGAAGGTGGTGTCTCTTTTGATGGCTCCTCAGATTCTGATTGGGGTGGCTTCCCTGGTGGTTCGCTAGATTTTGAAGGTTCTTCTGATTTTACTTCAGATTCTGACGTAGACTTTTCGCTGGGTAGAGATTCAGTCTCTGGGGGTATCTTTTTGTCTACTATGATTTTTGCTTTGCTTAAAAGTTTATCAACATCATAGCTATCAAACTTGTCTGCCCCATCTTCAAAACATACAAAATCTGTGTCCTGCAAAACAGCAACATATTTAGAAGAAAACAATGACAAATACAACTAAAGTCAGTTAAAATGTATAGAGAAGTAAAGCATAAAAACCCATCAGATTATTTTTGCTGTTTTTTTTTTTAGGGAGCTTTTTTTTAACTTCCTGTCCCAGGGATTGCAACAGGCGGTGAGAAAAAAATCTCTAAAGGAATTGAATTACCCTCTTAAAGTGGGAGTAAACTCCCTTTGTTGACTTTTACCTATAGGTAAGCCTATAATAAGGCTTACCTATAGGTACAGTAAATATCTCCTACACATGCACCGTGTAGGAGATATTTACTTTAGAAGCAGCAGGTGACATTACCAGCGCATGCGCTCTTAAGGGACGGCATACCTGTGCCATTGCTTCAGAGCCCTGTGCAGTAAACGGTGATTCCCATGCCCATGAGCGGGAGTGATGTCATTGCAGCTTGGTCATTCATACTGCCGAAGCCTGCGAACCTGCAAAGTTCCACGCATGCTCGGAATCAAGCAGAAGAGCCGCACTGGTTATTGAACTTCATTTTTCTCGGCTCGTCGTACGCGTTGTACGTCACCGCGTTCTTGACGTTCGGAATTTCCGACCAACTTTGTGTGATCGTGTGTATGCAAGACAAGTTTGAGCCAACATCCGTCGGAAAAAAAACATGGCTTTTGTTGTCGGAATGTGCGATCGTGTGTACAGGGCATCACTTCACCCAAAACAAAAAAAAAAAGTTCTGATATACAGTACATACACGTTAAATCTTTAAAACCAATTAAAGAGAGTCAATTAGACGTGTTCCCCGCATTTTTAGCATACAGCATATATTCATGAATTGTTCATTTTAGATAAAAGATAATATTAGACAGCTTCTCCTTACATATTGCTGTTAATATTTTAAATAATTATGACCATATGCTGCTAATTATGAACTGTAACCTTTTTATTGACTCATTTTTATACCAACATTCTCCAGCACTAATAAAGGGGGCATTGTTTATAGCCCCCGAAATGTGTTTGGAACATATCGGTATCTGGAATGTACTGGACTGTTTAATGGAATAAATTTGACATTTGGACTGAAATTCTTTGACGTTGGCACACCTTTCTTGTTCTTTTTCACACTAAAAATTGACAAAGGCTCTAATCCTTCCACATTTCATGCAAAAGCTTTCACTCTACATATACAGCCATAAGTCCCAATATTTGTGTAATAAGTGAGTTTTTTTCTGTGCGGGCCTATTCACACAGATGCAGTAGGGGGCAGTGGGGTGCCCAATTCAGCAAATCACAGGGCTCCCTTTTTTTTGTGTACAAATTTTATTTGAAGTGTACAAAGTGCACACTTCATTCATGACAATGCGCTGCACATGCGATCCGGCATGGTGCACTGCAATAAACTGCAGCATGCTGCAGTACAGCCATAAGCTGTGCTGCAGCGTGAAGTGTACACATAGGAAACAATTGTTTCCTGTGTTTCCCTATGGTGGAAGATGTTTTACAACGCAGTTAAACGTCTGTCACTGCACATTCACTCTTAGGTCAAAGGAACTTATTGAGCGGATTTAAAAAGAAAAATAAGTGCAAGGATCAGTGATTGCAGTAACCCATAGCAAAAGTTAAAGCGGGGTTCCACCCAAATTTTGAACAATATCTGTATGTATTCTCTTCCTTGCCTAGATGCTGACATGCCGTTTAAAAAAATTTGAATCGCTGTAATTACCTTTTTATTTGTCTATTCTTCTTTGCACTTCCTGGTTCTCCTCCCGTGGGAGTAGGCGTGTTTCTAGCCTCTCCCAGACTCCTGGGAGCTAGTCTCAGGCTTCCCAGGATGCCACTGAGCATGTGCGGGAACGAGTGGTGAATGCTGGGAGCACAGCATTCACCACATCCAGGAAATAAATGCTTATGGGCTTCAAATGCCCACAATGAAGATGGAAACCGCCTGCAGTGAATAATATAAGTTATTCTTTCCGACGAAATCTGACACAGGCAGACATATTACACACAATATGTGAGTATGTAATGCTGAGAAGAAAGGTTTGTGAATGAACTAAAAAAAAAAAAAAAAACGATAGATAGGTGGACCCCCGCTTTAAGCAGATTTCTGTTTTCTTTAGAGAATTTGAAAGCACAGAGAATGAATTATGATAATTTCTATGGGTTACTTTGCTTGTTATTTTTTTAACACTCGAACTGAAGACTTACATCTGTTGGCAACTCCAGCTCATCTTCTGTGTAAACTTGTTTTATGTCTATTAAATCCTTTGGGAAATATCCAAAACCTGTGCCAACCTGTGAAAAGATCAAACAATTATTTTTTTCTACTTCACCAATAAATTTGTTAGTGTCAGCTGATAGAATGATAATCCACCCCATCCAAACAAAAACACAAAAATTACATTCTCTCAGAGGAAAATAAACAGGCAAAAGATGTACACAACCACTACACAGATTCGTTAACGATGCCTGAAGGCTTGCTCACATTGGTTGCTTTATCTTGAATTTTGCAATACAGGTAGAATGCAGTGTACTGCCGCGTACACATGGTCGGACTTTTCGACCGGACTTGTCTGACGGACCAAGTCCGGCGGACAATCCGATCGTGTGTGGGCTTCACCGGACTTTTCCAGTCGCAAATCTGACGGACTTTAGATTTGGAACATGCTTCAAATCTTTACGTCGTAACTCCGCCGGACCCAGAAGTCCGCTCGTCTGTATGCTAGTCCGACGGACAAAAACTGACGCTCGGGCAGCTATTGGTTATTTGTATAAGGGGATATTCCTGCGCTATCAGATATGGAAAGGCTAAACGTGGAGCAGCTGCATGCACCTATTAGGTGTCACTTGGCCTGGAGGAATGCTGTATAGATAGTATGGTGCCGCGCTAATCCTATTCTGTGAACTTCTCTTTTGTGAAATGCAATACAATAAATAAATATAAAGGCCCAGCCTAAAAGGGCCAGTGATATGTATAAGCGAGTGTTAAAATCCACTCTGTACGATAATAAATAAAATAAAAATAAAAATAAAATATATAGTGGATGTGGACAATAAATAAATAAATAAACAGCCTAAAAGCCTCAGATAATCCAATCGTAACTGTCCATAAGTGTAGATGTTGTGATAATGTGACAAAAACCAAGGAAATATAATTAACATAAATTAAATCCAATAATTAACAATCAGCAAAGTGCAAGGTGCCAACACTGTGCAAACTAAATAGCTAAATCATAACGTAAACATGGTGTGAACCAACAATTTTTCCATAAGGTGCAGGCGTGCAGACAAACTTAATATAAAGTGTAAAGTCCAAAAAACTGGATGGTGGCAAAAATAGTATGTCCTAGCAGCTGGAATATAAAAATCATACAGAAATAGCGTCCTTAATCTTCAATAAAATCTTTGTGACTTAAAGTGCTGGCATGCGCATGTAGCAATTAAAGTGCCCGGTGACTCAAGATTACGTGCAGCTTCGTGTGTGAACACTCCAGTGAGCAATGGCCCCTTACCTCACAGAAATGGGGCAACAGCATATGACCAAACTGGTTCTTTATCTTTTTTTCGCCTAGCGGCTCCTGCGTTTTCCTCACCGTCCTGGGGTGGGATTCCCTCAGATTCCCTCAGATTCCCTCAGGTATGGTCCAGGGGGGTGTATTGAAAGCAGGAATAAAGGAACCCAATAGTGTAATACCGTTTACAAGATAACTAGGTTTTATTAAATAAAAGTGCAGGTACTCACATTTAAAATAGAACAACAGGGTGTTTGTATCCGACGAGCGGCGAGCTCGTAGCTTTCTGTCAGTGTACTCAGCCTATCCTGTCCCTACGCGTGACGTCACACCACACGTGACTTCTTCACGCGATGATCCCCTGAAGAAGTCACGTGTGGTGTGACGTCACGCGTAGGGACAGGATAGGCTGAGTACACTGACAGAAAGCTACGAGCTCGCCGCTCGTCGGATACAAACACCCTGTTGTTCTATTTTAAATGTGAGTACCTGCACTTTTATTTAATAAAACCTAGTTATCTTGTAAACGGTATTACACTATTGGGTTCCTTTATTCCTGCTTTCAATACACCCCCCTGGACCATACCTGAGGGAATCTGAGGGAATCTGAGGGAATCCCACCCCAGGACGGTGAGGAAAACGCAGGAGCCGCTAGGCGAAAAAAAGATAAAGAACCAGTTTGGTCATATGCTGTTGCCCCATTTCTGTGAGGTAAGGGGCCATTGCTCACTGGAGTGTTCACACACGAAGCTGCACGTAATCTTGAGTCACCGGGCACTTTAATTGCTACATGCGCATGCCAGCACTTTAAGTCACAAAGATTTTATTGAAGATTAAGGACGCTATTTCTGTATGATTTTTATATTCCAGCTGCTAGGACATACTATTTTTGCCACCATCCAGTTTTTTGGACTTTACACTTTATATTAAGTTTGTCTGCACGCCTGCACCTTATGGAAAAATTGTTGGTTCACACCATGTTTACGTTATGATTTAGCTATTTAGTTTGCACAGTGTTGGCACCTTGCACTTTGCTGATTGTTAATTATTGGATTTAATTTATGTTAATTATATTTCCTTGGTTTTTGTCACATTATCACAACATCTACACTTATGGACAGTTACGATTGGATTATCTGAGGCTTTTAGGCTGTTTATTTATTTATTGTCCACATCCACTATATATTTTATTTTTATTTTTATTTTATTTATTATCGTACAGAGTGGATTTTAACACTCGCTTATACATATCACTGGCCCTTTTAGGCTGGGCCTTTATATTTATTTATTGTATTGCATTTCACAAAAGAGAAGTTCACAGAATAGGATTAGCGCGGCACCATACTATCTATACAGCTATTGGTTATTGGCTATCAACTTCCTTATTTTAGTCCGGTGTACGTCATCACGTACGAATCCGTCGGACTTTGGTGTGATCGTGTGTAGGCAAGTCCGTTCGTTAAAAAGTCAGTTGGAAGTCCGACAAAAGTCCGTGGAAAGTCTGTCGGACCAGTTCGATCGAAAAGTCCGTCCGTGTGTACGCTGCATAATACAGAGAGCAATGCAATCAAGATGCCAGTGATCCAAGATGGCAATGAGGTTCCACCCAACGTGACAAAGTCATGAAACACTGCCCAACCAATATGCCGCGTCAATGCCAGACCTTTCCAAACCTTTGGCTCAGTCTATTTTCTTTTTCTCCACCTATGGCCAGCCTATGTAAAAATCCATCACACTCATGGGGCAGTGTGTAAAACAGTAAAATCAGTCTGTATGTGTAGTAAAGCATGCTTGTTATACTCACTGTAGAACCTAAGGTGTTAATACAGTGGTTCTCAACCTTCCTAGTGCCGTGACCCCTTGATAGAATTTCCTAAGTTGTGGGGACCCCTAACAGTAAAATTATTTTCGTAGCGTGGGGTGTCAGCACCCAAGGCAAGACAAGTAATTTGCTCCCCGAACCCACGAACATTTATCGCTCCCTGAGTCCCTTCCACTCGTACAGTATTAAAACCCCTTATGGTACATTTTGGGATGTACCACCCTCTCTCTTTGTTCTCCTTGCTTTCCCTTTTATCTGTCTCTATCCTAAATTTCTTGTTTTTTTCCCCCATCCCTCTATCTAGCAGTCTTTCTTGTTCTTTCTCTTATTCTTTTTCTCCCTTTTTCTTTGTTCCTCACCCTCTTTTCCTCTCCCTTCCATGTATTCTCTATTTTTATTCCTTCTCTTACTCCTGGGTAGGGGGAATGGGATGAGTGGCAGTGCTGGGGGGGGGGGGGGGAGTTCTGATCAGCCAACTTAGGTGCTCTTGATCAAAGTCATCTGCTGATCTGAGAACTGTAGTGGGGATTTTTAATGGCAACTATAATCCCAGGTAGTGTTACTCCCTGTGCCCGGGATGTTCTCGATGTTCTCCGGCGGCCCGCGATTTCGGTGTGGAGAGGTAGAACGGGGAAGTGTCCATGTAAACAAGTCATTTCCACTGTCCTGCCTTGTGTCATGACAGAGATCCACTGCTCCTTGTAATCGGGAGCAGTGATCGCTGTCATGTCCTAGGTATCCCCTCCCCCCACAGTTAGAATCACTCCCTAGGACACACTTAACCCCTTCATCGCCCTTAGTGGTTAACCCCTTCCCTGCCAGTGTCATTTACACAGTAATCAGTGCATTTTTTTGTTTTTACCCTGTAGCACTTTGAGATCTTTTGATGAAAAGGGCACTGTAAATAAAATATATTATTATTATTTTTATATCACTAATCGCTGTATAAATGTCAATGGTCCCAAATAGTATCAAAAGTGTCCGATGTTTACGCCATAATGTCGCAGTCATGATAAAAAAAAAAAAAAAAAAAAGATCGCAGATCGCCACCATTACTAACAAAAAAAAATTAATAATAAAAATGCCATAAAACTATCCCCTATTTTGTAGACACTATAACCAATCAATATACGCTTACTGCAATTTTTTTTTTTTACCAAAAATATGTAGAAGAATACATATCGGCCTACACTGAGGAAATTTTTTTTTATTTTTATATATATATATTTTTGGGGGATATTTATTATAGCAAAAAGTAAAAAATATTGAGTTTTTTTCAAAATTGTCGCTCTTTTTTTGTTAATAGCGCAAAAAATTAAAAACTGCAGAGGTGATCAGATACCAGCAAAAGAAAGCTCTATTTGTGGGAAAAAAAGACGTCAATTTTGTTTGGGTACAACATCGCACGACCGCGCAATTGTCAGTTAAAGCAACGCAGTGCCGAATCGCAAAAAGTGCTCTGGTCAGGAGGGGGGTAAAATCTTCCGGGGCTGAAGTGGTTAAGGATGCACATTAGTGCTGCATGGTGAGGAGTGGAAAATGTGGGTGGAACTCCGCTTTAAGGTGTGCTAAAAATAAGGCAAGCTAAAACAACATGCATTAATATTGACTGAGGTCACTTAAGCATGCCTTAAACTTTAAGATGCCTTGCATGCTGATGAATAAGGGCCAAGGAGGCTTCCATCACTGACCTCTGCATGAAAATTCTATGTGCTATGCCGTCATGTGTATCCTCTGGCTTCAATATGGAGTCACTGGCCCTGAAAAGGTAGGCACAAAAAGGGACTTTTCTCCAACTTTGCGATCCATATGCTGCTTGTTTTGGGACAGGGACTAAAGTATTGATGTTAAACTATCAACATAACAGCAGGGCGGCCAGCCTGACATTGTATTTTTTATTTTTACAACAGGAATACTTTGATCTGATTGGTTGAACTTTGTACTGACTTATTAAATGACCCCAGCTGTGAAACTGGCTGTCACTGACTACATCACGCCTCTGAGCCGGCCACCAACCAGCTAAAAATAAGCCTCTCTAGTGACTCTGGAGAACAACATTAAAGTCCTCCTACAATGCAGGAAGTGGAGTTTTTATACGGCAGATATTCATTGTATCACCATCTAATAATAACTGTACTATGAATACATAGAGCGTTGCGTACATTCTGCAGCACTGCACCACTGACCTTCATACTATTATTGATGCCTGCCATACGCACAGCTTACACACGAAGATGGCTGGATTTACACAATTGCATGTCTGGAGTTGAAGCCGAAAACGCAGAGAGCTGTGGCAATAGGGAGTAGGTTATGAGGCATGCTAAATTCTCCCTGACTACCCGAGTACAAAAAATCCTTCCAAAGGAACTTGTAAAGTGATGTATTTAAAACCCAACTGCGGACAAATTTGCTTTATTGTGCAGAGTGGGCAAATTTCCCCAGCTACTTCCTGTGACAGGGTGACAACACGGCCTTTCAAAGCCTACATGCAGAAGCAGCGTTGTCACTATAAGGAATTTAGCCCATTTGCGTGAGATCCCGGTGTTTTGGTGCCAGCCGAGGGCAAGGGCCCAACATCCAGCCGTGCTGCCAGAAGCCTGAAAAACTCTACTGAAGGCCGGAAGCTGCTGTGGCAGGACAAATGCCTGGAATGCAAGCAGTCTGCATTTTAGGAATTCATCCCTGGGTGAATACAATTAGATTTCCTCTCACTTCCTGTTTGGCTATGGGGCAGGAAGTGAAGGGAAATCTCTGCAATGGGACAGGGATGGTAAAAAATAGACTGATAGGGGTTATAACCCTCCCTTACTCTATCCAAAATGAAAAAAAAAAAAGTGTTGTCTATAATTCTACTTTAAGCACAAATTTCTGATAATTTTATGGAGAGGACTAAGAAGATCTAACCATGCCAATGGTGCAGCAGAAAACATAGAGCACAGTGAGGAAGGTTTGTGGTCCAGGATGAGAGGACAGTCAAAATGAGAAGCAGCGCACACCCCTCCTCACAGTTGTGGAATGCCCACCGCTCCCGCATACAGGAAGCAGTGAGCCCGTTTTATGGGGGCACTAGACTCATTTTCCTTTCAGCCCAGTCCGCCCCATAAGACTGGCGCTACAATAACAGTGTAGCGAAAGTGGGCGGGGACTCTTTCCGTGCTGCCCCCCTGCAAAGTGCTGCCCTAGGCCTGGGCCATGTCGGCCTAGGTTAGGATACAGCATTGGCTCCTACGTAGGCTGAATTTGCATGCAGACCACCCTAGGTAAGTCCTTTACGTGATTCTGGGCCTCTATGATTAAAATAACAAATTCAATAAAGGGGGGGGGGGGGGCAGGGAGAATCATGCTGGGGAGGAAAGGGATAGGGGATCCTGGATTTCCTGCAGATAGAAAATCGGACTCTATCAGACTTGCTGCATCTTTTAATGCACACTGTGGGAAGCGTCAGCAGACGGATGGGTGTGCAAAAGCCACTGCTGCCGCAATATTAGACTTATGTTGGTAGCATTAAAATGGTTAAAGGACGACTATACTTTTGCATAGGTATTCTTTTAAATTATAAAAATGTTATAATCACCTGTCCACTCTTTTTCCAGATCAACAGCCCCATGCACAAATAAATTCCTATTCATTCATATGAGAAAGCCAACTATTATGCATCCTTGTGACAGCCTCTCCATAGGATGAGCAGCAAGGAGTACAGTACAGTTATCCTTATAGGGAGTGTAAACCCTCACATATACCCAGTGAAGTGACTGGCCTCAGGTGATACACAGAGAGGAAACACATCCTCCTACATAAGTTGTAACTATTTATCTGCAGCCCTCTCTTCTCTGCAGCTGTTCAAAGTGCAGAATTTATACAGCTTGTCTGAGCTTTTAGAAAAGGGGGCATGGACCTGAAGTTACACAATGCAGAGCTCAGTGAGAGGTGATTGAAAGGAAAGGACACCCCCCCCCCCCCATTCACGCAGGAAGAGCAATGAGGCTGTCAATCACAGGCTGTGTGTTTTATCTCCCTCTTTTAACCTGTCAGAAGGGACTCATGCAGATAGCAGACGGAAATTACATTTAGTGCTCTGGATTGAGACAAGTACACACTATAGAGTAGGGGTCTCAAACTGGTGGCCCTCCAGCTGTTGCGAAAATACAAGTCCCATGAGGCATTGCAAGGCTGACAGTTACAAGCATAACCTCCACAGGCAGAGGCATGATGGGACTTGTAGTTTCACAACAGCTATAGGGCCGCCAGTTTGAGACCCCTGCTATAGAGGGATATGCTTTGTTCATATTTCATGTCTGAGGTTTACAACCACTTTAAATGTTGATATGTAATCACTTTTCTTAACACTTTCTAGCTCTCTGACTGGCATGCTCATCCTATGGCTTCACTATTTAGTAAGGGACTGACCTTTTTTTTGTTTGGATATTTAGTTATTTAATAAAGATGTTGGCGTCATTCATGCGCTTTAAGTGACAATAGGAGCATTGTACATTTTACAATAATTCAGAAATGATCCTTTATGTCTACATTAATTACAAAGTCACGGTGAGCAGTGACAAGGCACCTCGCCATATTTACAAAGTGGGTGAGGTGCAGATAATTGCCAAAAACACAGGAAACCAAGGGTGCAGGGACATTTCCTTAACGTCTTCATGACCAGAACTCACTGAACCGTAGATCCCCAGCCCAAACTTAGCAGCAGCATAACTGACTACACCTCTCTGACTAAAGGCGGGCACACATATTTCATTGTGATCATACGATCGATCACTCATCGCAAATAAAATAATCATACTGAATAAAAATTGCAAACCAAAGCTCCTTTATTCAACCAATTTATTCACTTTGACTCAACAAGACGATTGGATGCCGAGCAGTTTGATCAATTGAACAATTAGAGATCGTTATTAATAGATTGGTTACATTTAGAACTAAAAGATTGTCTGGCTGCAAGAAAAAAACGTAATAATGTATGGCCAGCTTTAGGCCCCTTTCACACTGGGGCGGGAGGTGCGTCAGCGGTAAAGCGGCAGTATTCGGCCGCTAGCGGGGTGGTTTGCCGGTGGTATAGCCGCGCTGTCCCATTGATTTCAATAGGCAGGAGCGGTGTATACACACCGCTCCTTCACCGCTCCGAAGATGCTGCTAGCAGGACTTTTTTTCTCGTCCTGCTAGCGCACCGCTCCAGTGTGAAAGCCCTCTGGACACAGCAGTGGCACTTTCGGGTCGGTTTTCAGGTGCTATTTTTAGTGCAATAGCGCCTGCAAACCGCCCCAGTGTGAAAGGGGTTTTAGACTTCGCAAGGCCCATTTTCCATTAGAACCCTTTCACACTGCCGGACCAATCGGGTCCGCCTGTCAGTTTTTCAGATGGACCTGATCGGACCATCCATTGTCCTCTATGGAGCGGCGGATGTCAGGGGACATATGTCTGCTGACACCCGCCGACATCCGATCCAGTCCACTAAAAACATACGGATGAGGATCCATCCGGAGGATTGGATCAGATGACAGTCGGATGGAAACGGACGGCGGACTGTGTCCGTGTCTGCTCTGCATATCGGAGTGGTCACAGATCTGTCATCCACCTGCTCAGCGGGGATCAGCAGACAGATCCCCCCCCCCCCCCCCGATCTGCTGGCGGACTTTTAAAACGGGAAATAGGTAGAACAGTTTGTAGAACAAAACATGCAATATTCACTTACACTTCCTGCCCAAAGTTTGCTCGATCTCCCGTCCAGTTTATGGTACACATATATTAATTCGTCCTTCTTAAAATTCACAAAGCGGCAGTCTGGACCCGTGAAATCCGCTATGGCTTTACCCCGGCATATCAACTCTGCGGAAAGAAACAGAACCGTGTTATTAAAAATACACATGTACTAAATGAATGCACTCTCCTGCATGCACAGATGTGTCGCCGGTGTCTTCCAGGCATCTGGGACCTGACAGAGACCGGGGGTGCATCTGTCCACATGCGGTGGATTTCTGCTTGTGCGCAAAAACGCTGCCAGCTTCTGGCAGATTGGCACTGTACCACCCGGCTGCGTCTGTGGGCACACACAGAAATCGGTTGCTTTGCAGCACAAAAAAGCACAGGAAAGTATAAATTATAATACATTTTTTTAACCCACTTGTGTAAGGGGGCGGGGTTATAAAAAATAAATAAAAGTTGATTTAGCGAGTTAAATTCCACTTTAAAGTGGTTGTAAACCTCAGACATTAAATATGAACAAAGCATATCCTTCTATAGTATGTAGTTGTTTCAATTAAGAGCAACAAGTGTTGTTTCTGTCTGCTGCTTCATTCCTCTGCTATCAGCATGAATCACTTTTGACAAGTTTTCCTAAAACCAAAAGAAAAATGGTGACAGGGGGAGGGACCTCCAGCTGACTGACCACCTCAGCTCTGTTCATGTGTGAAGGGGGGCGGGGGGGGGGCGGGGGGGGGGGGTCTCTTCCCTCCAATCAGCTCTCCTCACTGAACTCTGCAGAGTGTACTTTCAGCTCCCCGCCCCCTTTTTTCTGAACTCTCAGACTAGGTTTATCAATGCTGGACTTTGAACAGATGTAGAGAAGAGAATACTGCAGATAAACGGATACAACTTATGTAGAAGGATTTGTTTAATCTCTGTGTATTACCTGAGGACAGTCACTTTACTGGGTATACAGGTATGTAAGGGTTTACAACCACTTCCGTGCACGTTTCCCACATGTCCTTCAAAACGCACTTCAGTTGCGATCTTAAGCAGGTGTCACTATTAATGACACCCCAAACACATATCGCAAGTGCAATGCTTTAGCCTGCACTGGATTACATAGTACAGAAGTACCATGCTATCCAGTTGCAGCGAGTTTCCAGAAGTAGTAAATGCACTACTTTTAGTGCAGTGTGATTTCAGCCCATTCAAAATGAATGGACTGAAATCACAGCACACAGAACGCGCAGCGTGTTCTTGTACAATTCCAGGTGTGAACAGCTGCAGAGCAGAGCTGTCCATTCCCAGTGGTAGAGGGAAGTGTGGTGCGCATTTCAGAGCATCACACACGAAGCACCATTTTTTTTTTTGTATTCATGCAAACGTTATTTGAAGTGTACAAAACATACAAACATACACTTCATTCATGGAGCTGCACAGCAGTACAGTGCCATGCGATCCTGTACGGTGTGCTGCGCAGCCCTAGGCTGCATAGCAGTATGAATGGGACACACAGGGAACAATTGTTTTCTGTGCGTCCTTGCGGCGACAGGCTTTTTACAATACAGTAAATCACCTTTCACCGCACTGTGTATAAAATAGCCCTAAGGGCAGAACTAAAATTCATGAAGGAAAAGTATGCCAGCCTATTTCCTCCTCCATATCATTCAGAGAAATCACAATGAATATTGAAAACATGACAACCATCCAAACCGCACCAACCGGATGACACTATACAAACAGCACAGCACTACTCTTATATACATAGGGGGTTTAACAAAATATATAACCCTGTGATCCAGACTGAGCTCCATGAAATTATCATTACAAGGGCTACTGAGAGAAGAGAGAATACAAAAATTGTTTACAAAAACAGCCATTATACTGTATTCCCCAATGAGGGCTCACGCACATGGATGTAAAAAAACGCTGCGTTCAGATCCATATCAATGAACTATGAATGCAGTAGTATTGTAGGATGTAAGGCTTATGATCACAGCTGTGTTGGGGTCAGTATTCCCCCATATCTAAGTAGGAAATGTTGTGCCCGTGGCCCAATATATAACATATATTACACAGTACACATTTAGATCTTTGTGCAAAGGTTTCCATACGTAACACATAAATGAACATTGCCCTCAAGTCATTCATTTAGAAAAGACTAAAGGCATACCTCCCAACAGTCCCTGATTTGGAGCAATGTCCCTCTTATTTGTCCCTCAATTTGGTCTGATCTATATAGTTGTATATAAAATGCACTTTTTCTATTTCAAAAAAGTGTTTCCCAGTGCAAAACCTTACGGGGTCGTTTATCATGGACCCTTCGTGCCAACCATTTTTCGTGTCCCGACTCAGTTATTATTTTTCATACTTTTATTACTCTCAATTTTTGTTATAGACATACAAATTATGCATCAGCCCCTGACGAGCGAGAGGAGACTCGCGAAACGCGTAGGGCAATACCGATGCCACATGCATGCCCTTGTTGGGTACTTGAAGTTGATCACCACATGGTCACACACTACTGCTATTTATGCATGTGTAATATGTATTTTACTTATTCATATGATATATATATATTTTGTATAATACTTTTTATGGATGTACTAATCAAGTGCAATGAACTGTATTTGTTTTTTGTTTTTTACTTATGCTTGAATACTAGGCCACTATGCCGGGTTACGCACACTTATTGCTGATCCCATTTCTGTATTGAGCATTTTGTGAACAATAAACATTTTTGTACTGAACTGATTGTGAAAATGTTCCGAATCTCTCCCACCTCACTTAAAGTCCCAAGGCCATCCTTTCTTTTCTTTTGCTGTATTTAGGGATGGAGGTGGCAGAGTGGTTTCTTCAGACCACAACTCTCCTTTTTTGTATGTATTCGGGTGGAAGACACCCATTAGGCCAAAATGTGGTCGGTCTTAACCATTGGTCCATTTTTACCTACATACTTTTTATCAACATATTTAGTTATAATCAGGTTTTACTTCCGGGTTGTGTTGGCTCCCCTCTGCTGTGGTCTGTTTGTTTGGTGACACTGCGCTTCCGGCATTGGGGGCTGCGACGTGTAAAGGGGAGGTCTATCTGACCTCCTGCTGCCCCCGCCTGTCCTCACGGTCGGGCGGGGCCACCTGCACGTCGGCGTCATGTTTTCCACGCCCACTACGCGGTGTCCTCTGACCCCGCGTTCCTGGGCTGTGTGGAACATCCCGGATGGGTGAGCGGCTGGTGTCACGTATATCCGGCTCCTCTGGTTGATGCTGTTAGCATCAGCATACCGCCATCCGTACATGACGCTGGGGGCGTGGCTTCCATTACCGCTGTGGGTATATCCGGGGGCTCGGCGCGGCTGCAGTCTGCATCTGTGGTTCGGCTGGTGTGTTTACATGTTTTGGGTCTGTGAGAGCACCTTCTATGCCTGGGACTCTTTACATCCACTCAGGTATTATTCCTCCATTTTCCCCCCTCCTCCTCTCCCCCCCCCCCCCCCCTTCTCTTTTCACCTTATATAATCTAAATGCATATGTGATATCCCTTCACCACACACAACATTATCCATTTTAATTATACTCCACACGTTTGTTGCTACACACATTCACCCCCCCACACAATCTAGAATTAGTTTTACTTTTATATCCCATATTTTTCTGTATGTATGCACTTCCCTCCAGCCCTTGCCTTTAATTACTTGCCATTATGACGGTCCATTCATTTATCTTTACCAATTCATATTTTGAATTCATGTTACCCTATACATATATACTTATACATATATACTGAGAACGTTACCCTATACATATATACATATATACTTAGAATTAAAAGTAGTTATACTTTATATCTCATATTTTTCTGTATGTATGCACTTCCCTCCAGCCCTTGCCTTTAATTACTTGCCATCATGACGGTCCATTCATTTATCTTTACCAATTCATATTTTATATTCATGTTACTCTATACATATATACTTATTTCTCAACCCCTCTGAGTTATTCCTGAGGGTTAGAACTGACCCTCTTATTCTTAGTCTACTTTGGGTACACTTGTTGAGACTCATGTATCCTTATATATATAATTTTTCTAGATATGCTCATGGACACCTTCATATCACCCACCACACTAGCTCCTGCGGTCCTTGCTGTGCTCCCTGGTTTGTCCTGCAGCGTATTGGTGGTCGCCACTCCCCCTCAGCCCCCGTGCCGGCATTGCCCATTGCCGCCATCCTGAGACCCGGTCTTTTGGTGACCCAACCCAGTCAAGTGGTAAGTACGGGGTCGTTTATCATGGACCCTTCGTGCCAACCATTTTTCGTGTCCCGACTCAGTTATTATTTTTCATACTTTTATTACTCTCAATTTTTGTTATAGACATACAAATTATGCATCAGCCCCTGACGAGCGAGAGGAGACTCGCGAAACGCGTAGGGCAATACCGATGCCACATGCATGCCCTTGTTGGGTACTTGAAGTTGATCACCACATGGTCACACACTACTGCTATTTATGCATGTGTAATATGTATTTTACTTATTCATATGATATATATATATTTTGTATAATACTTTTTATGGATGTACTAATCAAGTGCAATGAACTGTATTTGTTTTTTGTTTTTTACTTATGCTTGAATACTAGGCCACTATGCCGGGTTACGCACACTTATTGCTGATCCCATTTCTGTATTGAGCATTTTGTGAACAATAAACATTTTTGTACTGAACTGATTGTGAAAATGTTCCGAATCTCTCCCACCTCACTTAAAGTCCCAAGGCCATCCTTTCTTTTCTTTTTACAAGTTTAATCGCTGTCCTTGTCCATGTTGGGGAAATTCACCCTCTTTATTTGTTCTTTTGTGCACTGTCACTGGGACAGGACACACGTGGAAAGAGTTATCACCAGAACAAAAGGTGAAAGCAAATGTTCCAGTGACACTCACTTCCTGATTTCCTCTTACTTCCTGTTGCATCTAACAGACAGGAAGTAAGCCCCTGTTCACACTATGAACTGCATGTGAATCGCACTGAAACCACACTGCTCATAATCGCACTGCATTGCACCAAAGACATGCATACACTTTCTTGGAGCCGCACTGCAACCAGATCGCATGGTCATTTTATTCCACGCAATCTGCTGCGATCCAGTGCAGGCAAACTCATTGCGTTTGGGGTGTCATTAACTTTGTATTAACACCTGCAGCAGATTGCAGGGGATGTGCGATTGCAATGCAGTGCGGGAAACACGCAGGGATCACAGCGTTTTCTGCAAGTGTGAACCAAGGTTAAAGGTAAATCTGCCCAAGACGTCAGAGGGAGGACCCCACACACACACACTCTATCCAAAACTGATAAAAAAAAGCTTTGATCTTACTGTACATACACCATCATTTAATATGACTTCCGTATTTTGTACCGGTACTGCATTAAGAAGACTGTATTGTACCTATATAGATCTATAGAGTCTATCTCTGTACATTAAGCAAGTGCAATCAACACCCTTGCTGAATGACTGCTGAAATAAAACCAATTACACCAAGGCCCTGTACTGTTTTCAGGGATTTGGAGTAGATGTGCACAAAGAGCATAGGACAATAAAGCTGGCCATACACAGGAAGAAATGTACCAATTACCACACCCACACTAACCAGCGTGGATGGATGAATCTGCAGTGACAGCTATTATATCCTGATGGCCAAGACCTGTGGCTGTCAGAACACCCAAACAGTTACATAGTTAAATAGTAGGTGAGGTTGAAAAAAGACACAAGTCCATCAAGTCCAACCTATGTGTGTGATTATATGTCAGTATTACATTGTATATCCCTGTATGTTGCGGTCGTTTATCTAATAGTTTCTTGAAACTATCGATGCCCCCCGCTGAGACCACCGCCTGTGGAAGGGAATTCCACATCCTTGCCGCTCTTACAGTAAAGAACCCTCTACGTAGTTTAAGGTTAAACCTCTTTTCTTCTCATTTTAATGAGTGGCCACGAGTCTTGTTAAATTCCCTTCTGCGAAAAAGTTTTATCCCTATTGTGGGGTCACCAGTACGGTATTTGTATATTGAAATCATATCCCCTCTCAAGCGTCTCTTCTCCAGAGAGAATAAGTTCAGTGCTCGCAACCTTTCCTCATAACCAATATCCTCCAGACCCTTTATTAGCTTTGTTGCCCTTCTTTGTACTTTTTCCATTTCCAGTACATCCTTCCTGAGGACTGGTGCCCAGAACTGGACAGTATACTCTAGGTGCGGCCGGACCAGAGTCTTGTCCGGCCGCACCGGCAGATGCAACAGTGATTTTGCATCTGATTTTTCCATTCCACCCCTTTGTTTTTTTTTTTTTTATTCAGATCAAAGAATAGCAGGCAAAATGGTCCCAACAGGGCCACCCACAGCTCGGATTTCAGATGGTTCATCATTAACTGGCCAAAATTCATTCCATGTATAGCCAGCTTAAAGCACTGCAGCAATAATAAGCAAGGAGCAGAGTTTGCATATATGCTTCTTTGTACAGATACAATTAAAAATTATACAAAAAAAAAAAAAAAACCAAGGCAATGTTAACGCTAATTCTATTTGCATACATATCTAAAAAAAAAAAAAAATCAACCTTGAAAGAGACTAGATTCTCTTTAGGTCACACTGACACTAGGAAGGAGAAGGAACAGCTGGGAGACTGTATGTAAACAATGGAAGATTCCTCACCCGCCCCCACTCCATAATACAGCCACCCCCATCACTCCTTGTATTTACAAAGCCATGACAAAGAAGAAGCAGCTGACAGCTTGGTAAGTGGGGGCCGTACCTACACTGCACTACAATACCACTTTGGAGGGCTGCTACTAAGCTACAACTGGCTGCAAGATTTGCAGCAAATGGCAATCGTTTAAATTTGTTACATAACACATAATGGTAAACAATGTGGCACTGTGGTCATCCGATTGCCTTTACATCGGTACAGTATTGAAGTGGGGGGTCTGCAATATAAAGCCGTGACAAACTATAAGATTGCTGTCAACATTTAGACCTGTATCCAAAGGCGAGGCGTTATGCCGCGTACACACGATCGGACTTTCCGCCAACAAAACCCTGGATTTTTGTTCGAATGTTGTTGGCTCAAACTTGTCTTTCATACACACAAATGTTGGCCAACAATTACGAACGTGGGAACGCGGGTGACGTACAAGACGTACAACGAGCTGAGGAAAAGGAAGTTCAATAGCCAGTGCGGCTCCTTCTGCTTGATTCCGAGCATGCATGGAACTTTTGTGCGACAGACTTGTGTACACACAATCGGACTTTCCGACAACAAAGTTTTGTTGGCGGAAAATTTGAGAACCTGCTAGCCAACATTTGTTGGCGGAAAGTCCGACAGCAAATGTTCGATGGAGCATACACATGGTCGGACTTTCCGACAACAAGCTCACATCCAACATTTCCCGTTGGAAAATCTGACCGTGTGTACGCGGCATTAAATCCTCGGTCAGGTTTGTTATGTTGGAATTTGGATGGTCCGGTCCCATTGAAGTCTATGGAGCTGAATTCACACCGCCTCTGATCAAACTCGCACATGACCCTTTTTAGCCACATCAGAATCGCACTGCATTGATGTGAACATACTTCATTGAAAACAATGTTATTTCAGATGACGGAACGGATCAAAATCAAAACAGAATTCCCATGAGTGTGAACCGGGACTAAAGGATGTTGCGTGGAAGGTGTCAGACAGGAACAGGGCCACCCAATACCCCTTAGAGCCAGTGTCTGCCGGCCCTTTAACCACTTCAGCCCCGGACCATTTGGCTGCCCAAAGACCAGAGCGTTTTTTGTGATTCGGCACTGCATCGCTTTAACTGACAATTGCGCGGTCGTGCGACCTGGCTCTCAAACAAAATTGACCTCCTTTTTTCCCCACAAATAGAGCTTTCTTTTGGTGGTATTTGATCACCTCTGCGGTTTTTATTTTTTGCGCTATAAACAAAAAAATAGTGACAATCTTGAAAAAAAAAAAAAACGCAATATTTTTTACTTTTTGCTATAATAAATATCCACAAAAAATATATATAAAAAACATTTTTTCCTCGGTTTAGGCTGATACGTATTCTTCTACATATTTTTGGTAAAAAAAATAAATAAAATCGCAATAAGCATTTATTGATTGGTTTGCGCAAAAGTTATAGCGTCTACAAATAGGGGATAGTTTTATGGCATGTTTATTAATATATTTTTTTTATTAGTATTGGCGGCGATCTGCAATTTTTATCGTGACTGCGTCATTATGGCGGACAGATCGGACACTTTCGGCGCTATTTTGGGACCATTCACATTTATACAGCGATCAGTGAGATTAAAAATGCACTGATTACTGTGTAAATGTGACTGGCAGTGAAGGGGTTAACCGCTAGGGGCTCTGCAGGGGTTAAGTGTGTCCTAGGGAGTGATTCTAACTGTGGGGGGCTGGGCTACGTGTGACACGACACTGATCACCGCTCCCGATCACAGAGACCTGTGATCAGTGTCAGTGTCACTAGGCAGAATGGGGAAATGCTTGTTTACATCAGCATTTCCCCGTTCTTCCTCTCCGTGAGACGATCGCGGGTATCCCCGCGGCCCGCGATCACACTCCCGGAGCTCGCGGCGGGCATGCTCCCACAATGCCCTTAAAGGGCAATGTACAGGTACGTTAATATGCCTGTACGTGCCCTTCTGCCGACGTATATCGGCGTGAGCCGGTCAGCAAGGGGTTAGGGGTTTAGTATGGCGGGAGGCGGGGCGGGGCTTATGGTCATGTGACCGCCATGATTGGCTGTCACATGATAAGAAAGCTCTTGATCGCAAGCTGCAACAGGAGCTTTCCGTTAGCTGCCAGCGACTGTGTCGGGAGTGCACAGGGGGGCGCGCTATCAGCACAGCTTTACTGGCGCTATTGCACGCAAATATGCAGCCGCACGCCCCTGTGGCCCAGTCGCCGAGAGGCTGCATATTTGCGTGCGCTCTGCGCCAAGGAGCTAAGCAAATTTCAGCCGATTCATCAGGAACTGGCCAAAATTCACATAGTGTATGTTCATCATAGGGATCAACTGTAGATATGAATTTTATTTGTATAAAAGCAATTATCAAAAATTGGGAGCCTATACCTCCCAAAACACACTGGCTGTCATCTCCTGAAAGACACTTTTTTTTTTTTTTTTTTTTTTAGAGAGAATTCAGTTTAATCTCTTAAAATAAGCTGACTGCGATTTAGAACTCAGCAGCACAGAAATAAAGAGGAACTTCACCCCCACTGTGTTCATCTCATTATCAGTCTGCTTTAGCTTTTTACCTCAATTATCATACTCCCCAGACCAGCGAATCCCGTGTTCTCCTCCTGTAATTCACCGCTGTAAATATTGCAGAATATATAGCCTCATGCTACATAACTAAGCTCCATTTCATGCTGAATTAACTAAATAATGAACGTATCTTAAATAGAAAACTATCTTTAGATAGATTTTTACTCCAAAAGCATTTTATTAAAATAAATTTGATAAAAATTTAAAAAAAATCTATTTAAATCAAATAAATCAGATTTGTAAAAAAAAAATCATTCATTTATATCCACCCTGGTATATGCACAGGTAGAAAGCAGAGGAAGTTATCAGCTCACAAGATTTCTGGCAGGATAGACTAGCATTTTGTATCCTTATTGAACAGATATAACAAAAACTTTTAAGAGATCAGATCAAAATATCAACACTACAATCTTCTGAAGGGCCTTGGTCACTCCGTCAGAACTGTAATACCCTGTACACACGGTCGTATTTTCCGCCGGAAAAAGTGCGATCGGATTGTGTTGTCGGAAATTCGATCGTGTGTGGGCTCCATCGGACTTTTTCCGTCGGAATTTCCCACACACAAAGTTTCAGAGCAGGAAATAAAATTTTCCGACAACAAAATCCGATCGGTTAAATTCCGATCGTGTGTACACAATTCTGACGCAGAAAGTGCCACGCATGCTCAGAATAAATTAAGAGACGAAAGCTATTGGCTACTGCCCCGACGTACATGTTTTACATCACCGCGTTCAGAACGATCAAATTTTATGACAACTTTGTGCGACCGTGTGTATTAGAGCTGCACGATTAATCGTACATAGAATCGCGATTTCGATTCACCCCCCCCCCCCCCCATGCGATCTACAGTCTGGATTATCTCGATTTTTTTTAATAGCCTGAACAGGCTGATCGGAGGAGAAGCCGCCGGGAACCAGCGTTTTGAAAATGGCGCCGCCGGCGCCGAAGTACACAGAGCCGGTCCTCGGCTCTTTCCGGAAGCTCTCGTTTACTTTCGGCTCCACTCGTAGTCCCGAGCGGAGCTATCCGAACCTACTCGGATAGCTCCGCTCGGGACTACGAGTGGAGCCGAAATTGAACGAGAGCCGCCGGAAAGAGGCGAGGACCGGCTCTGTGTACTTCGGCGCCATTTTCAAATCGCGGTCGGCGATTTTGAAGCCCTGGAAGCAAGTACAGGGGATCCAAGGCTGCACTGGGGCAAGGCTGCACTGGGGCAAGGCTGCACTGGGGAAGGCTGCACTGATATGGCTGCACTGACATGGCTGCACTGACAAGGCTTTATCTTTAAAATAAAATTATTTTTTTGAGAATCGTGAGAGAATCGTGATCTTTATTCCAAGCAAAAGAATCGTGATTCTCATTTTTCCCAGAATCGTGCAGCTCTAGTGTGTATGCAAGACAAGTTCCAACATCCGTCGGAAAAAATCCAAGGATTTTGTTGTCGGAATATCTGATCAATGTCCGATCGTGTGTACAGGGCATTACTGTCACTCCACTTCCCAGCATAGTGGCCGGAGGGTTTAGTGATCTTGTCTTATAGCCCTGGTTTCCACGATGTGTACGGAGCTTACATGTCCTCCCGGTCTTTGTGTGGGTACACCCAAGGTGATCCAAATTCCTTGAAGGACCTAAAAACACAGCGACCTTAGCCTAGACCTCTTACCTAAGCTTCCACTAAGGTTAACACTATAAAATGCAGTTTACTGTGTCTTTAAAGGGGCATTATATGGACCCATATACACCATATACTTGTGTGCATTACCATGCCTGCACATAAGTGAAAATAGGCTCTAAAACTTTCTAAAACTCTCTTATTTGCTCTATTTTAGTCTTTTAAATATACCATTGAAAAGTTTTATTATATCTAAGAAGTGTAAAAAAAAAACTACATCACTACGGTCACTACATCTAAGGATAGGTAAGCTGTAATACTATACATTTTTGTTCTTAGGTTTAGAGCTGCGGCTCCATGTGTGAATGGACACACATGGAGGAAGTTGTAGCGGTTACCTGTCAAAAAAAGAGGTACCTGTTGTCTGCAGTCTTTAACCATCTTTTGAATCATGTCTGAAGTCTCTGATCATCTCTTTTATTGTGCCCGCAGTCCCCGACCATCTCGCGTGTCATACCCCCGCAGTCCCCGACCATCTCGCGTGTCATACCCCCGCAGTCCCCGACCATCTCGCGTGTCATACCCCCGCAGTCCCCGACCATCTCGCGTGTCATACCCCCGCAGTCCCCGACCATCTCGCGTGTCATACCCCCGCAGTCCCCGACCATCTCGCGTGTCATACCCCCGCAGTCCCCGACCATCTCGCGTGTCATACCCCCGCAGTCCCCGACCATCTCGCGTGTCATACCCCCGCAGTCCCCGACCATCTCGCGTGTCATACCCCCGCAGTCCCCGACCATCTCGCGTGTCATACCCCCGCAGTCCCCGACCATCTCGCGTGTCATACCCCCGCAGTCCCCGACCATCTCGCGTGTCATACCCCCGCAGTCCCCGACCATCTCGCGTGTCATACCCCCGCAGTCCCCGACCATCTCGCCTGTCATGTCTCCGACCATCTCGCCTGTCATGTCTCCGACCATCTCGCCTGTCATGTCTCCGACCATCTCACCTGTCATGTCTCCGACCATCTCACCTGTCATACCCCCGCAGTCCCCGACCATCTCGCCTGTCATACCCCCGCAGTCCCCGACCATCTCGCCTGTCATACCCCCGCAGTCCCCGACCATCTCCCCTGTCATACCCCCGCAGTCCCCGACCATCTCCCCTGTCATACCCCCGCAGTCCCCGACCATCTCGCCTGTCATACCCCCGCAGTCCCCGACCATCTCGCCTGTCATACCCCCCCAGTCCCCGACCATCTCGCCTGTCATACCCCCGCAGTCCCCGACCATCTCGCCTGTCATACCCCCGCAGTCCCCGACCATCTCGCCTATCATACCCCCACAGTCCCCGACCATCTCGCCTGTCATACCCCCGCAGTCCCCGACCATCTCGCCTGTCATACCCCCGCAGTCCCCGACCATCTCGCCTGTCATACCCCCGCAGTCCCCGACCATCTCGCCTGTCATACCCCCGCAGTCCCCGACCATCTCGCCTGTCATACCCCCCCAGTCCCCGACCATCTCGCCTGTCATACCCCCGCAGTCCCCGACCATCTCGCCTGTCATACCCCCGCAGTCCCCGACCATCTCGCCTATCATACCCCCACAGTCCCCGACCATCTCGCCTGTCATACCCCCGCAGTCCCCGACCATCTCGCCTGTCATACCCCCGCAGTCACCGACCATCTCGCCTGTCATACCCCCGCAGTCCCCGAAATCTCACCTGTCATACCCCCGCAGTCCCCGACCATCTCGCCTGTCATACCCCCAGTCCCCGACCATCTCGCCTGTCATACCCCCAGTCCCCGACCATCTCGCGTATTTTCCCCATAATCTTTGACTACAACTTGTTTTGTCTGCCGTCTCTGAGACAGAATATTCACTTCATTTTAAATGTGGCCCTTTAGTAACATTGGGGGCCACACCTGTGGCCTCAGTATCAAGAAAGTTGACCACCACTGATATATATAGACTATGGAACTTTGAACATAACGATAATAACAATTGTTACAAAACTTGGAGGAAAAGAGAAACTAAAAACATGATTAAGTTTACAAAAACAAATAAAAAATACAACATTTCAGACGCAGAGGGATGTTGTGGTGACTAATGTAAGCTCCAGGGTCAATTCCAGGGACAAATCCCCAAATTACAGAGGATCGGAGCTGTGAGAAGTTCCCTGGAGCCAAAGCTGAACCTTCCCCAGGCCAGGCAATCCCCCCACCCCCCATGTTCTGTGCTGGGACATCCCACCCCCAGCCTGTGCACCCCCCTGACCTTCCATGGAAGGAGAGAAGTGCACAGGAAGTGACAGCAACAACAACAAACTGAACGTGCAACATAAATAAGTCCAAATCTAACAAAGTGCGGACAAAGTCATGCGATTGTAGGTGGAAGGAGGGGTGCTGTGTGTAGTGTGATCTCCCCTCCTCCCCCACCCCCCCCTCACTCACTGCTACACTCCGGGTCGGCGCAGCGCTTGGTGTCGGAGAAGGTTCGCTCCTGGGCTGAGCCGGGGGACAGGAGAGCGATCAGCAGCAGCACAGAGAGGTGCCGGCCGGCTGCAGCCATGTCAGTTGCAGGGTGGCGATGTCCTGTGTATGGCCGGGAAGGAGCATGAGCAGACAGAGGCAGACACGTCAGCAGGAGACAGCACAGCAAGGAGAAGGAGGGGGCTGGGAGAGGGAGGATGGAGGGATGGGATGTGCTGCTGGAGGATGGAGGCAAGCACAGCCTGGGGGGGACTACAAGTACCAGCTGTACCTAGGATCCTGACTACTCTACCTATAGAGTCAGAGATCTGTCATTTCTCTACATACATAATACATCTAATGCTGATATATAATATTATAATGAGCATATCTATCTAGCCTGGAGGACTACAAGAACCAGATGTACCTGGGATCCTGTCTACTCTACCTATAGAGTCAGAGATCTCTCATTTCTCTACATATTACATCTACTGCTGATATATAATATTATAATGAGCAGATCTATATAGCCTGGAGGACTACAAGTACCAGATGTACCTGGGATCCTGACTGCTCTGCATATGAAGTGATTGATCTCTAATTGTAAAACACATATTACATCTACTGCTATATTATAATGAGCGGATCTTTACAGCTTGGGGGGACTACAAGTACCAGCTGCACCTGGGATCCTGTCTGCTCTGCCTATGGAGTGATTGATCTCTAATTGTATAACACATATTACATCTACTGCTATATTATAATGAGCGGATTCTTACAGCTTGGGGGGACTACAAGTACCTGCTGCACCTGGGATCCTGTCTGCTCTGCCTATGGAGTGATTGATCTCTAATTGTATAACACATATTACATCTACTGCTGTTATAAAATATTATAATGAGCAGATCAATATAGTCTATGGGACTACAAGTACCAGCTGTACCTGGGATTCTGTCTGCTCAGCCTTTGGAGTCACTGATCTCTAATTTCTCTATATGCATATTAAATCTACTGCTGTTATAATGAGTAGCACTATACTGCCTGGAGGACTACAAGCACTAGCTGCACCAAGGATCCAGTCTGCTCAGCCTATAGTGCTCCAGATCCTCATTTGTACTACACACATATTATATCTACTGCTTGTTATATAACATGATAATGAGCAGATCTGTACAGCCTGTGGGACTACAAGTACCAGTTTCACCTAGGATCCTGTCTGCTCTGCCTATCAGTGACGGGACAAGGTCATGTAGAGCCAAGTACATGCCAAACTGCCCCCCCCCCCCCCCAAAGATGTATGAGTATTATGTATCAGCAAAATTCCCCCCACAAAAACACGGCACTAATCTGCATGCGCACCCCCTAAGATTAAATCCCCCCTCCTCTCAGTACAAATCTACCCCCCCTGCTGAAATCCCCTACTCTCAGCACAAATCTTTGTCCCCCCCTCGGCTCAAATTCCCCCCCCCCCCCCCAATAAAAAATTCACCCCTCCTATTACAAATTCTCTATCCCCTCCTAGCACCCCACATACACACTTCAGATCCCTCCCTCCCAGCACAAATTCCACCCAAATCTCCCTTCTTCGCACAAATCTTCTCCCCACCGATCCCCCCTTCAACACAAATTCCCCAAGATCACCACTCTTAGCACCCCCCCCCCCCAAATTTCTCCTCCTAGGACTATACTTACCCCTTGCCGACCCCAAATCCCCCCCCCCAATCTCTTTGTGGCGCTCCCCCACCTCACATGATAGCATAGTGCCCAGGGCAGCCATCACTCCTGCCCACCCCTTGTCCCGGCCCTGCTGCCTATAGAGTCACTGATCTGTAACAGCACTACACACATATTTACTGCTGTTGTAAACTATGATAGTGAGCAGTGAGTACATCTGTACAGCCGGGAGGACCACAAGTACCAAATGCACTGGGGACCCTATCCATACCTCCCAACTTTTTGAGATGGGAATGAGGGACACCTATCAGCAAAAGTATGCAGGCATAGGACACACCCCTTGCCACGCCCCCTTAAAGGAGAATTGTACAAAAAAACAAGATTGGTTAAACCCACAAGTGCTTTTTTTTACCACTACTATTCCTTTATATTGGCTTTTGGAATTTACAAATGCGGCAATTTAGAAATCAGATGAAAGGTTTAGCGCTGGGAAACACTTTTTGATAGATAAAAAAAAGTTAATTTTATATACATCTAAATAGATCAGACCAAAATGAGGAACAAATGAGGAGGAATGAGGGACAGAGGGACATTGCTCCAAATCAGGGACAGTCCCTCAAAATCAGGGACAGTTGGGAGGTCTGCCTGTCTACTCTGCCTATAGAATCACAGGTACCAGGATATTTGTACTATAGACACAGTGGGGTTGATTTACTAAAGGCCAATAGACTATGCACCTTGGAAAGTGCAATTGTACTCTGCAAGTGAAGTTGCTCCAGAGCTTAGTAAATGAGGTAAAGCTTCACTTTGCAAAGAATACCCAAACACATGCAAGGAAAATAAAAAAAACAGCATTTTTGCTTGCACATGATTGGTTGATGAAGGTCAGCTGAGCCTCTGCTCATTTACTAAACTCGAGAGCAACTGCTCTTGCCGTGTGCAACTGCACTTTCCAAAGTGCACAGTCTTTTTGCCTTTAGTAAATCAACCCCTGTATGTTATGTGATATTCAGTACATAGGTGTGAGCAGCCTATTGCATTAGGGTGTGCATCTCAAAGCCTAAAGCGGAGTTCCAGGCTAAAATGCAACCAGGTATAGAACAATAGACCACAATATACAGTACATATTACATTTGCTCTAATATAATGAGTAGATCTGTTCGGCCTGAGGGACTACAAGTAGCATCTACACCGGGATTCTGTCTGCTCAGTCCACAGAGCCAATAGCTCTCAGGCTAATGTACAATAACATTTTAGTTCTAGTGTACAGGTCTGTACAGCCTGGGGGAGTTCCAGGTACAATGGAAATGCCCCAGGTTACTGATCTCAAGCTAATTGTTTGCAGACAAGACAATTGACAATTGCTGACATAGAACAATGTACTCATAGTGAACAGATCTACACAGCCTGGGGGACTACAAATGCCAGCTGCACTGAGGATTATGTCTCCTCTGGTCACAGATTTCAGACTAAAACTCACCACACACATTACAATCTGATTGTACAATCTCCTTCAGGCTGGGTTCACACTGATACGACACGAGTGTTGTACGACTATCATCCTACTTTGCCCTGCTACATCGGTCCTACTTTGGTCCTACTTCTATCCGACTTGAATGAACAAGATAAGATTTTGCTCCCACTTTGAGATAGTACGACTTGTCCTTTGACCAATCAAAACAATCCCGGAGTGACATAAATTCTTTTTACTGCTGCTGTAATCACCATGTCGGATGTCACAAGTCTGATGGTTAACACAAGGATCCTACTTTGATCCGACTTCAATCATATTCAATGGGCTGAAGTAGGACCAAAGTAGTGCAGGGAGCATTTTCAGGCTACATGCACACGGACCCCTCTCCATGTTAGTCTATGGCCTCATACCCACCATGGTGTTTTTGAGCTGTAAATGGCATAGCCGTTTTTAAGCTGCAAAAAAAACCTCATGACCAGTGCGTTCTGAGGCTCCAGCACTAGAGCTGTAAAAACGTCAGACGCCGGCAAAAGGTGTTAAACGCGAATTAACGAGGCTTGACGTTGTGTTAAGCCTCGTCCGGCGTTTCTGTCTCTATTCAAAATTAATGGTTCCCTATGGGAGCCCATTGATTTGAATAGAGGTCGCACCAGAAGTCGGATCAAGATGATCCGACTTGCGGTGCGACTTGTGTGCTGAGAATCTTGAAGGGGGAACCCCGCGAAAATTTTAAAAAAAATTTGCGTGAGGTCCCCCCCCCCTCCAAGACGATTCCAGACCCTTTGGTCTGGTATGGATCTTAAGGGGAACCCCCACACCAAAAAAAAAACTGGCAGTAGTCTAGTGGTTAAATGCACTGCAGCTAGCTGAATCACCTGCCTGCCTGAAGTATATTAGAAAGAGTACACCCGGAATGGACTGCAGTCAGATCTAGCTAAACTGGATACAGTGGATATATATAGATACAAGACTGACTGTATATATATATATATATATATATATATATATATATATATATATATAAAATACACTGCAGCTAACTGAATCGTCTGTCTGCTCAATCTAAATTAAATGACGCCAGCAACACACTACACAGGACTGACGTGTAGGGGGCCTTATATAGTGTGGGGCGTGGACTTAACTCCCTGAGCCATAATTGGCCAAAGACACCCTGCCTCTGGCCAATTATGGCTCTCTTTTCTGACGGCGCTGTGATTGGCCAAAAGCATGCAGGTCATAGTGCATGCTTGGCCAATCATCAGACAGCAATGCACTGTGATGTCGCAATGCATTATGGGGCGTGAGGTGCCGCTCAAATTTGGCGCATATGCCCCATAATGTACGTATTTCGACAAACGCTCGGACAGCCAATGTGCGAGTCAAACTCATGTTCGACCCGAACATAAAGCTCGCCTCATCCCTACTCCTGAAGCTCCCACAGCAAAGGAATATGACATAATTGGTCACGATTAAACAACCAATTTTTGGTCCAAGAAATCCTCCTCCTCCTGTTCCTGGACTAGACTTGGGTCAAAGCAATAACTCCAAGGCCAATAATAGCACGTTCTCTCCTCCGATTACGCAACATGGCTGGTTGACGAACGGCCGTTCAGAGACGAACTGACAAGCACGAACTGAAAAGCGCGAATCAACACTCACCAAACTTCTACTAACACAAAATTAGCAGAAGGAGTCCAAAGGGTGGTGCCTGACAATTGAACTTCCTCTTTAATGGCTCATAGTATTTCTAGTACGTCACCACGTTCGTGTTTGTTGGCCGACAATTGTGTACCGTTTGTATGCAAGACAAGTTCACGGCACATGCCCTTCGGACAAAAGTCTGATGCTTTGTCTGAAGAAAGTCTGATCGTGTGTACAAGGCTTAAGAATTGGTTAGCTGCAATATAATAAAGGTTTGCCTTTGGGTTTAATACCACTCTCTTGCATCAGGCTAAACTAATTGCAGTTTCTTGGAACAAATAAAGCTCTAGTGCAGGGGTGTCAAACTCAATTTCATTGTGGGCCGCATCAGCATTATGATTGTCCTCAAAAGGGCCGGTTGTATCTGTAATATTAGATGTCCAGCGCATCCCCTCCCCTTACATTAGATGTCAAGAGCCACCACACCATCAGAAGTTGAGTCCCCTACTCTCCCTTACATCACAGTGCACCCCCCTTTCCTTATGCTGCTGCTGGGAAGAAGCTGAATGCATTGCTTGAAAGCAGAAAGTAGGGGTCTGGAGGAGGGCTGGAGCTCTCTTGTAGCTGCAGGAGAGGTGCGAGGGCCACATGAAATGGCCTGGAGGGCCGGATTTGGCCCGCGGGCCTTGTGTTTGACACCTGTGCTCTAGTGGATATATATTATGGGCCAGCTTCATTTTTGGATTATTATTTTATTTTGGGATATTAAAATTACACATCATAGATTAAGCTCAACAAATAATATTAGATTGTGTAAAAAAAAGAACTATTTGGCTGCTCTAAGCTCCAGAATGTCACCCATAGCCTTATCAAAGATGACATGTGGTCTGTCTACCAGCTGCATTGTGGGTGTTTGAATTCATTAGGGAATAAGCCTGCTATATTTTAATCAAACAGATGCTTATAAGAGAAGTATGGAGTTTGTTTTCTGAATCATACTTACCTAGGTGGATGCAGCATCGGTCCGATGCTGCATCTGTCCCCTGGCAGCTCTAACACTGAGAACCGAGTGATCAAACACTGCCGATCGCTTGGTTCTCATTGCTCCCCGAGCAGAGAACTGGTGACTGCCAGTCACCAGCTCTCTGCTCATGCCCCCCCCTCCCCCCTGTGCTCACTGGAGCACTGGGCTGTGGAGGGGGCAGGAGGAGCGGCCGGCTCAGCCTCTCAGTGGCTTGCTGAGAGGCTGAGCCGGGTGCCTGTCCAGGCATGTGTGTGAATCCCGGCTTCCTTGTCACGATCTTGCCAGAGCCTGGACCGGCTCTGTGGCATCAGCTGACAGCGGGCTTCAAACACTTTTCTCCATTTTACTATTATTAGGGAGTGTATCTTATGCCTACATGCTTTTGCTAATAGGCGTCCCTCTTTTCCATCTCAGAGAGGAGGTATGTATACTGTATACATACGCATACATACGTATTCATGGAGCAACCATATTTTCTGATAACATTAGACTCTGCTTCACCTCACCTAAGAGGATTGAGGTGAAGCAGAGTCTAATGTCATCAGAAAATATGGTTGCTCCATGAATACGTATGTATGTGTATGTATACAGTATACATACCTCCTCTCTGAGATGGAAAAGAGGGACGCCTATTAGCAAAAGCATGTAGGCATAAGATACACTCCCTAATAATAGTAAAATGGAGAAAAGGGTTTGGGACTTTATATGAGACTCATATGTACACTCATACACATGTGCCTCCATCCCTAGCGGTATGGAATAGAAAAAAGAAGTTGGGATTTTGAGTGAGGCATATTTTTGGACAATGAATAACTATTAAACATATATTTATGTGTTCCTTCTACAATGGTGATTTTCCATGCATATGACAGTAAGTACATGCATGATTACAAATTTTGCAATAAAACATGATTGTAACATAAATAACATGACACATAACATAACATGGTGAGGATGTGTATCCTGCATGACAGGATTCCCTATAGGGCTATATAGCATGTTGGGTCTAAAACATATTGCATTAAAAGCATGATAGGCCGTCTGTACGACATGGTGCATCTGTGTTAGCCTGACGCGTTTCGTGGGACAGTGCCGACTCTTCCACACCATGTTATGTTATGTGTCATGTTATTTATGTTACAATCATGTTTTATTACAAAATTTGTAATCATGTATGTATTTACTGTTATATACATGGAAAATTACCATTGTAGAAGGAACAAATAAATATATGTTTAATAATTATTCATTGTCCAATGATATGTCTCACTTAAAGTCCCAACTTCTTTTTTCTATTCCATAGGATACACTCCCTGCCATACCCCCCTTAAAGGAGAATTTAAAAAAATGATTGGTTAAACCCACAAGTTCTTTTTTTTTACCACCACTATTCCTTTATTCCTTTTGAAATTTTTAGATGCAGCAATTTAGAAATTGGGTAAAAGGTTTAGCAATGGGAAACACTATTTTGATAGACTCTGACCTCTCCTTTCAGACCCAAATCCTATTGTTGTCAAAAGCTTGTAGACTCCACCTTCGTAACATCTCTCAAATGAACCCTTTTTTTAAACTAATGAAACCACCAAGCTACTTATTCACTCCCTTGTTACCGTTTGCCTTGACTATTGCAACTCCCTTCTCATAGGCCTACCTCTCTATAGGCTGCCATCTCCTCTTCAGTCTATCATGAATGCTGCTGCCAGACTCATCTACCTTACCAACCACTCAGTGTCTGTTACCCCTCTCCTCCAATCTCCACACTGGCCTAGGATTGCCCAGCAAGTTTATAAAATCGCTCACTTTTTAAAACTCTGGTTCGGCCGCATCTGGAGTATTCTGTCCATTTCTGGTTACCAATCTTCAGAAAGGATGTGCTGGAGAAAGTCCAGAGAAGGGCAACTAAATTAAATTAATATGTGGACTGGAGGACCTCACTTATGAGGAACGACTACAAGCGCTAAATTTATTCTCCCTGGAGAAGAGACGCTTAAGAGGGGATATGATAGCAAAACTTTGTTGTCGGAATGTCCGATCGTGTGTACACAAGTCCGTCGCACAAAAGTTCACGCATGCTTGGAATCAAGCAGAAGGAGCCGCACTGGCTATTGAACTTCCTTTTTCTCGGCTCGTCGTACGTCTTGTAGGTCACTACGTTCCTAATTGTTGGCCAACATTTGTGTGACCGTGTGTATGCAAGACAAGTTTGAGCCAACATCCTTCCAACAAAAATCCACGGTTTTGTTGGCGGAAAGTCCGATCGTGTGTACGGGGCATTTGTGTACACAGGGCCACACGATGGGACTGGAAGAGAAGCGGTTGAACCTTAAGCTGCGTAGGGGGTTTTTCACTGTCAGGGCAGTAAGGATGTGGAACTCTCTTCCACAATCAGTGGTGTCGGCAGGAAGTATGGATAGTTTTAAAATACTCTTTGACATGCATCTTAACGTAAACAATTTAAGGGGATATGGGAAATGATTTTTCTACACACACACCTACACAGGTTGAACTGGATGGACTGTTGTCTTTATTCAACCTTACTAACTATGTTGTTATTTTACTAAATAAATTCAAATTATTAAAGTGGAGTTCCACCCATTTAAAAGTCAGCAGCTACAAAAAGTGTAGCTGCTGACTTTTAATAAACAGACACTCACCTGTCCCATGGTCCAAACCGTCCTCTCCGCTCCGTTCAAGACCTCCTGTTCTCAAGCTCCCTTGATTCCTCCTCCCATACTCATCTCCAGGACTTCTGCAGAGCCTCTCCCATCCTATGGAACTCTCTACCTCAATCTGTCCGGCTATCTAAAACTCTGGCTGCCTTTAGGCAATCCCTGAAAACAAATTTCTTCAGAGAAGCCTATCACACCTCAAACAAATTTTTTATCACTTCTGTCAGCTCATCCCCCACAGTTATAACCTTTTGTACCACTTGCCCCACTCTGTTAGCCTTTAAGCTCTTATGAGCAGGGCCCTCTTAACCCTCTTGTATTTTATTGTATTGTAACTGTACTGTTTTTCTTTTATATTGTAAAGCATTGCATAAACTGTTGCCACTATGTAAATCCTGTATAAGAATAATAAGTGAAAAAATCCTCTTTTTTATATATACAACTATATAGATCAGACCAAAATGAAGAACAGAGGAACTTGGTTTCAAATGAGGGACAGTCCCTCAAAATCAGGGACAGCCTCGAGCTATGAGTATATACTGTACTATATGTACAGTATCTCACAAAAGTGAGTACACCCCTCACATTTTTGTAATTATTTTATTATATATTTTCATGTGACAACACTGAAGAAATGACATTTTGCTACAATGTAAAGTAGTGAGTGTAAACCTTGTATAACAGTGTAAATTTGCTGTCCCATCAAAATAACTCAACACACAGCCAATAATGTCTAAAACCGCTGGCAACAAAAGTGAGTACACCCCTAAGTGAAAATGTCTAAATTGGGCCCAATTAGCCATTTTCACTCCCCGGTGTCATGTGACTCGTTAGTGTTACAAGGTCTCAGGTGTGAATGGGGAGAAGGTGTCTTAAATTTGGTGTTATCGCTCTCACTCTCTCACACTGGTCACTGGAAGTTCAACATGGCACCTCATGGCAAAGAACTCTCTGAGGATCTGAAAAAAAGAATTGTTGCTCTACATAAAGATGGCCTAGGCTATAAGAAGATTGCCAAGACCCTGAAACTGAGCTTCAGCACGGTGGCCAAGACCATACAGTGGTTCAACAGGACAGGTTCCACTCAGAACAGTCCTCACCATGGTCGACCAAAGAAGTTGAGTGCACGTGCTCAGCGTCATATCCAGAGGTTGTCTTTGGGAAATAGACGTAAGAGTGTGGCCAGCATTGCTGCAGAGGTTGAAGGTGTGGGGGGTCAGCCTGTCAGTGCTCAGACCATACGCCGCACACTGCATCAAATTGGTCTGCAGAAGGAAGCCTCTTCTAAAGATGATGCACAGGAAAGCCCGCAAACAGTTTGCTGAAGACAAGCAGACTAAGGACATGGATTACTGGAACCATGTCCTGTGGTCTGATGAGACCAAGATAAACTTATTTGGTTCAGATGGTGTCAAGCATGTGTGGTGACAACCAGGTGAGGAGTACAAAGACAAGTGTGTCTTGCCTACAATCAAGCATGGTGGTGGGAGTGTCATGGTCTGGGGCAGCATGAATGCTGCTGTCACTGGCGAGCTACAGTTCATTGAGGGAACCATGAATGCCAACATGTACTGTGATATACTGAAGCAGAGCATGATCCCCTCCCTTTCAGAAACTGGGCCGCAGGGCAGTATTCCCACATAACGACCCCAAACACACCTCCATGATGACCACTGGCTTGTTAAAGAAGCTCAGGGTAAAGGTGATGGACTTTCCAAGCATGTCTCCAGATCTAAACCCTATTGAGCATCTGTGGGTCATCCTCAAATGGAAGGTGGAGGAGCACAAGGTCTCTAACATCCACCAGCTCCGAGATGTCGTCATGGAGGAGTGGAAGAGGACTCCAGTGGCAACCTGTGAAGCTCTGGTGAACTCCATGCCCAAGAGGGTTAACCACTTCAGCCCCGGAAGGATTTACCCCCTTCCTGACCAGAGCACTTTTTACAATTCGGCACTGCGTCGCTTTAACTGCTAATTGCGCGGTCATGCAATGCTGTACCCAAACGAAATTTGCGTCCTTTTCTTCCCACAAATAGAGCTTTCTTTTGATGGTATTTGATCACCTCTGCCGTTTTTATTTTTTGCGCTATACACGGAAAAAGACCGAAAATTTTGAAAAAAAATGATATTTTCTACTTTTTGTTCTAAAAAAAATCCAATAAACTCAATTTTAGTCATACATTTAGGCCAAAATGTATTCGGCCACATGTCTTTGGTAAAAAAAATGTCAATAAGTGTATATTTATTGGTTTGCGCAAAAGTTATAGCGTCTACAAACTAGGGTACATTTTCTGGAATTTACACAGCCTTTAATTTATGACTGCCTATGTCGATTCTTGAGGTGCTAAAATGGCAGGGCAGTACAAAACCCCCACAAATGACCCCATTTTGGAAAGTAGACACCCCAAGGAATTTGCTGAGAGGCATGTTGAGCCCATTGAATATTCATTTTTTTTGTCCCAAGTGATTGAATAATGACAAAAAAAAAAAAAAAAAAAAAAAATTACAAAAAGTTGTCACTAAATGATATATTGCTCACACAGGCCATGGGCATATGTGGAATTGCACCCCAAAATACATTTAGCTGCTTCTCCTGAGTACGGGGATACCACATGTGTGGGACTTTTTAGGAGCCTAGCCGCGTACGGGACCCCGAAAACCAAGCACTGCCTTCAGGATTTCTAAGGGCGTACATTTTTGATTTTACTCCTCACTGCCTATCACAGTTTCGGAGGCCATGGAATGCCCAGGTGGCACAAACCCCCCCCAAATGACCCCATTTTGGAAAGTAGACACCCCAAGCTATTTGCTGAGAGGCATGGTGAGTATTTTGCAGCTCTCATTTGTTTTTGAAAATAAAGAAAGACGAGAAAAAAAAATTTTTTTTTTCTTTTTTCAATTTTCAAAACTTTGTGACAAAAAGTGAGGTCTGCAAAATACTCACTATACCTCTCATCAAATAGCTTGGGGTGTCTACTTTCCAAAATGGGGTCATTTGGGGTTTTTTTTTGCCACCTGGGCATTCCATGGCCCCCGAAACTGTGATAGGCGGTGAAGAGTGAAATCAAAAATTTACGGCCTTAGAAAGCCTGAAGGCGGTGCTTGGTTTTCGGGGTCCCGTACGCGGCTAGGCTCCCAAAAAGTCTCACACATGTGGTATCCCCGTACTCAGGAGAAGCAGCAGAATGTATTTTGGGGTGTAATTTCACATATTCCCATGGCATGTTTGAGCAATATATCATTTAGTGACAACTTTGCGCAAAAAAAAATAAAAAAAATAAAAAATTGTCTCTTTCCCGCAACTTGTGTCACAATATAAATTATTCCATGGACTCAACATGACTCTCAGCAAATAGCTTGGGGTGTCTACTTTCCAAAATGGGGTCATTTGGGGGGGGTTTGAACTGTCCTGGCATTTTATGCACAACATCTAGAAGCTTATGTCACACATCACCCACTCTTCTAACCACTTGAAGACAAAGCCCTTTCTGACACTTATTGTTTACATAAAAAAATAATTTTTTTTTGCAAGAAAATTACTTTGAACCCCCAAACATTATATATTTTTTTTAAAGCAAATGCCCTACAGATTAAAATGGTGGGTGTTTCATTTTTTTTTTTCACACAGTATTTGCGCAGCGATTTTTCAAACGCATTTTTTGGGGAAAAAACACACTTTTTTACATTTTAATGCACTAAAACACACTATATTGCCCAAATGTTTGATGAGATAAAAAAGATGATCTTAGGCCGAGTACATAGATACCAAACATGACATGCTTTAAAATTGCGCACAAACGTGCAGTGGCGACAAACTAAATACATTTTTAAAAGCCTTTAAAAGCCTTTACAGGTTACCACTTTAGATTTACAGAGGAGGTCTACTGCTAAAATTACTGCCCTCGATCTGACCTTCGCGGCGATACCTCACATGCATGGTGCAATTGCTGTTTACATTTGACGCCAGACCAACGCTTGCGTTCACCTTAGCGCGAGAGCAGGGGGGACAGGGGTGCTTTTTTTTTTTTTTTTTTTTTTTTTCTTTATTATTATTATTTTTTTATCTTATTTTTAAACTGTTCCTTTCATTTTTTTTTTTTTTTAAATCATTTTTATTGTTATCTCAGGGAATGTAAATATCCCCTATGATAGCAATAGGTAGTGACAGGTACTCTTTTTTGCAAAAATTGGGGTCTATTAGACCCTAGATTTCTCCTCTGCCCTCAAAGCATCTGATCACACCAAGATCGGTGTGATAAAATGCTTTCCCAATTTCCCAATGGCGCTGTTTACATCCGGCGAAATCTACGTCATAAAATGCTCGTAGCTTCCGGTTTCTTAGGTCATAGAGATGTTTGGAGCCACTCTGGTCTCTGATCAGCTCTATGGTCAGCTGGCTGAATCACCGGCTGCATTTTCAGGTTCCCTGTTGAGACAGGAGAGCCAGAGAAAAACACGGAAGATGTTGGGGGGGGGGGCATTCCCTCCCACTGCTTGTAAAAGCAGTCTAGAGGCTAATTAGCCACTAGGATTGCTTTTACATGAAAGCCGACCGCTGGCTGAAAAGAATGATACCAAGATGATACCTAAACCTGCAGGCATCATTCTGGTATAACCACTCAAAGTCGTGAATGGCATACCTGAAGACAAAAAAATGGTTAACAATAAAGCACAGTAAACGGTAAGGTATAAAAAAATTGCATACCTGAAAAGCAAACATGATAAAACATAATAACAATAACAATAACAATAACAATAAAACATTGCAGAATAGAATACAGTAAAAAAGAGCAGAACAATAGAGAGAGAATAGAGAGAGAGAGAACAATAAAACGACAACTATTTTTATTTTATATTTTTGTTTGTGTTTTTTTTTTTTTACACTTTTTTTTGTAACTAACTATAATAACTGTAACCGGTTCCAGGTTCGGGTCTCTCAAAATGCGATGGCATCTTGGGAGACCCTGTGAAAGTGTGCCTAGTCTGTGCAATGTTGTACCCTACGCTAATACTCAACTAGTGCATGGTAGCGTTCAAAACATTCACCAATGCAAAGACCAGGATTGTCAGGACAGGAGGGACAATAATAGCGGGTGTCACGGCTATATCCGCGCTTGCTGCAGACACAACATATTTTTTGGGGGGTTCGCTGGGTAGGGGTACTCGGGAGGACATAAAGAAAATGCCTCTCATGCAGCCGACTGCATTTGGTTGGGGATGTGAATGGGGGAAGTACGGGCGCTGCAGAAGCGGTGGGTTCCCAATTAGGATTGGCGAATGCAGCAGGAAGGGCACTATGGGCATGACGGGCCTGTGTTTGTCTTTTTGGTGGCAGCGGGACACTACTTGTGCTTGCCACCTCACCAGCTTGAACTGCACTTATGGGACTCGCCACGTCACCAAGTGTTACTGCAGTGCTGGTTTGACTACGACCGGGGTGACAGTGATCGATCGATACTGCACTTGGGTGGGCTGGGCCGGGCCGGGCGGAGGGGCAAAACGCAGGTGCTAGCAGGTATCTGGGCTGATCCCGCTAACACTGCGTTTTTGGGAACCCTAAACTGCTGGGGACGCTAGTATAGATCTGATCGGATCAGATATTGATCCGATCAGATACTATACCACTAAGGGAGGTGTATGGTGCGTGTACGGTGCGTGCGTGGGTGTTCGCGGTACTGGCGCTAATCTGACGCTGCCTGGGGCAACGCATATCACCGCCGGGCGATCAGGGGGCTAAACCTTTATTCGGTAATAAACGGCGGGTGCCCTGACACTATAAAAAATAAACTAACTAACCAGCGTCACCCGTAACAGTTATACGGTGATCAGTGGTGAAAGGGTTAACTAGGGGGCAATCAAGGGGTTAAAACATTTATTAGATAGTATATGGGGGTCCCTGTCGCTATAAAACACTGACGGCGAACCTAAATATTTACGTCCCTAACTAGCGTCACCAGTGACACTAATACAGCGATCAGAAAAATGATCGCTTAGCGACACTGGCGACAGGGGGTGATCAAGGGGTTAAAACTTTATTAGGGGGGGTACTGGCGCTAATCTGACGCTGCCTGGGGCGACGCATATCACCGCCGGGCGATCAGGGGGCTAAACCTTTATTCGGTAATAAACGGCGGGTGCCCTGACACTATAAAAAATAAACGAACTAACCAGCGTCACCCGTAACGGTTATACGGTGATCAGTGGTGAAAGGGTTAACTAGGGGGCAATCAAGGGGTTAAAACATTTATTAGATAGTATATGGGGGTCCCTGTCGCTATAAAACACTGACGGCGAACCTAAATATTTACGTCCCTAACTACCGTCACCAGCGACACTAATACAGCGATCAGAAAAATGATCGCTTAGCGACACTGGTGAGGGGGGGTGATCAAGGGGTTAAAACTTTATTAGGGGGGGTAAGGGGGGTACCCTAGACCTACAGGGGGGTTACAGTAACTGTCCTAACACTGCTAACTGTCACAAACTGACACTATGCAGTAATCAGGAAAAAAAAAAAAAAAAAAAAAAAAAAACCTGCTTGGTGTCAGTTTGTGACAGGGGGGGGGGTGATTGGGGGGGGATCGGGGGGCGATCGGGGGGGGATCGGGGGTGTAATGTATGCCTGGCATGTTCTACTGTGTGTGTTTGTGTTGTGCACTTACTTACATGTCATCTCTCCTCGGCGCTGGAACGGAAACTGACAGCCGAGGAGAGATGACATCACATCCTCTGCCTCTGTGTACTATACAGAGGCAGGGGATGTTTGTCAGTGGCTGGGAGCGATCGCGAGGGGGGGGCCACGATCGGATGGTCTCCCCCTCGTCTCTCATCGCTCCCAACCAAATGCCGACCGCAGCTGGCACCGGGGGGGGGTCCGATCGGACCCCCCACCCGCGGGAAGGCAATCACGTTTCAGGTACGTGATTTTGCCTGCCCGTGCCGCTCTGCTCACGTATATAGGCGTGAGGCGGTCGGCAAGTGGTTAAGGCAGTGCTGGAAAATAATGGTGGAAACCCAAAATATTGACACTCTGGGCCCAATTTGGAGATTTTCACCTAGGGGTGTACTCACTTTTGTTGCCAACGGTTAAGACATTAACCACTTCAGCCCTGGAAGATTTGGCTGCTCGATGACCAGGCCATTTTTTGCGATACGGCACTGCGTCGCATTGACTGGAAATTGCGCGGTCGTGCGATGCTGTACCCAAACAAAATTTACGCCCTTTTTTTCCCACAAATAGAGCTTTCTTTTGGTGGTATTTGATTTTTTATTTTTTTGCGCTATAAACAAAAAAAGAGCGACAATTTTGAAAAAAACACAATATTTTGTACTTTTTTTGCTATAATAAATATCCCCAATTTTTTTTTTTAAAAAGCAAATTTTTTCCTCAGTTTAGGCCGATATGTATTCTACATATTTTTTGTAACAAAAATCGCAATAAGCGTATAAGCGCCTGCTATCCCGCTTTAAGGGACCGACGTACAGCTACGATGGTTCGCGGGATCGTGCCGGCCTGCCGCAGTATAGGGACGGCGGCTGGTCGGCAAGCGGTTAATGGCTGTGTGTTGAGTTATTTTGAGGGGACAGCAAATTTACACTGTTATACAAGCTGTACACTCACTACTTTACATTGTAGCAAAGTGTCATTTCTTCAGTGTTGTCACATGAAAAAATGTAATAAAATATTTACAAAAATGTGAGGGGTGTACTCACTTTTTTGAGATATTGTGTAATATTCTGCAAGCCAATGGGTGCGCTGTTCATTACTGTCCGTGTTGTGGTATGGAGCTGCTGTGCAAAGAACGAAGCCAGCTGCATTAGTGATTGAGGTGAGGAAGAACAAAGTTTATTATGGCTGAACTGTACTAGAATCTCGCTCTGTCTGCAAAGAACAAAGTGTATTATGGCTGAACCTGTATTTAGTAGGCAGCAGGGGCAGGAACCAAGATCTCTCTCCCTCTCTTTCCTCTCTCCATCCCTCTTTCTCTCTCCCTCCATCCATCTTTCGTTCTTTCTCTGTCCTTTTCTCTTTCTCTCTCTCTCTCTCCATCCCTCTTTCTCTCTCCCTCCATCCCTCTTTCTTTCTCTCTCCTTTTCTCTTTCTTTCTCTCTCCCTCCATCCCTCTTTATCTCTCCTTTTCTCTTTCTTTCTTTCTCTCTCCTTTTCTCTTTCTTTCTCTCTCCTTTTCTCTTTCTTTCTCTCTCCCTCCATTCATCTTTCTCTCTCCTTTTCTCTTTCTTTCTCTCTCTTTCTTTTTCTCTCTCCCTCCATTCCTTCTTTCGTTCTCTTCTTTTCTTTCTCTCTCCCTCTTTCTGTCTTTCATTCTCTCTACCTCCATCCCTTCTTTCTCTCTCCCTATGTAAGTCATCTCAAACTCTATTTAACTACACCCCCCCTCAATCCACACCCAATATTTAGCATAGTTTAAGCCATGCCCGTTTTTTGGCGCAGCCCGCTTTGTGCGCCCCATTTTTTTTTTTTTTTGCTCCTACTAGACCATGCCTACAAATGAATGTCCACCCCCTAATTACATAGTTACATAGTTGGTGAGGTTGAAAAAAAGACACAAGTCCATCAAGTCCAACCTATGAACCTAATTAAAATAATACTCCTGGATACAGAAAAAAAAGTGTTCCTTAAAAAAATTTGGAGAATGTTGGCAACTTCGCTCTCTATGTCTACAGCTTGAAATCCCAATGCTTAGAAGTGACTTCACTTCTAGCTGCGCTGTTTCTTCCAGCCACAAGATGGCGCTCCGCTCCTGTCCTGATTGTCTGATAATCCCGCCCGCTCTTCATAGCTTCCTGCCAATGACAGGATGGTCGTCGCTCTGTAAACCGGAAGCAGCGTGGTGCTCCAGTTGTGAGAGTTCTCTATGATGATTGGTGAGAGATCTCCGTACACAGGGCACTGATGTGGATTTTATTTCAGCAGGAAAGGAATAAAGGGCGAGTTCCAGTTAGTTTTGTGGTTTTTAGTTGATGGTGTCTGCAGGAGGTGTGATCCTCATATAGAACGTCAGATTATCACCATCCTCAGTGGAACTACAGGGCCCAGCATTCCCATAGCATCTGTCTGCCTGTGATTTGGAGGAAGTGTCCTATGTCTATGCATACTATCCATTCTAGGCCTCCTGGACCCTCAGCTCCATGATATCCCCTTTATCTGCATGTAAGACTATCTACAGACATCACACCTGAGCCCCAGGCCATGTCTTTGTAGTATTGGTTAGAGAGGGGAAGAGTCAGATGTTCTCTCAGACTTTTATTTGTGTCTTTGACCCCTTTAGGGAGGTTTTCCACCACTTCCTGCCCCTATGACACCAGCACAAGAAGTAGGAGGTCCAGGTGTCACCAGGACAGGGAGGCACATCACAGACTGCAATAAAAACATTGTCAGACATTCTATTCCTATAGAGCTTCTCTATCTGCTGTTGGGGCAAATGGTGCGGTATCTATCCTGGGCATTCTCAGTAGAATGTTACACGAGGGCAATTCAGACAGGAGCCAATTACCTCCCCTCAGGCACAGGGGGGGGTCCAGATTGTGTTCTGGACAGGATTTGAACTGAGGACCCCAGTGCTGCAAGATAGAAGTGCTAACCGCAGGGCCACTGTGCTAATCCTTCCCCACAATGTGACTTATTTTGTGTCCCCAGTGGAGAGATTTTCCAGGATTTCCTGTCCTGGCAGGAATTGGGGGTAAATCTTTCCAGTGGGAGCTCAGATGACGGTAGAGGGAAGGTGTGGGGTGCTAAATTCCCTATTTGGGGGGGGGGGGGGGGGTTGTTCTCAGTCAGGTCCTAAGCAATGTGGAAGGAATTAACATCCTTAGGGGACTCTTCCTGGATTGGTGGCGGACGGTCAGCTGTCATGGTACCTCCAAAATCTGTATATCTGGGGGCCTGGTTCACCCTGTCTTCATGGATCATGCTGTGTATGTGCTGGATTATATCCTTTCAGCTGTGTCTGGTTGTGCGTACAATCGTGCACGTGGTCCTTTGAGGTGAGTGTGCATTCCTTTGCTGCGCTGGGCGTGCACACAGGTCAAGGAGGGTATTTGGAGTTTGTTTACTTGTAAAGCCATCATTGTCTATCTCTGAAAAACGATCCAGAGTGGATCGATTTTTAGAGGTGTTTGACAGAAGGCTCGCTCCTCACTGTCTTTAACCATTGAAAGCCCGCAGCACTACACCACAACCAGTATTGCCAACCGTCAGTATTGTTACTGGCAGCCAGTAGGGCTGGGGAAAAAATAGTTTTGTTTCTTGAACCTAGTTGAGAGGTCAAATTGATTCAAATTTTCAGCAAATCGATTTTTTTTTTTTTTTTTCTCACCAGGACCGACGCTGACACCGCGCCGGTCCTGAGGAGCTGCGGGCAGGAGTTTGTAGGCGAGGCCGCAGACTAGGCCAAAGCTGCGCCCTCGCCTAAAAACTCCTGCCCGCAGCTCCTCAGGACCGGCGCGGTGTCCATCAAAAAAAAAAAATCGCAGAATTTTTTTTTTTTGAGAAAACTGCCCAGCTCTAGCAGCCAGTAAAAAAACAGGCAATGTTCTCCTGCCAGTAAATGTTTGCCAGTAAAAAGTTGTCTGTGACACTCGGCTTGGTTTGGAGCCGGCTGAGACCATCTCAGTGCCTGCTACAGTGTGATCGGGCGGCCCTGGTGGAGGCGGTGCCTTAGCATGTCATGTCATAGTCCAATGGAGCCAAGCAGAGCGGCCAGAGCCTTGTTTGCGACTGGCCTGTCGCTTCTTGCTGGGTGCTTTGTTGAAAACTAAGGTACCACTTAGCCTCTGTGCTTCAGGGGAGCCTGTGTCACGTGCTAGGGGTGAAGCACATAACATTGTCCCCCTGCTAAAACACATTTTAGTTTGCTAAAGCACTCTGTATTCTGAACCAGTGGTTCTCAGCCTCAGTCCTCAAGTACCCCCAACAGGCCATGTTTGCAGGTTTTCCTTTATTTTGCACAGGTGCTTAAAATCAGAGCCAATGGCTTGGTATTTTGGACAGCTATTTTATCTAAGGCCCCTTTCACACTGGGGCGGTTTGCAGGCGTTATTGCGCTAAAAATACCGCCTGCAAAGCGCCCCTAAACAGCCTCCGCTGTTTGTTCAGTGTGAAAGCCCGAGGGCTTTCACACTGAAGCGGTGCGCTGGCAGGAGAAGAAAAAAAAAAATCTCCTGCAAGCCGCATCTTTGGAGCGGTGTATTCACCGCTCCTAAACCGCTCCTACCCATTGAAATCAATGGGACAGCGTGGCTATACCGCGGCAATACTGCGGCTATAGCCGCGCTATATGAGTGGTTTTAACCTTTTTTCGGCCGCCAGCGGGGGTTAAAACCGCACCGCTAGCGGCCGAATACCGCGATAAAACAGCGCTAAAAATAGCGCTGTTTTACCGCCGACGCCCCCCTACCGCCCCAGTGTGAAAGGGGCCTAAGAGAAATTCCCAAAACATGGCCTGTTGGGGGTACTTGAGGACTGAGCTTGTGAACCACTATTCTAAACGATCACAATGTTTGGCTTTAATTCTAAACTCCAGGCAGCCATAAAGGACACAGATTAATGCAGCTTTGTATTCATTAATACTTACTTTTTTTTTTTTTTTTTTTTTTTATACAGAAGCGCTCAAACTGGAAGAGGGAGGGGCAGGAGTTTGAGTCAACAAAATGTGTTGTATGCAAATGTGATGCTGATAGGAGGAGAGAGCAGAGTGAACAGAATAATAAACTCCATCTGCTGTTCCACCTTTCAATGCAACAGCAGGGAGGCCACCACTGTATTCCTTAACTGAAAGTGTGGGCACCCAGCTGGCTGTGTTCTCTGACAAGCATGTGCAAGTCTTAGGATTGGATGGACAATACAAATTCTTTGGTAGGTAAAACCGCTCCAGTATACTGTGTGGTTTTTATCTGTGTATTTATTTGTTTACCTAAAGTTCAATTTTAACTCTCCACTATCTAGCCAGAACTGAAATATACATTTTTCTGGAGTGAGTCTATATCAAACTTTAGATTGACAGCAACAAACTGTCTATAAAACGAATTCGGAGCACAATATAATTTTTTTTACATTTCAGATATGGAAAATTACAGCGACCATTCAGATGAAGTGATGGAAGAGGAGCCAGAACAAAATGAAGATTACGGGATTTGTCTTCCAAGGAGGCCAACAAGAGATAAAGGTAATTAAAACATTTAGGCTGGGTTCACACTGTTGTGCTGCGGTAATGCATGTGTCCACGGACGCTGATTAGGGAGTACAGCCAGCCCTTCTCTACTGGGCCTGGGCCCCATCATTCCAAAAGGGGGGCCCGGACATCTGCCGAGCAGGAGGGCCGGCTGTACTGTCTTATTGCAGACACCAATCCTTTTTTGCCTTTCCCTGCAACGCTGCCAGCTTCTCCCTCTGGCTACACTGCAGTGGGATTGGTTCTAGCACATACACCCCTTCCATCTGCTCTCTGGACCCCCCCCCCCTGTGTGCCCCGTTACCTTGCAGTGCTGCCAGCTTCCTTCCTCTTCCCTCCTGCCAGCAGCTGCTGCAGCCACACAGATGGATGTTTCAGGATGGAGAGCGGGGGGAAGGGGCGGGTAAATGTTAATTTCTGTCCCATTGTTTTCCTGAATGAACACACTTAGCGATTGGTACCAATCACTGTTGTGTCCATTCATAGCTGAAGCATAGTAAACTGCATTTACTATGCTTCAGTTTGTTAATGAGCAAGAAGCCTCTGATCGCTTCCTATTGATTCATCTGTGCAGCTGAGGTTGCAGAGAAATGGAATGATAAATTCTCAGAGGGTGAATCTCCCCTAAGAAGAAACAGCCGCTTTGTCCTGAAGGTGCAAATCGATACATGCAGTGTAATCCAGTGCAGCCAGATTTCCAAAGCTCCTCACACATGGAGTAAGTAGTTTTGCTTCTGTGCAGTGTCGTGGTACCCAACCTTCACCCCTTTGGCACTTTCCTTGCAGCCCCACAGTAGCCTATGTTTCTCTATTGCCCTGTAATAGTGATCTCTATCAGTCTCATGTAATGTGGTAACAGACTGGGATGGTTTGCTGAAGCATATCCTCAGTCTACAACTTCTTTTTAGCATCTCTGCCGTCTGCCTGACCATTGCTTGTAGCTTGGTTATGGTCTCTGACCATCTCTGTTGCATGTCTGCAGTCTCTGACAGCCTTCCATATCGAGAAAGTTGCCCACCACGGATATAGGGTCCTGTGTCCAAAGCTATTTAAATGTTGGTGAACTGATTTCATGCTGACTTGTTGCTTTGCGTTTCTGGTTTAGGCCATGGTGATGAACTCTCGTGACCCCCCCCCAACACTTATTTCTTCTTTTTTTTTTTTTTTTACATCTAATACAGATACGCCTACTACCTTTAATAAAACATCCAACGCATGTTTTAATCTCATCCATGAAGCTCTGTATAAGAATGAATGGCAGAGGGCCACTAGTCTCTTCATCTCCTATGTGCACATCCTGGAGAGCCAAAGTAGTGGATTGATAATGAACGCTCCGGAGGTAATTGTATTCCTATACTGCAATGTGTTCATCCCTGTATAAGGAAGATATTATCTACATGCAGGCTTATTTAATTAAGCTGATCAAAGTGTAGTAAACCATAGCCAGCAGATTATCCTTTTACTCAGATTACTGAAACCTTGACAATAAAAAAAAATGTTTTAAGATGAAATATGTTGGCCAAAAGAAAAAAACAAAACAAAAAAAACCCCAAAAAACCTTTTACCTTCATTGGGTTCGGCCAGTGTACACCACCTTCAGTTTACAATCCTGCAGCATCTCTGGGCTTTTTCTACATTGATTGTTAAAGTGGAACCACAGTGGGTCTCTGAAGCATTTGCTTAACTCTTGTCTCTGTTTCACAGATTATATGGCGGCTGGGAAATGAGATCCTATTGAACCACCCGAAGACCATGCCTGAAGACCTCAATGTGTTTAATGAAACCGTTAAGAACATTGGTGTGAACAGTTACCTTCCGGTAAGGGGGCTGCATGTCACACATTAGAAAGGTCTGTCTTGCTCATTAGCAACCAATCGGGTCCTATTATGTTCTAACCTGTCCTAGTGCAATGACAGCTGCTATGGGGAATACGAATTGTAATGCCGTGTACACACGGGCGGACTTTTCGGCATCAAAGGTCCGACGGTCTTTCCGATGAACTTCTGACGGACTTTCGAAAAGAACGGACTTGCCTACACACGATCACACCAAAGTCCGACGGATTCTTATGTGATGACAGACAAACGGACTAAAATAAGGAAGTTGGTAGCCAATAGCTGCCCTAGCGTCAATTTTAGTCCGTTGGACTAGCATACAGACGAGCGGATTTTTTGACCGGACTCGAGTCCGTCGGAAAGCTTTGAAACATGTTCCAAATTTAAAGTCCGTCTGACTTTCGACCAAAAAAGTCCGCTAAAGGTGCGATGAAGCCCACACACGGTCGGATTGTCCGACAGATTCGTCCCTTCAGACCAGTCCGGTCAAAAAGTCCGCCCGTGTGTACACGGCATTAGTGTGTGTTTTTGTTTTCTCCTTTTTCTGAAAGATGCATGGAGACTGCCGTTTGCTACTTTTTTACTTTTTATTTTTTTCCTGGCTGTACTGTTTACCCTTCAACTTCAGTACTTCACTTCCATTAGCTGGATCAAGCGTACAAGTAAGGTTTTCAGACTGTACAACTACATATACTTGTTTAAAGTCAGTTACTCAAACATTACTTAACACTGGTCCATGTGTGCAATAGCCAGACCACTGACCTCTTCAGTATAGAACTGACAGTGGCCGTGCCCATGTATCTCTCAGAAAAGGTTTGCTTTAAAGGGGAACTGTCAGTACTGTTAACATTCTTTGTGTACATAAGAGTCTCAATGTTGGGCAAATGTCGTGTTTTTTTTAAAGAGCATTTTAGGTAAAAAAAATTCTCATTGTAATATTTGATCCAGCGATTATAACGGTACTCCATATCGCTAAAGTTTTTGGAGACCTGACTATCACACCTGTTGAACATCCCATTCTCAATCCATGGGTTTTATTTTGATATTGGCACACCCTTTGCAACTAAAACAGCCCCCGCTCCTCTGGGTAGGCTTCTCACGTGGTTTTGGAGTACGTATGTGGGAAGAGCAAAGGAATATTTACTTGGGATTTTTAGGGTGCCAATAATCAACAAGACATGTTTTATATAAAATGCTTAACAAAAATGTATTCAAGATTTCCATTAACTATCTCAAGGAAAGTCTTTTGAGACCACATGATGTATACTTTAAAAGTATACATCATATGGTCTCAAAGGGCTTTCCTTTACTTTAGATGGTTATTATGAATTTTTATGGAAATCTTAATAAATTTTGTTAAGCGTTTCATAGAAAATATGTCTATAAATATTCCTTTTTCATATATAATAATATGGGTTGCCTTTTGGCTCTCCCTTGTCCAAATATCCCCCCCCCCCCCACTGAAAACAAAAGAAAGGGGAGTAATAAATATGATATAGAAACTTTTTTTTTTTTTTTTTTTCAGAGAAAATTATGTGTTCAGGATATACAATATCCAGATCCTGCATCTCCTGGCACTAGGATTACTACCACACCCTTTGTACACATGCTGCTGACACCTTTTTAGTTACACTCTGACTTCAGCTGATCCACATCGTCTCAGAGTATGATGCCAGGACAGTATACTCCTTTCTTGAGAAAAGACCAAGAAACGGGGGGAGCAGCTCTGTGGATGTGCATCAGTTAGGTTGACCTCTACAAATATCAGCCATAAAATAAAGAGAAACCACACCATTTTGATCACCAGAATAAAATCCTCTGGGAAGCCAACACCCCTCACATTTTTATAAATATTTTATTATATCTTTTCATGTGACAACACTAAAGAAATTACTTTGCTACAATGTAAAGTAGTGAGTGTACAGCTTGTATAACAGTGTAAATTTGTCCTCCCCTCAAAATAACTCAACACACAGCCATTAATGGCATAAATGAGTAGTAAAAAAGTCCAGCAATCAAACACTAAATCATAAAATACTAAAAACAGCGCTAAAATAAAAGCCACAAAAATTGTCACAGTAAGTGGCCAGAACAAAAATAAGAGTCTCTATGTAGAAGGTAATGATGAAGACAGTTCAAGGTTTTTATAGGTGTAAAATCACTGATGTCCAAGCGTGCACCTTTCACCAGAAAGAAAGCATGTTCCACCACGTGATGCACACTCCCCCAGGGGGTCAAACTCACCAGAAGCCACTATTGAGAGAGCATTGAATGGGTATTCAGCATCCACTTCAATAGTCAGTCCTCATCACCAGGATTCACTTGTAAAGGGGCTCCATATATATCATAAAACACAAGAGCAAAACCGACATAGCGTAATCCTGTTTTATTCATGTAAAAATCCCCTATACAGCAGTGTTCCCCTTAATCCTAACTACGTACATTGTAACATATTGAGAAAAGCAAATAAGCAAGCCCAGGTGGCACTGTCACCATGTCTAGCCGTCCAGGATGGGATGTGTGTTTCCCTGCAGACACGGGGTGCTGCCAGCATTGCTTCGGAGGTTGAAGGGTTGGGGGGGTGGTCAGCATGTCGGTGCTCAGATCATACGCCACGTACTGCATCAAATGTCTGCATGGCTGTTATCCCAGAAGGAAGCCTCTTCTAAAGATGATGCACAGGAAAGCCCGCAAACAGTTTGCTGAAGACAAGCAGACTAAGGACATGAATTACTGGAACCATGTCCTGTGGTCTGATGAGACCAAGATACACTTATTTGGTTCAGATGGCGTCAAGCGTGTGTGGCGGCAACCAGGTGAGGAGTACAAAGACAAGTGTGTCTTACCTACAGTCAAGCATGGTGGTGGGAGTGTCATGTTCTGGGGCTGCATGAGCTACAGTTCATTGAGGGAACAATGAATGCCAACATGTACTGTGACCTACTGAAGCAGAGCACGATCCCCCTCCCTTCGGAGACTGGGCCACAGGGCAGTATTCCAACATGACGACCCCAAACATGGCACCATGATGACCACTGTCTTGCTAAATAAGCTGAGGGTAAAGGTGATGGACTTGGCCGAGCATGTGGGGCATCCTCAAACAGAAAGGTGGATGAGCGCAAGGTCTCTAACATCGACCAGCTCCGTGATGTCGTCATAGAGGAGTGGAAGAGGACTCCAGTGGCAACCTGTGAAGCTGGTGAACTCCATGCACAAGAGGGTTAAGGCAGTGCTGGAAAAAAATGGTGGCCACACAAAATATTGACACTTTGGTCCCAATTTGGACGTTTTCACTTAGGGGTGTACTCACTTTTGTTGCCAACGGTTTAGACACTAATGGCTCTGTGAGTTATTTTGAGGGGACAGCAAATTTACACTGTTATACAAGCTGTACACTCACTACTTTTACATTGTAGAAAAGTGTCATTTCTTCAGTGTTGTCACATAAAAATAAATAATAAAATATTTACAAAAATTGTGAGGGGTGTGAGATACTGTGTGTATGAGTTAAATTTTTACACACACAGTGGATCTAAAAAGTCTACACACCCATGTTAAAATGTCAGGTTTCTGTGATGTAAAAAAAAATGAGACCAAGATAAATTTCAGAACTTTTTCCACCTTTTTAATGTGACATATAAACTCAGTTAATCAACAAACTAAAATCTTTTGAGGGAAGTAAAAATGGTTGCATAAGTGTGCCCCCCCCCCCCCCCAAACTAATGCTCAGTTGAAGCATATTTTTGATTTTCTTACCGAACTCAGTCTTTTTTGCGTATAAGTCACAGCTTGACATCTGAAGTCTAACATCTTGACTTGGCAATATTTGCCCACTCTTCTTTGCAAAAACACTCCAAATCTGTCAGATTGAGAGGGCATCTCCTGTGCACAGCCCTCTTCAAATCGCCCCACAGATTTTCAATGGTATTCAGGTCTGGGCTCTGGCTGGGACATTCCAAAACTTTAATCTTCTTCTGGCAAAGCCATTCCTTTGTTGCTTTAGGATGTTGTCATGCTGAAAGATTAAGTTCCTCTTCATGTTCAGCTTTCTAGCAGAAGCCTGAAGGTTTTGTGCCAATATTGACTGGTAATTGGTACTGTTCATAATTCCCTCTACCTTGACTAAGGCCCCTGTTCTAGCTGAAACAAAACAGGCCCAAAACATGATGCTGCCACCACCATGCTTCACGGTGGGTATGGTGTTATTTTGGAGACGTGCAGTGTTCAACCTTGGTTTCATCAGACCATAACACTTTTTCCCACATGCTTTTTGGAGACTTCAGATGTGTTTTTGCAAAATGTAGTCAGGCTAGAATGTGTTTTTCTTTGTAAGAAAAATATGGGAGATTGTTGTCACATGTACTACACAGCCAGTGCTTGCCAGATATTCCTGCAGCTCCTTTATTGTTGCTGTAGGCCTCTTGGCAGCCTTCCAACCAGTTTTCTTCTCGTCTTTGCATTAATTTTGGAGGGACATCCGGTTCTTGGTAATGTCACTGTTGTGCCATATTTTCTCCACTTGATGATGACTGTCACTGTGTTCCATGTTTATATCTAATGCCTTGGAAATTCTTTTCTACCCTTCTGACTGATAACGTTTACTAATGAGATCCCTCTGATGCTTTGGAAGCTCTCTGCGAACCATGGTTTTTGCTGCAGGATGCGACTAAAATGTCAGGAAAGACCTACTAGAACAGCTGAACTTCAGAGGCACTTCAAATGATGGCAGGGGTCTACTGACTCCTACTTACATGAGTTTGCATGTGATTGCTTAATTCTGAACACCGCTACATCCCCAGTTACAAGAGGGTGTGAACACTTATACAACCACATTATTTTATTTTTAGAACCTGACATTTTACAGGAGTGTATAGATTTATATTTTTTTTTATATCCTGTGTGTGTATGTGTGTGTGTGTGTATGTATGTGTAGTGGGTGCCCCGCAATTGCTGCTGCCTGAGACTTACATTAACACAGTCAAGCTGGCAGAGGTTTTTCTTTTAGGGAGAGAAGCACCTGTCGTGTCTGTCTACAGGGGATTTATTCCCCCCCCCCTTCTTCCTTTTTCACTGACTGAATCTAATGTAATGCGAGCTGACTTACGCAGGGCTGTTCACTCTGCAGCCTCCCATGTGTCTCTATTAGCAGGAGTAAGAGAGCCAATTAGAGGAGCAGTTACAGGAGCCAATCAGAGGGACTTTAACAAGCTGCAGAAAGCAGCTGCAAAGGACTCTGGAATATGTTCCAAGACAGAGCGGCCCCATAGCCTTTTATTTTAAATTTCTTTATATCTTACAAAAAGAAAAGACAGAGAAACACTTCTCGATATTCACGTAATGCATTAAGTAATCCCCCCCCCCCCCCCCCCGTACCTCTCTGAAGCTAACCTTCCATTTTTCTTACCTCATTTTTCTTGCCTGACCTCTGCTCATCATTAGTTGCTTATTCTTCTCCCCTTCCTGTACTCCCATCCTTTCAGCAAATCTTATTGTCTGCTTCTTACCTTATCCAATCTCTCCACTTCACCTTCAAAGCCTTCCTCACCGCAAAACCTTAGGTATTCTAGATTATATATTTCGTTTACTTTGTTGCACCAACTCCTCTTTGTAGGGCATTCTGGTTCTTGACACTGTCTAGGGATTAGGCTTTTGGCTGCATTTAATAACTGGGGGACCAGTGTTCACATATAATGTTTAGTTGACTGTCTACCCCCATGAAACGGGCACTCCTACGGGTCCTCTGATATTTCTACTTTGGTTACCTCCTTCATTATTTGTCTTACCCCACTCCAGTACGTTTCGACTTTTGAGCACGTCCACCAAATCTGGGACATGGTGCCTATTTCCCCGCACCCCCGCCAGCATAATTGTGAGACCTCCCTTTGGAATTTATGTGCCTTGTCTGGGGTTATATACTACCGTGTCAGGCATTTGTAATTCGTTTCTCTCATGTTGCTGTCGATAGAAGTCGTATGTACCCTCCTCAGTATTTTCCTTACTTCTGAACCATTCACCAGTGTCTCCAGTTCTTCCCATTTACCGATGAATGGCGGCATTTCCGACCCCCTTCAAGTTCATCAGTATGTTTATAGATCCTTGAGATCCCCCTCTTCCTTTTTGTAGCCAAGCATAGTTGCTCCAGCGGGAGTAGGTTCTCTACGGTTCTAATTGGCTGGGGCAATGTCTCTATGAAGTATTTCAAGCTGTTTTACCGCCACTCATCTATCTCCACAATGCCTTTTTTTTTTTTTTTTTTTAAATATATTTTAAATCCTGATAAGTGCATATTTTACCTTTCACCATTATGTCTTTTACTTGTGCATTCTCTTTCTTTAATCCAGTTTCCAAACGGTGACCCTATCCCCGGGGCAAAGTACTTGGTGTCTTTTAGTGGTATCAATGGTGAATTGTGTCCCCACTTTTCTCTTCTTGTGTATCATATCCCAAATCCCCAGTGCTTTCTGTGTTATACTATATGTGTTCTCATTTAATTCTCTAAATTAAAATTTGCTCTTGCCCCCCTGATTGGCTTGCCTCTCATTTCGCTTAACTAGTATGCTCAGATACTCCGGGCGGTGGTATAGATACTGCAACTGGTATGCCTAATAGCGGGAGTTACTTTTACTTCACTACGTAGTGTTATCTGGACTTATGTTCTCTCGGCTCCTTATGAAAATTGCCTATTCCTGGTCCGCCGGAGCAGCAGCGTTTAGTACACTTTTATAAAGTTATTGTCCCGTCAGTCCTGTACAGGTTATACAGTACTAGCATATGCCGTTGGGGTGAGTCAGTTCCATACTTTCAGTCATAAGTTTCCACTATTATATAGTTTAGATATATTAAAGCTTGTATTTAGACTCACCCTTTGGCGCTTCACTTCTGCTCCTATTCTTTGGTGGGTCCCCAGATGCTTTGCAGTGTCTTTAACTTTCAGTGGCTTTATAAGTATGGGCTCCATTCCACTTGTTGGCTGGAGGCTCTCGGCTTCGGCCAGGGAACCAGGGATGCCACAGTGGCTATACCTGCTCTCTCCTCTCCGTTAGCCACAGGGGGCTCGTGACGCTGCCGCCTCCTCACCTCCGCCTTTTCTCCCGGCAGCCGGGGGCTTCTTCTGGCCCTATCCGTCCGGCTGCAGCTCTCCCGCTATCCGCGGCAACTGCCTCTAGTACCGGGATCCGTCCACCTCACTGCCAATAGCAGCGGAGGTGATGGGAACCGTCGTGTGTCCTCAGCGGGGATTCCTATCACGGCTGCTCTGGGGATATGGGGGGATATCTGGGTCTCATCGCCTCATGCCGTGGGGAGCTCGGCTAGCTCACAAGCTCAGCAGCTGTTCATGTCCGATGCCCACATCAGGCCCCTCCCTCCGTCCCCATAGCCTTTTATAGTGACAGACACTACCAAGACCAGCATTCTGTGTGGGTTAAGACTCCATTTTAGTTCCTGAAGAGATAGTCCGTTGCCATGAGGCAGTGAAAGAGATCAGACCTAAAGGCGAGATGCTGTTTCTCAGATCTTCCCACGTGATTCAGGCCTCCATCGTCAGTCAGGACGTCCAGCCTGAGAAAGGGGGATCCCAGGTGCATATCTAGGTGCACCTGCACCGAGTGTGAATCATTCCAGTGTGAGGTGACTAGTCGGGTCACCAGGAAAGCCTGCTGTTGCAGAATGTTTGTTTGGGCCTTGACCACAGGATTTGGTGAGAGGGCATTTTGCCCATCTCAGTGAAAAGGGACACTGCACCACAGAAGGAGTTATTTGAACACTGTATACAGACATCATTGTTGATAGTCATTTTGCTGACACTTGTAGTACCACAGGGATAATGTATGGGGTTATCCATTTCTGGGACACTGTATACAGACATCATTGTCCTCTCAACTTGCTGAGGAGGATCCTGCCTGTTTCACTTGATAATCGGGGCCAGTTGTGGTGTTTGGCGCTGCTATCCAGGAGTTTAAGTGCACCAACGAAAGTAGCTAGCTATCTTTTCTTCCAAAGGACTGAAGCTACTAGTGCCATACGGATTCAAACACACATTCAGGGCTCTGCATATGCATTGGGTGTGTGGGACAGTTTATCTAGGAAGCTAAGCCATTACCTGTTGACTTGAAGTGTGTGTGTAATATATATATATATACATATATATATATATATATATATATATATATACATATATATACACATATATACATACATATATACATACATACATATATATATACACACATATATATATATATATATATATATATATATATATATATATATATATATATATATATATATATATATGTGTGTGTGTGTATATATATATATATGTATGTATATATATATATATGTGTTTTAAGGCTAATGGGTCTATCTGTTGTGGAAGGGAATATGTGGCAGAAATTTGTAAAGTTTCATGCATGGGAATTGGTGAAATGTGCTTGTGTCGTGTTTCAGATAAGCCTGGAGCAGGTGTACTCCCTTCTTTGCAACGGTCAGACTGAGGAAGCATACAGGACACTGGCTGCCACCGAGAGCTGGAGGTTTGGCAAGACTTCCATCTCACAAAATGAACTCCTGAAGCTGGTGCAAGCGTACAGAGCTGTGCTCGACTACTATTCATGGCTGGACAAAAGAGCTGCATTTACTCAAAGTGGTAATCTGTCATTTTCTTCTTGTCTGTATGCTGACTGTGCAATAAACACAATGCTGCTGCACACTTTTATTTATTTTATTTATTTTTTAAATATTGCTTAGATTTGGGGGTGGAGGTTGTCTGGTGTTTAGGTACCTGATAAGTTTTACAGTAGTTTAAAGCTTAACTCCATGCCTGATATAAAGGACACAAGTCGGTGCAGCTCTGTATTTGTTGTTAATTTTTTTTTATTCCCCTTTTTTTATAAGTGATCACATTCCCTCTGTTCTCAGCTGCATAAGAGCTGGGAGAGGAAAATCAGCAGCACACTGCACTTTCCAGTTAATTGCTGTGCAGTGGGGGCGGTTCCGGACACGTATGATCATTGGAGGAGAGCATAGCTAGAGAATTGACCACGGTGTGTTCTACTGCTTAGTGTGGTCAGTTTTTATTAAAGCAAGGGGACTGGCAGGAACACCAGGGATTTAACCTAAAGGAAGCAATACAAAGAGAACAGGATACTTTCTCCTACAAACACATGGTACAGCAGACAGATACGAGCAGTATGAAGTTTTGTGATCACAAACACTTTAACCTCTTGCTGACTGATATATAAATTTTATATTTTAATGTATTACTGCGCGGCGGCTCCTATAGGCGAAATCGTGTACCTGTATGTGATCTCCTTTTCCCAGGTTTGCGTGCCCCCGGCGACTAGCTCCCGCTGTGATTGGACACAGCAGGAGCCGATCAGCGGACCCGATGTCCACCGGGACCCACTGATCATTCCCGACAGAGGCAGAATGGCGATCTGCCTATGTAAACAAGCCGTTCTGTGACGAGGGAAGACAGAGATCCTGTTTTTCTGCTAAGCAGAAACACTAATCTGTCTTCCCACAGTACAAGCACCTCCCACACAGTTGCATAGTACTCTCTAGGAACACATTTAACCTTTTTAAATAGGTGGTGGGTGGTGTATCCTACTAGATACGGCCCCTTATCCCGATTGAAAAGGATCTCAAGATGGGGGAAAGGGGAGGATGGGATTATTACGGTGCCACCAATAAGATAAAACAATTTTTTTTATAAAATCATCTTGTTTATTTTATTTGATATCAAAAACATCTAAAAATGTTTACATGACAAAAACACAAAACAAAAACAAAAGTGCAGTTCAAATAATTGACCGTCACCAATGATGTTGAAGGGTGAACAAAAGACTACGATCACCCTTCAACATCATTGGTGACGGTCAATTATTTGAACTGCACTTTTGTTTTTGTTGTGTTTTTGTACTTTGTCATGTAAATATTTTTAGATGTTTTTGATATCAAATAAAATAAACAAGATTTTATAAAAAAATTGTTTTATCTTATTGGTGGCACCGTAATAATCCCATCCTCCCCTTTCCCCCATCTTGAGATACATTTAACCTTTTGATCACCCCTGATGTTAACCCCTTCCCTGCCAATGTCGTTATTACAGTGACAGTGCATATTTTTTTAGCACTGATCACTGTATTGGTCCCCAAAAAGTGTCACTAAGTGTCCGCTTTGTCCCGTTTATAAGTCAACGATTGCCGCCATTACTATTAATAAAAGAAAAAAAAAAATTCCGTAAAAATCCTATGGTTTGTAGACTAACTTTTGTGCAAACCAATCGATATATACGCTTATTGAATTTAATTTTATTTTTTTACCAAAAATATATGTAGCAGAATACAAATTGACCCAAACATGATGAATAAATTTATTATTATTTATTTATTTTATATTGGGTGTGTTTTTATAGCAGAAATTAAAAAAAAAAGTGTTTCATTTTAAAATTGTTGGTCTTTTTTAGTTTATAGCGCAAAAAATAAAAACCGCAGAGTTGATCAAATACCACCAAAAGAAAACTCTATTGTCAGTTAACCACTTCCCGCATGGCCTATAGCAAAATAAAGGCTGGGCGGTGGTTCAGTTATCCTGACTGGGCGTCATGACGTCCAGCAGGATAAGCTGCGATCACGTGCCCAGGCGTGGCAATCGGTGGTGTTGTATGTCAGTCTGACACACCGATCTCGGTAAAGAGCCTCTAACGGGGATGCCCTTTACCACGTGATCAGACGTGTCCAATCAGTGGTAAACGGGAAGAGCCATTATCGGCTTTTTCTCACTCGCATCTGTCAGACGCGAGTAGAGGAGAGACGATTATCAGCGCAGCCCGCCCAGGACCACCAGGGATGCTGCCTGGACCACCAGGGATGCCCACAAAGGACGCCCACCAGGTATGCCACCCTGGACCACCAGTCAGATGCCAATCAGTGCCATCAGAGGTGCTCATCAGTGCCACCCATAAGTACTCATCAGTGCCGCCTATCAATGCCCATCAGTGCGGCATATCGTTGCCGCCTTATAAGTGCAGCCTCATCAGTGCCTATCAGTGAAGGAAAAAACTTACTTATTTACAAAATTGTATAACCGAAACACTTTTTTTTTTTTTTCTTTCTTTTTTTTTCAAAATTTTGTTTTTTGTTTTTTTTTTATACATATTTGTTTAGCAAACAATAAAAACCGCAGAGGTGATCAAATACCACCAAAAAGCTCTATTTGTGGGAGCAAAATGCTAAAAAATTTTGTTTGGGTACAGTGTAGCATGACTGTGCAATTGTAATTTAAAAAGTGACCGCGCTGAAAATTGGCTTGGGCAGGAAGGGGGGGAAAGTGCGCGGTATTGAAGTGGTTAAAGTAACGCAGTGCCGTATTGCAAAAAATGGCCTTGTCATGAAGTGGGGTAAACCTGGAGCTGAAGTGGTTAAACTGGGAGAGGAAGGGGTAGGACTGGTGTAAAGTGTGCTGAAAGACGATTGGGTAGATTTACTAAAGCTTGTGCACCCAGAATCTGGTGCAGGTGTGCATGGTAGCCAATCAGCTTCTAATCTCAGTTTGTTCAATTAGGTTTTGGCAAAAAAATTTCTATGCAGAAGGGAGCCTGATTTTGCACTCTCCAGCTTTAGTAAATAAACCCCTTTTGTGTTAATGAAATGCTGATGGAAGATGGCAGTGGGATGACGGCATCAGTTCCCTCCTACTCCTTTCACTGTCAGCAGGTTGGGGCTGGAGAGAGGATACCACTTTACCCCTTATCTGTAAGTGCTGTCAGCCACCTGACTGAGCTGTGTATATATTAGGGCTGGATGGACAGAAAAAAAACCTTTTAGCAGTTTACCAATCCCCATTTGGGATTTTAACTGTCCACTTAGCTGTTTTGCCTGGTGTTCATCTTCAAGAAAATAAAGCCTATATACCTATGACAAGAAGGCATCCTGGGGGCTAATTAAATGGCAATAAATGCTTCCAAACATCAATAGTGCTTTTCACAGTAGATGTTGATGATGATTTAATGTATTAGGATGCAGATTTATTTATTTTTTTCCCCAAGGTAGGAAAAGTGAGCAAACTTTTTAAAGGAGACATGTAGCCAAAGCTTTTTTGGGTGTACTTCTCCTATGGATCACAGGAGTGCAGTTTGTTCTGCACGCCTTTGACCCGTCTTCCGTTGAAGCAGCTGACATCAGAGCTGGTCCAGGCTCCGAAAAGATTGTGACCAAATGGTCAGGACTTCACCCAAATGCCTGGACTGGCAGCTGGCTCAGCTTTTCAGCGAGCCGTTGAGCGCATGAGCCAGCTGCTCAAGTCCCCTCCAAAGCCCAGCATGACAGCGAGCCCTGGAGGGGCAGAGCAGCCTGAAGACCGAGGGCTGAGCGATTGTTGCTATTTAATTGCTCAGTTCTCGGGCTTCGAGTTGGCACAGGACAAATGCTGCATCCACCTAGGTGAGTATACTTCCTTTTTTTTTTTTTTTTTTTTTTTTTTTTTTTTGGGATTCTTAAAAAAACTTCTTTTAAATGTTGCTTGCCTGTGATGAATATTATTGCTAGCCCTGTTTTTCTGTGCATATTGTGTTTTGGTATGAAGCTATATACACAAATGAAGGAAATTTTATTTTTTTCATAGAGATGGATTTAAATTCTCAGGCATCTGCCACTAAGGATATGAGTGGATTCTTCAGACAGGCCAGCATCACCTTCCAAGAAATCCTCCAATTTTCTGGAGTTTGGGACCCCTTCATACTTAACTTTGTGAATGTAAGTTCTCTAAACTGATCACCTTAATGAAGGTAAGAATCCAATGTTATATGTATCGGCAACTGTCACAAAGTTGCCAGGGGCAACAGCCAATGTCAGGCAGAACAGACGGAGGGTGTAAGTCCTCGGACAGATGGTCATGAAACAAAAGGAAATTGTCAGGTCAGGCCTAAGAAAACCCAGGTTCCCCGTAAACCAAGCAAGGACTGACGATAACGGGTAACAAGCTGATGATCAAGATAAGCATGGCAAAACTAAAGTTAGGCTATGGATGGACTGGAATTCGTCTGGTTCAGCAGGGACCAGGTCAATTTATATCCATTTTATGGCCTTTCCTGTTTGAGAGGAGTCACCTAGTGATCTCCTTTTGAATGGAATTGTTGGAAACTTTGTGTTCAATTGGTGCCTTTTAGCCAATTAACTGCAGCGCTGATCAGTGTATTCTGACATCAGAGTCATCACACTGTCATGCCCAGAAATTGGAGATGGCAGCCTTGTAGGCTTAATTTCCTCTTAAGAGGGCAGGTGTGCACAGCAGAGACCTAAACTGCCAAGTAATGAAAAGCTGATGGTTATGTTTTTTAAGGCTGATCGTTGCAATAATGGGGTTTTTTACAGGGCTGCAGTTTAATGTAACCTATATGGCCACAGCCTAGGGAGGCAGTGTGTTCAGTAAGTGGTGTACAACTGTTCACACATAACATTGACTTTCAGTAACACATGGGGGTTGATTTACTA